>JBAMNC010000329.1:0-600000 GCA_037902135.1 Cetoscarus ocellatus | reverse complement strand
TAGCAATAGTAAAGCATTTTGTTGACATGAACAGTCAATGTGACCCCCAATTTCCGCATGGTCCGACCATGCCACTACGCACCGCAGCAAATCCCCCTCAGCCTCTTCAATTAGCCTGTTTCAACAGCCTGCACCTCACTTCATGTGCAGAGCATGCCAGCAGCGCACTTACTCGCAGGATAGCTGGAAATACACAGAGTCTATATTCAGCAGGAGCTGCTTTAACTCTGCATCAATCTCCACCAAGCAGATCAAAACAGAAAAACAAGTGTTTAGAGTTTCAGGGTCACTTCAAAGTACAGCAGAAAGAGTGAAAATAATGTTGATGTCTAAAGTAAATCAACGTCAGGCAGTAAATACTACCTGCATTTTACTTGTTGTTCTTCCAGTTATCTCATACACTCTCAATAACCTCAAGAAGTATTTCAGGCTTCCAGGCCGCTGAAAGAACGTTAAATATTTTAGGGAAAGATCAGCGCCACCAGTTGGAGCAAAACTGCTGTGCAGACGTGATGCTGCACAGTCAAACTATGTGCAAGTCTGGTGTCAGATGACATCAGAAAGTTCAAATAACAGTTATATTTTTAACTATTTTATTAGACTTATAAAGATTTTGTGTGTTCTTCATACATCCCAATGTAGTTTTGTCTCTATTTTTCCACTAAGGCTAAATTTTGAAAAGGATCAAATCAATCAAATCTGAATAAAAGTTATTTCTAATTGTTTCAAATGGGAAAGAGGCTAGCAAGAGAACATAGTAAGAGAAACTAAAGAAGACGGGTAGAGGATCACTTCTTGTAAAACTAATATTACAGGAAAACAAACAAGACAACTACAAGAAAAGGGCTCTTTTTATTGCGGCTGAAAAATTTTGTCTCACATTAAATCATACTTTGCTACCCTGACTGTTGATTGACCTGTATGACTTTTAGTAAGATCCTCTGTCTGTTGTCTGGGGTGTGGTCTCATGGTCTGGCTGAATTGTCAAGTGTGTGTTCAGAGGACTGCAAGTTAAGCAATCAGTTAAAACTTCCCTTTTGTTTGCAGTCTGCTTTTCAAAAGGCTAAGGTTTAAAACTGTTGAGAGTCAAACAGGCCTTATAAAAGACTTTGAAAGTGTTTTTGTACTGGCACTCCTGCAATAAAAAGGATGTAAAAGAAGTCGAAGGCAGGTTTAAAAAAACTAGGGAGTGCGACAGCATGACAGCGATTGATACGGGCGATAGAAAGGAGATGGCACGCACACACCTGCCTCAGTGTTTACACGCTTGGCTGGTATTTGTCTTACATCTCTGAAATGGCAAGAAGCAACCTTTATCCAACACGACTCCTCGCCGAAGATAATGGATTGTGAGCATAAAAAAAACTCCTAAAAGAAAAAAACCTTGTCTTCTGCCCCTTTCTTGCTTCCTATCATCAACACACACATCCAAGTGCAAACACTGCAGACAGACACGCACACACACCTCTGTCAACACTCCCCCAGGCAGTAGTGTTAATTCCTCCCAGCCTATTCTCAGTCACACATGGCCATGGAAGCAGTCGCCAGTGGAGCCTCACTGCTAGATTAACCTTTGCTCCTGCCACAGATCTGTTTTTCAGAGGGACCGGCGGTCGACAGGGGCCGCGGCTGCGAGATAGTAGCTCATTGTCAGCGAACTGTCAGTGCAGGAGCCCGCCGTTTGTGGCTTTTTGAAGAGAGAGTGAGAGAGACTGTTGACGTGGGCCGGGTGCCAGCCGTGAGGAAAAACAGGCCCACTGCCCCGCGCGGCACTTAACCTGACCTCTCCCCTCAGGATGTGGGGAAAGGCTGCGTGTGTGCGCGTCCACCGCCGGTGTCAAAGTGTTTTCTCTGTGCTCCAGCAAGTGCATATTTTGGCCGCTGATAAATCCCAATGCTTAGAGAAACAAAAACAGCGCTGGCACTTTCTTCTTGTTGCTCTTGTTTTTTTTTTCACTGCTGCTCAGTGTGCGATCTTGTTTCCCACTACCCCCCCCTGTGGTCTGCGTTACATTTACTAGTGGAAAAAAAGGTCATATGTCGTGGTGAATGTAATGAGCGTGTTTGGGAGAAATATAGCCGGTGGCACTGGAGCAGCACAATCAAAACAGGGCTTTAAAACTGCAAAACACATAGAGAAACTGGAGTTGGCTTTTATTCATCCGTTTTGATCCTTTGTAAATGCTTGTGGGTACTTCTGTGCACTTCAGCTGAATTACATGTGAAAGCAAAGGTTTTCACATAAGCTTTAGTCGAGATCAGTGGTTCAGCTGTTGGATTGACCAGCATGTACACCAGTTAAAGCATTATGTATAAGACCATAAAGGATCAATTGGCCATGAAGCGTTTGTTTGACTGTAAAAATCAATGCTAAGCGCCTTTAAAAGTTTTCAATGGAATACAATACTAACTCACTGATGTAGGCCCTTGTTTAAAGCACTTACTTAAGTCAATGGTTGTGTTGAATTGGATAAATAAAAGGGCTGAGGCTTTCTCAGCCTCCAAGTCAATAAGACAGTGAGTTAGAGACAGTGATAAAGAGACAACTTGACGGAACTGCTGAACTGCACCACATCAATTCTGATAAGATGTTGCCCTCTATGTGGCACAGAGTTCAACCGAGCAGCCTCAGCAACAGGCACAATGGACAGCTAATTTCCTGCAAGGGTAGAATGGTCAGAGGCCTCTGAACACTGCTGTTCAACCCGATTCAGCTCCACTCCACCAAAATCCAGTTTAAATGACTTATAATACAACAGCGAGCGGGGGTGGCAGAGGGACGGAGAAGGAGCAGGAGCAGCCTGCAGCAGCTTTGTAGCTCATTGTGTGGCTTGAATAACAAGGAAAAGGGCAAGAAAGAGGCAAACAAAAGCGGAACAGGAAAAGGCCAATGGAGAGCTCCATTCAAGAACGCTGTACCTCTCCCCCCGCCTCTCCCATGTCATCCAGGTGAGTTTTTCTTACATTGCTGTTAACCAAGTGAAAAGCTACTCCTGCCAATAAGGTCCCCCAGGTGGGTGATGTGCTCTTAACAGCAGCGAGTTCTCTACTTTGAGCTCATAACAAACAGAGACTGAGCAGGCAGGATGTGGGGGGACTTGACAGGCTGAGAGTAGGGGAAGAGAAGACCGGGAGAGAAAAAGCGATTTGGGTTTTAATGAAGCACTGATGAATGGATCTCAGTCCCCGGCAGCGATAACTCAAAGCCCAGGCGGAGACACACGCCTGGCAGGGCTAAGATCTGCACACTGCTGGTTCACGGCAGGGCCAAAGTACCCTCACAGTCCTCAGCAATGGACGAGAGATGACACATCTTGTTGAAAATCTGTGTAAAGTAGCAGAAGACAGGGTTCCTCCACACATCCTAAACATCGTTCCTAAACATCAAATTCAAGACTTTGTAAGACCATTTTAAGTCCCAAACTAAGAAAACAACAGACCAAACTGCAGTCAGTGAAAGGTTCCTCAGTGTTTGGGGTCTAGGCATTATAAAGTTAACCATAAGAGTACAATGGAAACTTCTTGTTGCAATAAGATAAGTAATACTTTATTTTGTCTTTCAAGTAATCTCTTAGTTACTTCTTCCCATAAAGCAAATTCTGCATAGTCAAACTAACACTGTCAGATTTGATAGTAACACTTCTGAAGTGTATATGGGTCCACAAAAAGTCTTATTTTCACTCTTTTTTGTGAGAGTTTGTACTTAAACTCTCATTTAGGGTTATTGTTGACTCTTTTAGGAGTTAAAATTTAAAACTTTGTATCAAATAACAGTGTGACTTCTGATCAACACCTCTATGTAGTGTTAGGAGTGGACACTCTCAGAGTACACTTTTAACCACTTAAGTGTTGAAGATTCAAAAAAAGTCAACTGGACTGTGTTGAGTTTTGGGAACTTCCCAAAACTCAACACAGTCCAGTTGACTTGTTTTGAATCTTCAAGATAACCACGACCTGGATAAATGAGAATCTACACGGACGTAACCACTTAAGTGTTAACTGTATATTAACACTGCAGAGTGCAAACAATACTGTATTCATCTCATGCATATTAATGGGGAAAATTAGCTTAAATAAATTTACCATGTCAAAGAGGCACAGCAACATTTTTTTTGTTTTAGTGTCTTGCCTCACCCCTGAGTCCATGACAAGCAGATCGACACCATTCTTTGACTGTGCGTGCAGTAACAAAGGAAGAGCTCGTCCACCACGAATTAGCTTAGCTCAAACACTGGGAGTCAATGGGTAGCGTTAGCCTGTCTCTGCCTACAGTCATCAGATAAACTCTTCAACAACTCCAAACAGCCATGTGTGCTTGTTGTGACTCGTTTTTTTGGCGTGTTATATTACATTATCTATTTTTATATTTAGATTAGCACCCTGTGTCATTTTTGAAAGAAATACATAGAAACTAAACCGCAGGTCACATGCGCAAACCACCACAGACGTGCTTGTAGGTAGGTCAACAAAATGAAGCACCTCCACGGTTATCAGTTACTTTCTACCACCAACCCACCACCACCCACAAAGGGTAAAATTAGGATATTTCTAATTACATCCAAACATGTGAATACCGATTTTCTTATCAAGTATTATTGTGTAGCCAATCACAATGCAGAATTTTGACTAGGCACGTGCAGTGGCCAATACATCTCAGTGGCACAGTCTGAATAGTGCGCCTGGTCAGTAGTTGGAAGGTGGCAGGTTTGAGCCCATGCTATCACATGGCAACGTGACCTTGGGCAAGATACTTACCCCCACTGCTGTGTCAGTGGTATGAAATGGTGTGAATGTGTTAGCTGAAAAGTGACACTGGTACTCCAACCATCAGGGATTGACTGTGAGTGAATGGGTGTGAATGGGTAGATGTGACCTGTGGTGTAAAGCTGCTTTGAGTCGTGAAAGAGACTAGGAAAGTGCTTTATAAGCTCAAGTCCATTTGCAAATCAAAACTCCATGAGGTTCAGGTGCCAATTTGGCCATGCCCCTGAGCAGACAAGTTGCGACTCCCCTGGGAAGTGGCCACACTCCCCCCTAAAGAGTCGCACCCCACTATTTGAGAAACACTGCTTTACAGTCACAGTTTAATAGATAGATTTCATAAAAAACACTACCTTATATCAATGACTTCTCATGGACAAAAACAGGACATTCTAAGACTTTTTGTGGCCTTAATTTACAAGTTTTTAAGGATCTGCAGGAGTACTGAAAAGAGGTTCAGTTTTTGTTGTTCCATCTATCCACAGTGGGGATATGAACTGATAAGTACAAGCATGTGTGGAACACTATATAGCATGTGCGTATAAAACCCAGCCATGCAGTCAAAAAGCACATTAAACTTTCAGATTGATATGTCACACCCAGTGGACAGGATCGTATAAAGGCCTGGGCCAAGTTAAAGGCAGCCCTTAAGCCTGGTCCCCATTACAGAGAATACAGAAAAATCAAAGCACATTATGTTTATTACGCATCTTGAGTTACGGCATCTTTCATAGTCTTTCCAATAAAACTGTCACAATATTGCTCTTAGTCTTATACAGCCACAGATGATGTATTTCCTAGTTTGGCTTAGAGCAGCTGTGTAGACTGTAAATATGTTATTGAAGAGGGGATGCTCTTGAAAAAAGCATTTGCCCTGAGTTAAGTATTAAGAGGAAGACAATGAGATTAAAAATATTATTGTGTGGTCTCCTTGTCAGTTGCATCCCCAAAAAAGGGAGATCATTTGTAAAAGATCATCAAACAGAGTTTATCTGCTATAAGGTAAAGTGGATTTTTAAGCGAATTTCCTGTTCCAGTTTTATGAACACCTTCAAAAATGGTCACACTGGAGAACTTGATGGCTGCCCTGCTGTTGACAGACATTCTGTACTATTGCCCATTACTGTGATGAAATGACTCCACTGCCTACAATCACACTGTTGCCACTTACAAGATATAATTATGCTCATCTGCCTCACTGCCCCCTTGGTATCAACTCTGTTCCATTCACATTAACCCCTGGCTGCCATCATCACATTGTACACAATATAGTCAGCGAGGGAACCCTCTATAAAAGGTGTTTTGGAATCGATTTCAACAGCAAATGGCTCCAAAAGCTCTCTGTTGCTCTCAAGGCTAAGAGACCTCACGATATTGAGAAGAGGCCAAAGCTTTCATCTGCACTATTTAAAGAAAAAATGAGTGAGAGGAAGAGGAACAGCGAACTAGAGGGCATGGAGAGGGTTTTTACTCTGTTGCGCAACATGTAGTGCTCGTGAAATAAATGAGTGGGTTTCCACTAGAGATGGGCAGCAAGCAAATAAGTCCGCCACTCGAGCTGAATTGGTTATAAGAAAGAAAACAAAATAGACCAGAAAAGCAAACACCAGAGGATATTTCATAATAACTGTGATAAAAACAGAAGAGGTGGGGAAGCTGTACAAACTGGAGACCATGAGTTACTACATTTTATCAAATTAGAGGAATTTTTTTCTGCATTACCTTTAACACTATAACTCCATTCACACTTGTAGAAAATCCTAAAATTGTACTGAAAGTACCAAGGTGAGCTGCATGTGCCAGTGAAAACAGCAAGATTCTCACCCAGATTTTAACCTGAAATTTACCCGATTATTTTCCTGCTCAATTTGCTGACATGTAAACTGCAGGGAAGTTTCCTGATTTGAGGGCCCAGTCTTTATGCATACCATCTGCACAGAATATAGCCTGACCTCTAACCAACTGTTTAAAGTTTTGACAACTAAAGACAAGAGACCAACTTCACCTAAAAATCTTAATAAACAGAGTTGAGATAATTGTTTTGCGTACTTAACAATACATTTAATGCCACCAATTTTAAGTTTTCATTAATAGAGTGTAACTGCCGACATCAGTTCATTGCTTTTATCACAGTCAAGTCAAGACAACAGAAACCCCTGCATCATTATTTTTCCCACCTCAGCCAATCACTGTTTGTAAATGATTTAATTGATTGCTAATTAATATAATTTATCTTGACTGACACATGTGACTTGCTGCAAAGATTCTTCATGGCTGGTCATGTCATGCTATAACTAATATATCCATTAGTGCTGTGAGTTTAAATGTGTGAGCACACACTCACTTACACACTCATAAACTGACTTGCATAAAACTTTCCACTTCTAATCATGAGCCACCATATGCCTCCTTTCTGTAGATCCCCTGCGGCCACACTTCCAGCCAGGCAGCAGCGCTTCTGGGGAGTCCACCTGTGATGTGTCCAAAAAAGAAAAAAAAAATCCAGCCACGCAACTGTGCTGCTAATCAGAAAGAAGAAAAAATCTTCACTTGGTTTCACTGTGGCCTCAAGCCAGTGCTGAGAGTCATGCTAGGTTCAGAAAAAAGCCAGCAGGAGGGAAAATAATGCTGAGGACAGGCTCATGAATACTTATACTAAGGTAATTAAAGTCCTTCGACTGCACTCTGCGCTCTCTTTTTCCTCCAACTGTTTCTCTTTTTCTTTTGCAGCCTCACTGACAGAAACACACCCCCTTTTGAAGAAAGGACAGAGCAGACTGGCAAGCAGAAGGATGGGAGATCGCACCAAGGCTATCAGCGGATCCATGAAAAACCTAAGGCACCTTTTTCTCTGCAGCACCTGTGCCAGAAGCACTGCACATCTGCCTTGCATCTGCTCATTACAGGTGATTAGCGGGATGTTGTGGTGCATATTCCATCGTGGAAATGTTACCCTGCAGTAAACGTGCCTGGTACCTTCCAACATTATAGAGAGCACTTACTTTAAACATACCAATTTAGAGGAAAAAAAGAGGGAGATTAGAGGCATAAGTATGTGTACAAATTATGCTCTCCATCTGTTCAGATTTAGAACAATGAAAATCCAATACATCCTCTTGTTGTTGTTTTTCCTCAAAGCCTGGCCTTGGTATCTGAACTCCCAAAGGGCTTAAAAATAACCTGTCAGACATTACACCTACATCACAGCAGAAATCACCCAACAGGCAAACAAATGCATGCAAGACTGACTCAACAATCAGCCCACATATCTGAGGAAAAATGGCTTACAAGAAAACAGCCCCTAGCTTTGGCAGCAGAGTCCCAAAGTGCTTAAACTTTAAAATATTTGTGCAGTTGAGGTTGTGTTCACTGTTTCAGGATTTATATGCCCCTGCACCAGCGATAGCCAGGGCCAGAGGCATTATCAGGTAGCAGCCTCTGCACAGGCCATTTCTGTGGATCCAGTATCATCACAACAAAAGGGATGAGGGTTGTTTCTTTTACCTTTGTAAAAATGTTGAATATGATTTAAGGAAAAACTACTTACATTTTAAGAGGTCATGTGTCAAAACAAGGTCATTAAGCCACCCTACCTTCATAGCAATATCTCGAGACCCTTCAAAGCAGGAGCAGGCAACCACATTTGGCCCTACTATACTCTCAGTGTAGAAAACAGAAAAAATCTGCTTGGACAGCATTAAATTAGTGGGAAAGAAATAGAAATCAGAGCCATAAATGGCTGTACTTATTTCTGTGAAACTCTCCTTCATTCATTTGTCAAATAAGATAAGATATTCCTTTATTAGTCCCACAAGGGGAAATTCCAACCACAGGGGGAAATTCCAATGAATGAATTCCAAATGAATATGAAAATAAAAAAAAATGTAAGAAACAGTAAATGCTTTGTAACTTGCATCAAAAAGTAGCCTAATAAATGAAGCATTGCTACTTGTATTTAAGTTTAAATCTATGTAAATGTTGATAAAATATTTTTATTGGTCCCCCAGGCAATGACGATACTGTTAATGTGACTTTATTGGTTGCCATAGCTGCCCATCCCTGCTTCAAATGATTTCCTCAAAATTTTCAGATATATTCAGTCTTACTTTAGGATGACGCTCATGTTCATCCCTAGCCTGTGAATGACCTACAATAAAAAGCCCATTGCATTGTTTGTAGAGTTATTCTCCAAAATGTTAACAAGTCCTTTAAAATCAGATCACCACAAAAATCTAATCACCTCTTTATTGTGCCATAACCTACATTCCCAAAGAATATTGTCAAAATCTGTAGAGAACTTTTTGAGTTATTTAGCAAACAGACGGATAGACAGACGAACAAACGCAGCAAAAACTTAACCTACCTGGCAGAAATAATAATACTTTACAGGTATTTTTTTAATATACATTGCAAAAATGTACTGTAACTGTAGGATATTCAGATTAAATATTGGAGGTCACAGGTCATGTAGAGCTGACTCAAGTATGAGTTACGCAGATTTTTAAGGTCATAGGTCAAGATTTCTGTAACTAACGATCGTCACTTCTTTGTGAATGAGAGTTCCCAAAAACACCTCAAGAATTCTTTAATACTTGGAGGTACAAGGTCAGGTTTACTGTGACCTTACTGTGAGCTCAGCAGTTCATGTAATTTGATTTTTGTCAAATTGAGCGTGAGCATAAACTTAGACTTGTAGATGAAATGATTAGTTTTTCAAGGTTAAAGGTCACTGCAGCCACACACCACAACAAAAAAAATCTTAAATCTTTTATCTTCACCCACCAGGGCTCTTTCATAACTTACTTAGCTATACATCCTTAAGGTGGTAGTTCAAGTTCCTCTTCTGTTGCAATTTCAGCACAGCCACATTAGGACCTGCTATTTGCCATTTCTTTAGAGTGAATAAACAAAGAGACGACTAAGAGTACGGCAAATATCCAAGCACTCGAATGTCAAATAAAGCCCACTTCAACCCATTCAGGCAGGAGTGTTGTCTCAGAAGACAGAGGGTGAACCCCTATCAGCATTCCAAAGGACATTGAGAAGAAACTCCATTAACATACAACAACAAAATCGAGCACAAAGTCAAGATATGAAGTAATAGGACTCCAAATTGAGAGTCACAGACATCCAATGGCGGGTAATTTGCAAATATTATCAGTAATTGAAGCAATTAACTTTGTTTTGTTGTGGAAAGGAAACCATTTAGACAGCAATGCGTGTGAGAACATGCGCCAACACAAACACACTCACTCATTCCCAGACACAAACACATATATGTCTCCCTTTTGTACGCATAAACAAACAAACCGCCACAAGAGCGCATGTTTGAAATAGATTGCTGGAATGTTGAAATAGGCAGCGTATATATAGCTACCGACAAGAGGCCATTTATTAAAAAAGATTAAAAATTAACGATGTGTGTTAAAAGCCTCCCACATTGTTGTCCCTCTCCCTCCACGCTTTACCAGATGGCGCTCCTCTCACTCCTTTGGTAACACATTTGTCTTTGTGTTGTCTTGTGTGTCTGCTTTACATTAGTCTACCGAGGGACGGATGAGGTTGTGGACACAAAGCAGGCTAAAAAGCAACCAGCCCTCAAATTTGCATGTACATTCAGATGACTATCACGCTTTTCATGCACTGATGCCGATCGGCAGAGGGGTGGTTCAACTGCAAACATGGAGGCAGGTATTGAAAACAATGCCACAGCAGACAGTTTGGTGTGTTTTGAGTCTGGGATGAGGGTCTTAAAAGCATTAAGTTATGCATGCATCTGTCATGGAGGTGCAGCTAGTTTCCAAAAATAGCAAGCAGTGACTAGGACAATTTGACATGCTTTTATCATATTGTTATGTAGAAGATAAAGAAGAGGAGAAAGTAAAACATGATACAAAAACTATTCACCACAGACTCCTGCAAGCAACTTTGGCAGGCTGAATGTTTCACCGTCTTGAGCAGCTGTTTACACTGCAGGAAATGATGAGCCCCATGAAAAGATATCACACAGGGCCCTATCCCTAACCAGCTCTGCACCATTTCTCAAACCACGCATAAGTCAAGCCAGTGAAGACATAAATATAATGTGGTAAAATTAAAACATTTAAGGTGCAACCAGTCCTGATCAGCCTGATCTTGTAACACTGTCAAAGGTTTAATATTTATGCAGATGACACTTTTGTCTTACTTATAACCTGCTACTCTCAAGAACCATATTTTCTAATGTCTGATTCAGATATTTGCATAGACATTAAAAAGCTGTAATTTAACAAAACAACAAATGTCTAGCATTTAGAAGAATGTGTATCATTATGCTCAAAAACAAACAGTGAAGCTAAATTTACCTAAGATTTATGATGCAGATAGTATATAGTATTTTTCACTTACAAGTATAGTCAGTTGTTAATAGACTTGAATTTGAATGGCTCATTATAAGACATGCTATTCCAGATTACATCTTAAAAAAAACCTTAGATTAAATTTGACTTTACTGTTTGGGTTTAAGCAGGATAATTTACATTCTGAAAAATGCTAGCAATGTTTTATTTTGGTAAGTTAAAGCTATTTTTTTATTGGCTTATAGATGGTATCCATTTATTTCTGACAATTCAGCCTTCTGAAGCTGAGAATAACATTTATGTGGCCCTCAGGGGTAACCAAAGTTGCCAATCTCTTTAGCTGTTTTTTTTTAAACTAGGCTGCAGACATGTTTATTTCTGCTACAAAAATCTCCTTTTTTACATAGAGTCTGTATGTGACTATCGCTGCTTCTGCAGCCAGCCTCAAGTGGACCCTTGAGGATCTGCAGTATTTTTTGTTACTTCTGCATTTCCTCCATTTTCAGCGCCTGAGACTGCATCTTGGTTGCAGGCAGGTTGCCATGGCAGCACTCTGTGGCATGAGCCCAAACCTGTGCCGGCAGAGACATTTGAGGCTGCTGAGACGATCAAAGATGTACCTCCAAAAACCCCTAAAGTGCAGTCTAAGGGCACAGAGACTCCAGATGAGTCACTTTGCATCACTGCTGAGGAGGATTCACAGCTGGGCAAACAGATCACAACAGTTGGAGAGTCAGCACCTCCGCCTGTTGAGACCTTGGAGACAAGTGTAAAGAAATCCAAGAAGGGAAAGAAAAAGGGGAAAAACAAGAGATCAGATTGTGTACATCTGTCCTTGGAACAGTTTCTACAGCAGAAAGAGACAATTCAGCTGGAGGAGACAAAGAAAGGTGTCTTTGTAAAAGACAGCCCTGTGGTGACTCCATCTCCAGCACCTGCAGCGTCTCTTCCACAGGAACATCCAGTGAAACCTAAAGACCAGCTGGAACTACTGCCTGCACCGGCACCACAGGCTGCATTGACCCCTCATGAGTCACAGTCTGTCCCTGCAAGCAAACAGTCACAGCAGACTATCAAGGTGACCAAGACTGAGCAGGAGACCCCCCTTCAGGAGGCCAACCAAGGCTCATCCCCCTGAGCCCCAGTCAGACAGATGGAGGGAGAAAGGCCTTGTCTCTTATCTATGGTGTCTGAAGAAAACTACACCCTGAGGGCTGAATTCAACCACGACCAAGAAGATCTGCAGAGGGAGATTTACCAGTGGGAGAAGAAAAAATCCAGACTCACTGATCAACACCAGGAGACAACTGGTAGGCTGCAAGAGGAGGTTAAAGAAGCCCCAAATGAGCTGATGACCCTACAAGAAGAACCACACCGGACCAAGGCAGCACAGGACTAGGCTCAGGAAACAATGGACAATCTCAAATGCCAGTAGGGAGAGGAGTGATCCCGTCTCCTGGCAGAGCACAAAGAGGAGAGTTTAAAGATGGAGACCGGCCTGAGTCAGGCCAAGGAGGAACTGAAAACACAGAAAAAACAGTGGCAGGAGGAAAAGTCAAGACGCCTTGCAGAACATAAAAATGAGACATCCAGAATGAAGGGGGGGGCTTGACCAGGCCATGAAGGACCTGGAAGATCAGAGAAGCCAGTGGAAGGAGGACAAATCCCAGCTCCTTGCAGAGAATAGGACCATGAGGGTCGCCCTGGAGCAGGCCCAGCAGTATCTGAAGAAACAGGAGGTGGACTGGCAGCAGGAAAACGCCGCCTTGCAGGAGTCAGTAAACATCATCAAGAACACTCTGGAGGAGAAGCAGAAGGAGCAAGAAGAGTCCATGGACAACCTGATGGCAAGACTGAACTGCCTTGAAGCTGATGTGGGGATAAAAAATTTAATTAAAAATGTTAATGTTACTTTTCTTACTGATCCTTTGTTAACAAGGACAGATTATAAGAAAGATTTCTTTGGGTCACATATAAGGTTGCTTAACAAGATAGTATTTGTATTACAATTTGGATTTAAATCCACATCAATTGCTGAGAGAGAGCCAGAGTGTTTGGAGATGTTGAGATGAAAATGTTGGACATGCAGCTCTTGGCTGACTCCACTAGACACAACAAACTGATCCAAAAAGCCAGTGACGTGGGGGTGCATCTGGACTCTCTGACAGTGGTGTCCAAGAGGGGGATGCTGCCTAAGCTGCAGGACATTTTGGACAGCACCTCACACCCCCTCCATGACATACTGGTGGTGCACATCTCATCCCCCATGATGCACCACAGAACGCCACAAGAAGTCATTCCTGCCTTTGGCCAACAGATGTCACAACGGATCACTCTAAATGTCACTTACTCTGATGAACACTGTAAATTGTGCATTAATATTTAAATTCATGTTGTATATATTGTTAATAGTGTAAATTCTTTGTGTTTCTTATACAATCTCACTCCTACTCATTCCTTCTTAATCTATTCAAATTTACACTTGATTTTATTTTAATGTCTGTCTTCATTTTCTGAGAACAAGAGCAACAGAAACTAAAGAATTTCACCCTAGGGATTTTAGGGATATAAAGTATTTCTGATTCTGATCAATTTAAATACAGTTCAAAACATGCAGATTAAAACGGATTAATGGTTTGAATCAATCAAACTAAAGCAGGAATGTTTACATTTAGCACATAGTGAGGAAAAACATTATAGTCTAATTTAATGTGAAATGGTCTGAATGGGAGAAAATGTACAAGCCTTTGGTCAAGATAATGCTCTCTGATGCTGCAACATACTGTAAATAATAAAGATAAGGTCAACAGTCTGATGGTCCACTTTGAGGATACAGCTAGATCCTCTTCCTGTTGTGAGGTAAAGAATTGTCAACAGTGAAAGTACAGTACTGGGCTAATAACCAGGGCTGGACTGAAATCTTATCAGTATGGGATAAGCATGAGGCCTTAAGTTTGCCTCCATCGCTGGCATGTCCCAAAACAGTGGTTCCCAAATGCTGGTCTTAATGCAAGTCCAAGTGTGCCTTGGAAATTTAGACAATCATGACTTACAACCAAACAACAACTACTGAATGAGTTTTACATCCACTCCATCAGATACTTGTGTACATTAATTTAGTAATACAGCTGCAAATTATGTTTCTAAACACAAACAAGAATAAAATATTAAAATATTTTTTATTTTAATTTACATTTATTTTATATGTATTTATTTATATCATTGTTTGTATCTATCTTTTTTATTTATCTTTCTATATGCTTTTTCATATGCTATTGGAATATTAATTTCCCGGAGGGAGTTCTTAATAAAGTTCATTCTAATCTAACAAATCCAACAAAAAGGGTTCTGCAGATAATAGAACTGTCGCATGTGGAAGGAATTAATACTTTTATGTTGTCCCATTAACAAGTTTACCTATTTTTGAATATTACCTGGTAAGTTTAAATGTGTGTCACTGAATTGATCAAATTCAACATGTAATGTAAAAGTAATGTTTGTTAGTCAAATTTAATAGGCTTTACTAACTAGTATACTTTTTATTGCACTGCTCTTGTGGGTATTACGTCATAGGCAGCCAAACCTGGAGTTCCAGAAATAAAATGATATTCCATACTGATGAGCGGAGATCAGAAATGCTCTGATCTGATTGCGGGCGGAGGGGCAAATACGGTCAAATATCTGGCATAAATTCTTCTAGTGCTTTGCAGGCCTTACAGAAACAAAGATCCTCAGTATTCTGTTTGCATGTCTACATTGTTACTTTAAGGCTAAATACTTTAAATGACAATCTCCACATGAACATCTTCTACATTTAATGAAAGCATAAAGCCTGTTTCTTGGGCTCTCCCAACCTTGCGCAGGTTGCTCTCTCTCCAAACTTTTTTGTAAGTTAAATAAGGTAAGAGGGTAGCTCTTAATCTGCTGATCAATAAGAGGATTTCACTTTATACAAAAGACTGCTCATCTGCATTCACCCTGGCAGCTGTGGGAGAATCCTGCAGAGGTTTCCGGAGTATCATCTCCCTTTCCCTGTGTTCCTTTTCTTTTCTTCAGGCCGCAGCCTTTTCTCCATGTTCACCTTTCGTCTGATAATCCCTGTCTTTCATGCCAACAGGAATGGGCGGATTAGAGCAGGAAAAGTATTCATACGAGCACTATATCCCCTTTCAAATCCATACTCCCTTTAGTGGTTTTCTGTGTGCGTGTGCACGTGTGTTAAGTGTGTGGAGTGTATGCAAACCACTTTGGGACTTCCATGTAGGTGTGGGAGGCGTGTGGGTGGTACAGTGCTTTACAACACGGTATAATTTACTGTGAACGGTCCATCAGTACTTCCTCTAATCCTGTTTAAATTAGCTAGACTTCTAGAGAGACACTCAATCCACACTCGCACACACTAGACACACATATCATTTTGTCTTTTTCCTCGCTCCCTCTCCTTTTCCTTCTCTCTTCATCACAGGCGAGTCTTTTAGCAACTTTTCAGCAGAATAAACACACCTGTTAGAGCAGACCTGTCTGCCTTAGGTATGTCTAAATGGAGTTAGCGTTTAATCCATTTCACTCTCCGCTGTCATTCTTCAGCTTTCTTCATCTGCGTGCAGCTAAACAAGGCCAAATACGATCTCACGCACAAGCTGTAGTCTCACTTGAGCTGCGCCTGAAACAGCAAAGCCAGCAGTCTTTCACAGATGACAAGCAAAGACTGGCAGCATCTAATAAAATGGTATTAGACAGTCCAATCTGTCCAAGCTATTTAGCGCCGGTGCCTCTGCATTCCTCCTTGTTCCTGTTGGTTTCAGAAATGCTTTCATTTTCAGACCTCTTTCAGCACTGAACGGAGACCCTTGCCTCACCTCCTGGGGGTCACTTTCACATGCTTGATCAACGACAGGTTGCACACAGACTCACATCCATGCCGGGGTTTGTATGAGTGGGTGCTATTTCTATCATCCATTAGTGTTTGTATTCACACTCCGAAATGGCTACCTCACATTTTGTGACCGCAGAGCTTTCAGTGGTTCTGGTGAGTGATGGGTGCTCTTAAGGGCACTTAAATGTGCTGGCTGAGACCCTGACATGGAAAGACAACAAGTGCACATGTACACAAACAGAAAAACAGTTTGGTTTGAAGTTATACTGCAATAAAAAAAGAATAAACAAGGCTCCAGATTGTGTAGAATGAACACATCTCTATTAAGAACAGTGTATTAGGACTGAGTTAAATTGACTAATGATAAAAACGTAATACTTTTAGGCTAAATTAGATTAGATTAGATAGAACTTTATTTATCCCTTAGGAAGGTTCCTTCAGGGAATTTAAGGTTCCAGTAGCATTGTATTGTACGAGGTATAAAAGACCATAGGATATCAAAAAGTAAAAAGCAATTAGCAGATATAAAATCTATACATATATATACATTAATACACCTAAATCATAAATAATAATAATAAAATAAAATAAAATAATATAAAAAATAAATATAAATAAAAATAAAATATCAAATGGCTACTGGCTGGCTACTAGGGGTGTAAATCACCAGTTTCATGATGATACGATACGATATCGATTCAACGATACGATATTTGCCGATATCACAAAGTCTGCCACGATTCGATTTCGATACAATACGATTCAGGGGCATTTGGTCGATTTAA
The DNA here is from genome assembly GCA_037902135.1 of Cetoscarus ocellatus. Lineage (NCBI taxonomy): Eukaryota > Metazoa > Chordata > Actinopteri > Labriformes > Labridae > Cetoscarus > Cetoscarus ocellatus. Next base: position 583,240 of record JBAMNC010000329.1, on the reverse strand, counting down.
GACGATATTATGTACTCACTGAAAACAATCAGCTACATTTCACCTAAAGCAAGAAAGAAATACAAAGCAATTTCTACGTTTTGACAGTTTTATTACTGAAATGTAAAACGATGTGCTGACCTTTTGGTATGATAGGTTATAGAGGATTATAACCATCTGTATGATCTAATCATGTTTAAAATTAAAATTGCCCTATCTGAGTTAGGTCATTTGTAGAGTGGAGATGAAGCAGCCACATAAAGAAGATGCCAAGACACTGGAGACAATAATAGACCAAGTAGTCAGGTGTTTTTAGACTTTGCTTCACTGTTTAATGGTAGGTGTGGAGGAAGAATAAGAACAAGCTCTCACTCTTTTCCTTTCATACAATAAGTAATTTCATTAATCAGTGCGCTACAAAATCAAATGATGAGTTAACTTACTGTACTCATGTGATTGCTCCCGTCGCGTGTGTGCAGCATGCATCCTCTGCTGTCAGATCGACCGTATCTTAACCGGATACAGCAGTGCTATTTTCTGATTGGCTGACATGTCAAGCTCCTGTTTAGCTCTGTGATGCTAAGAGCGTGTTGCTACACGTTAGCATATAGCGGTGTTACTCGGTGGGCGCTACACAGTACATTTTGAAGCAGGAGAAAGTTGTGTGAGAGAGCAAAAAGGTGCGCCTCTCATACGCTGAATGCGTGAGACTTGAGAGCCCTGTAAAGTTGAAACTTCAGAACGAGGCGCTATTGGGCGGAAGCGGTGAAACCAAAATCCGGTCAGAATTTCAAAATAAAGGCACTGAAGATGATGATGTTGATCGATGTTTTGAGTTTCCATCGATTTGATTGGATCATTGCTTAACCAATCAATGTATCAATCCAGATCAATGGATCATTACACCCCTACTGGCTACTACTACAACTACTGCAACTACAACTACTGCACCTTCCCGTCCTCTGTCTTCCTGTTACTCCTCCTCCGCCCCAGTTAGGAGTAGTACAAACTATTAAAAAAAACTAATAGTAAATAAACAAACACTAATTTTCTAAAGGAAAAACAAAAAAATCTATCCCTTAAAAAATATTTTATGATTTTCAAAATACATTTAACAATATTGGTACATGTTTGATACAATGCCATCTTAAAGAAAAATTCCATGCAAGACCCCTATTGGTCACTTGGAGTATTGCATGATTTTGCCCCAGGGAGCAAGTAGGGCCATTTGCTTGATAATTACGTACAAATGTGAGACCTGGTCTGTAAATGGAAAATATAGCATAAATCTGTGTTTTTGTCCTGCATGGGCCATTATGATCAAAATTCACTGTTTTAATGGGTAGAAATGTGTATGTTAATGGCCTTAATGGCTTAAAGGTCACACATTATGCAAAAAACACTTTTAACAGTTTTTGCTTGTTTCACCCTTCAGAAAATCTGTGGTCAAGCAGTCAGTTGCAAATTTCAGTTAGCACAGGCTTATTTCTACGAAATTACACAGCTCAGTGAGATCATCTGTTGTGTTCTTAAATAGTTTCCTATGTTTCATCTATACTGTCAGCGACCTTTCCTCAATGAATAAATGAAGGGAGAGCACAGCCCAAACGATGCTTTTGCATTATGTGTCAAGCCAACCCAACACAGAGCAACATTTAATTAACATTTCCAATTGTGCCTTGAAGGCTGCAGCGATTTAGTGGCAGGCTTCATCTGCGCCTGATTATGTTGCAATGATGAGGTTAATGGTGCTGGATGTTTGGCAGCTTGACACACGGTGAGTGCGAGGATGCTGAAGGGTGTTTTGTTGCTACTGGCAACCCCCATATTCACGTGTGGATGAAGTGTGTCCTGTACACGTTCATGTTACAAGGCAGTGAGTATGACCTTGACTGAGCCACATGTTTAAATTGAGCCACATGCATGACTTATTCATTTTATTCAAACGGGGCTAATTAGTTCTCTCCTTTGAGGCATTGATCGGCTTTTAGAATAGCTACCCATGACCTTTACAGCTATTTGGAGTATGAAAAGTCAGTGCTATGAAAATGTTTGAATTGATTAGTTAAGATGAGCATCTTCAAGCTGTTGCTGTGCAGCAGGTCTGTCACTCAGGTGTGTTTGACCCATCAGCTGAAAAAGCCCTATCTGAGTTAGGTCATGTGTAGAGTGGAGATGAAGCAGCGACATAAAGAAGATGCCAAGACACTGGAGACAATAATAGACCAAGTCAATGTGATTGGCTTTGTTGACAGACCACTGAACTAAGTGTTTGTTTCACCCTCTAAACTTGCTGGATGCAGTGTAAAAAAAAGCTGCATTGCAGTGAGTGATCCTTACACTTAAGTCCTTAAAGTCAGAGGAGTTTGACACTCATTTAGAGGAGCTTAGTTAACACTTTCATTTTACATGCATTTTAAAGGGAAAGGCATTGGATTATGGGCAAATAGTTGTGCAGATAGGATGTAATAAATTACACTTGGGTTAGGCAAAAGTCCAGATGTTAAGACAGATCTTTTACCTGATTTGTCCCTCTCAACAATTGGAAGGTTGTGACCCAACTTAAGGCTTGTTGCAATCAACAATTTGTCACATATTCTTCAATTGTGTGCCGTCAATACAACACTTAACTCTACTCAGTCAGGTCCAAGCCTCTTTAATCTTAAGCCATGACAAACCAAGGTTGAGCTGCTTATGGTGTAATACAAACAATGGCCAATTAGAATGAACAGAAAATGTCACTATGAATATTTTACTACTCTTTATTTAGTCAGAACCTTTCTGATTTCAAGACCAAAAACACTGTTTTATCAAAAAAATAAAAAATAAAAAGACATGAATAACTAGAAAGCCCTTAGAGAGTGCAAACCTCCACAAAGGCAGCTCACATATTGCTTTTACATCTATAAGCAATAGTTCTATGATAAAGTTACCATTATAATATAATTCCTTGACCCTGAACGCCCACACCTATCACTCAGAAACATGATAATATCATTACTAGTTAGCCAGTTATTGAGCAAAAACGATTGCTTGCTAATGGCGGTTATCTGGATCACCACCAAAATCTAATCAATTTTAAGTTGGGCCATTACCATCATCTCCTAAAAATTTCAGCAAAATCTGATAGTTTTTGCGTAACCTTTCTAACAACCAAACAGACATACATAAACATAACAAACAAACACACACAGGCAAAAACATAACCTCCTAGTGGAGTTAAAAATGGAGAGCGGATAGCCAATTAGACCAGGGAATCCCTACCAATCAGATGTCATCCCCTTTCACATTTCACAAGAATGAAATTGAACAGAATATGACGATGATGAAAGTGATGATCTAAGTACCACAGAATGATCTACTGCTGTACCACAACTGTAATTCTATTTTTTCAAAATAACAACAAACAAATAAACAAAAACACAACACAGATGAGCAAAATGAAGTGTGAGTGCAACAAGTTTCTGTTTTGGTTTTCTTTAAATGATCCAGCAGTAAATTAAACTTTTGTACCCTTGACTGCTGATCCCTAGTGATCTTGTGTGTTGTTGGGTATGTGGTCTCATGGTCTGACTGCATCTTCAAGTTTGTGCATCTGTATAATTTTGAGTAAAAAAATCAGTTAAAAATGTCCTTATGTTGGTGATCTCCCATGTCATTACAGTGGATAAAGATAAAAATGATCTAATGAAGCCAGCCTTAGTGTTGCAGCGTAGACTGTGTGCTGCCTCTATTTAAAAACACCACCTCTACCAGACTGCCATGCAAGACTGAGTCATGTTTGAAGTCCTCAGGCCAGTTAATGGCTCTCTGTGTTCGCCTGCACTGTCTGTTAGATAAAAACTGACACTAAGTTGTTGAGTCACTCATTTGGAACAAATTCAAGTGAAGCTTTTCACATACAGAACCGTGGGTTTTGCACCAGTATAAAGTAAACACACACACACACAATTGGAAAGGCACATTTCAGCCCACCACACTCAGGCTACATTATTCTGCCCGGCTGCACACACTTGACTCTCTGCCAGTGTAACTGCAAAAGTCACCCCCTACAGCCCCTACTTCTGTCTACAAGCATGTCCTCACTTTCCCTTTCTTGCTCCATCTATTTCTCCTTCCCGCCTCTTTTCTAGCTTCTCTGCTCAGAAAAGAATCCCATCTTGGAAAGAATTAGGAGCAAAAATGGACCCTTGGTTTATTGCTAACAAATTGAGCAACACAGCGAAGCATTCATTAAGTCGTGGCACCGAGCAGCCTTCGAGTGGAGGAGATGGGATTGGGAGGGCAGAAGATAACAGCGGGAAGATAACAAAGACAAACCTGCTAACATGGAAAGAGTCAAAGAGGCACCCAGAGATCTAAAAGCCATTAACTCTGGCGCTGGCTTGGAGGAATGGGGTCTGCGATGGCCTATTTCTGTGGGCTCTACATCTCATCAGGGGTGCCTAACCCAGACTCCATGTTGGGTGATTTATTTGGCCTAAAAATCCTTTTTTCTCCCCCCGCCAAATCAAGTACGTGCATGTGTTAGCCCACATGCTATAGTCTGCCCCATCCATGTGCTCTATCAGCCAGAGGCCTGGAGCATGGCTGTCATGAAGATGAGACACAGGTGCTTAATGGCTCCCTAGATACTTGTGATGTCACCCAAGACCAAGAGAAAAAAATACTCCTGCCCCAAATTTACGAACCACTTAATCTATTTCATATAATTTTATGGCACAAACATTATTTTGGTGGCCCCCAGTCTTGTCATGTTTAAAGGAAGGTCAAAATAATTCACTTTATGGCCGTTACGGGCTATCTGTATCCACATTATAGAGATGCAGCAGAAACTTTTTGGTCTCAACTCTAGCTTTTACTTTACCGGGATTTTTTTTTTATATTAATACAATACCTAGTAAAGGGGATATTTTGAAACCACAAGAACAATAAAAGACCTTCCTGGTACCCTCATCACTGCCAGTTTAGTTGTTTTGGTTTACAAGGGTCACTGACAGCACACTATACATGCCGCCTACTTCATTTGATTGGCCCGTAATGACTGTGGTTGACAGAACGATCATCCAGTCTCCTGCTGGATATGCTTTCAAAAGGCTGTGTCCTTTTCCAAACACTTTCTATGGGCTGTTTCCTAGCTGGACCAGTTTAATATATTGAACAGATGATATTTGAACAGATGTAAACTAGAAAAACAGCATTTAACTTTTGCAAAAATGAAACCCTTGATTTTTCAATGTACCCATGCAGTGATAAGAAGGTGCATCAATATTGTACATTTGTGTAACTTGCCGATATTCCAGCCGATATATGGCTGATACGTGTGGCTGATATATCGTCTGTAAATATCTGCACAAATTTCAATATCAGCTGATGCCGATACTTAACTTTTTAGGCTAAAATCATCCAATACCGATATCAAACAGATAATATTGTGCATCCCTACCCAAAATCCATATATGGAGGTGCGTCTCTCCACTTGTTCATGTCTGATGAAGGACTAAGACCTGAAATGTCACATACGAAGTGATTTTTTTGTCATTAAATTGACTTTGGAGAAACTCCTGGTGTGCAGACCTTTTCCTCTATTTGCAGCTGTTTTTGTGCCTGGCACCCAGTACTTAAGTTTTATGGGCATGTGGTTTTCTTCATTGTAGATAATCGACTTTAGTTACAGGTTGGGTTTGGAATATTTTGTAGCCTCGTGGGTAAGAAGTGAAAGCCTATGCATGGGTATCATAGTTTTACATTGCCCCTTAATGTGTTTGACATGTCTCCTTCTGTGTGATAGAATTTCTTCCGCAGCATCAGTTCTTCTCTCTCTCTCCTGTTAATAAGACAAGTAGCTGTCTGAAACAGCCCATTGTATTAACACAGGCTTCTAAAGCCAAAGCACAAAAAGTGTTTTTTTTGCTCAACACACAGAATTTATCTTTAAAAGAATCCCTGTTATCCTGATGTCCCCTCTCTTGTGACGACCTCTTGCACAGTGTGCTGAAACAAGTGACGTGTGCAGTCTCTCCAGAACAGGAAACACAGGGTTAACGGCCGTCTGTCCTCAGGTCTCGACTCTGAGGAAGGAAATGAGCTTCTGTGTCCACCAATCACTTTAGATAATGGAGAGATTTATTAAAATGAGGCTGCTTCTGCTGCTGTGCCAACCCTAATTAATTTTCCCTCAGTGTGTAAAGCAGAGAGAGACAACGGAGGAGTGTAAATGGCTATTTCTATGGAAGGTTATGGGTTGCATTCATTTTGTTGAACACAGCACGTTTTCTCTTTTTTTTACCTGCCTTGTACTCCCTTGGTTGCAAGACAATGTAAAACATGTGGGCTTGGCAAAGCAGAGACCTATAGATCAGACAAGCAGGCCCAGCCAGATGGCCCTGGCCAAGCAGCCCGCCTCTTTGTCAACCTCATTACTAATTAGGATGTTTACATTGGGCCGCAAGTGTCTGTGTGCAAGTTTAAGAGCTTCCTAAATGAGCTGAGAGATTAGTGGGGGTGCTTGCTGAAAGTGCTGTGCTGCAGGTTTTGCTAGAGGCTAACAACTACAGTATAAGTAAAAATACAAGGTTGGCATTCTGAATTAGTCATGTAAATAAAAAAAGATGGTCTTTTACCGTGCAAGTTGACCTTAAAGAGTTTTTACCTTATATTTGGTTGTGGCAACATGAATCCATTAATATCTGAGTTAATGTCAAACATAACATGAACTACAGTATATTTTACTTGTGTACCATGATTCACTGCAGCTTTTCTGTCTGAACTTGAGTTGTATTGAAGTCAAATAGAATTCCAGGACCATCGTATGTGATTCGATATGAGCCTATAGGAAATACAAGTAAATCAGACAAGTTTTATATGTCATTTAGTGTGTATTACATGCCTCCTCTACATGATTAAGTATTTCTGTGCATGAAACAAAAATCCTGCAGCATCTAGACTTTTCCCTCTCCTCCTGTGAAGAGCACCAGTAGCTGCCTATTTCCCTGCCCCAATCTCCTCAAAATAGACCTACCAGTGTGACATCCTATTACTGTTTCATCAGCAGTTCAAGCCCATTGGCGAAGGAGTAGTAAGTCTACTGCAGGGCAATAAACTACAGAAAGAATGCAAAGTCCTTGAAAACATGGTCTACCAATAAGAAGGTGTAAACATCACTCAAAAGCATATTAAGCGTCGATAAAAAAAAGTTTTACAGACAATGAGAGCACTAAGTTATTCTACAGAACAAGCTTCAATTCCACGACCTACTGGAGTAAGGCCCAAGTGTAATACTTATACTATATTGTATAAATAATAAACAGCATAAGCATCTTCTTCCTTTTTCCCCATTATTTTGGTCATAAATGACTATTTCTCTATCCTTTTTGAGCTTGGCTAGATAACTATCTTATCGCTTTTTGAGCTTTGGCTGCAACCAATTAGACAATACTGGTAATAAGACAAGAGACAATAAGACAGACATAGTAACCAAAAGATGTTGCCAATTCCTTCAAATTCCACATGGCTATCAGGTAATATCAAGAATACATTTTTGTTGGGGGAAAATAAGGAAAATAATCACTTAAACTCAAAGATCTGTTTCAAGGTTAAAGAGATATTGTAAATGTTGTTAGATGTACTACTGAGGGCGCCAACTCCAGTGTGTGCAAGCTTTAACCACAAGGAGTGCCATGTGTCTGATGTTGTTGACACAGAAATCAATCTATGAAATTAATTAAGAATTTAATCAAAAAGCAGAATTAATCATGGCATTGCTGTAACTCAAGTCTTATTCATTCTCATAGAAAGTTTTGATCTTTATCCCCAAATACGACCGGCACAAAAAAAACAGCCAATTTCTAAAATGTAACCCTCTGCATTTATGAGATGATTTACTTTATAGAGCTAACAAGATTGTACACAGGATTGCAGATGGAGGCGCTGTAACAAGCAGCTTTGTTTTGTCAAGTTAAATAGAATTCCTTATTCATACATCTGGAACAAGAGATTCATCAAGATGTGCTGACGTGCTCCCTCATTCACTCTCCTGGTCCCACATCTACCTTTGTAATATCTATTCAGTAAGGAAGACAGCACCTCATCTCCTCTCTGTGAAATCACTGCCCTCAATTCCTCCATGGGTGACCAACTCCCCCTCCTATCAATTTTCACTTCCACCAACCCCTTACATCCTACCCTTGTGTTTTATATCAAAATCTTCAGGATCCCTCTTGGTTTCACAATCACTTTTAACCCCGCTTTTCTTTTTCCCCTCCACATAAAATCTCACTATTTCAATCCACCAAACGGCCTCTCCACAGCAGCGTGATGGCTACCAGCAGGGGAACATGTTGAAGCTTTTTGAAGTGTTTAACATGCAGTCAGAACCAGCCCAGACAGGAGCCTTGCCAACAAGCTTGTTTTATTTCCAGTAATGGCTTCCTCTTAACAAAATATCTGCTGGCGGGGGTAGCTGACGTCTGCGTCGGTGTTTGAGGGAAAATTATGTATGTCAAACATGAGCAGTCGTAACTCAAACTAAAGATACTTTAACCCACTCATCATAGATCTTTTACGACGTGTTTATGTGCGTGAGAAAGAGAGACGGAGTGTATGAATGTGTCTCTGTGACTGATTGTTTTTTGATACTGTGCTACCCCTCACAATACATCTTCTGTAATGGCTGGGTGAGTGGGCAGCCCCCCTGCTTCTTAGATAGCAGGGTGGCGTAAATCAGGGCTGATTTGGCTTCCTGCCACAGATGTGTCAGCACAGAACGTCCAATGAGGATCCCACAAACAGCTATCCTTGTCACTCAAATCACACCCCATATATCATTTGGACGGCTACAGTATCCCTCTTCTTTATTAAGCCACGCTCCCCCTCTCTTTTGCTTGTACCCCCCAAACGTCACTCTTATAGATTCAATGCAATACAATGTCATCTCTGTTTCCTGAGCCCCTCAAAAAGGCCTGTCAGCGTATCCCAATGGATCAAAAGCCCATATGGCTGCAGCCAGCAGGAGAGAGAGGGAAAGCCGTCCAGTATAAAGATGGGAAGGGAATCAGATGACATGGGTTCAAAATCTCATTGTGCTGTAAGAACAACATGTAGATCTACTCATATGAGTGCAGCTGAAATACATGTAGGGGGGAGGGCTATCACCTAATACTCAACAGTGGAATATTTCGTTGAGCATGTAGGGCCCTATAAAATCTGCGCTCACGGAATCACGAAATTGGACATTAAACGCGGAATTCAATATAAACACGGAATATCACAGGGATGTCCAACATTTTACATAAAAGCTTTTTTCTGACTAAAAAGGAGGGGGTCACTAAGGCTGCAGACAATGCACGCTTCACTTCCTCCCCCCCTCATGTCAACATGTCGAAGCGGCCGCCTGAGACACTGGCTAAGTTGGAAAAGAAGCTACGAAACTCCCGGCTAGCTCCAAAGTGAAGGGCAGAGCAGTTTCCCAATGATTATTATGTGTCAGGCGATCAAATGTTCTGCAGATTTGTTGAGTGGACCCGTAAATATATGTGTGAGGACCACCTGAAGAATGAGTGTCTATATTTCATTACTTCATACTGTGGCTCAGGGTTAAATTTGCGTAAAATACTAAAAAAAGAATTCTCAAAAAACTAAAACAGAAAAAAAAAACGGAATATGAGAAAAACTTAAACAGAATTTGGGAAAAAATAACATGGATTTTATAGGGTCCTAAGCATGAGGGTTAAAATCTGTGTATGAACTGTAATTATTCATTCAAATTGAGAACATACAACAACACACAACAAACAACACACATTCAGCAGCACATTCTGGCGCCTGGAGCAGAAAACAGCCTCATCCAACAGAGGGCGCTCACAGTGCAATCCTACCATTGCTTTCTAGACCTCAACAACAAGGAAGAACACCTCAAGAAAATGGATGACAGGCAAAAGCCTCTGCTAATGGCATTAGATAAGTCAGTACAAAAAATAATGTTAAAATATTAGTTTGTCACCCTAATCATCATGATAGAAAACAACCACAGCATGGAGCTAGCAAAGAGTGTTATGGTGTGTTCCATTTGGTCTCGATGGTCAGAATATTTAAGATGCAAAATAGATTTGTCACTGGGAACGGCAACTCAGGTTGGCATTTAGTGGCTGGGAAGTGAAAAAATATGACGCAGCAGTGGCAAAACAAAAGCCTAAGCAACACAATAAAGCCAAAGCAACACAATAAAGCCAAAGCAAAACGCCAAATGTTGAAGCAACAAAACAAAAGCTGAAGTAATACACCAAAGCTGAGGCAACACAACAAAAGCTGAAGCAATACGCCAAAGCTGAGGCAACACAACAAAAGCTGAAGCAATACGCCAAAGATGAGGCAACACAACAAAAGCCAAAGTGACGCTACAAAAGTCTAAGCAACACAACAAAAGATGAAGCAAAGAAGAAAAGCCAGAGAAAAATGCCAAAAGCCAAAGCAACAAAACAAAAGCACAAGTGGTAGGTACCTGAAGGGCAGTAGAATCATCACTGATTGGATGTGTTGTTTTGTTTCCAGCTTGTGTTGTTGTGCTTTTGTTGTTGTGTTCTACTCAGGAAGTTGGACCATCTAAAGGAATCCAGAGATTACCAGCCCAAAACTGGAACATAGTAACAGCGTTGTGACGTAATTCCCAGTTCCAGCGTCCAAGTCCAAAGGTAAATGGAACACAATGTTACATATGTAAAACCCATTAAAATGTCAAAAATGAATATTTTCACACCAATAACATAAAATCATATCACATTTTTGAAAAAATAATCATATAAGCTTTTTTATTTGAGTAATAGTGTTGATAAGGTACTTGATGTTAACCCCCATTTCAGTCTAGGTATCGAAAATTCATATTTAGGCTAGAAAAGTGTTATCTGCACATTTCTAGTCAGACACAGAAAATCCTTTTCACTCCCTCTAGCCAAAGCTGCTGTTATATATGGCAGCTGTTTTTGACAAGAAGGCAAAGCAAAGGTTCCACTTCTGTGTGATTTTTTTTTTTTTTTTGCCTGTGAATGTCTCCCTCTTTCCTTCCTGCCATGTCTGCTCGCTGTGTGTAATTTCTCCAGTGACCATGACAGAAGAGCAACTGTACAAAGAGTGCGATGACAAAGCTCTGTGTGTTCATGCTGCTGTTCTCTTCCTGCCTCGGCAGTAGGACAAGCAGATTGATGTCACAGCGGCGGAGCACTATTTTGCTAGCATGTCAGGTCACTATCTGCTCTCTGTGCCTCAGGAGAGAGGAAGGAAAAAGGAGAGCTGGGTTTCTTCTTTGTCTGTGTCCTCATCTAACTTTCTTTCTACCTTTTTCTGCACCTCACACTTCTGGCTTTTCTTTGTCCTCAAGTTAACAGGTTTTTACACCCGTCATTTTACCTTTCTGACAGCCTGCAGACACAACAAGTTTCCCTCAGACAGCATCTGTCTAACTTCAGCAAAACACAGGTGAAATAAGGTGCACTGTGTTGAGCTTCAATGCTTAGAGGGGCAATTTAAACCATTTTGAGGCCCCTAGCACAGGCCATTATGACGTCCTTACCCAATAACACCAAATTATGTTGAGGACTTTTAGATGTGCTTCTAAAAACAGCGAGTTAAAGTTCAGAAGTCATTATTTCTACAAAGAAAGAGCAAAGGAATTATGTCTTAATTGGGTAAATAAGTTTGCAATTTTTGAGTTTTCTCCTTATCATTTTTGCCATCTTGCTGTATTTGTGCCATTTAGAGTGTTCTCTCTCACAATACTCAGTGACAGAATTTGCATGCATTGTTTTAATCATTGATTACTATTGATCCCCTTTAGTCACGAATTAAATTTTAAAAAATATGTTGTCAACATTTAAAGCTCTGGGTTATTTCTGATACCAATACTATATCAGCAATGCTGAGGCAATGCTGATGACTAAACGGATGCTAAATTGAGACTTTAAAAGAAAAAAATAGTAGCAGCCCATGTGATAATGCTTCTCTTGCTGTAGTTGGAGAGAAGAATTGGGAAATAATCAAGCAGAGAATGTATCTTTGGCTCTGATATTTTTTCATAAGATACTTGAATGAAGCATTATTATCTGTGTTGTGATTTAGTTTAATAAGCGCTGGAAATATTGGTACCAGAATCAGCCTGATACTAGATTTAGTAACTAACCCCTAAGCATTTGGAGAAGTGGGTTTTAACATGTAAGGAGAAACTTCCGCTCACTTTTCTGATACTTGTTTGTCTGTGAGGATGACTCAAGAAGTTCTCAATGGATTTTGATGAACATTTCAAGGAATGTTGGCCATGGCACAAGAAAAAATGGATCCGAATACAGATGCAGATCCAGAATTTTTTTTAGGGATTTGTTAACATTGCCGGACAGGGCAGCTGCCTACATTTTCACAAACAACTCAAAACCTTCTAGACAGATTATGACACTCCCTGGAAATGTTGGTCATGGCATCAGAGAGAAGTGAACACATTATGGTGGTGATCTGAATCTGGATGCAGATCCAGCAGTTCTTTAAATATTTGTTAACATTGTACAATAGGGCAGTTTCACATTTTTGCTAATAACTGGGCTAATACTGTAAGAAATTGCTTGCCAGAGGTTTGGACTATCAGAGCACTTCTAGTTATAACATTTTTTCAACTGAAGCAATTAAGTGCAAAAAGTGCACTATCTGTGAAAAATAAATATGTTGGCAGCATAAAATAAAAGCTAAATAGATTTTAAAAAAATCTTGTCATGGCATCCAGCATGAAAGACTTTAACAAAACAGTTTTATTTACATTAGAAATGTATTTTTTAACAATAACAGAAGGCAAAACAGCAGCAAACTGAGAGAAAAGTCAGAAAGGGAGGCCGAGAGTAAGATGGAGATACCAAAAAACCCTGCTTATGCTTTACATAATCAAAATAACATACAAAGGAGGTGAGTAGGTGATTGAAAGGTTCATTTATGAATTTTTTTTTTTAAACATTTTTTTCTGGAAACCAAAGAAACCATTAACTTCCTGTTTTCTGAAAGCACCTTAAAAGATCCTCAAACTTCCAAAGTGCCACGAATGACTAAATCACTGCCCCAGGAGCAGATTAAGAATAGAAACATCATGTAAGAATGCAGGTGGTCTCTTCATTCAAAATAATGGATCAAGCTTTTATTTTGAAAAGCACATCGGCAGGAAGGTCATACCTTGAATTTGAGCCTGGTGTGAATTGAAAGGCAGGGTGCAAACACAGCACATAGAGGTTTTTAAATCTCTGCATCTTGACAGCATGAGCAGTTGTCTCTCTCCAAACTGAGGTGTGCTAATGTTCCTGTTCCATACATAAAGCTTTATTATTGTTTTAAGAGCCCCCTTTTGACCCCTTTTACATTCTGTGCATTTCATCTCGGAGTTGGTTGAAAATACAGCCCTCACTTGCCTTAACATTGCTGGCCCACTTGGTCAATTAAGAAATTGTGCAGTACACTCAAACTACACAGCCCAGTCACTGAAAGACTAACCTCATATTTGATTCTCACCTGTTGTAACTATTGTGAGGCCCCTTGGAGCACAAGACCCCTAATAATTGCCTACCTTGGTAAAACTACCCAGAAAATGCTGACACCAGAGACCCAATCACAGACTTCAATTAACAGCAGCTCTGATATCCCCACCAGCGGCCGTTTGATTTGAAAAGATCTCATTTTCAAAAGCAAGAAATCTGCACTTTACAGTCAGCAAATCTTTGAACATCAAAAGACTCCAAAGCTGTGGTATGAGAAATGAACTAACGTGAACACATGCTAACACTGGGGACAGTACAGAACATCTGTGATCAGGATTTGTCAGATGGATCCGCTTGAATTAGCATAAAAATCCAGCTAAGCAGACAGTGATAGAGGTATGATTTTTCTTGGCATATGAAATGAAGAGCGACAGACAGCAAATGAAAGAGAAAAGAGGGCTTACAGAAACAGATTCGACTAAATAGTTTGATATTTTCACTCCTCAATGCTGCATAGGGCTCAGTTTTGTTGTGTGCTTTGCAAGGGCACAGCAGCACACAGAAAAACATGAATTTGAATTGGAGCAACAGTCTGTGCAGAGGGATGTTAGAGCGATAGGAAGGAGAAGAGATAGAGTTTGGAACAAATGGGGAGGGGAGGAAAAATGAGAGAGGCAGACAGGGGAACTCATTAACTTCTCTTTAATAAAGCTGGAGTCACATGAGGACCCTTTTCTCTTAATATATCCAGTCACACACACATAGGCACAGAGAGGAACACAGTATATCTAGTGCTACACTGAGCACCTCCTGATAGTGATCATAACCACATTTGCAAAATCATTTGACTCGCAATAAAAACCACTAACCTGTATATTTTATTAGTCATAGGAAGTCACTGACAAATCTTATCGTTTCTCAAGTTACTGCACGTAATAAAAGCAAGCAATATTCTCTGCAATGCTTTATTAGTTGGATTCTAACAGGGAATATGCTGAATCAAAATATTGATACTAAATTAGGGCTGGGCATTTAGGACCAAAAGTCATATCTCACTAATTTTAGCTGTATGGCAACACACAATATATCTGAGCATTTTCCTGACATCTTTCCTCTGGAAGGAAATAAAAAATGGTTAACTTTAAGATGGTTCCATAAAATTAAACATGTAAAAATTAAACATGTTTCATGCATGTAAAAAGGAACAAGCTGAAGAGGACACACAGAACGCAGTGTTACAGTTTGACCATGTCAGATGTAGGGATGGGAACTGATAGAATTTAATTGATACCAATGCCATTAACAATTCCACTTATTAATCTTTTTTTTTTTTAAAAATGATTCCTTTATCAATTCCTTCTTATTTCTTTGTGGGCAAAAGTTGGCCTACATACATGTAAGTTTTCAGTGGCAACAATGTAAAACACATTGCAGTCCTGATATTTATTGACATGCTGCATAGACAAATGCTTCTGCAAGTTGCTGATGTTCTCACTTACTGACATTTGTGCAGTAATCATTATTTAGTCAAAAATTAAGCCACAATTTTGATCACTTCAGACCCCAGTAAGTGGACGGAATTGATAAAGGAACTGAAAAGCAAAAAGGCTAATGGTATCGATTTCTTAAGGGAGTTGTTATCGATTCTCAAATGATAAATGGACTTGAGCTTATATAGCGTTTTTCAAGTCTTTGACTATTCAAAGCAGGTTCACACCGCAGGTCACACCTACCCCTTTCACACCCATTCACTCTCACATTCACTCACTGCTGGTCAGAGTTGCTATGTCAGTTGTTCATGAGTATCAACTAACACATTCACGCCCTTTTGTACCCATTTACATGCCAAGTCTTGCCCAAAGACACATCAACATGTGACAGCTGGAGCTGGGCTAGAATCTGCAACCTTCTGATTACCAACCAAGCACAATATCAGACTGCACCACCGGTGCCACCAGCTGGAGTTGGTTTTCCCATCCCTAGTCAGATGGAGTTTTTTTTTCCTCTATTTAGACGTTTTTTCACGACAGATATAAACTTACTCAATATATGAGTCTTTAGTGAAGATTTAAGCAAACAAACGTTTGATGTGACATTTTCTGTCAAAAAAGAAAAACTATCAACATGCACATAATGACCTGTGGAAGCTGTCACAAATACTTCAATATTTTATTGAGAATTGCTCCATCCATCCTATCTATATCATTAGATTTTAAAATTAGTAGTTCATAAACTAAACATATGCCCTGTATATTATGGTAAATGCAGCTCAACATCATAAAATCCTCATATCTTAAAGTAAGAAATGAGGAAATGTTCAAATACATGGCAAACACATAACATTTCCAACCCTAATCTTTTCTAAAAAGGGTAAAACATATACAAAATAAACTCTCAAACAGGCATCAAGCCCAGTTCCAGATTCCCTTTTGTCCTTATTTGAGGGATGAGTTTCCTCTGACTCGCAGGCAAAGGCGCAAGACAAGGATGCTTGGATACTATAGAGAGAGAAAAGCAGGAATTAAAGCATTAAAGCGTCTTCTCCTACTATATCTGAACATCCATGCCATCCCCAGGGGCCAGACAGCAGGGCTAATTTAAGACGCGTGGGCCCTGTCAGCTGTCATTAGCATGCGTGCTAACAGATGCACACAAACACACGAGTGGGCACATTCACCCAAAAACACACACGTGCACACTCGCTGGCTGGCTACACAAAGCTAATTCCAGAAATGTGGGCAACTGTCAGAAGTCATCTTGGGAGAGCACAAAGGCAAACCAGCGTTTCACATCCTGGTGCTCTTAAAGGGTGGGGAAACAGACACACAGACGGAGAGAGGAGGAATTATTGATTAAGCCTGAATCAAAACACAGAAAAAAAGGAGTGCAAATAAATTGAAGCACACTGAATACAGACTCCATCAACCTTGGCTGTGGTAGCACAGGATTTGATAGGAACCTTTTGGTGTGCGAAGGTGTGTCATCGGAGGTTTTCCAGGTTTTAATGAGGAGGTAAGACCACACAGCTCATACACAGTAAAGTATTTGCAATCAAGTATGATCTGAAAAGATGGAATTATAGGAACTACAAGGTCTAACAACTAAAATATTGTGTTATCAATGTTATACTCAATTTAATCAAAAGTCCATGGTAGAGAGTAGGCAGGATGACAGCAGAGAGGGAGAGATAGAGGAAGTAAACTCACAGTTTCACCTCAATATAGGGGTGTCCAAACTATGGCTCAAGGGACAGCTGCAGCCCATGGTTCATTAACTGGCCTGCAGCTATTTCAAAAAGGTTAAATTAAAAATGGCCCATGTTGTCCTTTACATATAAATACAAATAAATTATGGCAGTAAATGGCAAAAATTACTCCTATTTGCTCGCAGATAACACCTCCATTAAGTTTTTCAAGTTTGTACAGTTTGCTCTTGTTTTGTGTCTGAATGTTGAGTTAAGTGTTGAGTGATGTATTCCTGATCAGGGTTGACAGGGGCACCCAGAGGCAGTCAAGGCCAACTAAGGTCCTTCAAATGTGATTGACCACCCCCAAATCTCATAAGCACTCTATGAGCAAGGTACATCAAAGTGGCCCTGTCATTCTTGTCTTCACTAGTATAGGGCCCTTGGGGGAAAAAAGCCTGGACACACTTGGACCAGAGAAACCCTAAGACTGAAAGAACACAACTTATGCAGTCTAGGTGGAATCTCAGGTCAAGAAAATATCTACTCAGTCACACTCACCACAGTTCACTATGGCTGTCGCCTTATACTAAACATTTGAATATCCATTAAACTTGGGGGTAAACATTTGTGTTTAAACTGTAAAAACACATTTAAATTGAAAATATACTGTGCAGTAACCTAGGGCGCCTGGAGCCATGAACTGCCCGATCCAAAAGAGGATGCTCCCAGTGCAACCGGACCATCCATAAAGCAATGCTGCTCCCTTACCTCAACGGATTAAGTACACCACAAAAAAAATGAAGGACAGGAAAAGCCACCCTGAGCACAACAATGAAACATCAGAGGAGCACTGCATGGAAGCACTTTGGGCTCCACACCACCAATGTAAGAATAAAAACAGACCAGCCACCACTTATGTTCAACGTAGCTGGCCCACTTCTCATCCACAACAAATCTGTAGCCCATTTGTCAGCCTACGACCCAAGTGCTGTGGTGGAGAAGGGCGCCTCATCAAGTGCTCAGCCCCACGTGACTGCATCCTCTTCAGCGGGCTACCCATCAAAGGCCATCATGAACAAGACTCACAAGCAAGGACATGTGGCCCACCATGTCTGTGTTACAGCCGCAATGATGGAGAAGGAGGATCTTTGAATATTGACATGAATGATGACAAATTGATCTAATTTGATTGATGGGAAAAGTGACAGCCCTGCAGTCCACACTGTCACTAATGTGTAAATATGCATGATATCTTATGACTGTGATTAGCTACCACTGATTGACATTTGTTAATATTGTGTGTATGGTTGTGAAAAGATGGTAAAAAAAGGTGGTAAAAATTGTCACGTCTACTTTACCTGTAAAGATTTAAGAAGGGAGAAAGGGCTCACTTTGCTGAAGTAGTGCTAAAAAGGGCTCTTATGCAGCTAGGAAATCTATTTGAGCTTCTTGGAATAAGATATCAGATCTCATTTAGGATGTAACATCTCATTTGAAGAAACTTTTATGAAATTCTGCTGCAGCACTGACTGCCAGTTCTACTTATTTCAAGCAATTCAGGGATGCATTTGCTTGTATTACATTGAAAAAACGTGTTTATCTGGACTTGCCAGGTGACTACAGAATATATATCAAATGTAATTAGAGTTTTATTTAATGAATTAGAAAACTAAACTTGGTAAGATCTTATTTCTTTTCATAGCAGGCCATTAAATCACACAGAACCAATCAATCAGAATTATTTTGTGGGATGTCAGATGGTGCTGTAGATGCTTACCAAAACGAAATGCTAGAATAATGATAGAAAGAGAAGGGAATTTGAGAATTCGTCTCAACTTTGTCTGTTTTTTTGGCCACCTGTCACCAAAGCTCCAAAGCTGCCATCTGTGGAAGAGTCTGACTGAGCCAGGACCACTGTTTTGATTACACTCTGTCTCTCTCAGGATTATAAAATGCTGTGTAGCTGCATGAAAAAAGCTCCTGATTACACAGTCTACACAAGCCTACAGTCAGGGACACGGTGACAAGCAAATCCTGGTAATGGTGTGTCTGTGCAGGCATGGACAATCCAAAAAAAACAAGGTCATGGGGGATGAAAAATAATTAAGAGCTTACACACAGTAAGGCTGGGCCATACATACATTATCAATATGTATTGATCTTTTTTTAGACAGATATTGGACATGATAATATTCACATCAATTTAGGTTGTATGATTCTGAAAAAAATAGATATCCTGCTAAAGCTTTTTAACCTTTTGTCAAGCCCCATCTTCAAGTAACTAGGTTAGACAAAATCTGTTGTCACTGACCTCTTCCCCATTTGAAACAACTTAAAGTCACTCCCAATTTTAATTCATAATGAACTAATCTGACTTATATAAAACTTGGCCTCAGTGAAAGAACAAAAACAAAATTACAGTAGGGTGTATGAAGAGTACATAAAATCTTTAAAAACCTGTTAAAACATTAAAAATCTCAAATAGTGATATCATCTGATATAAGCTGTCTACTTCAACAAATGCCTTAATTATTACCACAAAATATTTCCAAAACAATAAACCCGGTCAATATCTAGATGTTTTGTCTAATACTTGAGCATAGCTATGTTTTCTTTGTGAATTTATTACACAAATAAAAATAAGTAATAAATAAATCATTAAGATGAGTTTCCACTGGGCAGTCTGAGTCAGTTCAGCTCGGTTTGGTATGAAATTGCAGATGTTCCCGCTGTCAAATGGGGGGAAAGGGTATATAAATACCATACTTCTTGGCACCCCTCAGAAGGGTGGAACTAAAAGCTCCCACTCCTCTTCAGACCGCTTCACTGTCACACTGATGTGACATTTATGTAGCTGCCGTGGCTTCCCTTCCCCAGCTGGCATCCCTAACTTCAAGTGAGGATACAGCTGACAGTGGAGATGCAAACAAGGCCAGGGTTAACTGCTCCAAACTGTTCTGAACCAAACCAGACCACTCAGTGGAAACAAGGCTTTGGATACCTGCAGCTCTCAGTGGTGGCTTGTAAATATTTGTGCGCGCAAGGTACCTCAGTGTGCGCTGAACAGGTGTTCTCGTCAGCAGGTAATAAGGCTGTCAGTTTTCCTTAAAATTAAACTCGAACGGTTTTCTAACATACACGCAAATAACCAAAGGAATTAGTAGTAAGGGACAGAGACTTTCTGAAAAAAATGTAGTCACACAGGGTTGAACTCTTGACGAAGCGCCGCTGCACTTGGCTGTATAACTTGGATGAAAAGCCAGAGGTTGAGCCCACAAATTTGATGTGGAGGACAAGTGAGTTAACTGCTTTGCACATGACCAACATCCGACATTGCCATCAACGGTGTAGAACCCAAAATACTACCACACAGCGCTCCTCAGATGATTCAGTGTTGTTATTGTCCGCTTGGAGTGGCAACTTTTTGTTTACTGATGACAAGAGAGCAGTTTATGTGGCTGGCGATCAAGCTACGCTAAGAGTGCCCTCTGTTGGATGAAACAGTCCGCTGCTCCAGGCACCCTGATGTGCTGCTACACTCAATATTTTACATTCAAATATTTATTTACTTTTCGGTTACGGATATTTATCCTCATGCTCAAACGGTTATTTAAATATCGAATATAAGGTGAATATAGTAAATAAAAAGACAGCAGTACTCGATCCGTAGTAGAAGTTGATCGACTTGTTTTACATATGAATAATTTTAGAAAATAAGTCAGTCTGCATTTCAGTGTTTTTTAGCAGAAATGTCAATGTCTTGAGTTTAAAGCATTTGAAATTCTGTCCTGCGTTTATGGTGGCATTTTGTAGCAGGATGGCATTTTCATTCAAATTCAAAGAAAACTGCAAATTTTGTTGTGCTTTGTTAATGTTGTGGTGGCCTCATAAAATAGCAAAATTATCTAATGGAAATGATTCGTGTCCCAGCATGGTTGGGGGGGCACACAAGCCATTTCCATTAGAAATGGCTCATTGATTTATTTTTTTTTTACCTAAAAAAATACCAAGATATGATTTCGGTGAAAAGCACCCAGCCCAACCTACATAAGCACACAGCGTTCCCTCCATCCCTTGATTCTGTATTCTGTCAACCAAACACAGAGAGTCAGACGCACAAAATCCCAGCCAGAGAAAGACAGGATGGTGGTTTACACTGTCCCACTTCTCAAATGATCACACCCAGGTGTTCTGTGATCAAGACAGATTTCAAAGCAGGAACATGCAATCAGTCGTCTCCAGAGGGAGACTGCAGCCTGGTTTATCAGAGACACAAATTTTCCATCTGTCTCTATGGGCTGCTGACTATTTCATGTCACATCACTCCTTCACTGCGCGGATCAAAGAGACTTTTAACTGTGATCAAATACTTCTAACATACATGATGCAACGGCTGCCACCTATAAGGATCCGTATGGCAGCAGTCGTGCAAAAATCTGATCCTCATGCGCAGGAATTCATTTTCTCATGATTCTGTGTGACATTCATTCTTCAAGATTTCCATCTCAGCATGATGGCTCACTGGTATGATACAACTTAGGGGGTTTGGTGCTACATTAGCATTTCAGAATATATTAGCATACCCAAAGGGAGCTGCGGTAACATTGATTACAAATAACCACATGCATTTAGATGCTGCTCTGCTTCTGATCATACACAATATGCCATCGCAACACCCTGCCCTCCCCCTTCACACACATGCACACGCACACACATGCACCTTGTCTCTGTAAAGCAGTGCCACCTCCTGCTGCGAAGCAGGTGCCATGATATGATTCCCCCTCCCTCTCTCCGCCATGCATGCTGACACACACAAACACACAAGAACACACGCACACACACACACACACGCATGTCTTCAAAGACAGAGCTGTGAAGCAGAGGTGACAGGTCTCTGGTTCCATGCCATCCTCAGCAAATGTAGTGCTAATTGCCATTCCCCCACTGTTAGAGAGCAGCACGGCTCCAACATGGGGTCCATATGGATGTGCCCACTGGAGGATCATGGGAAGAGAGAACAGCTATGAGGGGTTCACCATGATTTGTACAATTACCTGGGCAGAACTCTCAAAGATTACTAGGTACGGCTATTATAAAAGGAAACTAATGCTGTCATACAATTTTATTTAACACAAACATTTTTCAATGTCTTTCTCCTTAAATATCTCCCTTAATGCATCAACACATCGCTGCATTCAGGTTTTCCACTGATAAAAGCAGTGCAGTAGGTCTTCAGACAGTTGTCTCAGAACCTCTGTTGCTCTTTTCTTAACTTCTGACACAGATTTGATCTTAGAAAAAATGGAAAAGAGTCACATGGTGCTAGATACGGTGAACAGAGAGGGTGATCAAGCACTATGATTTGTTTTTAGGCCAGAAAGTGCTTTACTAGGAGCACAGTGTGAGCTGAATAATTGTCTATATGAACTTTCTCAAACCTGTTTGTAATAGTGTTGAGTCAAGTTGATCTTTCTGGAGCCCACCCTTTCAAGATGATACCCTTACTGTCAAAGAAAACAACCAACATGGCCTTGACTCTGAACTTGCTTTGTCCTACTTTCTTCATCTATGGTGACAATGGTGTTTTCCAGTGCACTGGCTGCCATTTAGTCTCAGGATCATTTTTCCTTTTGATGAGGGGTCAGTAGTTTTGGGACCACTTTTGCACACGCTTTAGTCATGCTCAAATTTTTATGTAAAATTTGTCGAACTGTCTCTTTATCAATGAAGATCATTTCTGCTATCATTCTTATACTGAGAGCCATCGATCATTTCAAACGACTTGTTCAATTCATTGAATGTTCTTAGAGGTTTTGATGGGCATGTGTACCCAGGACATTCATCGTCTTAGACATCCTCTCTGTCTTCACAAAATGTTTTGTGTCATTCAAACACGCATGAACGTGACATGCAGTGTACCACATGCCAAAATGTTTGGTATGTACATATTTTAACTCACCATTTGTTCTATCATTTTAGCTGAAGGGTGTCCTCTTTGAAGCATATTTGTGCCTTTTAAACAAAATGATTTGGTTGTAATAATTACAAGAAGCTCTTTAAAAATGTGTACTGTCATATTTTCATACTAACTTGCTTTGTAGATGCTCGGTTTGAGAAACTCTTTATTTTAAGCATGAAATGTATTTTTATTTTTCATATAATCAGCTCTCATAAATCTCAGATCTTTTCAACCCGTAAAAGACTCAAAACCTGCTCTATTATCTGTTTTCTGAAATACCTAAACGTTTTAACATGCTAAAAGCATAAACAAAACTAATAATTTCAACTAAATGTTAATGATGCCCTCTTGTTTAAAAATAAATGTTACATTATGGGGGTTAACTCATGCAAGAGATGTGTAAACATAACTTTTATTTGCAATTC
Organism: Cetoscarus ocellatus; assembly: GCA_037902135.1. Classification (NCBI taxonomy): domain Eukaryota; kingdom Metazoa; phylum Chordata; class Actinopteri; order Labriformes; family Labridae; genus Cetoscarus; species Cetoscarus ocellatus. The sequence continues at coordinate 560,194 of JBAMNC010000329.1, read as the reverse complement.
AAAACAAGAAAGGCCTGGTATTTTTGTATGTGAAGAGAAAACGGACCTTTAAAGACCTAAGGCAAGAAGTTCTTAAGTTTAGACGTAAAAAATACTGACAAAATAATAATTTTACGGGCCCCCTGTAAGTCATGGGCCCTCAGAATCTTTCCTCTCTAACATCCCCCCGTCACCAAGTAGTGGATGTCTGAGCCTAGCCAGCCTCAGCTGCTGAACCTAGATTTGGCAGCGTAGCACAGGAACACGATGAAGCTGGTGTTGTCAGAATGACAGCTGATCAGAGGGATGAAAGATTTGACTATGACACCTCTAATGATCTCTTTATCTGATTGACGGGCTAGGCAAAGCTCCAATTCACACATCTCGCACATCCCAGAATGTGGTGAACGTACAGCAAAGAGGGTCAGAGTGTCAGACGCTCTCCACACACACACAGACACACAGCTACGGTGAATGCTAGAAAAAGGCTATTTGCTGCCATAAATCCCTGTGACTTTCAGAATATTCTGCTATTATGTTAGTCCGAGCAGGGCTATTTCCTCCCCCAGTTAGCCTGTCATCAGGGCATTGTGTTGTATTGTCTGGGGGCAAGCCTAAATGGGGCCCTTTCTGAGGTATTTTCAGGTACCTTCATGGAAGAATAGAGAGGATATTCATATCACATTTCAGTTTTTTTCTGCCGCTGAGAAAACACCCTATTTTGACACACACACACGCCTGCAGTCGCACACACAAATACACACTACACTTCCTTTACTGACCCGAACGAGCGAGTCAAGTACATTCCAGCTCCCTGTGATTTCCTCCATCTTCTCCCTACAGACAGGATCCCATTACAAACGCCTGGCTGTTATCTCTCACAGAAGCAGCAGCACACATTGTAACACAGGTTGCAAAGGGAGCGTCCTCCAAAAGACGAATGGAACAAAAAAAAAGCATGATCAATGTTATTGAATGTCCGGCGCTGGCATCGGCAGAAGAGATTGTTCCTTCAAACACCTATTTGATTAACCTGATCCACTAAATGAGGCTGAGCTGATCAGTCAAGATTCCTTAAAAGAAAGTGGCGTGCCGTGACAAGCCTCTTTCATTCTGCTCTCACGGATCCATCTCGTGATTATTGGCAATTATCCGTCAATTAGCAATGTGCTGATGTCACCATGATGTGAAAGGCAAAGCAATCAGGAGCTGTTGGAGGGGAAATAGGCGTGCATACTAATGACCCCGTCCTCTGTCCAGCTCAAACAGAGGACTCTGTGTGTAAGACTGTGTATGTGTGTGTGTGTTGTCCAGAATAATCGGCAGTGTGACCACCACATTCACACTGGCCTGTCAACACTGTTTCATGTCTACACTGCTCCGTTCTTTCGGGGGCTCCTAAACAGGATACATATGGCACTGAAAATGACCTTGACAGAAGCACACTTAACCCCTCCTTTAATAGCCCCCTCACCACCCATTACCCCAGTGAGGTGCCCCATTTCTTTGACTCAAATTAATTCTGTAAAGATTGTTCATGTCATATTTTCATATGCAGAATTTTCATAATTGCTCTATTAAAACCATCTGTGCTTAGGGAAGTCATTGACAAAGACGTAGAACAAAATAACAACATAAGATGGGTTCAAATGTTAAAACAATATTTGAAATATTTGTTTAACTAGAACTACATCCAGAGCTTGACAGTATAGCCATGGGTCAAAAGGGAGGACTGATGGTGGCTTTTGGGTTAATATCAATCATAGAAATCTTTTAAAAAGGAAATGAACAACATGCAACAAAGAACTTCTCCCTGGTTGCGTGACCAACCATGAAATCCATTGATAACTATTAAGATTAATGGTAAAAATGTGGAAAACTGCCCTATCTGGCAATTTTAACAAATCCTTAAAGGTCCCATATTTTGCTCCTTTTCTGCAGTTTAACATGGATCCTTGATGTCTTCATGAAACGTTAGAAACATGCTTTGGTCCAAGAAGCCTATGAATAAAGCACAGCTGCATTCTTTCCACGCTCACATAACCCCTCTGTTCAAAACGGCTGGTTTTAAGGGCCAGAGCAGAGCAGCGCACATAAGGGCAATTCACGATAGACCTGCAGTGTAACTCAACCGAAGCGCTACTTACAGGCCTGAACACACATGAACCGTTAATTCATGCCAGTTACCAGATAACAGTGAATGTTCCCCCAAACATCGCAGGCTTACGCACAACATGCTAACCACTGCCTAGTCACCGCAGTGGGATGCAGCCACAACTTAGCCTACCGTCTGGGCTAATGTTAGCAGAAACGGAGGGGTAATGGGGTGGGTAAAGGACTGATTATATTCAGTCAACTGTTAAACTCCTCTTGAATAATGTACGAAAATACTTTGAAGTTTACCCTTCAGACTTTCAACAAGTAATGTTAACATTGATGAACATGTGAAGTTACCTCTGGTTCATCAGGAGCATGCTTGGCTTGGGATTGCTGTCGCTACCTTGTCTAAGGAGAGACGCCCTTGCTCTGGTGAGACTCGTGTGGGTGGGTACACCTATGACTGGTCTGTCCCTGCAGATGGATGCTGCGCTGAGAGGGGGGCACTGGCAGTTGTGGACCAACTGACCCCCTTGATATCAGAGGTTACACCAGCACATCAGACTGACTCATTCCTCTGGCTCAATGTTGTTACATGTTCCCCTAACTCACTGGTAAGTTGGACCAGGCCAAGAGTTGACCATAAGTATCGTGGAGAGGTCAGCTCGAAGGATACCTGAAGAGCCTTGCACAGTAAATTTCATACAAACATCAAGTGGGCATTTATGCAAAGTTTGAAGAAAATCCTTAAAAGCAATCTTAAAGTATCACAATTGTGAGCATCGGATGATCATGAGGTTCCAGGACCTTGACCTATGACTTATGACCTTTAATTTCCAATCAAGCCAACCTCGAATAAGTGAGATCATTTGTGCATCAAGTCTTTTAGATTACAGAGTTTAGAAGCAAGGGATTAACATGAGACCTAACAACCATGACCTCTGACCTACAACATAAAAACTGGATAAATTCATCCTTGTTAAGAAGGACATTTTTACAAAGTTTTAAAGAAATCCCTCAAAGCCTTCTTGAGATATAAAGTTAGGAGTGGCACAGATGGATAGACAGACTTACAAGAAGGCAGACTGATGGACAGAAGTACAGAGGAACAGTCAGATGGATGGATGGAGGAAGAGTAAACAACAAATGCCCTGGAAGCTCTGCAATTTTAGTTTGTTTTTTATAAACTCTATCTTTGGTACAGTGTTCTGTATTGGACAAACCCTTTGTTTGCCTTGTTACATTTGTACCAAAACACAAAGAGACACATAAGGGATGACAAATCATCCTCCGATCTACTGAACACAACCAATCCATCAGACACACACTCGCCTCCTGAATAAACAGAGGACGCTCACGACATCTGTCATTCCCTCCCCATGCTTTGATCCATGATATGATCGCAGCCCTCATACATCCTGGACGATTCACGATCAATCTTCAGAGCCAAGGCAACAGACAGACAGCCGGTTCGACACAGAGAGACAGAGAGAGAGGCTTCTTGTTTGTTTTTGTCTTCTCTGCTTTTTCAGAGGCACCACAACCATCCATCCATCCATCCATCCATCATGCTTTTTTAACGTTAGAAAGCTGCTGCATGATGTTTATCAGAGGAAGTAGATTTTCAAAGCATTACCTGAGCCTCAAATTGATTGGGAACATGTGCAGAGATGCGAGTTACTCTCCACGCTCTCTCTACATTTTCACCTGTCAATAAGCGCGGAGAGAGAGTGTCCTCTTTCATCCAATCATTGCCAGGTGTCTGAAACCCTTTTAGAGCGGGGGGAATTCATCTTTTATACATACCTGAATCTGCTCACACTTACATGCACACAGACACAGTTACAGACTCATGCAGTGACCTTGTCAGGAGTTATAACCATCATGTGAAGACAGCACACCTTGTGTCCTTCTTTGTCCCATCTTAGGTTGGAAAGGTCCACATATAGATTATATAAAAATGGTTAAAAAATGGTTAGTTTTGGAATTTCTTAAAGATCAAATGGCTATTTTTCTGACTTAAAAGCTTTGTTTTTGTCAAAAGAACAGAAAGCTTTAGTGCAATGGGTACTTCACCAAGAGTTTTTCATGACCATTTTAGACAGCATTTTAAAAAATCTCCTGAATGTTGCTAAATTTGGGGAATTGCATTTCAGGGAGAAATTCAACTTCAACAGTACCTGGTCATTAATTAAAAAAGAATAGATGGATAAAAATTCAGAATACCCAAGAAATGAGCCAGGATACACCTATGTTGTTGTTAGCTATGTCGTTGTTAGCTTAATTTCCATAGGTGGGCTAGTAGATTTAGCTTTGATTTGTGCTGACTGAGGACATAATCTCTTTTACTTAATAGTACAGTGTTAAATACTTGAAGTTCTCTGACAGCACAAACCTCCACCAAAACATTCCCAAAATTACTGGGCCAGTAATTGTAAAAAAAAAAAAAAAAAAAAAAAAAAAAAAAAAATCATAACTGCCCTAACTCAATCTGTTAACAAATTCTTGAAAATTTTCTGGATCTACATTCAGATTGGGATCACAACCAACATCGTATTCTTTCCTCATTGTGCTATGATCAACATTCTCTGAATATTTCATCAAAATCCAGTCCTTATCAGTCCTTGTGCCATGACCGACATTCCCTGACAGTTTAAAAAAAGACCATTTCAATCTTTGCCATGCTGATATCCCAATCCTGCTAGCTACTGTTGTGTCAGCTGAGCTCTCAGCCCATGGTATCATTGAGAGTAGTGAAGTAAATTCCTAAAGCCCATGACCAATTTGCCTAGAGTCATGCTGCCCACCTCTTTTGGTTACTGGTTCCCCTGAATTCCAGTCTTTTTAAACTAAACAGCAATGAAGACTTATGTACTCAGCTGTTCATGATTGTTGACTTAAATTTGAGATTGTGACCTAATGAGGAAGAGAAGCTGTTCTATACAACAAGGTGCCAGTTGACCTTCACTTTCTTCATTTACCCCATGTACAACATCTAGTCCCTGAATTAGATGGGGTTTATGACCTCCTGTTTCCATCATTTTCCCCTCTCTGTCTATATTCCAACTGTCTATATTCCAACACTCTTGTCTTCACCTCCCCTATTAAACATTTCTCTTGCAATGTTCAATAGGGGAGGCTGCATTTGCAGACATGACAGCACATGGCTTAGTGTTTATACCAGTTTATAACCTTCATCTAACACTTTAGAAGAAAGTGTTACAAACACAGAAAGCTTAACAGTCTATGACACAAAATGACCTCTTATGAGCAAGTGCAAATACAAAAGTTAAAACATGTCTCATGATCACAGCGGAATAATAAAAGACAAACTTTGAGCAAACACATGCATGACGCAACAAATCACAGTAGCCTAGCACACTCACGCACAGCCTTTAAAACTGTACAAACACACAGACATTGTCCTTCATCACTCTAACCTGTTAAGTGTTTTCAGAGGACAGGTACAGTTAAGCCTTGGCATGAAGAGTACAAGCCTGGAAGACTGTCACACTACAACAAATCCCTGCATGACTCTGCTTAGCCAGATGCTCTGTAGCAATAGCAGTTTTTGTGATCCGTATTACACAGCTAGTATTGACATTAGCACAGGTTGGAACACGATATGTTCAGTTAAAGTGGTTTGAAGGAACGGAGTGAATGTGCTCCACACAAAACCTAAGGTCGCTCACAATGAAAGAAGCCATTTCACAGGGGGACATGGCGTACTCTCAGGTATGAAAGGGACGACGCAAAAGAATATATCCAAGGTAAGGATCTTGCCTACTGAAATTCCAACTGCTTAAAAAATATATTATAAAATATCAATCAGAAGCTCTATTAGTTCACTAAATCTCGAAGGCATAGGATCCTGTTTCACAGCATTTTGTTTTAGATTCAATTTTTTGTAGACCAAAGCAATAAAGCAGAGCAAGGAAATAGCCTTGAGGACGAATACACAAACACACTCAGATACTTGCACAAAAACAGACCTAATGACCTGCTGCAGTGAAAATAGCCGATTAAATGGTCATTAAATTACACACTTCAGTTGCTCCTTACTAGGGCTCTGGGAATTTTGAATGAGACCATTTATAAACAGCGTTTTAAGTATAATTTGTAAGTGACACAGGGATAAGAGACAGTGGTTACATCTCAGGGTATTTTTATGCAACAAAATTTGTAAAACTAGAAATATCATTAAAACAAGCTACATGAAAACTTAAGAGGGCTGTTACCTTGTACTGAGTAGTCAATTATCTATTCGAGCATAGGTGTAAATTCCATACTTGATTTTGTAAATAAAATTTTGGATTGACAAAAAAGTCAGTGCAACTGTCCAATGCTCTCGATCACAACAATAAGAAGAACACCTCAAGAGTCTATGAACTGTGGAGGGCAGAAATACACCTTTGCTACATCTAGTCTGTTGGAAACCAACAGAAGAAGAAGACACTTCGAGAACATGGAGGACAGGCAAAGTCACTCTGAGCAGATGATGAACACACTGAAACTGAAAGCTGTGTAAGAGCACTGGGGACTACTGTGTTGATTATGTGTAAAGCAGCTGGCCTACTCCTCATCCACAACAAATCTCCAGACCTATTTGTCTGCTTTCCATTTGCAGCATTGGAGGAGTTCTTGGCCCAGTGCAATTGCATCCTCCTTGGCTGGCCCCCCATCAGAGGCACGGAAAAAGGCCATCATGGACAAGACTGCCCGACATCCAGTCAGTCTATGTGGCCTCAAGACATGTGCATAAAAGAGGATTTAATGGAAATGCCATGTATCTGTGCTGCAGTTGGGGCGGCTGTGGTGGGATGGGGGTGAAGAGTTTTAAACTCTTTGGTTATTAACTTGTATGCTGAAAACAAATCAAGTTTGATTTTTGGTAAAAGTGGCAGCCCTGGCAGGAGATAAGCATTAATTTGGGGCAGGTCTCAATAAGAGACAGGCCAAATTTTATGACAGCCCAAAATGAAAGTCTATCGTTTATATGGAATTGGCCTACATTACAGCATGGCTTTTATTTAAGACAGGCTAAAAAAGAGACAGGCCTTTATTTAAGTCAGGTCTCTAAATTCCCTTTTTGGGCTGGTCTAGAGAAGAGATGAGTCTTGTGGCAAGGCTCAGTGAGACATAAGCTTATATTTGAAGCCGGCCTTCATCAGGAATGGATCTTTTTGTTTTTTCACTAGAGCTGTCAAGTGATTGATTTTTTTATTCGCAATTAATCTCCATGCTTCATGCTTCTTTTTTATGTTTTGTTTATGGTTGAGTGCATATTGATGAAGTACAGCAATTTTATTGAAACACACATCAGGTAAATGCAAATTAATATACTTTATTTGGTCTATTTTGTTTTTTTTAATTTAAATTGATGATCCAATGAAACATGAATATGATCTGCTGACTGACTTGGAAGTTGGCAGCCCCTTCAGAGTTCTTATTCGGTCAATAAGTGATCTGATCCTGCTGTTCAACCAGAAATGTGCTAAAGTTCTAATATTTTTGGTTATTTGTGTGCATGCTCAAAAAAAATGAGGTTGATTTTTGGGAAGAGTGACTGCCGTACAACTTGATTAATCATTTAACAAGCCTGTAACAGAGGTGGCTGCACTAAACTGCATTTAAATAGGGAATTTATGATATAAGAGGCCAGGCTTGTATATTATGCATTAATAATATCACATCACTTATACATCAAGAATGTACCCTTTGATATTGTAAAGGTTTCCTCTAAAACTGCTGTGACACTGCTGTAAAACACAACCAGGAAAACTGCCACACAATCACATTCAGCTCGGTTTAGTGGGAGCGTTTGTCATCCTGACATATCATCAGCTGAGTGCAGCCCGGCCACGGCTGCGTCTCAAACCAGCACATCTGTTCCCCTCACGTCCATAGACACCACTTTATTTTATTCAAAAGTACCTGACTTGTGTCCTGCACGTTTGTGTACAGTATATTTCATCAGTCCTTTCCTCGGATCTAAGAAATTGTTCTGACTCCGCCCAGACATCAGTGTCAATCTGATGAGTGGGTGTCCAACAGTGTGTGAAGCGTGCATCAAAGGCACGCAGCTTTTAACGCCTGGCCTTGGAAGGAAGCGGGGACAAGAAAAAAGAAGCGAAAAAAGAAAGGAAAGGGAGTGGGGGTTATGGAGTTTCTTCTGTTCTGTGTCCCCCATTATGGCGCAGGTTTGTGTTAGAACTATATAACTGAGACTGCTATGCTTACTAGCTGAATCAAGGCATTCTTCATTGATTTAGCAGCACAAACAAGCTCACGCTAACAGCAAATACCCTTACTCCCTCGACCCACTGCGCCAAAACTTCCTCAGAACATTCATTATAACAGAGATTTTTATAAAAAGGCAAATCAGGGTCCCCGCAGACAACCAGGGAGATGATTTCGCGCAGATACACACAGATGTACACACTGTAAAGGGTTGGATGTGCTCAGGGGTTAGCAGCCAGAACCGCCAGCCTCCTCATTAGCACAAATAAGATGGTAGGCAGATACAGGCCTTTCCTCCCCTCTCTCCCTCTGTCTTTTTTGTCCTTCCTTGCCTCGGCTCTTCCTTGCACAAATGAGCCCTAATCCTTGTCCTCTAGCGGAAAGGATACAGCTGAGGGAGGACAATGAAGGAAAACTACACATCTCTGTTCTGAATAAGATCTTCTTCACTTAGAAAAATTAATACACATACACAAAACTATTGGGAATTTCCTGCAATACTTGGTGTGAGCTACATGTGTGGACACAAACATCCCGTTTTTTACCCAAAAATTACCTGCACTTTTCCCAGCCAACTGCAAAGTGCAATTTATTATTTAGTTTTCTGCACAAGTCAATAGGTAAATAAATTAGGGAATATGCAAGAACATTCACCGCAAACCAAATGGCATGAAAAATTACATAGTATACTGTAAAACTTAAAAGACACACACCTTTATTTGAGACAGGTCTTTGTTCATGACAGATAGGCCTTTGTTTAGCGAAGGTTAAAATAAGAAACCTAATGTAGGACAGTCTTCAGTAAACAAGGGCCTTTATTTGCAACAGTCTTAAGTGAGAGAATGGCCTAAAATTGGAATAAGCCTCCACAAGAGATAGGGCTGTCACCTTAAACTCGATATTTGAATATCTGTTCGAGCAGTGGGGTAAAAATCTGCACTTCACTTGTAAATATGCATTTGCATAGAAAATATACAGTTCTGCAATATTTAGGCTGCCTGGAGCAGTGAATCATTCAATCCAACACAGGGAGCTCCCAGTGTGTCCTGACTGTGTAATAGTCAATTGGCCTCAACAACAGGAAGTACATCTAAAGGGTCGATGAACTGTGGAGGGCAACACTATGTCTTGGGTGTATCTACTCTGCCGGAAACCCACAGAAGAAGAAGATACCTCAAGAAACAGGCAAAGCCACTCATAGTTGACATTAACAACACTAAAACATCTGAGATTCATCACATGGAAGCACTTTGGGTTTCACTGTGAGTCGATTATGTGCAAAGCAGCTGGAGGGTAGTATCTTTGGTGAATAACGTGTATGCTTGAAAATCAATCAAGTTCGCTTTTTGTTAAAAGTGACAGCCCTGACAGGAGATAAGCCTTTATTTGGGGCAGGCCTCTATAAGAAACAGACCAAATGTTATGACAGGTCTTAATGAAACACCATCCTTTACTTGAGACTGGCCTAAATAAAAAGTATCGCTTTTATTTAAGACAGGCCTCAATAAGAGAACAACTTTTATTTCAGACATGCTTTAAAAGGATACAGGTCTTTATTTAAGTCAGGACTAAAACAACACAGAACCCTGGTCTAAAAAGCAATTGTGGGGCAAGCCTGAATGAAAGGCAGGTCTTTATTTGGAGCAGGCCAACATCAGAGATGGATCTTAATTTTTTTTTTTTTTTTTTTTAATCAAATCGTACTTGTTCCAGGCAATGATTGGAAGACTTCAATGATTTAAAGACTTAGTGCCATGTACTTAAAATATTTTTTTTTGCTGCCTTATCTACCCTGTTTTAAATAAAACATTACAAACACCAAACATGTAGTATTTGTCAAACAGGCAGCAACACAAGTCAGTGAAAGTTACTATAGGCCATAAAATTAGGTTTGACTTTAATTTGATATTTTACAGAATATTCTGAAGGGTATAATAAAATCGGTTTAATCTTTGTATGCAAGGATTCTGCTTCATTATGATTTCTGCTTGCCATCTTACCTTTGGGCTCTTGCTTTCTCTACCATCCTGGATATGTTGCAAACCCACTGCTGTTACTTTTTCAATCCATCTTGCAAGAGCCCCCTTTCCAAACCTCCATTGTAAAAATATTCTACTAAGAGATACATTCACTCCTTGGAGAAATTTCAGAGGCCAGGTTTCCTTAAAATATCAAGAACTTTGCAGGAGTGTATTCATGAATAGGGCTTCAGAAAGCATTTCACAGTATTTATGACCCAAAGGCGCTTGGCTGTGATGTTGCATTAAAATGAATATCCTTCACCTAAGGATCATAACTATTCATGAGTGGGAGGGGAGGTCAACAGGCCAACGCAGGCCAGGATCACTTTGTTGGGTTGCTTATCAAAACATGAACGTCATAAATATGCAGACTGGCTGAATGTATTCAGTGAGACTGAAGATCAGAAAGCAGAAACTCATACTTGCAGTCTTGATTTCCACGAAAAGGCATTTGCAGGCTTGATTGCTATCCCTTGATAACTTGTCTTTCCAAAAAAAAAAAAAAATACAAAAGAGCTTAAAAAAGCAAAGCAAACTACCTGTAACCTCGGCTCTTTTGAGGAAATGCCTCATTCACCCTTGTCTGTTTTCTAGTCCTACTCAGTCCCGCCAGGAAACTGCAGCTAGATCAAGATGCCGTCCACTCATTTCCCATTACCCTTTGCGCTGCGAATCAATAGCTAATTACCTCCAAAAAGCCCTCATCTTATCCAGCTAGAGAAGTGGACAGCACAGGGCAGGCAGAAATTTGCCTGGCAGAGGAACTGGGTGATACGCGGGGTGAAAACTGTCCTCCCACTACAGCTAACTGGCCCATCAGTGCTCCCTCTCAGAAGCTGGCGTCCCATTTCACACTACGCCGGCACTTCATTTCCCCGCAACTCCTAGTTTTCATTTTTCATGCTAACTCAGACACACAGACACAAATATTCATGCACGATTCCTCTCTACCTGCCCCGCTCCTTGCCAAGAATCAAATGCTTAATAAGAGATTACATTTATGGAGGGCCGAGTGGTGAAATATGTCCACATGTCCGGAACCTGGAAGACACACTGGCACTTACTCATTAATAATGGGACAGGCCCCAGGCTCAGGCCCTTGGCTCTCTGTCTCTGCTCATTTCCTCTCCCCACATCAAAGCTAGGTGTGCACGTGTGTGTGTTGAAGGCTTTGCACGTTCACTTCCGTGCTTGTGAACGAGTGTGTGCTTGTGCTTGTCAGTCCCTATGAGAAACAGCCTGTGGAGGAGCCGGCTTTTATTTAATCAGAAGTGGAGCAGCTTCTACCGCCGTCCGTAATTTCAGGCCTATTAACGTTCTGCTTTTAATTCCTCTGAGCGCCGGAGACGCAGCCTCCTCCGGGCTGCTGATTCACTTAAAATGCAAAAAAGTATCACAGATTTCCTCCTCTCTCTTTTTCTGTACAGTAGCAACTTCACATATCTAACATTTAGACTTGAGAAACAAGGGATTTGCTGTATAAACATTGAGATATCAAGAGATTTTTCTAATGAGGAGTTTTTAAGTGTGTACAGTGCGTTTAAAGGATATTCTTATAAATTTGATTATGGGTTGTAAAAGAAATTTCCCTCAAAGTCCTGATCACAAGAAAACAGTGTCCCTCTATCCCTGCCTCCTCCCCCTCTTCCTAATACCGCCTTTTTGCCACACAGCCCTCCAGCTTGCAGCCCCTAAGCCTGAGCCTTAGGGCTTAAAAGTCAAATTAAATCATTCTGGGCCAGACTCAAAAAACAGATCTCATTATAACAATCATAAATGAAGCTCTTTGTTCCAAGCAGCCTCCAAGCCCAACAGTCTTTTTACCCTCTTCCTGTTACTGCCAATGCTTGGTCTATTACCTCTTCAGAGAGACAGGCTCATATTACCCTTTTTTCCTTCCTTAAAGTAAACCCTATAATGCTACATAAATGCATCTGTTTTTAACTAAAAAAAAACTGTGAGAGGGAAAGGGGCAGGTAAGGAAGAGAAGAGGGAGAAACAGCCAATTATTTAGAGGCTGGAGGGTTGGAGAGAGGAGGTGGGAATTAAAGAGGTGAAACTTGCAAGACACCAAACTCTGATTTATTTATTTATTTTTAGTCTGAAGAGTCTAAAAGTGTCACATATTAAGAAAAATATACTTCATCCAACATCCATACCACTTATCTCTTTTGGGAGCACGAGAGGCTTGAGCCTTTCCTTGCTGACATTGGGCAGGAGGTGAGATATCGGTTGCCAGCCAAATTTAAGGCCACATAGAGAGATGGACAACACTTCACACTGTGACTTACAGCTTTGGGCAATTACCTAAAAAGCGTATTTTTGGACAATGAGAGGAAACAAAAGTGCGCACCAATGAAGACTTAAACACAGCACAGCACTCCCTGGCTGGCTCTGTGTGCTCCCTTCCCACTATACTCACACCTCAGATAAGCTGTGTTTCCACCAAGCAGTCTGATTCAGTTCAGCCTGTTACGGCATGCAATTATCGGTGTTTCCTCTGTCAAATGGGGAGAAAAGTCACTCAAAAATGACCCCTGCCATCCCACTTTTTGACACTTTTCTGAGGAGGGCAAGCTTACCCAAAACTGAACTAAACTGATCCAAAGGGAGGAGCAAAAAACGCAGCACTCTTTTGATTAGTCAAAAAATTGTTAAATTCCATGTATCATCAGCTAAAATGAAAATATTTACCATTTTCAAGTAAGACGTGGATTTAGGTATATTTGTTCACTGCTGTTGCTGCAAAGAATGTCACCACGTCACAATGCTCCATGGAGTCCTGGAGTGCTCAGAGTCCTCCATTGTTGCTATTGTTTAAATATCATGCTCCACTTCAGACCGCTTCACTGTGTTGTAATGTTATGATGTTACACAGTGGCATAGCTAGCTCAACCCTCTCTTCCCAGCTCACATCCCTGCCCTCAAATGAAGGTACAGTTGGCAGTGGAAACAAAAAGATCAGGGTTTACCGCTCAAAAGCTTACCAAACTGTACCAAACCAAACCAGACCACTCAGTGGAAACAAGGTTATGCTGTCTCTGAAAACTAACAAATGGGAGAACAACCTGACCTTCTATTCTGCCTTTAGAGGTCGTATCAGATGTTACACAGTGAAGGCAAAATGTTACAGAGGTGCAAACGCCACAGCTTGAAACAAGACTTCATTAACAACCTTAAATTGATCGTAATATCATTTGTTATCAAGAACTAGAGCACAGTAGGCAGATGCAAGATAAAATGTTCTATTTTGTTTTTAGTTGAATTTTATAAAATTACAATTGAAGCGTTAAAATGTATATATATATGTTTATATCTATTTATCTATATGTTTGTTCAGAACTATCTTTTCTTTTTATATATCTTTTTAACTGTGATAATTAACTGCTACTGAATTTCAATTTCCCTGAGGGAGTTTTTCCCAAGGGGATCAATAAAGTACTATCTAATCTAATCTAATCTAAAAAGTTGAACATTTTGGACTTCAACAAGTAAATTTATAACTTTTATAAACCTGAAAAGTCTGGCTTTTGTTTCTTTTTAATTCACAACTCTGTAATCTAAAAGAATTTTCTTAACCTTTCAGAGTGGACCTGATACACGTTTCAAAAGCGCATCAATAGAGAAAGTGGAAATAGAGTGAGCAGGAGCACAGGCATTTGCAAAGCTGATGCAGAGAGTTTTGGTAGACATTTTGTAGAAAATAAATGTCTGTATGTGACTGTGAACTTCAAACCCTCATGAGGAAGGCTGTGTGAATGGTGGAAATAAAGCCTCAATAATCAATGCTTTCACTTCTCGCCTCACAACCCGACAAGTATCGAAGAGGCTCCCCCTTTCCTGCTGACTGAACAACTGTCACCCAATCTCTGGGACAGGTGATAATGGAGGGAAAAAGGCCTGAGACAGAAAAATAATGAGAAAAAGCCCATTTTTCACACCTCCTCTCCCTGAGTGGTTTGGAAGCTGGGTCACTGCGTCCAATCAATTACTAGCATTGCCATTTTCCACGAGGTGTGGCTCAGAGTTATCTTTAACTTTGTGGCTGTTGCGCACATCTAGCTGTGGTGAGTAAGCCTTGGTGTGTGTGTCTGTGTTTTATGTTAGCCATTTGCGAGCGAGAGAACTGGCTTTGCAGGGGAAACAGATGACTCACGCAGTTTGAGGTTGAACTGTGTCACGAGCGTCATCGCTCTCACTCCTGCGCTCTAATGTGTTTCATATGTCGCTGATGCCGTGGGTCTGCTTATCCCTGAGATTGGACGGATAAGGCTGCAGCCCTGTTGTGTCCACAGTCAGCCACCTGCTCTGATAAGGGCTGAGCGTGAAGCAAGACGGGCGGAACCCTGCACCGCTGATAGCATCGAGGCGACAAATCTTGGGACACGGGATTGTGCAGAAGACACAGTGAGGAACATGAGAAATCTTCACGCCAAGAAGATTTTAAAAAGCACAAGTTTTGTGAATAAATAAACTGTATATTGAAATAAACAACACATACAGCAGAGTTACTGTTCTCCTTTCTCCCTCTCCACTGTCCCTTGATACTGCTCATCTCACGCAGAGGCATACACAAAAATGCGCGCATGCATACCAGCCCCCAACCTGCATACACCATCTGGCCTTCCCAAGGTTCAGATGTCTTCAGGGTAAGGTGAGCTTTGAGGGAGGCTCTGCATATGTGTGTTTTTGAGTGTGACAGAAAACGAGAGAAATAGGGAAGAATGAGAGTTCAGTGATGACATTTTCCAAGGAGATACAGTTTACATACTTGGCTGCATACTGTGGTTTGTAAGTAGAAATGAAACAGACAGTTTTTAATGATAACCTAGGTAAAATGCTTACATTTTAGTCATACTGAAGACCATTTTGATCACCAGGCTTTGAAAAAATCACAGTGGGTATTGTCCAGAATGGCCATCATCATCCAAAGATAGAGACCTTTCCAGGCATACAGGGTATAATACAAAGTGTGAACTGATAATAAATGAAAGTAAGGGTTTCCTCATGCTAAGAATTTTTCACCATGTCCTATCATACTTGTCTGAGAAAGGTAAAATTTCCTAGCCCTGATTCCCTTTGAAGAGGTGTGCTTTGGTATGGTATGTTTGAATGTGCACACTGCAAAAAAGCATAATGCAACCGATCCTTGCAGCAATAACTTAAAACGAAATAGCATTACAAGGCTTACTTAATCAAGGGGAAAAAGGAAAAAACTCAAAATATGTCCCAAAATCTGTGAAGTTACCATCACTCTCTGTGTCTCTGTGTTGCCCTCCATTTTGCTAACACTGTAAACGGCATACACCATATTATAATGCAAACTAGAAGTGCTCTGAGAGCACAGACCTCTGCTAAGTCATCTATTGTCTGGCGAGTTATTGTCAAAAATATGGAAAGCTGCCCTATCTAACACTCTACACAAATCCTTGAAACAATTCCTGGATCCACATCCAGACTTGGATCCCCACCAAATTGTAATCATTCTTACTTTGTGCCATGAACAACACTTCCTGAAAATTTCCTCAAAATCTGTTAAGAACTTATTACGTTATCAGCAAAAATGTGGAAAACTGCCATATCTCACAATGCTAATCCTTAAAAAGATTCCTGTATCCACATCCAGATTCAGATCATCACCAAAATGTGATCTCTTTTTCTGTATGTTGTGATTAACATTACCTGCAAATATCATAGCAATCTGTCAAGAACTTAATGAGTTGCTAGCAAAAACGTGGTACCCTCCCTATCTCGCAGTGTTAACAATCTTTAAAAAAAAGTCATGGATCTGCATCCGGATTCAGATCACCACCCAAATGTAATCACTCCTTTCTTATTGCATGATCAACATTTCTTGAAAATGTAATCAAAATCTGTGTGTAACTTTTTGAGTTATCATATTAACATCCAAGCTAACAAACACAGGCAAAGACATCACCTTCTAGGCACAGGAAACGAACCTTACAGCCATGTTGATGGTCTGTCACAGCAAACTAGAGTTCCTGGAGACAACCCACACATGCACAGGGGTAACATGAAAATTTCACATAGAAAGGCCATATCATACCAGGAATTGAGTAATCCTATTCACAAACAAACTCTAACAACAACATAAGCTCCTCAGTGAAGGTAATGGTGTTATCATGCTTAGGCCTGGTTGCAGCTGGAGCAGTGTGAGTGCAATCTAGTGGGGGAGTGGAAAGGGCGTCAATATTTTTTGAGTTCAGTCTGGGATTGCTGGATCGAAAGTTACCTAAATTATAAAGGAATATTTTTGGAACCTACGGGACATCACTGTCCGTCTCTACCTGTATGCAACAGACACTGATGTTGACATGTGCATTATTTGAGATGCCAAAGGGACTTCAGAAGAAGAAGCAGACCACTGAACAAAACTTTAAGTAGAGTGAAAGCTCTGAAAGAATGTGGAGCAAAGACACACAGGAGGCAGAAAGGTGCACATCTTCAGCAGCAATCAAACAGAATCCTGCAGATTTGTGTCAACCTTTGTCTAAGTTCTTTGTGTAACCATAATGACAATCTGAAATGAACATCTTAATTATTTCTATCAGCACTTTGTTTAAGACTAAAGGCACTCACTTACTCGTCTCAATCACCCACCACTGCTCACTCTCTCGCTCCATTTTCAGCAACTTTGAGTTCTCAAATATGACAGAATACTGGCCTTTTCTTGAACAACTGTGCTACTTGTCAGTGCAACAAAATGTTTATTGTTTGAAAGACTGGTTCTCAATCCATAATTCTTTACTTTTAAGTTAAGAAAGAACTTCATGTTCTAGTGTCAGCCATTATTAATCATATCTTTTTGAGCTTACTGAGGACCGACTGAAATGAGCCCTGGGCCACATTTGGCCCCCGGGCAATAGTGTGGACACCTCTGCCCTAAGTAAAAATACATACATATATTTTATTTGTGATCAATGTTGTTGATATATCTTTGAATCTAAAGAAACAGTTTCTTTACCAATTAAAATGTATTGATTAAATTAAGAAATAAAATGCAGGCATGTTTATTTTGAGGGATCTGCATTGGTGTGCTTTTGTAACATGTTTTTCATGTGCCGTATCTTTGTTAAATCATGTTTTATTCATTCTGAGGCACAAATTTCAGTGGTTGAACATTTCTGAAAATCTAAGTTGCAATTTCTCAATAGGAAGGTAGTTGGTCCTGAGGCTAGAGCAGTTGAAAAACACTGGTTGTCAAGCATGTGGTGTTAAAAAAGTATTTAATGATTTAAAATGTTTAATAACTTGGGTCAAAATACCTTTTAAACACAAATTTGATAGTGTGCATGTAACTTTTACATGATTATACTTAGGGATGGGAGTTCGTAGGATATTATTGATATCAATTCCATGAACGATTCTGCCTATCAGTCCCATCTTTAATGATTCTCTTATCGATTCCTGCTGATCTCTGTGGAAAAGGTAGGCCTACATCAGGCTTTCAGTGGCAACAATATCAAACACATGGCACTCCTGATATTCAATGCAGTGCTGCATAGATAAATGCTAAGTAAGTGTCTTTTTGCCAAAAATTAATCCAATTTTAACCCCTTCTGCTGCCTGTATGCCATGAATTTTGAATTCTTTGTTGTCATGTCTACATCTGATGAGAGTTTGACGCCCTTGATTTGCAAAGCATGCAGAACGAAGTGGAGGGGACTGAGAAGGGAATTGATAAGCAAAAATACGAATGATAGTTACTCTGAGGGAATTGTTATCAATTGTCAAGTGGAACTGATTTTTAAATTCCATCCCTAATTATATTCTAATTTAATGGAAACAAAAGAGCATTTTTCTCTGTCCAGCTATTTGTGTCTTTAAAACATAAACTTGGAGGAAGGATCTCATGTTGGCATTCAGAACTTTTGATCATTTTTCTGCACACTACAACAACTCAATGATAAAACTGAAATCTGTTAAAATGATGTTATTATGATATTATTATACTGTTACATGACCATTTGTGTAAAACTAAAACTGGCAGAGATAATGGACTGTTTCCTGCATGAAAGCACAAACCTCTTAGCAAACAGGCAGCATTAAACACTTACAGCTCTACAGGTACATGAGCTGCGGGCAGGGGTTCATACCAAGGGTCGTCGCCACTGGCTAGGCCGCATAGGCACACCTTAACACACAGCGGTATTTTCACTGTGGGCAAAATAAAGCCTCCATTATGGGATGAGGCCATGTCTGCTGCCCCTGCCAGCCATAATGGCTTTAGCCCTCTACTGACGACACAGGCACCCAAACGTACAATACACACACTGCGCTTCTAAACGAGTGGAAAATTGAATTCTACTTTAGGTGCTCCCAGGTCAGCAGTAGTGCCCCTGGCCAAAATACGCCTGTACACTCATGTGAGCGCACACACACACACACACACACACACACAATCCGTCATTTCTTTTACAGGGGCCGTGTTGCACTTAATGTTTTCATTCTTTATCCCTATTTGAGATGAGAGAGCAGGAGGAAAGGAGTAATCTTGCATTCACATCCATTAGAGACTCAACGGGACTCTTTTCACAGGCTGTCTCCTCGGCACAGCTGGTGAGCTCATGCACGCACAACTTACATCGACCAAAAGTGAAGAATTTTTAACTCAATAAAACACTGGCTGAGGAAAGCCTTTCTGTGGCTCCAAAAGCTCACTTTTTGACTATTTTCTCTGAGAACCATTGAGGATAACTCTGTAACTGATCAATCAGAGAACCTTCAGATTTGACACACCAATCAAAAAAACTCGAAAACTTTTCACAAAGTGTATCTGAGCCCATCAGCCAAAGCATTATGAGCACTGATGCACTTTATTTCAATCCAATACATTAGTTCTGCCTTATAATCTACTATTAAAAAGCTTCTGCTTTTATAGAATTGTTGGCATTGTTAAAATGTGATATTTCAATTCTATATTGATTATGACAGCCACTGTAGTGGGAGTGAAGGGCATGATATTGATTGGTGCTTCTAATACTTTGCTTCCTAATGTGACTTTATAGAGCTACAAAAAACTCAGAAGCAATTTTCATTCATACTTTATTATAAGCCTGCCATAACTCCAGCATTACCAACATCAATGTAATTCTAATAAAAACAGAATTAATACAAATTTCAGTACAAGGGCAACAGACAGAAGTCCTAGTTGCCTAATACTGGGCATTTTTGTGTTATAAATGATCAAACATAACAGGTAAATACCTGCGCACCGAATGGGCAACTTTTTATTGACCTGTTTCTTTAGTTGACATACTTTTTTAAACTTTCTTACGCCTCTATACCCCTCTTCATTGAATAACAGAGACTGAATCATTTCAAAATAAGTGGTTTCGAAAAGTATTGCAGTACCAAGCATTTTGACAAGCTTTTACTCTGGAAGCATTTTACTTGCATAGCAGCAGCGGTGCATGCTTGATTTCATTTGAAGTCAGGGCTTTCAGACTGTGAGCACACGCCAAACATCCCACGTGAACCAAAGACCAACACTGCTAGCATTGCTAACATTTATATTAGCGACTCTCCACTAGGCAAACCACATTATATGCACCTGATGCCTCGCTTCCCTGATTCGTCTTAAACTTTAACAAACAAGGTCAAAACAAAATAGCATATGTGTGGCGTATATGTCTGCTATTTTTTTTACCTTGTTTTTTAAAGTTTGAAATGAATAAAAATCAAATTAAATGAAACAAGTCAAAGATCGTATGAAAAAAACCCATATATGTACATATGCATATGTATGTTAGCACTTAATTTTGAAAAATGTTCTGAGTACTTTAGGAACTTTGGACTAGGGGTGGGAATTTGAGCCCATTTATCATTTCAAAGTCCCTAAATCATATCAAAATATCATCTTAACACCCTTCTCAAACAGTTATTGAACACACAACTATTTGAACTAAAGAGACAATCTCTGCAATTACCAAAAACAAGGAAATAGATTTTTGAATTAATTATTTTCTTAAATATTAAGTAAAACAGATTGACTCCAAAGTGCAAACAATATAAAATAGTACTTTGCAACTTTCCTTTTATGGTGGCTTGACAAACAGCTTTAGGAAAAGTAAACAGCTCCCTCTGGCAGCAGGATCATATCCCAATTTAAGGACAATGAAAATTACAATGTAATATTAATTTGAGATAGTGGCGAGAAACCTTTGAATACGTAGAAGGTAACTTCTGTTTTAATACCCAAATATCATGTCTCATCCCTTCTTTCGACAGGTCAGTTAAGTTTGGAATTGTATCCAATGAATGTGAAATTATCCACGAGAGCTGAGCAATTAATTTAATTTCAATCTTGATTATTCCTGCCTTTCACAATTATGATAACTGAGTAAAAAAATTACAATATCGCCGCACCACATGACACGTTGAACTTTTTTGTCCTTTTTTCATTATTATTATTGGCATTATTTTAGGTATTTTTTTTATTTTTTCAAGTATATTTCTATGTATCTCCTGCTCTTTGCTGTTAAAAACGAGTGTCAGAAGCAAAAACTTTAGATGAAAGCATATGGTATCAATCAAAATAATAGAGATTATGACTTTTGCCATAATCGGGCAGCCCCATTATCCACCTGGAAGCACCCCACTGTAAACATGTTAAATTCTGATGTAAAAAATGGCACTAAAGTACATGGTTTGTATATGACTTCTAGCCTCTATTAGACATTGGGGGAACTGCAGTTTTTTTAACTTTACATTTCATTTTTAAGAACTGGATGTTAACAGCAATTTTCAATAATAAGTAAAGTATATTAATCACCTTCCTGACAATACTCTTGAAAAACTGAAACTCAAAAAGCTTTATCAAAGTAAAGTTTGTCGTAAAACAATTTTCTGAAACTATTTTTGATTGAAAGTGACATCCCTAAATAGCTCGCCTGCTTTTCGTAGCATCAAAGTGAGATCAAAAAGCAGCCCAATTGTCCAATCATTTCCACAAAAGAAAGTTAATGATGAAGTCTGGGAGAGGCAGAGAGCTGTCAATCATCTACCATGTCCCCTGCTTGAACTGACATCTGTCTCATGCAAATGCTCGCTGAGCTTTGCCAAACCGCAGAACATGCAGCAAGATGGTGGTTTGGCAGCGGTGCGTGTTAGCGTTGCGAGGGCTGTTATTACACTCAAAGTGGGCTCTAACATGAATCTAGTAGCTTCACTGCTGTGATTAGAAAAAGGAGGCAGAGATGTGAAAACCAGGAGGCACATGCTGTTTGTTCAGCAGAGGTCTGTGAGGTCAGATCTGGGGGTCAGCTTGAAGACGCTGACCCTGTGTCTTGCTCAAGGACACTTAAAGCATTAATTACACAAACCTTAGGGCTGGATCTTGCCCTTTAACACTCCATCCTTTTTAATCGATACACTCCTCATTCCTGATAGCTGTATGTAAACAGTGTGTGGTTCAGCCCTCCATAACTATTATCTCACACTTAGGCTATCATTATTATTGTTTACCAGGGAGCTACAATAATCTCCATCCCATCCACTTGGCCCCTGAGGATGGAGCATTACCACTGCATAGCACAGGTACTTAACACTGCATCCTCAGGGACTGGTTACAGCATACTACTAATGTTCTCTTATCGTTCACCCGCTAAATAATACTGCTGCTGTTTTAGCCCAGCATAGCGTCTCACAGGCGCTTCAGCAGTGTTTGTTTACTTCCTCAGCCTTGTTCAATCGCAGGATGCTCATTTGTAAAACATGTTTACAGTGTCGTCTCTCAAACTTGCTGACCTCCCTTACCTCTGTCTCTCTCATCTTCTCCTTTCATAATCTCCACCCGGTCCCTGACTATATTCCAAACCGCTGTTTCATCCCTCTTTCTCTGCGCCACCCGGGTTCCAGGCCGTTAAATGAGCGGGCTTATCTAAGCCTAATTGGTTTAAGGGCAAACAGAAATAAGCAATGGCTCTGTAAGTAGAGGGAGAATTACTGCTGCTGTTGGCAGGAACCAGGCGCACATCGCAGAGAGAGCAGAGGAAGAGAGGAGGGGAAAAAAAGAGACAAGGGGAGAGCAGGGGGAGATTAGTGAAGAGAATTATGGAAGACAGAGCAGGATAGAGAAATGAGGGGAGAGAGGGAAGCAGGCAGATAGAAGGTGAGGATGATTGGGAGAAATGGAGAGAAATGAGAGGGAAACGAAGCGCCACACGCTTCCTTTTCTAATGGCATTCAAATCCCAGCTTTCTGTCTCTGTTCTCTGTTTTAGGCCACTGAACCGCTTGTATTGAATGATTCTTTTTGCAGATATGTTGACATTTTCATGGGACTTAAGTGCTTTAGTCTTGGAATGCATAAACACCCCTTCTTCATAGATCCAGTACCGGGGATAGGGATTGAGAACTGGTTCTAGCTGAGTACTAGTTCAAATTATACTCCCCAGAAAAAGTTTGGAAACGTTATTTCTGTTGATTATTTCTCCCCTTCAGTAATACCAATTGGTACTGTATTTTACTTAACTGGAAAGCTTGATTAGTCACCTTTACAAAGACGTACAACTGGAAAGGACTGTGCATTTGTGGAATGAGCAACACAGCAAGTGGAAGCTGATGTTCTTGTCTGCAGAGTGGCAGCATTGTTTGCTGTCAGACCTGGTACCATTTCCAAACTGCCAGGACAACACCCCAAATTAAGATACAATGACACCACTTTTCAAGTTATTTATGTGAAATCCTAAAACTAATACTAATACTAATAATACTATATTGTTATAATTGGAAGTTGGTTTCAATACTTCTCTTATGAGCATTATTTAAGAAAAGAAAATGAAAATCATGCAGAGTTTTATGTCTGTCAATGGCAATATTTCAAGTATTAGCTACAACACTGATGTTGTTGCATGATTACCTCCGCCAAGTACGTTTCATTTTTGCCAGCGTTTGTTAGATTGATACTTTGTGGGGTAACTCAAAAACTTAAGAACATATGCTGGTGAAATTTTCAGGGAATGTTAGTCATGGGACATGGAAGAAGTGTGTAGACTTTGGGGATAATCTGAATCAGGATCCAGAATTTTTTTCAAGGTTTTTTTTTAACAGTGCTCGATAAGGCAGTTTTCCACAGTTTTGCTGACAACTTTATAAGTTCTCACTAGATTTTTATGATATTTTCAGGAAATGTTGGCCATGCCACAAGGAAGATCACAAGACTTTCATGGTGGTCGGTCCCGGATGCAGATCCAGGAATATTTTAAAGGATTTCTTGACTGTGGGAGTTAGAGCAGTTTTCACACTTTTGATGACACTAGCCCAACAATGTTGACAATGTCTAGGCAGAGGTTTGTGATCCCCGAGCACAACCAGTAAGTTTCTGTGCCATTGTTTTGAAACTTTACTACTCATAAAGCACATTAATTTGGAGAAAAACAAAAACTGCTCTAAAAAATGACTAAGCAATATTTTTTACTTATTTCTGTGCTGAATTAGATTAGATTAGATTAGATAAAACTTAATTAATTCCTTTGGGAAACTCCCTCAGAGAAATCAGGAAATTCTAAAAGCAGTTGAAAATTAGATATAAAGATATATATAAAAATGACAGACATAAACAGAACATATCAATAAATAAATATAAAATAAAATAAATAAAATCGATTGAATTGTTCAATCTACAGTGACATCAAAAGACAATCTGGTACTGAGGAAGATAAAGTTCTGAAATGTTTAACTGTTTGATCACGTTGATCATGACTGAAGTTAATCTTTAAAAATAAATGCCCCCCACCTAAAATGGTAGTACGACACATCCACCTTAAATGGTACTAATGTAAGTGACATCACTAATTCAAAGTTTTACAATTGGCTTTGTCGAACTGTTTACACCTTTTAACTCTCTCCTCATGACATTAGCTCTCCCACATTTGTCTATTTACGCTTCTTTAAGACTTTAACGCACACCTCAACAGTGCATCAAGATCTGAGGGATGTAAAGCGGTCGAATTAGACATTCAACTCCTCACTTCTCAGTCGCCCATATGTCAAGGCTGCCTCATTCTCTAAAGTTACAAAGACACACCCATACGCTCACGCTGATCTTTGATGTGCTGTGATTTGTTGGCCTGTCTTGGCTCGTAATCACATTTAGGCTGACAGCAGAAGCTCGGATAATGTGGTCAATGGCTCCACTCTCACCCCTGTGCAAACACACAAACACAAAAAAGAAGAGCAACAGATTGGAGTCCAGATCAGTGAAGACTTTAACTCGCCCATGGGACAACCTCCTTTCAATTAACCACCAAAACAAGAAGGCAACACTGATGTCCATCTCCTGTGCCCATCTGTTTCTCTCTCATCCCGGCTTTTTAGGGAGAAATCCCACACTCACTCTCTCACTCCACCCTCTCTCTCAGTCCATCTATCTGCTATCATTCCACACTGGTGGGTAAACACTCCAACCTCAAAATATCCATCCTCTCAGAGATTGCAGAGGTAGCAATTTGTGCTTTGGTTTGGTGTCCACGGTTGTGCTGAAATCTGATGAGCACAAAAACACAGAAGGGACGAAAGAAAGCCACTGCTGAATTACAGAGCACAGCCAGAGCCGGAGGGGTTGATCCAAGAGCTGACAGTTGTAAATGATTAAAGAGGAAAGCAGCATGTAAGAAAACTCATCCTGTTTTATTCTTGAGTGATCTAGAGCTTTGGATACAGGATACAGGCAGAAAGAGGGAACCTGGTTGTGTTTTCACTGGAGGGGACGAGTCAGTGTGCAATAAAATGAGAAGAGTCTCTATATTTCTATGGTGCTGCTTGGATATCCATCCAGCAAGGCTAGAGCACACAGCTCAGTCCCTGGGGTCTCACAGCGGAAATGAAAAACATGTTTAACTGGGAGATATTAGCTGCTGGTGGCACAAGGGCATGTCCAGATGAGAGGAAAAAGAGAATAAAGAGGGATGCTGGGAAACAAAGACTCAAGAAGAGGGAATGATGAGAAGCATGGGAGAGTTTTAATGGCGAGAGAGAATAAAATGCACTCTGGTATTAAATCCAGGGAGAAAATCACAGTGTACTGGAAAGAGTTTGTCTCAGCAATTCAAAATGCCAGAGAGTGATGCTAAGGGGCTTTAATAATGGTATAATACATGAGCAATTTAATGAAAAACGTGACAGGAATCCCTATAGAGTTGACAAGCACTGGAAATGAAGCCTACTGAGAAAAACAACTCACTTGTAAGATGATTAGAATCTATAACACAGTTTCTGTAAGAGGCTTCGCACTCCTGACAGACAGACAGAGCTGAAGAGTGAGAGTGCACCGGTTAAAAGTAAAGCAAGGAAGCCTACTGAACCAAGCAGACGTGACCAAGTATCACTCCTCATGCGGACAAGTGCACCAGCGGAGCGGGAGGACTCCCCTGCTCCACCACGACAATCTGCCTCGATCCACGTGTGTGACATCCCTGTATCCCTCCAGTGTGCCAAAGGCGCAGCGCGATCGAGGCATCCCCCAGCACAGCGCGTCCTGGAGAGCGAACATCTCCATAACGCACAACAAGTAAAAACTCCAAGCTCTTATTTACCTTCCATGGCAGAAGAAGTGACGACCAGAGACGCGCACAAAAGCGCAAACAAATCCACCGTCATGGCAGGAGGGTAGTGTCCACAGCCTCTCTGTCCCCAAATTGCCAGGGCGCACGGCGCGCGTCAAAATTAAAGAATCCCCCCTCGGTTTTGTCAGCGCGCGCGGTACTCCAGCAGCTACAGCTCGTGTTGTGAGTCACATTTCAAGCCGTAGTAAACAATGTGTGACAATCGGCATAGGGAGGAACGGAGAGGAAGGGACTGAGGGGTGCGAGGAGCAGGGGGGTGTGGGGGAGGAGGAGGAGATGGGGGGTGGGAGAGAGAGAGAGAGGGAGACCCTACATTGCTTGTTCACAGTCCCCCCCATGACAGCGCCGGAGCCAATCAGCGACACAAAGTCGAACTCAGTAGCCAATCAGCGCGGCGCCGCTCCGCCCCCCCTCGCATTGTCAAAGCACAAAACTTTTCCTTGACCTATTTGAAGCAGCGTCCGCTTCACTGAAGGGAAACAGCACCACCGCTCGGGGAATGCAGGTAACTGCATGCCAGGCTCGCACAGAGGTCTGCCTGCACCCATGGGAGACGATCTGTACGGCTGAATAGTTCCCCAGTGCTCCGTCAGACTCCTGGACAACATTTGACTGTTAAAAATTCATCAGGCTCTGCTGGTGTATTTGGACTGCTCCTCATTTAGAGATTCGGGATATAAACATTTTAGTTTAAAAAGAGGGGCAAAAAGGGACGTAAAACTTTGGACTAAGATTAACCCTTTGATGCTCAAGTGATTGGACCATGCAATTTAATAATGAGGAGGTCAGACATGTCCCTTATTAATATCACAATTATATGCCCTTTTTCATTTTGTCATTTTAGTTTCAAACCCTCTGTTGTAACGTCTCTGTATTACATTTTACTCACACCGGAAGGTTTGATGTTTTATCATTAACTCCACACTGTAACTGATTTTTGTAAATGTAACAATATTTTGCTATAATATCTACAGCTTTCTGCTGTAAAAAATCTATACAGTAAATTACGGTGAATGGCAAAAGGTTGTTGGAAAACAAACAGATTTCTGTAAAATTAACACTATTTAACCATAAAATCCACAGTTTCCTACGATAAAATGTCTATACAGTAAGTTACTGAAAAGGGTAATAGATCAAGAGATTTTTTTTTTTTTTCCCGGGAAAACTGACCAATAGCAGGTAAGATTTCTTTTAGTACCTGTTTCCCATTTTTGGGTGAAACAAATGTTTGAGTAAAAGTTTTTCATTTGATAAAGTTTATGCATATTTCGCCTTTTTTTCGTAACAAAGTGATATCTTCCTTATAAATGATCAGTTAAATAGTTAAAGATATAGTAGTATAAATTAAAATACCTTGAATGAAAAATACAGTAGTAAAACTATTTTAGAAAACACAGACTAATGCTATAAATTAAAATAGAGTAATGCTGCCGGAAAGACATTTACAGTAACTTACTGGCATCTTGTTGCCAGTAAGTTGCTGTAAAATTTGCAACCTTGTTACAGTGCACCAAGGAGGTGATGCTTTTGCCAGCGTTTGTAAGTAGTAAGTAGATTGTGGACAGGATAACTCAAAAAGTTCACAACAGATTTGCCGGACATTTTGAAGGAATGTTGGTCATGGCACAAGGAAAAGTGACTTATACTTTTACTTTACTTTGGTGTACTTTGGTGATCCAAATCCAAATACAGTACAAAATAGGATAGTTTTCCACATTTTTGCCAGTAATTCAGTAAGTTATGAATAAATTTGGATGACATTTCAGGGAATGTTGTTCATGAATAAAGAGAACTAATT
The DNA here is from genome assembly GCA_037902135.1 of Cetoscarus ocellatus. NCBI lineage: Eukaryota > Metazoa > Chordata > Actinopteri > Labriformes > Labridae > Cetoscarus > Cetoscarus ocellatus. The sequence goes on along the minus strand of JBAMNC010000329.1, from coordinate 532,473 downwards.
TAATTTTGGTTGTGATCTGAATCCGGATGCACATCCTCGATTTTTTATAGTATTTGTTAACATTGCAACATACAGCAGTTTTCTGTATTTTTGCTAATAACTCAATGGATTTTTTTTTTACATCATGAGGGAATGTTGGTCATGGCAGAAGGGGGAACTGATAAGATTTTGGTGGTGATCTGAATCCAGATGTGGGTCCAGGGACAGTGTTTATTATTTGGTAACATTGCAAGATAGGGCAGTTTTCCACAATTTTGACAGCTAACAAGGTGGCTAAGGCCTTGGCAGAGCTGTGATTTTATCATTTTTTTCTCTTTAACATTTTAAAGTAAAAAAAAGTACTAACAAAGTAAATCAAAAATGTCAATATGAATTTATGAATGTTTCTTTTGTATGTCACTTAATTTTTATTACTATGATTTTGTTTGTGAAAAAAAAACAAAATGAACAAAGCCAATTTGTTTAAAATTGATGTAATGCAATATGATTTGGTAGGTTACCTCTAAAGGCAAGATGTATGTGTGAACGCAAACAGTCTAGTTTTTCACTCGGACTTTACCTGAATAATTCTCTCGCACTCCTCTAGTATTTTATCCATGTAAAGTCCAAATAGGCTCATTTCTAACACTGCAGTGGATTATCAAATTTATTCACTGAGGCGAGTGGGGAGGGCTGATGGCATCCTGTGCGACCGCGCAAACCAGGGAAAAAGAAACTTGACAGGATGGATAAAAAAACAACTGATATTGCAGGAGAAGTTTATTTGATTGCAAGGGAATAACACAAACTCAATGTGCATCTGGACATCGAAAGTTTTGTTTCCACTGCACAACAACAAATTTCGGTGGTACATCTGCTCCAAAAGTATCACCACCGGGTCCAAAAGCACCGCATCCAAAGAGCCACTGTTGGCTACAGAGAATGAGATAAAACTGCAGCTTTCTTTCTCCGGTGTTAATCGTCGTGCACGTCGTGACACTGCTTCATTTTCACATCTGTGTGCTTCAGAGCTCCTCTCAGTTCTTTAGTCAATGCTACTGACACACTTTTTAACGTGTAACACTTCAGGATATAAATTGTGATAGGAACTCTTTGTCTACTCTCATATTACGAACACTGACTTCCTCTGCACATATTTGACATCATGTGCTGCCTGTCGGTGGCCCCCCGCCCGCCTCCACCACTTCCCCCCGTCCAGAAGGGACTACTCCCTGCTGAGAGGAGCAAGTGTGCACAGCCATGTCAGTGACTTAGGCCTCGTTTACACAGCAACGTGGTCTTGTCGGGACAACAAATCTGTCTGGATATTTTTGTCTGGATAACAAACCGAGCTCAGTAGGCAGCAAACATGTTGCTCGGTAGATGGCCGAAGCTGTTGTTGTTATTCCTGGGATGCGCGTGCAGCTTTCATGTGAAAGAGTACTGCGCATGCGCCATTCGTCACCATTTTCTCTGAAAACGCTGATCCCCGTTTACACGGAGACGGATGCCAAAATGTTTTCAAAACTTTCACGCTGGACCCTGGTTTCAAAAGTTTGCGGATTCAGCCACTCCAAGCACTGTTCTTGTGTAAACAGGAGGGGTAAATGCAACGAAAACTCTACATTTTCAGTCGTTTTCGTTGTTGTGTAAAGGGGGCCTTACCCAGGCAGGCTGCCCAGCTATTAACCTGATAATATCAGGGTTGCATGTGTGAAAAAAGCTTTTCTGTCACAGACTTGCATTCATTTTGATTTGTATCCAAGGGCACTATCAGAAGTTTTGGGCTGCATAAAATGATGTCACATTGGAAAAGCAAAGCTGCTCTGCATAGTCTCTCAAGCCAAGCATCTCAAGCAAATAACTAATGTGGAAAAATGGAAACCAATTACAATCGAAAGTTGTTATTTTTCGGCTTCAAACTGTGGCAAAAATATTCTTCAGACGAATGTTTTTGGTATATTAAACTATGATTTATCAGAAACGTTATGGTATTTGGACAATGTTAAGCATTCAGTGTTTTATATTTACTATTTTGTTGTAGGATAAAATGAGCCCCCATGAATCTCAGATTGAACCCTCTCAAAGATTCAAAACTTTTGTAGATTAAACATTTCTCTAACCCCATGATCTTTGAACACGCCATTTGGACATTCAGATGTTTGAAAACATAGACAAAACTTAAACCTTCTAATAAATGTTCTAAAGGGTCTGTTTTTTTTCTAAATGTCACTTTAAAGTTGTTGTTTTTTGAAAGCGTAGAGTAAAGAAATCTAAAACGCCAAAGGCAAAATGTTGCTGATAAAATAATTTTAGGAGCCCCTGTCAGTCATACCAAGATAATCCACAGTAAGTGGAATATATATATATATATATATATATATATATATATATATATATATATATAGATAGATATATATATACACATACATTACTGAATGTACTTCACAAGTCTATATGGGCAACAGCCCACAGATAGAGATTGGGGAGGGCAGAACTTTCAAACCATCGTTCTGTCAATCATATTCACAACAGGCCAATCAAGATGTTGTAGTAGACAGGAGCTACTGCAGAGAGGCAGCATTATTTGGTGTCAGGTCTGGTACCATTTCCAAACTTAGGGACCAAGTTCAATGAGACTGGTGAAGTAAAAGACAGACCGCAAACGAAGACAACACCCCAAGAAGACTGGTTCCTCATCCTTGATTCATTGAGAAACCATAGATTTTCCTCCAGGGGAATAGCAGATTTTGGCACATTTTTGGGGGCCCTACTAGCACTTTCAGCTGTGTTGTCCATTTCTTGAATGCATGATCCTTCCAAGTTGTACCAGGTTGTAATGGCGACTAATCAGGCTTTCCCATGATATAAAATACAATACCAACTGGTATTATTAAAGGGAAGAAATAACTGACCCAAATAACATTTCCAAACTCAAGAACAAAGATAGTGGTTGATTCCGAGGCAAGACCAGTGGAGGAACTTTAGTGTAAGATGTCTTGCTTTGTGTTGAAATGGAATAAAAAGAACCTTGTACTTTCCTGGCTAACTTCCTTTCCTCCCCCTGATGCAGACATTTCCTCTGTTTTTGAAAACTTCTAAGTAACCTAATGCAAGGTCTGGTGCCCCCGCTCTTCCATTATCCATACATTAATGCAAACCCCATTTGCAATCTGAATGCTCTTTAATAGCTTAAGCAAATTCATCCACACTTTCTAATGACATTAAACAGGCGTTGCACATCAGTTCTCTCCCTTTGCTGCTGACACCCCTTTTGTGTGAGCGTGTGCCGCAACAGATGGTGTACGGCACAATGGGGATTTTTTTTTTTTCTCCCCACAGGGACACAGAAGACCGAGGAAGGGGGCTGTTTCCGCCCCGAAGCCCACAAATGTACACCTGTCTTGGACTAGAAATGTCCCCATGGATCCCCAGAGCAGGAGTGTTGGGATGGAGTTCTTAATCTGGAGCCTGAATAGGCCTGGTGTTACCCGGGGCCACTGGATGGCCTAATACTTAAATGCTGTCCCTTCTCAGCACACTGGCCTACATACTTTTACCTGCTTTATTTTTGCAGGTCAAAAGAAAAGGCTGAATTTTAGGGTTTTACTATTTTGTTTTGTCCTGAAGAAGCTAAGCATTGGTCTTTGAGCACATAAATGGAATTTTAAGGTTATTTCATAGATCCAGAACTATAAATAAGGTAAATTCCTGACATCAACAGGAAATAAGACCATAAGCTGCAAAACTAATTTGTTGTAAAAACTATTCTTATTGGATTATTCATATTTTCAGGTTGTTTGACAGTCCACCATCTGAGTGTAGTATCTCGAGTGCTATAAAGAGTGCAATAAGGTTGTTCTTTTGTGACCTTTGCACAGAGGCCCACTTCGACTTGAAGCTGAACACATTAGACTATCAAAGCTTATGCCCCAGTCACACATTCTCATTTCTCATGGCGACTGTGAAGGACTGTACACAATTGGCAAGGCTGGTTTGATCAGCATGACAAGGGAAAAAAAATGCCTGTCTCTCCCCCGGATACACCCTGTAAATACACCGTCAGTAACGCTTCTACGGTGCTTCTACAGCACTTTGGGGGTGTTCGTCCCGCTTCAATTAAAAACAAAAAAGTTGTGTAAATATCTCGAAAAAAAAAAGTATGTATTGAAAACAAAAAGTAAATGTTTAACTTGAAGATAAGCAATGTGAAATAAACAGTAAATATGTAATGTGTTGACTTGTATGTGAACTGAAATTATGTAAAATAAATAAATGTATTTAATATAACCTTTTTTTTTTTTTTTTTTAATTTAGGCGTATTATAACGTAGGAATGTTCACGACATTTCAATGTCAACAAAGGTAGGCCTGTCAGATTCTGACCACCTAATTGTAGTTAGTAAGTAGTTGACAAGTGGTTATTTAGATGCCTTGTACACCTGTCTTAAAGGCAAGGGATACTGGAGCTTGGTTGGGGTGGTGGGATCGCTCGGAGCGGGCACTGGAAAATTTCCCTTATTTTCAAATCCAAAACTTGAAAGGTGTGGAGATGCTCCAGACCTCCAAGACCCAGAAAAGGATAAGCTGTATACAGTAGATGATGAATGGATGGATGGATGGATGGATGGATGACTTCTTATACAGGCACAGGAAAAGTTTGGGATAGAACAAATAGGTACTGTTGTCCACAGCAGGCAGCAAATTCACACAACCAAAAGATCAAGCTTGTGTAAGTCTTTTTTCACCCACATGCCTGAACCGCTTTCATGCATCTTCCCTCTGTGGCCCCTTGTGAGTCAACTCCTAACCTTTGCAATGACAAAAATCAAACGCGCTGTAAATGGAAAGTGACTCACACTTTATAAATGGCCATTCCAACTGTGCCAAAGTTCAGCAGATGAACTGGGGCAGACACAGCGCTTCTGGAGCATCAGACAGCGGATGCTAACTTGGGAAAAAAGCGTCTGATAAGAGCATTTGTCATTTTTAATGGCGAGGCGAGGAGCGGCGCTACAGTGTGACATGGCACAGCACAGCATGGCCCCTGATGCTGGCGTGTTATGTAGGTGTTTGATAGCCACCTGGCCTTATTTTTCAGTCGGGCCACTCGTCCTCACCTGTGACTCCACAGGTCGAACACAAATGCAGGAGCAGCACGGAGCAATCTGTCCCCATTTCTGTTTGCCGTCCACACCCTAAGGGAGGTATGGGGGGGTTACTATAGAGGAAGGAAGGAAGAGCATGAGGCGAGGATGAGGAACAATAGTGTTGCTGCTCAAGCACATCCTCCCTCATAAGGCGTGCACAGACAAAATGCGCGCATACAATAACACAAAAAGCATGCAGTCGCTCTCCCACACAGCACTCTGATAATGATCCACACAAAGCCACACAAGCACTCGCCTACTTCAGCTCAAGAGCCTCGGTCCAATACTAATACTGAGCCCAACACATTGTAGAGAGCCTCTCATTCTCCTGGTGGCCTGATTTTTTTCTGTGGTTAAGCCTGAGGGTGCAGCAGCTCTTTTTGTATCTCAAATTTCTCCATTAAATGCTGGATTCAAGACTAAATAAGAAGGCAATCCATCCTGTTCCTGTGTCCTCTGACTTGATTTAAAGGTTTGCTTTTCTCTTGGTTCTGCAGGCTGACCCGAAACTTATGAGCTTTTGACCTGTAAACATCAGGTGTCCATACCGCTATATGACCAATATGCGATGACCTTTACATTTGTCTTCTGTCTCCTGTTTCCTGATTCCATTTTGGTCACTGGAAGGAGACAAATATGACTTTTTTTCAATGGAGTCTGGCAGAAAATACAAAACAGTGTATGTTTTGTTCTGCACTCTGAATACAGCATCAAGGACAAAGTGGATACAAGGTAGAAATACTCATGCACAATATTTTCTGTATGATATCAGAATCAGCAGTTAAAAGTATCAAACATTGATTATCAGACTGACTGAGATGAAATTTCTGCTGATATTCACTGCCTTCTACCTGCCGTATATACAGATATAAGTGCACAATAAATGAACACTCCCCTAGCGGGCAAGAAATACTGACTTGATTACACCCTCGCCTAAATGAAACATGCATCCAGTGAAAAGGCTTTGAAAGTGAAAGCTTATAGTGATCCCGATACTTACATTGAGGAGCTGTTTACACAAAGATAAGTTAGGGAGTATCTGAAAAAGTTGTTGCTGCATGGTAGTGATGGTGAGATGAAGCCTCATGAGGCATTGAACCACTGGAGCCAATTGGTTCGAGAAAGGGTTCATCTCTTGAAGCTTCATGTGCACACGAAACCACCTACTGGCCAGGTGTATAATCACAGGCCACTTTATCTTAACCACATAATGTGTGATGCATTGTCTGTTATGGCTCTTGGGAATTAAAAATGTAATTTTTTTTTTTTTAAAGTCTATGACCTAGTAATTTCTCTACATAATTTATCACATATGTGTGTAATAAAATATTTTTTGAATGTACTGTGTGTTTTCGTAAAATGATAGTAGCCCAGCATATGATGTGGCAGGTTGTGTCATGTTTTTCTGTCAATTCAGGAAAGTGTCATGGGCTTAAGCAGGCAGAGGACAGTGAAAGTGCTTGTGGAACTAGGAAGAGGGCAAAAATAAGGAACAGTGAAAAATACATTTCTTGATAAGCAAACCTAATGTGTCTGAAATATTGTTCGATTTCACTTGCCTTATTAGGAGTAATCAAATCAAAATGTTCCCACACAGGGGAAATGCTCCTCTTCCTACCTGGCTCCATCCTCTTTTCTATCCTCTCCTCACTCTCCTAAATCTTCAATCTATCTCCCTAACTCTCTCTCTAAACTCTCCAAACTATCTCAAAACTATATAAACGCTATCCAAACTCTCGTATCCAAACCATCCAAACTCTCAGCTGACTGTAACTCTCTTTCAAAAACTCACATTCTGAATGGAGCCTGAGGGGTTTATATCGCTGTCAAACCTCGCGTCAAAATCTGAACCACTTCCCGAAGCAGTCACGTGGTACAGCCGGGCAGCAAGGCTTCGGACGTCATCATTTTTGGCTCCTCCCCTAAATGAAGCAAGCCTCGATACACGCTTAGAAGAAACGCCCACATCATTACTCGGCACACACTTCGAAGCCTCGGCACACCTCATAACATCACTACTGCATGGGCTTTTTGTCCTAATGGATCCATCATTTTGGGAGCCTGAAAACAGGTCTCAGAGTGAACAGTCATAGACTCTGTGCAGCACATCAGCTTTAAGCCTTGTAATAAAACTATGTACATAAACCACTAAAACAAACAAAAAAAACTCATAAAAATTAGTTCAAATGTGGCCAGTTTTTGGCTTTAATGGACTGAGTGTGATTATTTTGATTACACAGAGCATTGTGAGCCTTTTACAGCAGATTCAGTTTGAATTTCAAAACTCATTACATAAATATGCATATGACCACCAAATGGCATGCTTTATGGATTATCAATGGACAATTAACCTTAAAAATAAAAACTTGGGCATCCCTATTAAGGACCAATGTGACCTGAGAGGCAACATAATACTGAGTCATTGTATATAATGGAGACAGTGATGTTTACTGTAAGACAAATTCAAAACTGTGATGCAATACAGGGGTTCATAAACAAGGTGTAGCTGATGAAAAGCAGACAGAAAAAGCAGCACGGATGACTCTAATGTCACATAATGAGAACGGCAAGAGCAGATATATAGGAGAAAGATATTTCGCAGAGACTGTGCAAGCTGGAAAGGCTTGTCTGCTGATGAATATGAATGCATGAAAATGAAATGCCTCAGTCAATATGGAGACAGTGCAGGGACCCAGGTGACAGAGAAGTGCAGCGCTACACCCACCCTGCGGGGAGAGACTGGTTATTAGGCCGGGCTTTGGCTTCATCCATCTTCAGGAGTTCTGGGCGCCGGCCATTGACAACACAAGCACAGAGCAAGAGCTGAATACAGATGTGCTCTGGACCAGTGTTCCCCCCCCAAATAAAGGGTCAAGACTCATAGCCACAGTCGTACTTTCTGGGTCACGGCTCAGGAGAGGAGAGGGGAAGAAAGATGCATGAGGTTGGTTAAGTTAGCCTTAAACTGTATTTATTAAAGCCTGAGCAGCATGTCAAGTATAAGTCCAAGGACAATTTTCCTCACAAAAAAGTGCAGATACAACTGAAAAACCCACCACCCTCCAGCAAATTGCATTCAATCTATAAAAAGTTGGAAAGGTCAGACTTATACTTGTGCAAATATAATGAAATTGGAACATTGTGTAAAATGTAAACAAAAACAGAATGCCATTAACTGCAAATCATTTTGACCTATATTCATTTATACAAACAACAAAGACAAGATGAACTATTGATTTTGCAAATATTCACTTATTCTAAATTTGATGCCTGCCACATGTTCCAAAAAGCTGGAACAGGGGCAGGAGTTTATGTTTTCACCAGGGTCTGTCTGTTTGTTTGTTTGTCTGTTTGTTTGTTTGTCTGTTAGCAAGATTACGCAAAAACTACTGGATGGATTTACATGAAAATTTTACCAGAGGTGTGGTTTGGTCCAAGGAAGAAGCCATTATATTTTTGTGCTGATCCGATCTAGATTGACATCACAAAAACACATTGAAGTTTATAATGGCAAATCCCATTCATTTATGACATTATGGGAATTGTAGTTTATTTGCAAACCACATCAATGTTTTTCAAGCCTATCTCACCACATTTCCCAGCTTCCCTTGCAATGCCAGCGGAGGAGTTCTGCTAACACAACGGCTAACAATAGCCTGGTATATCAGCACGTTTTTTCAGACTTTGTAACTAGAACGCTGATAACGCAGAGAGTTTTAACTTGTACTTGTAGGTGTAGTGGTGAGCTGTGTTAACGGACAGTGGTTTTCTAAAGTGCTCCTGAGCCAATGTGCTAATGTCCTTTACAGAATGATGTCGATCTTTAAAGCAGTGCCATCAGTGGGATCAACAGTCACAGGCATTCAATGTGTCACTGGATGTTCCTGTGGAAGAGACCTTGCGGATGCTGGAAGTGGAATCACTGCAGGGCTGTCTTTTACAAAGACAGCTTTCTGTGTCTCCTGCTGAATTGTCTCTCTCTGCTGTAAAAACTGTTCCAAGGACAGATGTACTCTCTCTAATCTCTTCTTTCTCCTCTTTTTCTTTCCCTTCTTGGATTTCTTTACACTTGTCTCCAAGGTCTCAACAGACCTTGGAGACAAGAGATATCATCTATAAGCCAATAAAAAAAATAGCTGTAATTTACCAAAATAAAACATGTCTAGCATTTATCAGAATGTAAATTAACTATTCTGCTTAAAACAGTAAAGTAAAATTTAATTTGAGGTTCTTTTTTGAAATGTAAATCTGGAAAAGTCTGTGTTATAACGAGCCATTCAAACTCAAGACTTTTAACAATTTACCCTAAATGTAAGTGAAAATACTTAAAATCTGTTTAGTTAATCACAGGCCCTCTTTCTGTATGAGGTTCCTCAGGGTTCAGTTCTTGGCTCAAAGCTTTTTCATCCTGATTTATGTTGTACCTTATCTCCAAGGGAGAAAGCCAGCAAGAGTCTAAGAGCCAATGACTGCTGGGGGCCCCTAAAATATTACAGTGTCAGCAACATTTTGCTAAAGTAATATTTAGGCATCTTTTATGTTGGTAAATTCCCATGAAATTAAATTTAATCCAAAAAAAGGCATGTTCGAGCACTTACAATATGGTATTAGTTTTGTTCATGCTTTTTAATGTCTATACAAACATCTGAACTACACATTTGAATATATGGGTGTTGAGAATAACAGGTTATGGAGTTGGACAAAAGTAAAATCTGCAAAGATTTGAAATCCTCGACACTGATTACACCTTAAGTCTTTTACTTTTTATTACATTCTATTAATTTCTTCATTTGCTTTATTTGAGAAACTTTGCAGGGCTGGTTTGGAATAGGGTCCCCTGTGACATCTTTTCATAAGGCCTAAAATTTCAATAAGCATCCCTGCTTAATCATGACACTCTTTCCAACTAACCCGGTCACATGTGAAATGTTCCAAAGAGATGTTTTTTGGGCATTCTTTAACTTTCCCTGTCTTTTGATGCCATTGTTCCAGCATTTTTGGAACATGTTGCAGGCATCAAATTCAAAATGAGCTGATATTTTCTATAAAACGGTGGAGTAAACATTACATTTATTGTCTCTGTGGTGTATTTAATTGAATATAGGTCAAAATTTATTTGCAATCATTGTATTCTATTTCTATTAGCCTTTTACACAATGTCCCGAATTCACTGGAATTTAGGTTTGTATGTGAAAAAGGGAGTTGTCAAGAGTTTCAAGTGTAAAGTGCCTCTCCGGCAGCAGGTCAGGCCGAGGGAAAGGACAGGAGCTAAATACAGCTCTCTCATTAATCTGCCAATGATGCCAAGACTGATGCGACCTGTCCCCTGTTATCATCTCACACACACACACACACACCACAGAGACATTCATTAAACCTCACAGCACAGAGCCACACGCAGCAAAAAAAGGCGTAAAAATCAGTAAGCATGAACAGAACAGATTAAATAAATGTTTATGTTTTTGCGTGGGAATGTGACAAGGCGAGAAAAAGAGGGATTACGCTCTGTTTCGGCTCGCGGAGATGCAGTGAGAGCATTATTTGTTTTGCAGTTTGATTAATAAGTCGCAGCTCATATTCATTCTATTCAAGACTCCAGCTCTTTAGTTACCATTAATCACAGCGGCACAATGAGGAGATTCTGCTCAGCGCTGAATGAGTAAGAGCGTCATTATAGCTTCGTCAAGTGTGTGAGTGTGCGAAGAGATTGACTATGAGTTCATGTGCGAGAGGTTCCTACTTGTATTTACTCTTGGTGTGTGTGCGCACGAATGTGGCTGACTCAAACACAGAGTGATGGATTATAGATGGGTACATCCCCCTCCTCAGTCATTCCCTGCTTTGTCAGCTGCCATAGGGTTCTCTGTTGTAGACAGTGTTTGGGCAGTGGCAGCACAATCCATTTTTGTAAAGGTGCCACCTGTCCGGAAAGCACTTTGAGGCTCTCACAAAAGAGAGGGAAGGTCCCACAGTAGATCAACAGGATTTAAATTCAACACTAGAAGTGCTGCGAGTTCACAAACTTTCACCAAGACATTTCCAACAATGTCGGGTGAGTTATTGTCAAAAATGTGGGAAACTGCCCTATCTTTGCCTTGCAGTACAATTGGATCCTTCTGTAATCAGAAGGATCCCTCTTGCCAAGCACCAATCTACAACAACTGTATGCAGCAAAAGCGGCACGGCCCAATCAGCGTAATTTAGAGCAGGAAGAGGTGGGAGCTGTGAGTAAGGGACAGCAGGAAGTGGCTGTCTTTCCTGTTTGTGCAAAGATAAGCTTGAATGCTAACCATATCTGGACCATATTTTTTTATAACAGAAAAAACAAAGATGTGTTTTGGGGAGAGTTTGTCCTACAAAGTCATTCACACTTTGTATCTTGCAATGGTAAATTCTTTAAAAAGTGTTTGGATCGGCATCCACATTTGGATCACCACCTAAATCTTATCAGTTCTTTCTTGTCCCATGACCAACATTCCTTGAAAATGTCTTTAAATCTGCAGAGAACTTTTTAAGTTATTAGAAAAAATGTGGAGAATTGCCCTATCATACAATGTTAACAAATCCTTAAAAAAATTCCTTGATTCACATCTGGATACGTATCACCACCAAAATGTAACCACTGCTTTCTTGTGCCATGACCAAGTGGCCCTAAATGAAACAAAAATGTGTTGAAAAATTATTGAGTTGCAAAAAAAAAAAAAAAAAAAAAAAAAACAGGCAAATGTAACAAATCCTTAAAAAAATCCGGGATCCACATCCAGATTCAGATCACCACTAATATTTAATTATTGGGCCCTTGGGACTTGACCAACTCTCCCAGAAAATGTCAATGAAATCTGTTCAGATCCAGGTGAGTTTTTAGTTAAAATGTAGAAAACTGCTCTGTCTTGCAATGTTAAGAAATCCTTTAAAAAATTATTTGATCTTCATCTGGATTTTGCAGAACTACCAAAATCTATTAAGCATCCCCTTGTGCCATGACTGACACGCTCTGAAAACGTCATCAAAAATCTGTTGCCAACTTACTGAGTAATTAGCCAAAACCTGGAAAGCTGCCCTTTCTTTCACAACTTTAACAAGTCTTCCGAAAAAAATTCTTGATTTGCATACAGATTCAGGTTACCTTCACCATTTATTCCTTATCAGTTGAACTCCTCTTCCCTCCTTCATGCTCTATAGTTAGCAGTGGAGGGTTTGAAAGCTGATCTGTTGGATTATTTTGGTGATGGTAAACTTAACACGTGTTTGTTTTGTGATTAATTTCGTGAATCATCTTTGTGCATGTCCTGCCTGCCTGTCCCTTTGGTTCATGAGCTCAGCTGCAGTACGGACACTGGAAGTTTAAAGGAATAGACAGTGTAGTTACCCGCATGTGGAAACACAGTGTGTGCTACAACTGAACGTCCACTCATGTCATTTATCCATTTATCCTCATCCTTAAAAGTGTTCTGGACTATGACAAAGAGCTCTGGTGCTGCTCTCCCTCTGTGACGAGGGAAACGTGTAGCTTGTTTGGAAGCTATCGCACTTTTTGGTCAATGGAATAGCTAAGCTACTGAAAAGTTATTTGACCTTGAAAATAAAGATATCTCCACAAAGCTCCTGAAAATATACCGTAATTTCTCAATTTTAACACACACTTTTTTGCTTTGAAATAAACTCTCATTTTTCGGGTGCGTATAATACACAAGTACAAGCAAAATACTTAAAATATTTCATCTCGACAACATAGCAATTGCAAACTTAAGTAATTCTTAATAAACTGACTGTTAAACTGTTCTAGCCAAATATTTTGGGTCTTAATTACTTTAACTTTATGTAATCATCTTTTAATTCTCGAGCGTTACCACTCACTGGCAAACACAGAGCGCTGCCATCTTCTGAGCAAGGGGACACAAAATAGCTGCGCTGTGACTGGTCGAAGACATTGGCATGTTGATAGCTGCTCTCTGATTGGTTGGTACACTACGACTGAGCATGCTCGGGCAGAAATCGAGTAATTGCGTATGCGTGAAGCAAATGGTGTTTCCGCATCCTCTTGAGAGAAAAAATAATGTACAGAATTTGATGTGAAAATACTGAAATTTCATTGATTAAAACTTTGAATAAAGATAACTTTTGAGTTGTCTGAGAGAGTAAAGTTTAGGCAAAATTTGGGTGTGTGTTATATTTGAGTACAGTGTTTTTCAGGCAAAAATTGTGAAAATATGGGGTAAAATTATATGTTATAATCAAGGGCATGTTCAAATAGAGAAATTACGGTAATTAAGCTACTAACAATGCTATTTGTAATGACATCACCGCCCATCACTGATGTTTGGTACGTTGGCTTGGAGGTCATTTGGAAGACATTTCCATAGAACCTGGTTTAAATGGGACATATTACCAGAGACTTTGGCAGAAAACCTAAAAATAATACAATATAGCACTTTACAGAACCAATTAGTTATAATGAAACCATGTGAAAAACAAACAATATCCCTCATTAACAAAATCTTACCCTCCCACCCTACTCATAACAATCCACTAATTGATTATCCCGTTGATGGTGATTAGGATGTACTCATTTTCTTATAAGTAGGCCTCTCTAATCACAGAAGAGGCTAATGGGGCTAACATTTAGTCACCTATGCACCTGCAACATTTAAGACCGTTTTACATTAACCTTTGGAGTAAAACAGCTTTCAATTTATGCACCAACCTTTACTCCCATGAGCTGCCTTGACATCAACCGCATTTGACACATGGTAAATTGTTTTTTGTATCCCTGAACATGTCATCATGGGGCTAGTCGACCAGAGAGCCCAATATAAAGTCGTTTTTTTCTGTCCACAAAGCAGCATTAAGGAGGTGGACTTGTTAATGAGGAAAAACAAAACCAGGCTGACAGCTCATCACTTTATGTCAGCTCTCAGTGACAGCCTATCCCACTCATTTTTTTTTTATCCAGTCTACTTGTTTGTTTCACAGGGACACCATCAAAATGCATCCCTCCCTCCCTTCCACCTGTCTTCCTCTCTCCACTCCCCAGCCTGTGACAGATAGTTCAGTACAATCTATCAACCTCAGTCTGCCGCCGTCAGAGCCACTGCTTTGTCAAGACACATACGTGTGGACATGACACACATACGCACACAACAGTCCACGGCCACGAGTCCGTCACACTAAATGGGATAAACATCTGGTGGAGGAGAGGGAGAGAAAAGCAGAGGTCAAATCAATCTGCCCTCTGTCTGCCATACACTGATCCTCTGTCATAGACTGACCTCAGCAGAGAGGCAGCAAATGAAACTACAGGGCTGCATTTTAATACAAAGAGAGCAGGACTTCAGTCTGGGATAAACACAGACTGGAAGAGAGGACTAAAGTGACAAATGACAAGAATACTGGTCAAGACTGCTGAATGCTAGAGTCCAGACAAGCATTTCTAAACACTTATTTCTGTTGTGGCATCCTTAAGAAAATTCAAAGAATACTCAAGTCACCTTTATATTCTCCTTTTAGATCATTGAAAGGTCTGATTAGTCCTCTTTACAACAAGGTACAACTTGTTAGGATTGTGCGTTTGTGGAATGAGCAACACAGCTAAACGTGTTGGTAGTGGTTAAAATGATCATTATGTTCCGATGGCAATCAATGCATGATGTGTTCTTAAAAGAGAGCGAAAAATAGCCGCTGTCTACAGCAGGAGTAAACCAGGGAAAACACCAACCAATCACAGCGATTCGGACCGAATTTATTAAACCAACTGCCGTTTTGCCCACCTTCTGCGTGTACATTTTGCCGGTGTGCACTGACCCTGATTCAATGCGTGTAGCCGAGCTGAGAGGGATCCAAGTACGCAGGAGAATGGCAGAGAAACTACCTATACCCTGATTACTGGTAACCGCTCCTCCTGCTAAACAGAGCAAGAAAAGAAAAAACAGAAGCAGAGAAGGCTGAAACAAAAAAGAATTTGGACAGAGCCAGGGCAAAAACCAGAGTCAACATCAGGTTGTGAGTGCTAACTAACTTGCCATGTTTGTTTTTTAACTTAACTATGACAATGTTTTGGTGTTTTTTTTACCGCTGAGTGAGACGTGACTTGGTGTAGTGCAAAACAAAAACGATGTGCTGAGGATCGGCTTTGAGTCTGTGGTTTTATATCAGACATATGGCGAATCAGCGGCGCTTGTGCATGTGAGTGGGGGCGTCGTTAGACGGAGTCCTGAGGAGATGCTACATTCAAATTCATTATAGTTTTCCGTGATTACCAACCCTGCCTTTAAGTTCTAAGACTGGTGAAGTCAAAGACAGAATTCGAAGTGGGTGTTCCAAGAAGACAACACCCCAAGAAGACTGGTTCCTCATCCTTGTTTAGGAACAGAAGGCTTTCTTCCAGGTTTTTTGGCACATTGTGTTTGGGCATGACCCACGGTTAGCTGTGTTGGTCATTCCATGAAAGCACGATCCTTACAAGATCCAGATCAGCCTAGAAGGCAAAAACTGGTGGTCTTGAACATTTTTACATGCCTAAATGCACTGAGTCATGTAATTGGCTGTTCAGCTGCTTGCATTAGTGACCAGTTGACCTGGTGTCTCTGATAAAGTGGCCAGTGACTGTAAATCCTGCCAATGGCTACGTTTATATGCAGTCAATATTCGGGTTAAGAGCAATATTCCAGTTTCTGAAACATTCGGAATAACCCAGTTTACATGCGTGAGCAAACAGGGTTATTCCTCTATGTATAGTATCCCAGACAAAACAGCGATGCACGGAGAACGTCATCACGCAAGAAGAACGTCATGACGCAATATGCGTCATTTCCGCTTCTTCTTCCTGTATCCAATAGCAATGAGAACAGCAGCAGCTGCACGGCGGATAATGAACAGCCCGGAGCAGCTAACAGTCGGCTTTGTTTGCGCTTTGGTGCTGGTACTGACTCACCACCAGTACTTGACACTATTCTTTGTCAGTTTCTTCATTAATGGAAGGCGAGAACGTGAAGAATTAGGAAATCGAGCCGGAGCTGTGCCACGTTACAAAAAGTACTTCCTGTACTCAAAAGACCAAGATTCCTTGCGAAAAGGACATGCGCAGAACACAACTTAATGTTCCTTTCGATGAGGATATCCCGATCGGCATATATATGACCAAATATTCGGGTTAGAAAAGGAGTAACCCAGGGGTGACTTTCGGGTTTTTAAAAAATGGAATATGAGCATATTCCGGTTTTTCAAAAGGTTTATTGGTGTTTACATGGTTGCACGCAACCGGGTTATTGCTAATATTCCGGTTATGAAAGGTTTAATGACTGCATGTAAACGTAACCACTGTCATTTAATTTTAGCTAACACATGACATGGGGGCGGCACAGTGGCGCAGCAGGTTGTGCACGTGCCTCACGGCAAGAAGATCGCCAGTTC
Organism: Cetoscarus ocellatus; assembly: GCA_037902135.1. Lineage (NCBI taxonomy): Eukaryota > Metazoa > Chordata > Actinopteri > Labriformes > Labridae > Cetoscarus > Cetoscarus ocellatus. Next base: position 515,936 of record JBAMNC010000329.1, on the reverse strand, counting down.
AATCCCTGGGTCGGGTAGGGTCTTCCTGTGTGGACTTTGCATGTTCTCCGGCATGCGTAGGTTTTCTCCGGGCACTCTGACTTCCTCCCACAGACCAATTAGGTTGATTGGTGACTCCAAATTGGAGTGTGAGCGTGAATGGTTGTCTGTCTCTCTATGTGGCCCTGCGATCCGCTGGTGACTGGTCCAGGGTGGATGGGCTCCAGCCCCAAGTGACCCTGACAGAGATAAGCCGTGTAGGCAATGAATGGATAACAAATAAAATGCTCATGGTATTACCACAGACATAAATGTAGAATGAGCTTCCTACCAATGAAACAGACAGGATATAAAACTTCTGGGGGCAGAAACACGGATACACAAGTTAACAAAAGTAAAGGTTGTTGTTGAGCTGCTTTTTTTCAAAGCTTCAGTGTGTCTGCCTTTTAGAGTCTGATAAATGGGATTATCTGAGACTGATTCCATTTAATTAAAGTTCTGTTTGTTTTGCTTTGGGATTTTGTTCAGACCTTGCTTATTACTGCTCTGCCAGCTGAGAGCTGAGATTTGTGATTGCACGTTGTGTTTGGATATGTTGCTATGATGTGGTATTTCATATCTTTGCCAATTAACCATTCCTTTTCACAACCCTCGATTCCAATGAAGTTGGCATGTTGTGCAAAACATAAAAAAACAGAATACACTGATTTGCAAATCCTTTTAGACCGATAGTCAGCTATATTTAGGGGTGGGAACTGATACCAATGCCATTATCAATTCTGCATATTGATCCATCTTTTATTCATTCCCCTATCGATTCCTGTAGATTTTCTGTACAAACAAAAGCAAGTCCATAGGTTTTCCTGGTCAACAACACCAAAGACACGTCTCTCCTGATATTAAGTGCAATTCTACCAAGAAAAATGTTTCAGCATATTGCTGGTATTTTCACCCTTGCTTGAAATCATACTGGATGTTGTGCAGCTAGTGCCACATTGTGTTAAACAAAGCCACACTTTTGACTGCCTCTGATGAGAGCATGACATCCTAGATTTGCAAGGCAGCCAGGTCCCAGTAAGGAATTGACAAGGGAATTGTTAAGCAAAAAGACCTATGATATTGACTCTTTTAACTAATTGTTATTATTATTCAATTGGTTTTCAATTCCCATGCTACGTTACAAAATCTAGATATGTGATGTTCAAACTGAAAAATTTTGTTTTTTTTGCAAACAATCACTCATTTTGAATTTGATGCCTGCAAAACATTCCCAAAAAAGCTGGGACAGGGTATGTTGACCACTGCGTTACATCTCCTTTCCTTTCAACACTCAGTAAGTGTTTGTGAACTGAGGACATTAAGTCTTAAAGCTTGTTTGGTGGAATTCTTTCCCATTCCTGCTTAATGTGTGGCTTCAGTTGCTCAACAGTCCAGGGTCTGCATTGTCATATTCTGAGCTTCATAATGAGCCACACACTTTCAGTGGGAGACAGGGTCTGGATTGCAGGCAGGTCAGTCTAGTACCTGCACTCTTTTACTGAGAAGCCTCACTGTTGTGGCAGAATGTGGCTTTGCATTGTCTTGCTGGAATAAGCAGGGGCAGCCCCAAAAAGACGTCGCTTGGATGGCAGCATACATTGCTCCAAAACCTATTTGTACTTTTCAGAATTAATGGTGCCTTCACAGATGTACAAGTTACCCATGCCATGAGTGCTTAACACACCCCCATACCATCACAGTTGATGGCTGTTGCACTTTGCACTGGTAACAATCTGGATGATCCTTTTTTCTCTTTAGCACAGAGGAAACAACGTTCATGATTTCCTAAAATAATTTGAAATGCAGACTCATCAGACCACAGCACACTTTTCCACTTTGTGTCAGTTCATCTTAGATGAGCTCAGGCCCAAAGGAGAAAAGCAACATTTCTGACCGTTGTTGCTTTATGGCTCTTGCTTTGCTTTGTAGAGTTTTATCTTGCACAAACTGTGTTAAATGAAATGGTTTTCAGAAGCGTTCTAGAGCCCTCATGTTAATATCCTCTACAGAATGATATCAGTATTTAATGCAGGGCAACTTGAAGGACCAAAGGTCACAGGCATTCAGTGTTGGTTTTCAGCCTTGCCACTTAAGTACAGAGATTTTTTTTCGAATACTCTTAATCTTTTGATGATTTTAAGGACAGTGAATGATGAAACCCCTAAATTTATTGCAATCTTACATTGAGAAACATTCTTCTTAAATTGTTGAACCATTTGCTCATGCTGCTGTTCACAAAGTGTGAACCTCGCCCCATTCTTGCTTATGAATGACTGAGCCTTTAGGGGTGCTTCTTTTATACCCAATGACTCTGATCTGTTTCCAATTAACCTGTTCATCCGTTGAATGTTCCAAACAGGTGTTTTTTGAGCATTCCTCAACTTTTACAGTGTTTCATTGCTGCAGGCACCAACTTCAAAATGAGTGAATATTTGCAAAAGAACAATGAAGTTTATCAGTTTGAACATTAGGTAACATGCATTTGTTGTATTATTAATTGAATATAGGTGGAAAAGGATTTGCAAATCATTGTATTCTGTTTTTTTTTTTACATTTTTCACATCTAAACTTAACTGGAATTGGAGTTTAACATTCAAAATTTTCAAATGGGACAAAAGCCATTTCGATTTAATATTCTGCCCTCGCTCTAAACTCAACCCACAATATATGCATGCACACATACATGTAATTATGATGAAAGGACGGAGTTATGACGGCAGAGAGGAACAAAAGGATTCATAAAAAGACACACGATCCATCAATAAATGTCAAACAGTAACAGCAGTGCTCAAAGCTTTCTGCCTGCATGACTGAAAGTGTAAAATGATCCTTGGCTGAGGGACAACAATGCACTCGGACATTTATTATTTAGATAATGACCTCATTTAACATGTGCGCACATCTACACAACTGTTAGGCAGCCATGCGTGTGACGCTAACAAACAACAGTGTAGAGTTAACACGCTGACCTTCTGATATTAAAATTGACCTATGAAAGCAATCTATTCTCCCAGCATGCATCAGCAGATCAATACACATAGCTGCTAGGTGATGCACGCAGCATTATCGGCCTGTTGCAGGCTCTGTAATAGGGCAGGCATGCACACACACAATCGCACATGGATTCTACAAAGCCCATGTCAAATCCTAAATGTCAGATGCTGGTGCTGCACGCTGAATGTGTGTCATATTAGTGATTACAGCTGTAATGCACAGTCAACAAACACCATCATTTACTGTTGAATCACTGACCATTACTAATTGTTAATCATAATTGTTAAATTTTGTGTTGTGTGGTTAGAAGTGAGAAAGTGAGTAACAGACTCATTCTCTCACTTTTTTCCTTTTGCCATTTTCTCTCCTTTTGCCCTCATTCTTTCAGCCTTCTACAAAAACGCAGGTGGCTCAGCCGCGTTGCTGCTCCTATCGCCTCCTCCAATCAGATTCGGATCCCATTACCACACAGTTTCCCAGTCAATGATTTCTCATTTAGTCCACACTCCCCAGATCCTCAGCTCATTGAGGGCTTGATGGATGACCTGTCGAATATACATTTGTGTGTGTGTGTGTGTGTGTGTTGAGCTCGCTCACTGGCCCCATGTGAGAACAGGATACAGGTGGAGTGAAAAAACAAATTTAAAGTACTGTCGGGTCAGGGTCGCCAAAAACTCCAACCTCAAGTAAAATCGCACTCTTTCAGAATAAGGGTTCTATTATTGAGTGCTGTTTAAAGGGACATTTCAGTATTTTTGAAGTTGGGTGGTATGGTAAATGGACTTGAGCTTATTTAGTGCTTTTTTAGTCTTCCTTGAGCAGCTTTACACCGCAGATCACACCCACTCATTCACACCCATTCACTCTCACAGTCACTCACTGATGGTTGCCATGTTAGTGGTCCATCAGTATCAGTTGACACACACTTTTTATACCCATTTACACAATACTGACGCAGCAGTGGGAGCAACTTGGGGTTAAGTGTCTTTGTCATGTGAGCTGAGCTCAAACTTAACAACCTTCCAATTACCAACCAAGTGCACTATCAGACTGCGCAACTGACACCCACGCTGTTGTATCAGGTGCTTGACAACAGTCAGTGAAGTGGCAGTGCTGTACCTTTAAGGAGAACCAGCTCAGGCTACTGGTACAGTACACTGCTGTTGGCGGGTACAGATACAGTACTTTATTTCTTCACCAGGAAGTCTCTGTGTTGGCACTATTTTACAATGCAGCAAGTTCCTCCACCTTTGCACACTGATTCTACCCATCGGCTGTTCCACTCTATGGACTCAAGAAGACACAACGACAGAGGAAACTAACGTTGCTTTCAAACCTAATATCCTCCAGACTCAGTTTGGTTCAGGGGTGAATTTACAACCTTGTTTATTTTTTCTCTTGGTTTGGTTTGCTTTCACACTGCACTTAGTCAGGTGGACCAAAGCCTGTCAAATGTTGTGTTATCCAGCCTCCTGTCACTAGCTGGGGCTGTAGCTGTGGACTTTGTTCCTGCCACCAGGCCCATTGTTGCTTTATGAGCTAGAAACATACAACCAGCTTCGAGTTATAACATTGTTTAGCCTGAAGCAGTACAAAAGTGTTCTGTGCCATTAAAATAAAGACAAAGTTGCACTGGGTGGCACTTTCCTATTGACTGGAGTGACGTGTCTGTTGTGATATTCGGCCAAATCCAAGCCACTCACTCATTTTGGTTCGCTTGCTTTGTTTGGTTTGGATTGCTTTCACACACACTGCAAACCGAATCCTGGTCTGTTTGGATGTGAGACAAGACCCACTTTTTTGATGGACCAGAATTTGGTTCTTTGGTCCACACCAAAGTTGGTGTGAGCTTTTGCACCAATCCAAACAAACCAAGCTTTCCAAAAAAGAAAACCAGAGTTTGACCAGACATGTTAGGTGTGAAAAAATCCAAATACTGAACCAAAAATGAGTGATTTTTGGCACAAGTGACTTTTTGGTATTAGCATATATATTTTTTCGTTTTTCTATGTAGCGTCACTTAAAAGGAAATTCCTTCATCAGATATCTTATCACTTATGGGGTTTTTTTTTTTTTGGGGGGGGGGGTTCTGAAGCCTGGCCTGCAGGGTGAAAGCTTCAAACATGTTAGGAGAGTCTGTTTTAGTTTTAGTAGCTGAAAATGGTTGAAATTCATATCTTTTTAAGAGAAGTCTATACTCAAACTGTTGTGACATTCACAGCATATTTGAGGTATTCAGCAGAGACCAACAGAAGCAAAGTTCAGCCCTTGCTTGCTTCTTCAAAGTTTCCACTTTTTCAATTACAGAAACTTAAACATTAATAAATGTCAGAGTTAACTTCTGCTCCACTGCCTCTTCACCCTTAATAAGAGGAGCATGATGTCTCATATTAATGCAGAGGGTCTCTTCAGGGCAAAGCAGAGTAAAATGTCCTTTACTTTGGTCCCAGACAGACCCTGACAAGGTCAGCATGATACCCTCCTCCCTCTCCAGACGTACATCCACTCCAAACACAAACACCAGGAGCAACATGACAACTAAGAAAGTCAGAGGTCAGAGGTCATTATCGATGGTTTCAGGCCACAGAGTGTGGTTCTTCATTGTCTCATGGGTGCCTCAAATGTCAATGGGATTCATGAGGTGTCATGAGGAGTGGCTGAAACTGCTGTAAAGTGTGTTGAAACTGTAGCGTTTGTGGTAATTATATATTTGTGTTGTGGATTTTTTTTTTTTCACAGCATGAGGAAAGAGGTTTGTCGGCAGAGTGGCACCACATCCCTGCAGTGAGTGAAAACAGCCTGTGGTGCTGAACAACACTTAACACACCGCTGTGTCCAGCCAGCTGATGATGCTACAGCGCTCCCAAGTGGACAAGAATTATCATTGCACCCAGATATGGCTCCATTCATGATGAAGTCAGAGAATTCTGACAGGAAAAATATCAGAAAACTCCACAATATATAAAACTGTAGGAAACATATAAATGTAAACACATATATGTTTATTTTATGCAAATAATAAAAACAAAAATGAAAGAGAGAAAGATTTCTGGGCAAATCTGAATGACAACTTTTTTATTTAAAAAAAACTGCTCTATAATTTCAAGACTATATAAACTGTTTCTACCTTAGCCCTGAAATGTAAGCCAGAAACAGAAAAAAGACAACAGGAACACAAATACACAAACAGAAAATAATGATCAAAATCAACAACAAATTAAACAGCACAGCAACAAATATTTATAAAAAAAAAATTAAATACAAACAAATAAAATGGCTCAACATCAACATGACTCAACATGAATAAACAGAAACCAATTTTTAAAAAAACACACAAACAGATCCATAAATAAACTAGAAAATACAACAAAAAGCAAAAAGGTCAGAAAAACAGCAAAAAGGTAGAAAGTAATGAAAAACACACCTAAAAACACAGCAACAAGGGAGAAAATCTGACAAAATAAATACAACAAACTGAAGAACACAGCTACAAAGAAACAATAAGAAAGGAACATGATAAATAAAGTACACTACAACAGCCAAGGAAATACAAACACTGAAAAAACAAATCAACAAATTAGGAAACACAACAATAAGTTATCAACTTATATCGATATTGAAAAACATTAACAGCAGACTGAACTGGAAGACCAACACCGAGGCAGTGTCCAAGAAGGGAATGAACAGACTCTATTTTCTGAGGAAGTTGAAATGTAATTGTTTATCTGTCCACCAGTGTAAAAATCATTAAAAAAGAAATTAAGTAAATGTTTTATTTTTGAAAGGACTGACTTTGAAGCATATCTTTTTCTCTATACCTGTCAAAAATGTTTACACAATAATGTACATATATCTTCACAGTCCCACAAAACTCATCCTTTCTCTATCGTAAGTTTCTGTAAACGTTCAGCGGGTGATGTATTTATATATGTTGCTGCTGCAAAGCATTATGGGGCGCTCCTTTCTCCTTTCCTTTCATGAAGGATGGTCCAGTGTTTCCTAAGCTAAAGGAGATAATAAAGGAAGCAATGAACTTCCCTTCCTTAACTTTTGGAGAATTCAGACAGCTCTTATCATGGCTGACCCTGAAATGAAAGGTTTCTAACCCAAAATAACTATTGGAACACAGCCGAGGACACTGGACAAACTGTTAAACATAATGGATAATCCAGACCACCCTCTGCACCACCTGCTGGAGAGACAGTGGAGCATCTTCTCCAACAGACTGGCGCAGCTCGGCTGTCTGAAGGACAGATACAGGAGGTCCTTCCTTCACAGAGCCATAAGCCTGTACAACAGCTCGAGGCTGTCAAGTAGAGAAGTTTCACTCTGACTGTTCAATAAAGATGGTAAAAGCTGCACTTTGATCCCTGCGACTTACTCTGCCCTGTTTATACCAAGTGTTAATCAGTTTATCAATAGTGGACTCCTATTGCCTTATTTATTTATTGTATTTATTATATATTGTATTTTATATTTATTTATTATTTATTTATTTGTTAAGGTCCTTAGTCTCTTTTTATTTAGTGTATATGTTATTACTTCCTTTTCCTCTGAAACCAGCTACTGTAATACCACAATTTTCCAGCTTGGGATCAATAAAATTCATCTATTTATCTATCTATCTATATCTATCTCTTTAAGTACATTGTATTGTAGTCCATTTTATGATCAACATATTATCTTAATATTTTTGATGGTCTTATATTGGCATGTTCAACTGAATTTGTGTACATAATCTCTTAGTGTATCCAAATATCTTATCTGTTAGTGTTTTGCTGTCTTATTTTAGCACATTATTAGAAGATATCCTTTCATGTTTTATGATCTTATCACAGCATATTCAAACACATTTGAAATATTTCCTGTTAATTAAAAATAAATCTTCCGTGCTTTCCCTGCTGTTAGGGATTCTGTTTTATCTTTGGTTTGTAAAAACCTGCACAGTGGATATTTCTGCCTGTTTTAATTGACAATATCTATTTTGTAATTTTATTTTATGTCTTCGGGCAGTGTTTCCAAACTGTGAGCCAGAGCCCTCTAGTGGCCTGTGTAGGTTCTGCAGGTGGGCAGCGAGAGGGGCATCCCAAAAACAATAAGCACATTTAAGTTACATTTTAAATTATCATAAAATGCTGAAAAACATTTAAGCACATCCCAGAACTAATGAAATCCTGAGATTTACATTACAACTAACTTTTAACTGTTTCTTTGTCCCAGGCATGCTACCCCGAGCCAATAAGTTTAAACTGATGATGTCACACTGGTAGGTCTACTCAGGGGAGGTGGGGGAACAAGAAGTTTTAGGCAGCTACTGACACCATAAATATGGAGTAAAAGTAAAGTCCTTGATCTGCAGATATTTTTGTCTTGTTCACAGAAGTACTCTATTACAGGGAGGAGACATGCAAAATATAGGCTCTTTAAGGGTCTGTGAACAAGCTGAACCAGCTTGGCCTTTCTCTCATGGAGCATCGCACGTCTGTGACCGGAAAAGATGTTCCTCAGTGTGGAGAATGAATTCTCACACATGGCAGCGGAGGCTCCAAATGTTAGTGCATGATGTGTGTGATATTTTTACAGGAGTGTGGAGTAGGGGGGCACAGTAGATCAACAGGGGGGATATGGCCCGCGAATGCCTCCCCATGACGCTGACACCGCTTTATACTGTGTCTCGGGCTTAAGTTTGCTTAAATTACTGAAAACCAAATTCTCAAAAAATTAAAAAAAAAAAAAAATGGAATATGAGAAAAACTAAAAATAAGATTTTTTAGAATTGAACTAAGAATTGAACTTTCAAATCAAGCTATGGTTCCAAGTAAATAAAAAAAACTTCATTTGGTAAAGACAAGAAAGGATATGCAATATCCTATTTCTTTTAATAGAGAAAGGTGTAAAGCAGTGTGAAAAATGGTTGGTAAAAGCCCTTTAGTTGGCTACATAGTGGCTGAAATATTTTCAGCAGTACTGTGTCCAAGGCCCGGGCCATATTAACCAATCAAAGCCCTGTGTTACCAGTCTGTTTTTCACCTATAAATATCGTCTGATAAATAGAATCTTTGTCACAGTAGAAAGGGATAGCTCGGGTTTTCTAAAGTGGGGTTGCTAGAGGTGCATGGCAGCAGTAAATATAGCTGCCAATAAAGGAACTCACAAGCTTAGACCCCAGGGGGAGAAATCCCTTACATAGTACTACGTGGTGCCACCGAAAGCTTCATAGTTAACCCACTTACAGGTTAAAACTATGCAAAGAACCATGTTGGTTCAACAATACGATACAGTGAGATTCTTCACAACTAAGGAAACCCAAACTAATCCTTTAGGTTGTGGTGCATTAACTGGCTCCAGATTTTTTAAAAAATGATCCATGATTTTGAATGCAGCAGAGAGTTTGCAGAGTCACAAAGTTTGTTCAAAGGGGGAGCATGACAAGAAAATATCACAGCAAAATTAAGAGCTCATGTTGAAATGTCTCTGTGAAAATAACAAACGCGTTGAAGACGTTTGTGGGTTTTCCCATAAAACCTTCCACCAGAGCTCATGGCTGACGCGTGTTTCAAAAAGTGGGTTCTCCATATGAAAAACAATCCATCTTATGTTTGCCGCCCAACACGGCCTCAGATATGTATGAACACCTCCACAAGGTCCAAAACACAGTCAGAAAACTGTCAGCTCCTCTCACTTCTCATGCCGTCCACACACAGTCAGGTAGCATCAGTGAACACACCGCCTTTCTTAAAGCCACAGGCTCTTATTTAAGATGATGAACCTATAATACTGGACTCTACTTGTTCTAATAATGCAACAATTTAGAACAATTAACACGTTTCCATAATATTTCAATAAATATTGTTAACAACTAAACATTTAACTTTCAAACATAAAAGGAATGCATTTAACAGGCATGTATTCAGTGTTATGTTAATTACTTTCTTGTGTTTTGGTTGTATAAGGATATTCCTGGTCTTCATACAATTTCCAAGTTTAAAAATGGGTTGCAGGTTGAGACTGATTTTACTTTTCAGTGCTCCCAGAACTGTAATGAGACCATCTACCCACAAGGTGGCAGTAAGTGCATACCTGCTGTACGAGCCAGAGGTGGCACTCTGCCTGAGTGAGGCTTTTTTTTTAACCCTGTAATACTTTGACCCATTTCATATTCAGTCATCTGACAGAGGCAATGATGTGAGGCCCTTGATCTCTCCTTTAACTACTGATGTAGAGTGATGCATACACACAGGTGCTTCTGTACTGGAGAGAGTGAGAGAGACAGGGAGGGAGTGTTCGGCTTATGTTCAATTACAAAGCAGATCAAAAGAGAGTAAAAAAAGGTGAGTGAAAATGTTGAATAAGCCAAAAGGCAAAAAGTGCACAGCCCACATTTGCAGCTGTGTGGGGAGAATTAGATGCGGAACAGACTGCAGCAGAATATCTACAGCCTACCGTCCAGACTTTAGAAATTAAATTTTGAAGTGACATTCTTCATGCATTATCCAGATTCAAATAAATGGGATGGAACAGCTAAGACAATAGGATGAGATGTTCAAATATCATGTTTACTTTTGACAGACACTCGCTTACTGTAATGTAGACTCAAAAGATTTTTAGAGCACTGCATTGCACCTGCTGAAAAAGGCAGAAATGAGAGAAGAGAGCTAGAGCACTACAGAAACCACAGAGCAGTTTTATGCCTCCACAAGGTATAACAACACTGGACTACAGAAGAATGGAGGTGGGGTGAGTAAAAGAGCTGGGGTATGGTGACGTGATTAGTAAAATTCTCATAAGACAGAAATGAACATCAGGTATATTAACATTTAAAGGGACATTTCACTTTTTTGAAGTAGAGTTGTATCAGGGACCTGACAATAGTCACTGAGGTGGCTGTTTGGCACTATTTTACAATGCAGCAAAGGACAATGTGTTCTTCTGCCTGTGCACATTAATTCAGATGATTTGCTGTTTCACTCTACGGCATTGATCATCAACTGGTGGCCCAGGGGCCACATCAGCCCCCCACAGCCTCCAATCTGGCCCACAGAGCATTAGTAAATCCTGGAAATGTGAGGTGGAAAATGTGGTTGTGGTTTTAAAGAGTGTCTTTTTGTCATTTTGTCCTTATTTACAAAATCCCCAAAACAATTGCAATTGAAAACATTTCTTAGGAATGACTTAATAATTGATTGGTTTTACAGAAATCCACCTGTCAACCATCTTTAGTAGATATTCAACCAGGAGTGAGAGTGTTTTAGAGTCTAATCCAGTCATTGAAAATATGACAGCCACAAAATGAAGTAGTTAAGAAGTCTCAGTTTGCCTCTTGTGGCTGGAGGCTTTATGGTTTATAGGGACTGATCTCACTTAAAAGGGCTAAGATAAAGTCAAGTCATAAAAGAAATAATTTGAATATATAAGTTCACTGAACCAAAATATTAAGATTGTTTCACTTTACTATAGAACCCAGCCCTTGTAGCGTATACCAAAAAAACTGGCCCTTGCACAAATGTAGCTGATAATCCCGGCTCTAAGGACTCAGGAAAGACACAACAACAGCAGAGGAAACCAAAACTGAACCAAATGAGTGATTTTGACTTGTGACGATGAAGTTCCTTTTACTGTGGAACAAGGGGTTACCTTTATGAATTGGAGTATGCAGAAGAAGAAATGATTAAAAACTAGTTTCAGTGGGTTGAATCAATATTTACTGTTACTATCTGAATTACCACCATGTTTGCAGCTTACTGCGTGGTAACCGGCATGAATTTGCGGTTCGTCTGTGTTCAGAACTGTAAACGGCATGTAGATAGAGCTGCTTCGCTCGAGTTACGCTGCAGGTCTATCGTCAATTGCTGTATGTACGCTGCTCTGCTCTGGCTCATCAGCATATTAAGGCGACCGCCCTCAAAACCAGCCGTTCTGAACAGAGGGGTTATGTGAGCGTAGAAAGAATGCAGCTGTGCTCAATTCATAGGCTTTTTGGATCAAAGCATGTCACTAAAGTTTCATGAAGACATCAAGGATCCATATTAAACTGCAGAAAAGGAGCAAAATATGGGACCTTTAAGTCAGACTGGACATTGATTGGACAAAAATTAAAGAAGGTTTCTTAATTCATCCCTTAATTGTGGGTTTTCAAGCAGGGGCCAAACATCAGATCCAGTTACCTGATCATTGGCCTATGATGTCAGAAATTCATAACATTTATCCTTACGTCAGAGTCGAGATTTCTTCATAGTTCGAGTCAAATCCTTTGGAATGTTTTGGAGATGCTATATTCTCAAGCAAGGATCAAACATGAGGACCAACAACCTTAACTTTGACCTGTGACCTTCAAACTCAGACATGTTCATTCTTAAAGGGATATGCCAACAATTTTTTTGTTTTCGTGTCTTGCCTCACTCATGAGTCCATGACAAGCAGATAGACATCATTCTTTCAACTGTGAGTGCAGTAACAAGGAAGAGAAGAGCAGAGCTCAACCGCTAAGTTACACTATCTATTTTTAGACTAAGATTAACACTTAATGCAATTTTCGAAAGAAATATATGTCTTTTTACCTACTTACAAGCACCTCTGTGGTGGTTTGCACCCTGCAGTTTAGTTCATGTATTTCTTGACCCATTGACTCCCAGTGTTTGAGCTAAGCTAATTAGCGGTGGGTGAGCCCTGCCCATCTCTTCCTTGTTACTAGACGCACAGTCGAAATAATGGTGTCTATCTACTTGTCATGGACTCGGGAGTTAGGCAAGACACGAGAACAAAAACATGTTGGCATATCCCTTTAAGAATGATCATGTGTGATTTTGAAGGTCATGGGTCAAAGTTAAAGTTGTTAAGTCTGAAAGGACAATTGCATGGATTATGTACAAATTCCTTCAAATAATTATTGAAATGTTGTGTTCAAAAGAAAGTGTTGAACATATGGCCCAATGTCCTTGACCTTTGACACATTACCCTTAAAATCAATTCATTTCTTCTCTTATTCTGAGTCAGCATTCATGCCAATTTGAAGCAAATCCCTCAAAGCCTTAAGGAGAAAGGCCCAGACAAATGTTCAGACAGACAGACAGATTGATAGGACAGACAAACCCAAAACATAATACCTCTTGCCTCAGATGTTTTCTTTCCAAACTAATACCTCATCCTATAAAACATTCTTAACAATGAAATGGAAATGCACTTAAATTTTATGTGGTCCATCCTTCTCATCTACTCATTACATGTCGAATAATCATATATTTTAATGGTTCCCATGAGATATTAACGCCACAGTCCTTGGTCACAGCGAATATCGGAGCCTGAAGGCGACTGCAGTTTGGAATATACTGAACAGAGAGGATTTTACAGACAAGAGCGTCGACCTGTTGAGCTGTTATTTCCAATATAGAGACGAGCCAAGGTTGCAGAGCAGTCGCTCATAAAAGTGCTGCAAAGCAAAGGACGAGCTGAAAGCCAAAAGGCTGAGAGTGACTCCAGTGCAGACGTGTGAATGAAGGAGAGGAGGTGAAAGCTGCAGACAATCAATAACTGTGTGTCTTTGCACGTATAAAGCCACTGAGGAAAAAGGACAGCAGACAGAGGGCTTATAGGTACAGACAGTATAACATTAGAGGTTTTGAACTATAGGGGAACAGCCAGACTCCATTTCTGAATAAAAAATAACCCTCTAGAGACATTTTTCCTCTGTTTCCTGACAAGACATTATGATCAAGACTTTAGTGTTTTATTTGCCTGAATATAAAATCAGAGGAGTGGAGGGTGGTAAGTGTTCAGTGATGGGCTGGTGGGATGTTTGTGATTTAATAAAAAAAATCTTCATGTTTACACCGAATGCGACTTGGCGACTGAGATCGCGTTGCGCACCCAAGGTGCATCACTTGTCTATAAATAGCTCATTTGGTCACCGTCGCTAAGTGACGTCACACTCAAATTTCACCGCGATCATATCATATCATATAATAGGATGTATTAGCTGACATTATTCCAGCTGTATCCTTTTCTCTCACCAACCAACCACAAAACACTGCAGCTGGCCCTGGAGCAGCATCGTCTGTGAGTTCTCTGCGGTCCGTCTAGGCATAACTAATGTATTCACTAACTAATGTTTCCCACACGGACATGGATTGTCACTCTGTGAGCCGGAATAACACACCCACAGTACGCTGATTGGCTGTCGCAGCACAGCCACACGAAACGCCGCCTGAAAAGTTCAAAGTTTTCAACTTTGGCAACCAAGTGACGTGACCTAGTCATGCGTCCAAAGCGACCTGGTAACTCGACCAAGGTGCTCAGATCATGTCCATCGCATCGCGGGAGGGTTGCCCCGCCCCATCGCGGCTGTCCATTGACTTTGCAAGGAGAGTGGTCGCCCAAGTCGCGTTCGGTGTGAATGCGGCTTTACCCTGCCATCACAATTCATGTACTAACTTCATTGATACATGTTAAAAAGCATATCAGCTTCACTGATAACAGAGTTGGGAGGAGTATTGTACACGCAGATGTGAATATGAAGCAGCGTCACTATGTGAATGAGCATTACACTGGAGAAAGAAAGCTGCAGTGTTTTCTTCGGATGCAAAAGAGACTCATTGGTGATCATTTTAGAGCCGATGTACCACAGACATTTGATGATGTACATTGAAAAAACACTTTCAAATGGCCAGACTCACGTTTGAGTTTGTGTTTCTCTTCTTGCACTCAAATTAACTTCTGCCACAATGACAGGTGTTTTTTGTCAAGTCTCTCTTTTCCAGTTTCGTACCAGTCACACAGGTTGATGCAATCAATCAGTCTTTATTTCAGACTTGAATTGGTCCATATAAAATAAACTACAAGGGTCACACAGCAACAGAAACCGGGAAGAAAGCCCTCCCCACTCGCCTCAGTGAATATTATATTACTATTTACTGCTGCATTCACATTCAGGGTTCCCACTCTTTTATAGAAATTATTTTGCACACACTTTTAAGTGTCCTTTTTTACAGTTGTACCTTACATTTTGTACATTTACCCAGATTGCTGTGTTTATGCCTCTTCCACCCCAGAGGTCTGATTTACAAGACGTGATGTCTACAGCTACAACATATCTATGAAATAATCTCTTCCAGTCTTAGAAATTCTGACAAATTTATCAGAGAAAAGCACAATCACACCCACAGATCCCGGTGTCACATGAACAACTTCATACCTTAGCTTTTTCATGTCTTTTATATTCTATGCATTATACATACTACATAAATAATACTATGTGCAAATTTTTAACCTGAAGCAGGGGGAGGATAAATAATTTTCCAGGACAATCCAAGTGTTTCCAGGAAATTTTACTTTTTTCCTCATTTTCCATATGTTTTCCATGACTGGGAAATTGGTCAATCATCTTCCAGGTTTTCCAGGATGTGTGGGAACCCTGACACTTCGTCTCACTCAGATTTTACGAGGATAAAATACCAAGTTAGGCGCTGGGTAAAGTGCATTCACACATACCCGGGTAAAGTCAGGATAATTTGGGGGGTTTTTACCATACATCTTCTCCTTAAGTCTTTAAAAATACATTCTGTTGTGTCACCTGAAACAGGGGGTTGTCATTTTAAGGTAGCAAATTAAAATGATTCCAGAGGTCTAAATGGGTTCAAGTCTGATGTTAAAGGATAACTTGAGCTTCTTAGACTGCTAAATTTATTCAGTCACAGCTTGAGTTTGTCTTTGAATCCCTGTGTTTTGACTTCAAACAGACTCTGGCGTGAACAAGGTCAACCTACAACAAAAGTCTCTGCACATTTTGGCTCTGTTTAGTACCTAAAAGGACAGCACTTGAGATTTATTGTGACATATTTTAATATTCATGGTCTTTTTTTCTCACATATTTCTGCTGTAACATACTGTAGTTGCACTTTGCCTGCATTTTTCTCTCCTATAATTTGTAAGTCAATGACAGATGTGGAACCAGAGCAGCTAAAACCACAAAGTCCTCAGCTTCTATTTACATATCTGAAGGACTTGGTATAAAGCAGGGCTATAGGGTGAGCGAGGTCTCCCATAGGATCATGGTCAAGTACACCTTGTCAAACGTCACAAGGGGGATGATCTCTCCTCTCATCCACACACAGAACAAGACAAAGCACTTAGTGTGCTCAGAACATGTGGCAGCTTTTCAAGACAGCAGCTGTCACCTCTGACATCACTTCTGGAGCCATTGGACCTTTTTGTAGGTGGCAGTGTGCCCCAGTGCGCTCTGGGAAACGGCTCTGGCAGAGGGAACGGAGAGTTTGGAGGAAAGCAGACCCTTCCGTTCTCTAAAAAAGTGGATCGGCATTTTGTTTGTGCGAGTTAAATGGTCAGTGAATATAATTGAAAAAACAAGATACACCAGATGTTGGCTTGAATCAGGGGTCAACAAAGGTCACTGAGGCTATGTCCTCACGTAGGTGGGTATTTTTTTAAAAATGCAGATTTTCGGGCGTTTTGACCCACGTCACTTTATGCAACCTTATCACTGCTGTTTACATGTGCTGCAGCAGACATTGCTAAACTGTTTTTAGTGTTAATAACTGGACTATTTACATCAAACTTAATCACAGAAGGGGACAGCATTTAAAATACAGTTTAAGACGTGTTCCAAACAGGATCAACATTTATTAACAACCAAAAAGTGACAAAAATATGAATTTAAACAGCATTTTGAAAATCACTCTTAAAGCACAGACCAATGGATTCATCTACTGATAACTGATCAGAGTTACATTAAAGCTACGGGAGGAGGGGTTGGGGCACAGGTTCTTCGTGGCCGGTGTTGCAATGCATCGTGGGGTTTGTATGTGTGGTGGGAGAGCTATTTAAAGGGATATGCCAACCTTTTTTTTTGTGTTCATGTCTTGCCACACTCCAGAGACCATGACAAGCAGATAGACATCAGTCATTCGACCGTGCATGCAGTAACAAACACCACAAATTAGCTTAGCTCAAATACTGGAAGTCAATGGGTATCTATAGCCTGCAACCGCCTAAAGTCATCAGATAAACGTTTCTTTCTTTCTTTCAGAAATTACGTCCCGTACTAATCCTAGTCTAAAAATAGATAACGTAACATAACAGTTAAAAAATGAGTCACAACAAGCACACAGGACCCTTTATAGTTGCTGAGGAGTTTATCTGATGACTGTAGGCAGAGGCAGGCTAACGCTACCCACTGTCTCCAAGTGTTTGAGCTAAGCTAACTAGCAGTGGGCGAGCTTTGGCCATCTCTTCCTTGTTACTGCACGCAGAATCGAAAGAATGGTGTCCATCTGCTTGTCAAGGACTTGGGAGTGAGGCAAGACATGAAAACAAAAAAAATGTTGCAGTGTCTCTTTAATTGAAGGCTGTTAATAATTAAGTATGCACATGACGTCACAGTCAGCGCATGTGAGTGATTACTGACAACAGTAATCAGAGGGAAGTGAACAGTCAAACCCTGATTCAACTGAAAAGTTCCTTGTTTATTAGTTTTTAATGATGTTCACCAGGGGCAGTGTAGGTCCTCAGCAGATGTTAATGAAGCATTTGGAGCAATAATTTGAGATTTATAAGAAAATTGAGGCCATGATAGCAGCTGGCATCAAACCACAGAGTATACACGCATTCCAGTAATGATGAATATGAACCCCACTTCTTTCTCTGTTTTCTAGTTTTAAGTTATTTTGTCATTTTCTTCATAAAATCAAACATCAGTGTTTCAAATGCTGAGGCACTGAGTACAACAGATCATGTTTTCATGTTTGTGGCTGTTATAAAATCAAAAGAAATCCAATTACAACAGCTAGTTTGGCAATAACCAATCTTTAAAACAGTTAGGTCTATATATTTAACACAAATTTATGAAATGATTAAACTGATTTAACTTTTATTTGTCCCATTATTGATGCTATTTATCAGGAAATTTAAGTATCTGACCAGTTTGTGTGTTACATTAGAAATAAACAGGAGGAAACAATGGTAAAACAGATGCTTAGAGAAAGCCTTGGTACATTGATCTCACTTTCGACAAACAGAAAATCGTACAGATACAGCGTTATAATCATCTCTACAGAGCTTCATCCTATAACTCAGGCTGATAAATGTTGCTTCTTAAACAAAACTTTATGGCTCAAAGAGTGTTTTGTAATCATCTTTAAACATAATCTAGACTAGAGCTACATTTTCCATAATGAACATAATCAAAAATAATTAGGCCTTCTGATACTGACAGAAAACACAGCACTTTTCAGATAAATTAAAGCATTTTATTGTTTCTTACCCCTGGTATCATTACTTAACGTTGTTCTCTGCCACTCAGAGAGTAAAACTGCCAGTGCGTTGCAGAAATTGTACAAACCCTCTATAGATGTATGAAATTATCTTGTGGGCTGTTAAATAATTTTGCCCTAGGCCAGATTTAGCCCACGGTCTTGACATGTCTGACTTACATAGTCACGCATCTGTCTGTCTCTACTTCACTATGATGCTATTTTATAACACAATACAAATGTTTGAGACTTTTTGGACAAGACCTGAAGTTATTGCTTCCTAAGTGACTGTGCTGACTGGTGACCCATGGCTACCTACATCTGTGTTCATCATGGTTACAGCAGATGTTGGAACCAACACAAGTACCCAAAAAGCTTATTGATAGCACGATGTGATCAAGATTATCAGATTTGCTTCCATTTAAAATGTAAACCAAGAAATAATTACTCTATATGACTTCTAAGATCAGTTAACATCAGTGGCAGTTTGTCAATAGGGGACGCTGGGGCGCCGCCCCCTCCAAAATTCAACAGAGAAAGTCCACTTAAACACAATATAATTTGTCTTTGAATTATAAAAAATAACGGATAAAAACATTTATTTTTACCACATAGTAATAGTCTGTCAGCAGCACCTGACACCATTCAATAAAAGGGGTTTCACAATGTTTTTACGTATTAACTGTGTTGTGAATACATAGTATACGTACAGAGGGGCGCCGGCCTAATGGGAGTCAATGTAAGTCCTTGAACTTTTGCTCAGCATGTGACCTGAGGCGTCTTTGGGATTGGCCGCTTCAACTTTGCCTCCGGGGCGCAGCCTGCTGCGCCCCGGACACTCCCACTTGGACTGGCATCGAATCAGTATTGTTCTGGTGTTTCTTTTCCTCATGTGACTGGACAACGAGCGCTGTCAATCACATCCACACGTCACCGCAGCAGATATGATTTACTCATGCGCAAGCATCTCACGTATGCTCACGCGTCCGACCAACGCTCCTATGCACCAAAGAGGCGTCGGGTACTCCGTCCAGAGAACCATCAGAGGATCGCAGAAGAGGTGAGGAGAAAATCAGTAAGAGGCTATGCTACACTGAAGATTAGATTAGGATGTATCTATCTTACCTTGTAGACATAACATAATTCAGGGGCAAAATTTTCCATTTTATGTCACACATGGCACAAAACCATAGATTAGGAGCTACAAAATGAGTTTGCCAAGAGGATATAAATGCTTTGATCAGCAGAACATTATCCTTTTGCAGACTTAAGTTCTAAAAAATCTATATAGTTTTTAATTCTTGCATATTTTTACAAAAACAACATACTTTTAGGAGGAATTGGGGCTTTTATTGGGTGGGTAAGTTTGTTTCTACCCCACTAGAAGTTAATTTTAAATTTAATTGAAAAATTTGATACATTATTTTGATGAAAATATTATCTAAAGGGACCTATAAAATATATTTTTAAAAATCATGGCAAAGCAGGAACAAGATAGGAGAAATTGTAATATTAATAATTTACACAAGTGCATGCAGATTATTGCAGAGGTTTATTGCAGTGCTCATTAAATATTACTGTTACATTGTGTGAAAGCCTTTGAAAAATTACAAAAAGAAGACTTGATAATGATATCAAGTTATGTGTTGCAATTTACTGGTGAAAACAGTGGGGTTTTATTAGCCCCAAAAGTATAAACAACACAAATTCTTTACCTCTTAGGTGTATGTCCATTACAGAATTATTTTTTAATCTACTGGAGCTTTTAGATTTGACACTTATCTTGTGCCTTTCCAGCTTTTACCATTTTGCACAGTATAAAATCAATGAAAACAGACCAACAGAATGTATTATCTTGTCTCTAAATGGTGTAGTTTTATTATGGCAACTAAACATGTGATAAAAAATAATAAATATCAATATAAATATATACAATATTGTCATTTTATATAATTGTATATCATATGTTTAGGTGCTTTGATAAAATGTTCTATTTGGATACTGAAATTATACATTCTGTTGGTGGTTTTTGCTGACTGAATACTGCACATAACGGTACAAAGTTAAAGTATTCAAAAGCTTCAGCATATGGAAACAGACTCCTGTAATGTAAAGTTTATTTTTTTGACTTTTTAAAATTTGAAGTAGTTTTGCTGAAAACTATAAATGTCATCCAAACACTGACAGCCTCCACTTCAGTTGTGAGAATCAGTCAGCTGGTGTGAGCCGTCTGCCCTCTGTATGCTTGTGTCTGATTTTTTTTCTTATTTGTTTTTTTGGTTTCTTTTGTTTTCTTTTGTTCATACTTTTTACATATCTATACCAAAAACTATATCACATAGTTTTACCTTTAGTTTTAAAGCATCAGTTTAGTGGTATATATGATTCTGTTTGTGTTTATAATCTTGAGCCATGAGACATCAGGTATAAAATAAGACACTGTTCAGGTGACACAAGAAATGTTCTTAAAATGGTGAAAATGACATAAATCACAGCTTTATTTTCTGGGAGCAGGTTAAACTTTGGCTGTTTTACTGATTTTTTTCAGTAAATAATGATGTTAGCTTTTGGTAATAAAATGTGTTTTTCTATGTATTTTTTAATGACAGATTCACACAGTACCACACCATGGTTCCTGAAGATTCCCTCAGCAGCACCTTGAAGGCCGACCCAATGCTCAACTAAAGCAAGCTGAAGACAGAGCTCAGTCTTAATCTACAGCAAGGAGGAGTTCAAGGCCTGCTGTGGTGCTGTGGACCTTATCCTGTTGTTGATGGAAAATAATCTTGGAGAGGTATTTTCAGAGACTGTCACTCTGCTAAAGATCCTCATCACCACACCCATGACCACTGCAGAAGCTGAGGTGCTTCTCAACCTTAAAAAGAATCAAAACTTTCCAGAGAAACACCATGAACCAGGACAGGATGAATGCACTGGCCACTGCTGTCAATGGAAGAGAGACTGGTGACAGAGATGATGGACTTCAATCGGAAGGTCAGTGAGAAATTTGCAGCCCAGAAAGAAAGGAAGGCAAAATTTCTGTTCAAATATTGCATCGTTCAAAGTAGGTTGCATTGTGATTATGTTTTGTCATTAGTTTCTTTTCACTGTAGTATGGAGTGCTTCTTTGGTTTGTTTCCTCCAAAGCTGCGCCCCCCTTAAATTTTTTGGCACCAGCCGCCACTGGTTAACATAGCTCTAGAATAAACCGTAACACAAGTCAGACTTGTGGTTGGAATAGATATGAGAATAAAATGGTATTTGCATAGAAATCTTTTCAAAAGTTGCATATCGATATCATCGTAACAAGGTTATAAGAAAAAAAGAGATTAACAGGTGTTTATATGCTTTCATGTTTTTCTGGGTGCGCCTCCTTGGGAGGTGCACGAAGAGCAACACAGAGAAAACACAGTGAAAATGGTTAGAGCTCCTGGAGTAAACAAGATGATTTTCCAGTTGTGGGCTTGATTCACTAAGAATTGATGGTGCGCATAAATAGCAGCAAAAATAACTTACCATTTGTTCTCACTGTCTCAAGGTCTAATTCACAAAGTATACAGCATAAAGGCTCAAAACGTTATCCTCTCCTCCACTTTCTTCTTTTTTTACAACGTTATGTGCCAAGAAACTATCTGTACATTTGCCAACTCAGAGGATGAGCCAACAGAAGGGGGTTTCAAGATAATTGTAGAGCCTGACTTTAAAAAGCAAACTAGATAAGAGCGTCATAATGTTTAAGGGTAAGGGCAAAAGATGAGGTCAAACATTTCCATATTTGTTTTGCCAAACAGCTCCAGATCCTCCCCACATGTGGATAAGTTGTTGGGTGTGATTGCCCACATTTAAGCGTGTTGCAGTGAACGCATCAGACATCAGGTCTCCACGTCAAGCGTCAGATTTTGGATGAAAAGGAATCAAGTCTCTGGAAACTTGTCAAACCAAGAATGTCAAACTTCAGATTAAAAGTCCTTAGAAGTAAAGGCAGGAGACAAAAAAACTGGAGACATAAAGCAGTCAGAAAAAAGGCATCAGAAGAAAAGTCAGAAAAAATTGGAAGGCAGTGGACAAAAAGGAGTCAGCAAAACAGAGCCCAGAAAGGATGGCTTTAAACAAAAAGGAGTCAATAAAAGAAGACTCAGAAGGGATAACATTAGACAAAAAAAAGACTCAATCAGAAAGGACTCAGACAGGAAAACATTGGGTGAAAAGGAGTCAATTAAAAGAGAACCCAGAAAGAATGGCATTAGACAAAGAAGAATCAGTAAAAGACAACCCAGAAAGAATGGCATTAGATATTAAAATGTTAATAAGAGAGGACTTTATTAGTGTGTCATTGGACAAAAAAGAATCAATAAAAGAGAACTCCAAAAGAATTGCATTAGACAAAATAAGCATTTTGTGAAGTAGGACTTAGAAAGGATGGCGTTAGACAAAAAGAGTCAATAAGAGAAGATTTGGAAGCATAGCATTAGACAAATTGTGCCAATAACAGAGGACTTAGAAAGGATGACATTCGACAAAAGAATCAAATAAAAAATAACTTTGGAAGAATGACAGACAATAAAAGAGTCAATAAAACAGGACTCCGAAAGGATGGCATTAGGCAAATAAAGACTTGATAAAAGAGGACTTCGAATGGATGGCGCTGAATGAAAAAAAGTCAGACAATGGAGTCAGACGGGATGAAGAACAAAAAAACTGGGTCATTAAAAGAGGAGTCATAAATGGAGTCTGAAAGAAAGTCTAAAGAGAAAAAAAAGTAGTCAAAAATGAGTTAGAAAGGAGAAGTCACAAAAAAGGAATCACAAAGAAAGGCATCAGATAATGCAAAAAATGAGTCAACAAGGAAGGTATTGGAATAAAAAGAATCAGAAAAAATGAGTAAGAAGGAAGGAGTCCGCAGAGTCTGGTCTGATAGGATCAGAAGGATCCAGAAGCTTGTTTCTAAACCCCAGTGATGAGACATTCACGAGGACTCACTCTGTTTTTATCATTTAGGTACAAAGTTGGCCAAAAGTCACCAGTTGACACGGTAACCAATTACACCAGTACACCATCTGGGCATGGAGGAAAATTCTGAACCTGCACTCATTCTGTGTGTTTTTATTTATCTAAGCTGATCTGATGTCTCTATTGATTACTGATGTTTTTTTTAATTAGATCTTATTAGTTATTGAATCCTTCCACATCAGACTGTTGTGTGTCTCGACTGTAATATTGCTTCTTTATTTTTACAGAATGTTTCAAGGTTTTTGGCATTTTGTCAACATTTTTGTCTGCATCATTTAAAATCAAACAAGAAATCAATACAAAATACAGCCTCCTAAATGACCTTATATCAAGCATACCTTATTTGTGTTTTATTCTTTTGAAAATTAATTAGTTGCTGATGGAGCAGCAACTTTTGGCAGATTACAGACTGTGGCCATTAAATTCTTTCAAAAACCCAAGCTTTAAATCACAGTTGTTCCTCTCTTCTCTGTTTACTTCACAAACTGTTTCCTCAAAATATTTTAACATATATTTGTGGAGAAGAATTTGGCTGAGCAGAACATTTTCTACTGGTTTGCTTTTTCATTCTGTGCCTCCCCTGAAGTCCTTCCATGCCCCCCTGAGGAGGCCCGCCTCATACTTTGAAAATTACTGATGAAAAACTTCTCAAGATCAAGTAACCACAGCAGCCATTTTTCACATACTTGTCAGTACACAAACAAACAAACAAACAAAGTTGGTAAAACTGGCACAACTCACCTTTTGAAGCTCTGCTGCCATCCTCAATGGTCCAACAAAAAGAGTCTTTCCCACAATCCAAATCCAGTAAAATATGTACTCCAAACACGATTACAGCCCTGAAGATCCATGGATTGGTGTTTTGTGATTACATTTTGCCTTAGTTGCTCCAAATAATTTACTATATTTGCTTTATTGACTTTAATCTTCATGCTTTAAATCTCATTTGTTTGCAACAAGAACTGCAGCAAGACTCTTTCTTCTTCTCCTTCTTTTAGTTGAGGTTGGAAAACATCTTGTAGCTACATTAGCAACATTACCGCCACCCTCTGGACTGGAGGGTCAGGACAGCTTTGCCACCTGGTGTTCCTTGTGGCCAATACAGACTTGAACTCAATGCTTTGTTTAGGCAGGGATGCTGCCAGATATTTAGGGCCCCATCCCAAGGCAGCTCTGCACAGTTTCTGTTTAGCTAATAAATAAATATGATGGGAAAAAAAAGACAAGTTGTTTTGTTTAGGCTCACAAATAAGCTTTCAACAGAGGAGAAAACACTATTCAGATGAAAATTATGCAATGAATGGTTAATCAAATTGATTGCCTGAAGAAACTTTCTGGAGTTTGGACCCCTTATAAGCATTCAGTATTTTTTAATAAACATTTTATTATAGGATTTAATAAGCACTCATGAATCTCTAGTCAAATGCATACAAGAAACTAATATCCCCTGATAACTGTTCTGTAGGGCCTCTTTTTATATACATTTTTGTTGGAATGTAGGGACTCAAAAGATGACAATATTTTACTTTCTTGCAAGCGAAAATAGACAAACGTTTAGGGTTTTTTTGTCCCAAAGAGATGGCAAAATGTTGCTTTTTTTTTTTTTTTGCATGGGACCCTATCTCTCATGGGCCCTTAGTATCTTCCTAACTGTTTCCCCCCTTTATGGCCCTACCTGTTGTTAGGGTCCGTCCAGAAGTCAAACAAGAACAACATCCACAAACACAACTTCACTGCAGTGTGACAACGACGCTGCAGCTCCGCCCACTCCTGCTGCCAACTGCTTATTTGAATCAAGGAGACTTTTCAGACAACATCTTCATTCTCTAAGGTTTTACCAATCAACAAACTACCGCCCGGTTTCATGGATGAAATGCACATTTTAGGGGGGAGAAGCTGTTTGAAAATGGTGATGTGTCCCAGGCCCTCGCTTCAAACCCACAGTGCTTTAGAAGTAGGTTGTAGCGTAAACTGGGAAGCCTTTGCAACTTTCGAGCAGTCTCTCTCTCTCATTGTGGGAAACTGATTTGAAAAGGGACCCCAAAATTAAACAGAGCAAGAGAGGAACAGCTATGGTCACCATAGAGCCCAGACTGACACTTGTGCTGCAGTGTTATTGACCATTGCGATGTCTGCATACGGCACAGTTTGAAAACATCTGACTTACCCTTAGAATAACAGGATTATTCATTTCTGTGCCTTTGCTGTCTGTCTTCAAATGAAGTAAACAAAGCGTCATGCTGCACAGTTAAGTTTCCCAGCTGATACCTCCCAGCTGTAGTCTACTGCCGGCCCGTATTTGAAGAATTATTCAGGTGGAAAATAGAATCCTGCTCTCGTTTGTTGTTTAACCTTGTATTAGTTGATATCTGTAGCACCTACATTGAGTCTTACCGCTGGAAACTTCAGAGAGTTACCTTTCAAAGGAGACCTTGTATGTGTTGTCCTCCAAGTTGTTTAGATGCATTTCATTTACTTTGGGGTATGTATGGACACAATGTTCCAGACCAGCCTCAAAAGAACTTTACAGGAACGGGGAGGGCACAGCACTGGACCACAGAGACTCTACATCACAGGTAAGGATGCTGCAGAGATGACAGATGTTTTGTGAATCACACCGTGTTTTTGTTTTTACTCATTCACACAGGTTTAATAGGTGAAAGTCTGTTGGGGCATAAGTCCTACAATTTTTGAGGAGTATAACAGTTTAAACACTGTGGTGGATGCATTATGACTGAAGCGTACGTCAGCCCAGGCCTGCAATGGCACAACGGTCAGACAGGAGTGGATGTGTAGGGTAGTGTTCAGAGATGCCAAACTTTTTCAAATTGATATGATTACTATAGTTTTTGCTAGGAAATTTTTTGACACCAGTACTGATACTGATCAAAAATGAATACATAATGCTAATTAATTTGACATTTTTTGTTGACCTAAAGTATATAATAAAACATGTAGTTTATACTCAAGACCAGCATTTACAGACTTTTTCTCAGGGGCCTCCTACGACCATACACATAAACACATAACCACCTTTTGATTTACTGTGAACATGATATCAGTCACATCACTGGCAAGAAATTCCTGCATCTTCATAATTATATTCAGGAATAGCTCAAAACAGCAACTTCAAAAAATTTACTGTAAATTATAGAGATACTGTAATATGTTTTGTGCTGCTGACACTGGCCACGGTTACAGGATGTTTTTTAATTCAGAATTAGGTATTCAGAATTAAATAATTTGAAATTAAAGTATTCTCCTTCGCTTTTACATGGAAATAGTACACTGCCTGGCCAAAAAAAAAGTCGCCACCTGGATTTAACTAAGTAAATAGGTACGAGCCACCTATTGGATAATTACTGCATGGGCGATTGTCTTTCAGCTGGCAACAAGTTATTAAACCCCAGCTGATGCAATGAGTAGCTTCTCATTTCTTAAACAACCATGTCGAAAGACACATCCTGTGTTCATGGAAAAGACGTTAGTCCGTTCAAGAAGGGTCAAATCATTGGCATTAATCAAGAAGAGAAAACATCTAAGGAGATTGCAGAAACTACTAAAATTGGGTTAAGAACTGTCCTGGAAGAAGGTCATGTGGTCTAATGAGTCCAGATTTACCCTGTTCCAGAGTGACGGGCACATCAGGGTAAGAAGAGAGGCAGGTGAAGTGATGCACCCATCATGCCTGGTGCCTACTGTCCAAGCCTGTGGGGGCAGTGCTATGATCTGGGGCTGCTGCAGTTGGTCAGGTCTAGGTTCAGCAACATTATGTGCCCAAAGAATGAGGTCAGCTGTACCTGAATGTACTGAATGACCAGGTTATTCCATCAATGGATTTTTTCTTCCCTATTCCAAGATGACAATGCCAGGATTCATCGGGCTCAAATTGTGAAAGAGTGATTCAGGGAGCATGAGACATCATTTTCACACATGGATTGGCCACCACAGAGTCCAGACCTTAACCCCATTGAGAATCTTTGGGATGTGCTGGAGAAGGCTTTGCATAGTGGTCAGACTCTCCCATCATCAATACAAGATTTTGATGAAAAAATTAATGCAACACTGGATGGAAATAAATCTTGTGACATTGCAGAAGCTTACTGAAACAATGCCACAACAAATGCATGCTGTAATAAAAGCTAAAGTTGGTCCAACAAAATATTAGAGTGTGTGACATTTTTTTGTGGTGGCGACTTTTTTTTTGGCCAGGCAGTGTAATTCTGAATTGAGGTTTACATGGAAAACACGTTTATTAGCCTTTACTGAATTCTGCTTAAGGTCTGGGGGTTGGGAATGGTTCTGATTGGACAGGGGGCGGACATGACGTATATACGTCTACTGGAAGAAAACAAACTCCAGTTCAGCGTCTCCTGTCAGGGAAACCTTGTCCAACTTGGATGCTACAACTTAAAAAAGGTCTGTATTTTTATGCTCACGTCCATTCACTCTTTTCATTATTTCCAAATCTTCTAAGGCTCCAATTCAACAAATTGTCACGGCTCAAGTCCAACGCTTGCTTCGGGTGGCCATTCTGTTCCCGTCAGTGCCGAATATGTGCGTCATCGCGACAGGACAAGGGAACGAGCATGAGAAGAACGACCAGAATTCATGTAAAGTGGAATGAACGTATACATGATCAAGGAATTATTCAATTTGGATTTACAATCAGAATAAACCAGACTGCTACTTCGGAATTAAGTTTAATTCAGAATTGTCACTTTCATTTGAAATTAGGTGTTTACAAGGTCATTTTTAATCTTTTTAAAGAGGATTTCAGTTTTATTCTGAATTAAAGGGGAATTAAAGCTCTCATGTAAATGAAGCCAATGGAGTGGTCTTAAGTCTTATTACTAAAGACCCAGATCCCACCATCATCTTTGGATGCAAAGGCCAAGCCAAACCCTTCATCGGTCGGACCCGTGCTCTCTGTCGAAAACATACACTCGCCCAATCAAGCATGAAAGACAAAGAATGCAGGCATGTTGAAAATCTTACAATGTATATAATTGACACAAGATTTCAGGTACAACAGCAAATGAGACATTTGTATTTTTCAACCTCTTTCTGGCATCTTTCTTCACCGTAAGCACAAACTCTCCATAGATTTCTGTTAACAACAAAACCAAAGGAAATAAAACAAGAAAATTACTTTTTTTCCTCACAAATTGGCACCTTTAAGAAATTCCTCCCGTACTCAACTCAGTGTAGAATAAAGCTGTCTTTAAACGGTGGGATTATCAGCTTTGCATCTTGGCCGCCTGATGAGGAGAGGGCAGGAGCTGAGGTGCGGGCAAACATCCCACCCTTCCTCCCCCTCTTCGTCACACACATACACACACGCAGGGGGCTTTGTGTTTACACTGTTTAACCACAGTTGAACAGGAGACGTCTTGCTGGGCCGTTTTCTATCTGCATACGCACATCTCCAATCAATAGTCGTTTCTGGAAGGTGTTGACTCGCGTTATCGATCGACCATCTTGTTGATGTCTTTGTGCAGACAATGCCATTTATTGGCCTCATAAAAGTGCAGGTTTTATAAAAAAGGAGGGGGTGGGAGAGGAGGGAGGGGGGGGACTTTGAGCAACAAATTAATGAGATCAAAAGGTGAAGGATGAGAGAGAGAGAAAGAGGGGACGGGGTTAAAGGGGGGGGGCTTGTGCAAATTTCAGCCGATGACGTTGTGAGGCAGTCATTGATACTGAAGTTGTGAGTTAGGAGTCGTCTTTGAATTGGAATGTCACCGTCACTGCTGGAGTCACGTCTTGTCCTTTACACGGCGTGATGTGCACTTTTCACATTCAGATTTTACAAGAGGGTCTGAAAGAGAAGACCCACTTTGGCCTGTTGGTAAATGTTCTCAGCTCAAATTTAATACATCTAATGACTTCTCATCTTTTTTTTTTTTTTAAGCTCAAAATTGACCCCGACTCTAAAGAGAAAAGCGTCAAAGGCAGTCACAGGCAGATTTTGTTACCAGGGATTAAACAGGAAGACACACACACAGGCACAAATACACACACACACAGCATTCATTAATGAAGCATCTCATGGAACTAAAATCCTGTCATGTGACACGTCTACAGAGCTGTTATCTATTGAGCTTCTGACAAATGTGTTTCTGAAATAGTTTAACTGGATCGACAGAGTTTAAAGGTGACATATCATCCCCCTTCTCCATGTATTAAAACAACCCACTGTGGTCTAAATGAAACATCTTTGCTGTGCTTCAGTCAAGACAGTCAGATAAATCACAAGAGGGCGTTCATGACTCTGTATAAACCAGTTCTAAACAGCCTTTTTCAGAATGGTCAGTTTTTGTGTGTATCTCTTTAAATACAAATGACCTTTTGACCCTACCCTCCTCTTCCCCATTAACCTGTTGCACCAGCTATGCCCAAGTTCTTTCTTGAATAGGGATGAGAATGGATAAGATTTTATAGATACCAACGCCTTTAACCATTCCCTTATCGATTCTGGTTCATTTTTGTGTGGTAAAAAGTAGGCCTACAAAGGATTTTTTAGTGACAACCACGTCAAACACTTTGCGCTTCTGATATTCAATAACCTTGCACTGCAGCTGGATCTGCCTGATTCAATTTCTGGAACCAGGCAGATCCATCACACCAAGCTCCAATCTCCAACGACAGTGAGCAGCTCAAAGTGGCACAGTCCAATCAGAATTAAGAGCAGGAAGTGACTGTTCATACAGGCGTTAGCATAGATGCTAACATCTTCAGTAGCAGTTTTATCAGATTTTGACCACAAGTCTTTAAAAAATTACCAACACTACAAACCTCTCTATAGTAAGGTTTTTTTCTCTCCACTTCTGATATATTTTGACGGGAGTAGCTCCCGCTTATGACATGTTGATTGACGGAACGATCAACCAATCACCTGTCAGATATGTTTCCGGGAAGGTTTTGCCCTCCTCAAACACTTTCTATGGGCTCTTTCCCAGATAGACCATTGAAATATATTAAACATCCATCTGTTGGCCAGGTTAGATATTCGATTCATTATGCAAAGATAAATGCTTCCTCTTCTTCTGTGTGAGTCGTACAGTAAATGTATTACATCAAAATTAAGCTGCAATTTTGATCACTTCTGCTGCCTTTCTGCCATGATTTTTGACCTCTTTGTAATAACTTCTGCTGACTGCCTTTGATGAAAACGTGACGTCTTTGATATTCAGGGTACGCAGAACAAAGATGGAGGAATTGAAAAGGAAACGTAGGGAAAAAACATTTCTTACTGCCTTAATACACATCTTTACAGCCTGATTGAAAAAAACGGCTTTAGTCGAAATATATAATACACCGATGTGCTCTGTGAGGGAACTTTTTTAAATATTGTGCCTGTTTTACTTTTATTGAGGATTAATTGAGGATTTCCAGTTTTGGAAATGTGGCAGCACTATCTGTCAAATGTCCTTCTGTAGGTGGAGCTCAATTTCTTTAGCTTGACATGTGCAGTACAGCAGCGTCTGAAATGCTCCTATGTTATTCAAACAGCTGACGTCACATGGCTTTGTCCAATTCTTTTACAGTCTATGGATCAGTTTATTTCCATCTCAAGGCGTCATTCATCCTTCTTTTGCTTTGCTGTGTGAGCTCTGTGCTCTCATTGATCAGTGTCTCATTCCACACAATAAATCATCAGGGGCAAGACAAAATCCAACATGCTGAACTTTCTGTCTGAGAGCCATGAGGCAACCTAAATGTGGTCTTGCTTGCCGTTCACTTTGACACTTTTCACAAAATAGAACAAAAATTTCAGGGCCGGAAACCCAACTACTGGGTCACTGGGTGCTTGAATTGTGTAGTCTGCATTTATAGAAACCACAGACTCTGAAAGGACGTTCATATTTCATGTTTAAGAGTATCAATAAAAGACCAAGTTGACTTTTACTTTCTGTTGATACCAAAATACAGTATATGTGCAAAACACTAAAAAGTTGTTTTTTCATGATATGTCCCCTTTAAACGGCCATAAAATGAATTTTAGTGGATTGTCCCTGTGTGCAACTTAAGCTATAGCGTGCTTTGAAAAAGCATGTCCATTGCTGTCCTCCATATTTAATATCTCTGTCAAATAAGACTCAGATTAGGAAGTATCACGGGAGTATGTTAAAAATCCCATTTCTGAAACAAACGCTAAGCTACTCTCCTGTCTAATTCATTTGGAAAGCTTTCTGTCATTCGCTAAGTGGTACATTTGAATACATTTCCTAACTGGGTCTTTAAAACAAGATCTGGAACAGCTCTATCACTTGTCCCTTGTTCTCTGCAAACACACATACACATATACACTCCAAGCACTGTCCCGTCATCCTGCATGTGGCGTTCTAAAACAAGAGCTTTTGACATTTCTTTGAATTAGAAAAAAAAAAGAAGTGGCGTGCGTTTTCCTCCGCAGCGAGCTTCTCATCAGGAAAAGCCTCACACC
Source organism: Cetoscarus ocellatus (assembly GCA_037902135.1). NCBI lineage: Eukaryota > Metazoa > Chordata > Actinopteri > Labriformes > Labridae > Cetoscarus > Cetoscarus ocellatus. Next base: position 484,205 of record JBAMNC010000329.1, on the reverse strand, counting down.
CGACGTTCCCCCCCAGTAAGGTTGACACGTAATGAAGCACTGTGTCATTGTCATATTGCCTCGCCATCATGTAGAAGCAGGAGGAAACGCTTTAAAGGTCATTATAACTGATGAGCGGCAGAGAGAAAGGTATAGGGAGTGTGGGGGGGGGAGTGGAAGGAGGGAGAGGCACTGATATAGAAAAAGTTGCAGAAAAAATGGAAGGCAGATATGGATACACGACGACAGGTGATGAATGAAAGAAGAGTTAAAGCGTACAACGATCTGGCTGTTATAAAATCTGCTATTTTTTTTTTCTAGAAAACAAAAAATATGTACACTTTTGTGTCCAACATAGAAATAGAAGTACAATTTAAAGACGTGCATGGTGCGGGTTTCACCGTGATATGGATCATTTCTGCAATTAGACAATAAAATATGACTCTGCAAACTGCAATCATGATGCTAATCACAGGAGCGCTGGGTCTTTGCAGGGAGCACACAGAATGATGCCTTTAAATGTTTGTGCAAATACCAAACTAAATAAGAGCGCTACAAGACAGCAGTGTTTCTGTTCTGCTACACAATTTCTACATCCTAATCCAACGTCTCCCCTGGGCCACATGCGGGGCTTTACAGTGGGAAGCTGCTGTCATCTGAGACCTGGCCCTGGCCTTGCGTGTGTTTTGCTAACACCAGACTCTTGAGCTGATCCTACGCAGCCAACGGGGTGTATGGGGAGAGGGAGGGAGATCCGCCACAGCGGGGGGGGGGAGGGCGAGGTAGGGATGAGCAGACGGATGGATGGACTGATGGAGCGGCGGACGGGTCATGTAACTCCTGAATTAGACGATCATGTCGGCGTGAATGCGGTCACGGTTATTATTACAGCTTACATGATGAAAATGTTGGAAAGTGCTGATGCGGAGGGCTCTCGTTCTCGCTGTGGGAAAGCATGAATGTGACGGCATTAAGAGGTCTGGTGTTGCCAGATTATCCCCCTCTAAAGCCCCTGATATTTTATACTCATACAAGCTAATGGTGTGTGATATTAGAGTATCAGGTCCATTGTAAGTGATTAATAAATAAATAATTCTAGAAGTGCTGTTTTAACTGAGTGGAATAACAAAAACATGAATCTAAGCGCCACTGCAAAGCCCCATTCTCCCTCTCCCTGTGGTGTCAACACCAACATACTGTAACATTATAGTCTTACACACATGTCTTAGGTACAGGTATAATCTCAGAGAACCCAAACACCAGAAATAAAAATGAAAGAAGATGCAAAAAGACCAGCTCTAGTGTCATAATATAGCAAGAAACAAAAGAAAAGAGCAGAACTGAAACATTTATGAACACTCCGTTTTGTTCTAAAAACCAAAAGGAAGTCCATCCAAGTGATTTGTTGTAGTTGTTGTTCTCCTTTCACTGATTTTCATTTTGGCAGAGTAACTAACCCCCCCCAGCTTCTCCTTCCTCCCCCTCCCTATCAGACTCCCCTCCCCTCAAACGCGTCCCAAACTCAGTCCCAGTTGGTAGAATCCTTGCCCAATTATCGCCGCAGAAGCAACGTGAGTAGTGGGAGCAGGTAAATGGAGATGCACGGGAGACTCTGACTGGCCGAGGCTTTCACCTCCTTGTTTTCGGGCACGAAGGGGTAGGCCACGGGCCGTTCGGTGGCGGGGATGAGAATGGCTGGGCTCTGAGAGCATATCTCGTCGGCGCAGGAGCCACTTCCTGAACCGCTGACATCATCACCTGGGGACAGAGGAATTGGGGGATACTGAATTAGAAACCTTTCTTCTTACATACAAAGCTCAGTGGTTTGGCACCAGCAGATATTATCACGTATCACTCTGCCAGAACAGTACGTTGAATGCAGGCTTACTTGTGGTGCGTACAGTCTCTTAGGTGGTTTTCACACCGACAGCTTGGTTACTTTGTTCCGATTAAGTAAAAAAAAAAAAAAAAAGGTAAAAATTTGCATATTTGGAAATTGGAGAACAGCACTGAAAAGGATAGACTCTCCTGCTTGAACAAGTTGAACTGATACAGCCTGGAGTCTTAATGAGTTTTTGAATCAGTCGATGTGGAGTCCTGTGATGATCCGTTGTAGAACAGTATTTATTTTGACAGCACTTTTTAATTTAGTTTTAGCTGTAGTCTTTTGCCTAAAAAATATTTTAATTTTAGTCATAATTTAGTCATCTAAATTGTTTTAATTTTAGTCAAGTTTTAGTTGTTCACTAAAACTTGATTAAGATTTTAGTCGACAAAATCTACTGTAAATTTAGTCGACTAAAATATGAAGTGTAAAGTGTAAGCCATTTTTAATGTTTCCTTGATTTTCTGAAGTCATGTTTTACACTTGGATAAAATGAAACATCTAATAACCCTTTACTGAATGCTAGTAAAGTTTGAATGTATAAATGAACAGAAACAATTTAACTTTTGTGTAAAAGTTACCTATATTTAGGCTACCTGGCAGAGCATCTCAGTAATAATACCAGGATTGACAACAAACAGTGAACCTCCCTTACATGAATATATCAATTCATAAAGAGAGTAGCTCTGATTGGATCGCTCCCCGACTTATCCCACCACCACAAAGCTAAGGCAGTTGTGATCGGATGTCCCTCTCAACTCATCCAGCCTTTCCACACAACCAAAGTAGCTATGATTGGATTTATTCCTAACCTGTTTCTACTTTCTACATGATGAAATTTAGGTCTTATTGGATTACGTCTCCGTCAAACATTTTAGTCTAGTTTTTATCTTTTGATGAAAATGTCAGTTAATTTAATTTGAGTTTTTGTTAATGTGCACTTGTTTTGTTTTAGTTATAGTCTAGTTTTCGTCAGGGGAAAAAAGGTTGTTGACGAAAACTATGACGAAAATAATTAGTCGACAAAATTAACACTGCTGTAGAGATGGTGAATAATTTTAATCTGATGCTATTTACATTGTATGTTGTGCATGTGCACAGAAAGTGACTGTGGGCTCCAAACCCTTATTATTAAGCCGTGCTTTGTTATCAGCCTGGTTGCTGTAATGAAATTATTTTTACTAAGACAAATTGCTCCAGAGGTTGAGTGGAAACGAGCCAAGACCACCTATTTCAGGGCAGCTCGGCATAGTTGTTTGTGCTGAAACAGGGAGTGACATACATGCAAACGAAATGCGGCCGAGCACGGAGTGCACACTTGTAATGGGACAGCTCGCCGCCCAAGAACCTACACAGAAATAATCTGGAATGTTTCTGTGCAAACAAACACCAATTTTAATGGCTCAAATCAAGATGAAATGGGTATACTCACATACTCCTGTGCAAATTACCCTTAAATTACTTGTTCTTTATTTTGTGAAAATGATTGATGAGTGTTAAGCTGGTATTGGTTTGAGCATCAGTTTTGGTTTGTTCTCTCTGCTGAGTAAAAGATTCAGAGAGGTCCAAAGCAATGTCATTTAACTGGACTTTATAACATAAAAAGAAAAGATTTTTTTCCATTTCTGAAACTTACATACCTGAGACAAGTTGTAAGAATAGCCTGTGTATCACCCAGAGCGCTTGTGTCAATGACTGAAAAACTGAGGGCCATTATCTTGATATTTTTTTTAGTTAGCTTAGTAAACACACAATGAAGTTCGGCTTGGTTAACTTTGTTTACCACTTCTGTCAACATTTCCTCCCCTGAGTTTGGTTCTGCATGAGGTTTCTGCCATTTAAACATACGTTTCTTTTTGTCTCTTTAAATGAGTTTAACTTTTAACTAATGCTGGGTCTTTGTACATAAAGTAGAAAAGAGTTGGATTTTGATCTCTTTTTGTTGTAGGATGTCTTGGAACAACTCACCAACACTACCACTACAAAAATAATAAATCCATTTTATACATATGGCTGCTACCACGCACTCAGACATATTTCACTCAGCTTGCAAAGACAGAACCTGGTTGTAAAAAAACAATTATTGGGCTTGCACCAGCTCTCCAGGTGGAAGCCATATAAAAAGGATGAGCATCTAGTCTACAGCATTACACTGTTTCTGGGATAAAATCTGACCTTAATTAAATGTAAGGTGCTTTGATGTAGGCAAAACAGTTTTATACCTTCATCTTAATTCAAACTTACAAACCATTTCACCAGAGATGCTCAAACTGAGACAGAAATATGCTGCTGCCTCCTCAGAAGAACAGAGTTGTTTATTTCCTTTAATCTGGAACTTCTTAACAGCTTTTAATCATCGCTCAGTCCTCAGAGATAAAGTTATTCCTTGTGAGTGTTCAGAGGAAAACTTGTGGGCTCTGATTAGAAGTAAAACTTTAACTCACTGGTGTCCTGAAAGTCCACGTCCTGGCCATTGAGAGCATTCTTCAGGCGGTGTGTCATGATCTTCAGCTGCATTATCTGCTGCCGTATCGTCATGTCTGGTTTGGTGATGTCAATTTCCACCTCGGGGTTGTTGATCTGACTGGCAAGGCCGTCACCTATCACCTCTGGAAGGTACCTGCCACACATCAACACTTATTTTTACATCTTTTGTTACCTCATATCACAGTTTATCAGAAGCTACGTGTAGTGCCTTGAGTGAACAGTGGGCCACAGGGGAAACAAAAAGTAGATGATGCATCTAAACTCTGTTATAGTTGCTTTACAGCCTCTAAAAGGAACTCTGGGTTTGTTCTGATTTTTGTGCCCCTTGTAGATAAAAAATAAGTGCTATCACTTTTCTAATCACGCCCTGTGCATTTATAAGTAATATTAAGGACAATTATTCAAATTCTGCTTTCTCTAAAATTTAAAATGTGTGAAAAATTTTGACTATTTGCTGTGGAAAATGCAAAAACAAAGGGCTTATCCATCATCTTGCTTGGCTCATATCCACTGGCAGCAGATTTACACACAAAAAAATAATCATACGGAAATATTAAGTCATTTGTCAAAGTGGTCCTATTTAATTTCTTAGATCTTAAAGCTGCATTGAAAAACCATTCTTCCAAAGAAGTGCGATAAATGTGTAAAACAGAAGTCAGATAGCTCAAATCACATCATCCACGGGTAAATTACATTGAAAAATTAAACAAAAAATATTTGTTTACATTTCTATAACAAAAACAAACAAAAGTGGCTGAGCAATAACCAGTAATAGACAAACATTTACTTGACTATTTGGATAGCTAAATGATTCTTGGTAAACAACCATACTAAAAAGTTAAAAGTCAATCGGACTCAGTGAGGAGCTTTTGGTTTGTGCTCTTTGTCACCCCTGTGGACAAATGCAACTTCTCATTTCTTTGCTGTATTTTTTTCATTAACTCATTTTGATGTTTATTGACGGAGCAAAACAGAAGACAGAGTGGGTCAGCAGGGTGGGAAAAGAGGGAGAAGACACATGAGAAGGAGGCAGGAAGTGAGAGTCAGCTTGTTTTTCCCCCATTGTGTTTAAAAGTCACATTGTTAACTCTATTTGATCAAGTTTACTGTGGTCCAAGATGTCATAAGATCATATTTCAAGTTCAGTCATAGCCATAAACCCCTCTGTTTCAGCCTTGCTTAGAACAGGCTGTTTCAGATTAAATCCTCATGAGCTGTGTCTGATCAAGCCCCTCTCCAGAAGTGGATGTTGCTTTGGCTTGCCAGGATGTACTGTGTCCGCAGAAACGTCCCTTAAAAATTACATTTCACTGGAGCCAGCTCTGTGGGCATCAGAAGAGGATCATTTTCAAATGCCCTGTTGGAGCAGACATTTTATGAAAGGTGGAAAAGCTAAAAGAAAGAAGGGGGAATTTTTGTCATTTTGGGGTTTTGTACAGAGGCTATGAATACCTACTAGGGGCATTGGTGGTGCAGTCTGATTGCTTGGTCAGTAATCGGAAGGTTGCTGGTTCGAGCCCAGCTCTGGCTGTTACATGGCGATGTCTCCTTGGGCAAGACACTTAACCCCAAGTTACTCCCAGTGCAGCGCCAGTGGTGTGTAAATGTGTATGAAAAAGCGGATATGTCAGGTAATTCTGAGGGACATCTGACATAGATACTCCAACCATCAGCGCGTACATGTGAAAGTGAACGGGTGTGAATAGGAAGGTGTGACCTGCAGTGTAAAGTTGCTTTGAGTAGTCAAAGAGACAAGAGCTGAGTCCGTTTTAACATTTTACTTTTGCATACAAACACTGAAATGTGTATTTTATATAACATGTGACATTTAATATACAGCTGCTGCCTCTATAAATAAAGAATCTTTAACAGGTTTGAAAGCATCAGGCAGATTCAGTTGTTTGTCTAACAGTTTTTCTTGGCAAGCTATAACTTCAATTTGTATTATGTAGGCAGCAATATCTGAATGAATTTTAAAACATCTGCTGCCATATGCTTCTGATTAAGTCTGTTACTGTGAGAGATTTTGTTTTAAACACGCTGGCTTGGATATTAAATTCAAATACAAGGGCTCTTCACACGATGAATCAATTATATATTATGGTGTTTCAATCATATAGCATCTTGATTGAAGAGATTTAAATGCATAAACCCTTATCCCAATGAATTTGTGACATTGTGTAAAACGTAACTAAACACAGAATACAATGGTTTGCAAATCCTTTTTGACTTATATTGAATTAAATACTCTACAGAGACAAGATTTTTAATGTTCAAACTGATAAACTATAGTTTTTTGCAAATGTTTTCTCATTTTGAATGTGATGTCTGCAACATGTCCCAGAAAGCTGTGACAGGGGCATGTTTAACACTGTTTTACATCACCTTTCCTTTTAACAACACTCAATAAGTGTTTGGGAGCTCAGGACACTGATTGTTCAAGTTTTGTAGGTGGAATTCTTCCCACTCTTGCTTGATGTACGACTTCAGCTGTTCAACAGTCAGGAGTCTCTGTTGTTCTATTTTGAACCTCATAATGCACCACACATTTTCAATGGGAGACAGGTCTGGACTGCAGGCGGGCACTTTTTTAATACAAAGGCACATTGACATAACAGGCACAAGATGTGGCTTGGCTTGTCTTGCTGAAAAAAGCAGGGACGTCCCTAAAAAAGACATTGCTCAGATGGCAGCGTATGTTGCTCCAAAACCCGCGTACCTTTCAGTATTAATGGTGTCACAGATATGCAAGTTACCCATGCCATGGACACTAACTCACCCCATACCATCACAGATGCTGGCTTTTAAACTTTGCACCAACTATCTGGAGGACACAACATCCATGATTTCCAAAAGCAAAATGTGGACTCGTCAGTTCGAGCCCAGAGAGGTCGACAGCATTTCTGGGTATTGTTGATATTCGGCTTTCATTTTGCATGATAGTTTTAACTTGCACTTGTACATGTAGCAATGAACCGTGTTAATTGACAACAGTTTCCCCAAATGTTCGCCACGTGGTAATATCCTTTACAGAATTATGAGGGATCAAAAGTCTTGGGCATTTAATGTTGGTTTTCAGCCTTGCTGCTTGCATGCAGAGAATTCCCTTGAATATCTGAATCTGTTGATGATATTATGGACTGTAGATGAAGAAATCCCTAAATTCCTTGCAATTGTATGATTAAAAATGTTGTTCTTAAACTGTTGGACAATATTCTCATGATGTCGTTCACAGGATGGTCAATCTCGCCCTGTCCTTGCATGTGAACAACTGAGGCCTTTGGGTATGCTCCTTTTATACCAAATCATGACACTTGCCTGTTTCCAATCAACCTGTTCACCTGTGGAGTGATCCAAACAGGTGTTTTTTGAGCATTCCTCACCTCTCCCACTTCTGTTGCCTCTGTCCCAGCTTTTTTGGAACGTGTTGCAGGCGTCAAATTCAAAATGAGTGAATTAAAAAAAAAAAAAGATCAAATGTTTAACATAAAATAACAAGTTTTAGTAGTTTATTTATTAAACACTGATCATAAAAGGATTTGCAAATCTTTTCCTTGTTTTCATCACCGGTTTACAAATCGTTCAAACTTCATTGGAATTGGGGTTTGTAAGAAATCAAGTCTATTTTTCCACGTTACTTCAGGACATTTCTGTGTGTTTTTTTATGCCCTACCTTGCACGGCTCATTCCATTCCAGCACTTTTCCTCAGCGCCTGTCCCTGTGGCCACTCTGTCACTGCAGAGGACACTCGGTAGAGAGACCCAGTACGGCTGCATGTCCCTCAGTCTCATGGTTACATCAGACACCTGAGGCACAGAGTGACAACAGCAGATTTGTGAGCTTTTATACTTGTGTAACATCAAAAAAGAGCACTTTGAAAAAGTCCTGCTCCTTTTATAGCCAAACCACAGGGCTCATTCATCTGATCCATTCATCCATCCAAGCTTTCATTCATACCACATCACCCCACAGAGGTCTGTGTAAAGGTGAAATGAATGGCAAAAGCAGCTTAATTACCCAATGTTGAGCCACGGCTCCTGCATCATAAAGCATCATTTATCATACCAACAGAGAGCAATTACAAGGGCAAAGATTCATTTGAGGTAAATACCAACCAGTTTGTCCATCTTGCTGGAGCTGGATCCCAGCCTGTCCTCCACTGTGACCTTTCCTTTCTTCAGGGTTTCATCAACCCCCGAGCTGCCTGTTCCTCCCGCTCTGAGGTTGCCACATGCCTGGAACAACTAGAAGGAGAAGATAAGATAGTATAAATTGTGTAGAGAGGGGGAGAGTTGAGAAAAAGGCTTAAAGGTTGTGTTCTTTTAAATATTTATACATCACTCAGCTTCCACACTTTCCACATGCCAACACTGTAAGGATCAAAATAAGTGCAAGAGCTTCAGCTACAACTGGTAAAAAACTGTAGCCTTATTGTCTATATTTTAATAGACGTTCGAGCATGGGGGCACAATACATGCTCGTAGTGTCAATAATAATAATAATAACTTTATTTGAATAGCACTTTAAAAAAGGTTGATGTCAAAAACAGCTGCATTAATAACCAAATTCCTCTGGTGTGTGCTCTAAAAAACTATCAAGTTTTATTTGGGGGGAAAAGTGTCAGCCCTCAGACTCAAAGGGCCCTATTTTGGTAGTGTAAAGTGCATTGCCTGTGGCAAATAGCAGTTTGGGGCAGGTCTGTCAATTTTATGCAGTCTCGATGGTGCGTAATCCTAGTTCAGCCCAGGTGTAGGGTGCAAGTAGGCTGGATTATGCACCTTAATCATGCAAAGATGTGTTTTGGATGTAAAATGATTTAAAATTATTTCAGTTTAAATTATCATGAATGATCATTCCCTTTTTCATGATGCCTCTGACACTGGTTCATTGTTTGCAGACTAGCAGATTTGCCTGTTTGTAAGCAGGGCTGCTATCATACCAATGTTAAACCAATGTCTTGTCATCACAATTTTATTTTTCTTAACCTCTAACCTTTCAAATGAAAAGTCTTACTGATGTATTTTATTTACAGAAAATATAAGAAACTGCTTAAGATACCAAATACTTCAGACTTATTCCAGATTTGAATATGCAACAATACTTTTTTTTATCATTCATTATTAAACCTCCCAACTCCATGGGATTGCTGGAGCCTGTATTTTGTAATCTTATATATTTGGAGCCTTGCATCAGATCTTTACAGAGACAACTGTGTTTGGAGGCTTACTCTTTGTCAATTTATGGAAAGCTTCAAATTAAATGTATCCTTGCCAAGAAGTTTTTCATCCAGCCATTGGGAGGAAGGGCTTCTTTCAGAAATGGTGTATTTGTGGATCCTCAGAGACAAATCCATAATTAGTGACTTTTTAAATCATATTTTCTTAATTGAAATGTAGCAGTAATATTGTTAGACCTCTATTTTGACTCTAAGAGACAGAGGCAACCTCCTGTCTGTCTTGTGGACCGATCGGAAACATGCAATTTCTACTTGTCTTGTTTTCTCGTCAACAAGGAGTGTTCAACAAGGAGCAGCCAAAGGCCAACAAGAGACAAGATAGTTGCCTTTTACTTGCCAAAACAATTTAAAATAAAGTATGATTAATGTGATGGGACCTTTTCGAGCATTTGCAACAGGAACTACTCCCAAAAGTAGCACAAATCAATTTATGGAACAAAACAACATCTGGAGGAATTAGTGAAAGTATGTGAATATCTTTCTTTCGTTGCATACTTTCACCTTTCTCCAAAGAGCCAATGCTTTAAGGTCCCATGTTGCTTTAATGTTGCTATAAGGGGCTTGGGGAATAGGAGAACATGACACCCTTTACTAAACACTCAGTTCACAGAAAAATGTGCAACTTAGCCTCTTAGAAGAAAACACCCCTTAAAATGCTCAGTTTTTTATTTCAGTGGTTTTTTACGTAATAGCTATACAGCCTCCACCTACATGCGGGTTCGGCAGGACACAAGCAGATGTTTCAACTGTTTTGAAAGTCCACTCTACCGCCTGTATCCCTTCCCCCCCTACCCATCATTAGGGCAGTCAATCAGCACAGTGCTCATTATCAAAGCCTCCTGTACCCGCCCCATCCCCTCAAATCTGGGCGTTTTTAAAGGGGAGGGAAAAAGAGCTACATCTGATCCTCTGCAGAGATGATGTTTTTCATTTTTATATTCAACTTTAATCAATTCCTTGCTTCACAGACACCCAAGACATGATGTAAATGGTGTAAAGGAACCTTAGTAGGATGTGGAAAGCTTGTTCATCATTGATCTGTAGGTAATTTGTACAAAGATCAGTAAGTGTTCCCAATTTATGTTTGATCTTTATGGTCTTACAACTGTCAATACATGAATTTGACATCAATACAGCATAAATATTCTGATAGCCCAGGTTGTTGCAGACAATGGCTTGGAGTTGAGAGGGTTAAACATCCATCTTACATGAGCTACAATAAACAACACTGATATCTCCTACCAGAGGGAGCTTTGAGAATAGAATCCCAAATCCTATTCCCAAACTGCATAAACAAAAAACATTTAAATTTGTTGGACAAACTTTAAGTCTATAAGTACACAGAGGAGCTTACTGCACACAAATCTCTACCTTTTGAAAGCAACAGTGACAAGTGGAACTGTTTGACCCCGTGAGTCAATCACTGCGCCGCTGCAGCAGAATGATCTGCAGTTCAGAAAGCACGGCTCGTCCCTCTGAGGCTTACATTTTATAAATGGAGTCCAGGGAATACAGTCAGACTGCAGTCAATCTGTCATCCAATCTGGCCTGCTTAGAGGAGCCTCGAGCTTTTGAACCTTAACTTATAACTATAAAATAATCCCGTCTTAAGCTTCCACTCTGCAGAACTTCTATGAGCTGTTTGGTTCACAGTAGATTGAATAATGCCTGTAAATAATACTGTGTAGACTGTTGTTTTTGCAGTACTGAGTGTTATACAGCCTTGGAGCATTTTTTAATTATGCATCCTGCAGTTTCTCTCTCTGTGTTTGTTAAGTCTTACTGGGGAAAATTACACAACACAACATATGGTTTGATGTGAACAGATTATGTAAATAGGGCTAGATCTCCACCTTATTATATCACAGACACCATTGATGTCTACGCTGCTCTTTGCCCTGCAGATGAAGATCAGAAGCTCCACCACCATCTAAAGCAGGTTAGAGGCAGACTTCCCAGCTATGGTTTACCTCAGCCAGCCGGGCTTTTTAACAGCACACCAACACAGAAGAAGCCTTGTCAAGTTCGTTTTTTTTTCCCCACAGTTTGCACTGCGCTACACCTTAACCAAACAACTTTAAGGATCAAATAAAACTGTGGCCCAAACACCTTAAAACAGTGAGGTAAATGCTTGCCTTGCAGGTCTGGTCATGACTCAGACCCTTTTATTTTACACCAGGTGTATTCAGCTTTGGGAAAACATGATCTAATTTTGAAAAATGTGTGAACTTTACAAACAAATATAAAGTGAATAAGGCCGCAATGGCTCCAGATGTCTGTTCGTTTACTTTCAAACACTGAACATTTCATTATTTTTTGCTTGACCAAATGATATAAATATTTCAAAGCCCCAGAAAAAAAATGGTTTCAAATCTTTAATTTCTGTCTACACTATAAAATATTAACCACTATATGAGGAACGACCAGCTAATCTGTTTCAGAGGGACAGGGCTGGAGTGCTTTGAGCTGATGTGATTGATAGATGACTGGCAAGAAGGAGCACAGAGTTACATAAATACAGTTTCATTGATGTATACTAGCAGCTGAACTTTGGTTGACATCTTTCAAGAGGGAAAAATATATATGTGCTTTCATAAGCATAAAAAAAACAGTTAACTAGTCAGTGTGGGTCAAAGGTCAGTCCCAGAGCTGATGGATGTTTCTCCTCTTTCTAATTATGATGTTATGATGGTTGTAAATTAAATATTGACACAAACTTAGACAAGTTGAATTATTTTTGACAGAAAATGTGCATTTTGATTTTCTTTTTCCCAGAGGGCATTAGCCACTTTTTAAATATAATTAGAAAAGCACTCAGAGAGCGCAGACCTCCGCCAAGCAGATCAGTTACGGCAGTGGCTTTTCTGCTCCTATTGGACAGCCGAGTGTCCGCTCATGTCTGTCCATGTGGAGAATGCTGCGTTCCAGTTACATCGGAACTGTGAAGAGGGGAGTGTGAATGACGTGATCTCAGAGTTATCAGCGTTCCAGTTACAAAGTCGGAAAAAACCTGCCGATCTACTAGGCTATTGTTAGAATTCCTCTGGTGGCATTGCAAAGGAAGCTGGGAAATGTCGTGACATGGGCTTGAAAAACGTTGACGTCAGTTTGCAAATAAACCACAATTCCCATAATGACGTGGATGAATGGGATTTGCCATTATAAACTTCAATCTTTTTTGTGACGTCAATCTGGATCGGATCAGCACCAAAATGCAATGGCTTCTTCCTTGGACCAAACCACACCTCTGGTTAACGTTTTCAAGTAAATCCATCCAGTTTTTGCGTAATCTTGGCGGAGATAAATATCCATCCACCATCTATACCACTTATCCATTTCAGGGTCATCGGGGGCTGCAGCCTACCCCAGCTGCGACTGGGCAGGTTACACTCTGAACCGCTTGCAGGTTCATTGGTTAATGTAATTATTATTGACATGAACCTCACACACTCCCTCAGAGTTCAAAAATACTCATTCATTACAGGAAAACAGTCTGAGCAGTATGAATCAATATGCGCTCTGACCTTGCTATTGATGGTGTCGATGTTGTCCATCATGGTGAATATGGCTTCTGATATGCGAAACGGTAGAGAGAGGACCACGCTTTCCACGCCAGATGAGCCATCGAAGCGATCCGCCACCTGCATCATTGTTTCTACGAAGACAAAAGGTACGGTCAGCAAGAAGAAAGTGTGAAAAGTTTAATATGGGACACATTGTTATAAAAAAAGGTTAAGTATTCAGCACACATGGCAAAAACACGTGCTGGATGAACCTCTGAGCAAACATATGGCTGAATTGGTTGCACGTGTGAATGCGTGTGTGCTGCCCACCTGCCAGATGCCTCCACTCTGTGTTGAGGTCAGCCTGGTTTGCCAGACAGCCCTTCATGACGTTGTTGCAGTAGTTGGCACAGGGTCTGGCGGTGGGCATGCTGCGGCAGTGGGGGCAGTAAGTCATCCTCATCATGGCCCTCATGCACTCCTGGCTCAGCTGCACCTGGAGTTGAACAAAAATAAACATCCGGCATGTTGGTGAAAAATGACCATTTAATCAAGCATAAATGACATGAGACTTTGAAAGATGAAAAAGAAAGCAGCCATTGGTCCACAGTTCAGCTGGTCACTTTGCACGGGAGTAGATGGACATGGTTTTACAGAAGTGGATGTAAAGACGATGATGTCTTTAACCAAATAACGACAAAGTAACGTGGGAGGTCACCTCCCATGGTGACCTTTTTTTAGTTTCCGCAAGACTTTCATTCAGTGCAGTTTCCTTGGAAACCACTTTGGGAGACTTGTCTTTTTGTTTCTAACGCGTTGAAAAGGGCCTGACATTCATACAAGTATTTCCAGCCCCTCACTCCATCCTTCCTGCCTCCTCCATTTCTCTCTCTCTCTCTCTCTAGCCCACAAGACTGCTCCCCCAGGAAAGGGCCTTGGTGCGTGAAAAGTGAAACTGGGTTAATACCAGTAAGCTCTGTTCACAAGAGAGTACAGCTATGCATACAAAACCTCAGGAAGTGTGTGTGAGAAAGAAAGAGAGAGAGAAAGAGAGAGTGCGAGTAAGAGAGAGGTGGAACAAGCCCAGCTACACATACAAAGCTCCTCTAAGCTGACATCTGGGCCAGCTTCATGCTTTTCCTGGAAACTGTTCTTCCAACAGCAAAGACACAGTTAAATCCAGCTTTTAACAAATATACAGTGGAAATAGGACAACAAAAAGGAATCAGGTGGGAAAATAAATCATAGACACTTTGAACATTAGTTCAAGTTATTTCTGTGGTTTAGCAAAAGTTCAAGTCTGTTCTGTGCAATAAATACATTGTTTTACAACAGCCTTTCCTCCACAATAACTATAATTAGCACTGCCAAGAACAGTTTCTCAGTAGCACTTATCCTCTGAGGTGTTTTCTCAATGTGTTACTCGGACTTGTATGCAGTCTGTTTAACTAAATATATATATATATATGTTCATTTTCATTTTTAGACTTTAATACCAGCAGTTTAAAGACTTTCACTCATTACAGCCAGACTGAAAACAACATGTTCTCTGGATTGACTGTCAACTCATCCATCAGTCCCTACGTCTCTCCGTCCAAATCATTTTTCCAAATGTGATGTCTCAAGATTGGACTGGGGATATGGATTTTTAAAAAGGCAGGTCTTAGGTGAAGATCACTTGGCCATGAGTTTATCCCTTGCTTGTGTACATGATATTAAATTTTTAAATAATCTCCACTCAAATACAAAAGTAAAGTGATGAGGTTTTCAGTACATAGGTCAAAGGTCGGGGTCAAAGAGCCTCATGTTCATCCTCATATTACAAGCTTTATTTCAAGTATGTCTTAGAGATTTTTTTGTTTTTTCAAACTAATGCCTAATGGTAAATGTTACCTATTCTCCATCACATTTACTCAATTATGGTTCTTGGCTTTAGACCCGTTTTCAGCCCCCACTGATGCATCTGGAGTTAAGTGTCTTGCCCAAGGACACATCAACATGTAACAGCTAGAGCTTGGTTTGATTCCTCGGGTTTCCAATTAACGGTAGAGTGTACTGCCAGACCAAGCCACCTCCATCCCTAGAATGTCCACTCTAACTCAAGTGTAAAGTGATGGGATTCAGGAGCACATAAGACAAAATTCAAGGTCATTGTGTCTCATGTTCATCCCTTACTTGTAAATAAAATGTCTTATGAATGCCAAGAGGGACTTAAGTCTACCATGTGTCCTCTATGACTCAAGGATTAACAGATAAGATGTTGGATGTCAGTAGTCAAGGTCATTAAGACTGGGGCTTATTCTTTGCTTGTGAACACTGTATCTCAAGGATGCCTGATGGGATACTCTTCAAACATTGCACTAATCGCTTCTTTGACTCAAGAGTACAGTGATGATATGTCAAAGTACATGGACCAAAGGTCAAGGTCATTGTGTCTCATGTTCATCCCTTCATTGTGAGTAAAATAGCTAAAAAAATGATTTGAGGATTTTGTCTGACAACGGCAATGTCCTCTCTGACTCAAGGATAAGTGGATTAGATATTAGAGGCCAGAAGTCAAGGTCATTGTACTTCAGGTTCATCCCTTACCTGCGAATAAAATAACAGAAAATGCATTTGAGGATTCTGTCCGACAACATTAATGTCCTCTCTGACTCAAGGATTAATGGATTAGATATAGAGGTCAGAAGTCAAGGTCATTGTACTTCAGGTTCATCCCTTTTCTGTGAATAAAATAACTGGAAATGCATTTGATGTCATGATCTCATTCTCTGCCTTAGTTAAGTTACCTGTTTTGCCCTCATGTTTGTTGTCTTGTCTCATACTTCCTGTTTTATTTTGAAAGTTCACCTATCTCCCCTTGTCTCCATAGGTTTTGCTTCCCTGTCTGGCGCTGTCTCACCTGATCCCTGATTGTTCTTCCCGAGCTGTGTCTCATCACCCCCAATCACCTCATGTATTCAACCCTCGTGTCTTCCCTTACCTTGTCGCCAGATTGTTGATCCTAGTATCTCACTCCAGCGTTTATTCATAGTCACGTCCATATCATCGACCTAGTTTCTGTCTTTACCTAGTCTTAGCCTGTTGCTTTTCTGTACCTCTGCCTGGACCTTTTTGCTCAATCGTGTACCACATTTTTGGACTGTTAATAAAACCTGCCATTTGCCTCACGGACCTGACCTTGTCTGCAGTTGAGTTCTTCTTGCCAGTTTTGTGTTCATGATATTTGAGGATTCTGTCCGACAACATTAATGTCCTCTTTGATTCAAGGATTAATGGATAGATATTAGAGGTCAGAAGTCAAAGATAAACAGAGGAGTATTTCAAGACCAAAGGTCAAGTTAATTGTGTCTCATGCTCATCCATTGCTTGTTGGGAAGAGAATATCTCAAGAATGCTTTTAAGGATTTTCTTCTGATTTGCACAAATATCCTTTCTGCCTTAAGGTTTATATGATAACAATTTGGCTGTAAGAGGTCAAGTGACTGCCCCTCATGTTCAAGCTTGGCACATGAACACTATTCTCAAAGAAGCCTGAAGGGATTAACTGCAAACTTTGCCCATCCTTTAGTTTAAAGATTTCAACCAATCCCCAAGACCATCAAAACCACCCAGGTCATATGTCTTCCACTTGGCAGTTACATGCTTCTGCATGTAACTGCCAAGTGGAAGTTTCTTTCTTTCTTTTTTTTTTTTTTTTAGGGTTGAAATCTTAAAAAATGTAAACGACCTTCAGTACTTGAATGTTTTGACTAGGCCAAATTCAGTACCTATTTATGGGTGTAATTTTCCACTCTTCCCCAGAAGGACCATCAAATATGATCCTATCATTTCTGATTCAAAGTGGACCGGAGAAACTTATTTAAGCAAACTTTTACACGTAAAGGATTTTGTAAAGCACACGGAGGAATACAGAAGGCTTTGGTAAATAGATTACTGATTTATAAAATGAGCTCAACAGAGTTTAGTGGTTTTGTCAGCTGTACAGAGGGAGCAGTATAAAGTGAAGTAAGTGACAGAGAAAAGCAATAACCACATTCCCAGGCTTAATCTCAAGTCATATGAGACATGAGTCAGATCTCTGCCCCTGCCTTCCTTTCCCTCCTCCTCCTTCCAGCCTTGCCCGACCACTCATTAGCCCCGAGATGAGTCAGTCCAATGATTTTTTTTGGTAAGAGGGAAGATGGGTGAGAAAAGGGAGTATGCAGTAGGAAAAAAACAGGGGATACGAGATTTAAGTAAAAGCACTGACATTCACTAAGGGGCGTTGGCAGGGGAGAGAAAAAAGAAAAACGTGGGGTGATGTTAGTAAAATACTTATTAACAACAGACAGCCATTAATCTAGGGATGGTTGTATCATCCATCCTACAGACTTCATGCTGGGAATCCCAGGCTGGGCACAGCAGACATGAAACACTGTATAACTGCACTGTGGGGCTAAGAGGAGGTTCATGTTGACAACTTCCTCTGTAACCTTGGTGATGTGGTGAACCGCAAGGGCTGTGTGAGTGGGGCTGTCAAATTAGAATCAGTAATGAGACCCAAAAGATGAAAAGAGGCAAAAATGGCAATTTTAAAATAATCCTTTTGTTGTTTGTTTTCGCTTAAAGGGGGTAAAATTGCCAATCTGAATAATCCAGGGCATGGGGGATTGTATCAAACCAATTGGCTGAAACTTCAGACTGTTTATTAAGATGGACGGAGCAACAACTGGTCTCCCTGCTGATTGGCTGTAGCATAGGCCATAAACATACCTCCCCTGGATAAGACTTGGTTTTGACAACAAAGCCGTCATTGAAATTTAATCTTGTGTTGGTGGCAGAGGGTTCCAGTCCAGCTTTGGCTACCAAGTGTCAATGTGTGCAAAAGGGTATGAACGGGCACGTGACCTGCAGTGTAAAAACGCTTTGAGTTGTCAGAAAAACTAGAAAAGCCCTATTTACCATTTAGTCCGTCAAGCTGTCACGGTGATTCATGTCAGAGTGTTCATTTATTCAAATGTGATAAATTATCAATGCTGATCAACTGAACTACTATTGCTATGGCTACTTATTTGACTTTTAAAACAACTTATTACATCATATTGCAATTTATGGTACATAAAACCCTGTAGCTCTTTGTAAGGGTCACCTAAGTCAAAATTTCATTAAAAATTTGGAAAAGAAAAATGATAAATATGCCCTTTGATTCATAACTGACCTGTTAAAATTTAAAGATAAAAGCTTTCTGTATGAACCAGGTGAGTGTCTCCACAGATTTGGCAAACTGAGCTTTTACTCTGAAAGTGATATACAGGAGGTGTTACTGAACTGTGTCTATCTTTTTTTGTTACGTATTCCACCAAAATGATCTTACATTTCTGCTAAGACAAGGTAAATATGGCCCTCTTTTAATTTACCTGCCTATTTTAACCAAGATGCGCATATCAGTTGCAGTAAAAACAGACAAGTCTCTTATGCCTATGAGACATGCTAAATTGAAGAAACATATACGCCCCCGTCTGCTACTACGGCATGAGGAAAAATGCTGTCGGATGGATCTAAATTGCTCGAAAACGGCTCCGAGCTCCGCCAAAATTGTCTGGGCGAGTCTACGAGCGTATTTAATCCTAAAAATAAGGTCCAGGTGTCAGAAAACGAACTTATCCTTTAAGTAGGGGTCATTGTATTCTAGATTTGAAGAGCTCTATGATGTTTAAGAAACTCTGCCAAGAAATGCATGTTTTTGCCAGTGGTTGTCAGTTTTTGTTTGTTTGTCTGTCTCTCCATCTGTGAGAAGGATAACTCCAACAAACTTGATAGATTTCAATGAAATTTTCAGGGAATGATGGTAATGGCACATGGGAGAAGTGATTAGATTTTGGTTGTGATTTAAATCTGGAAGCAGATCCAGGAATTTTGAACAAGATTAGTTAACAATAAAATATAAATGTTCTCAACAGATTTGGTTGAATTTTCAGGGAACGTTGGTCACAAGGCATTTTTTGAAATTTTAACAAAAACTTGCCAAGGAATGTCAGAACTGTCGTGGCAGAAGTTTGTGCTCTCTGAACACCTCTTGTTGGTTATAATGATAGGGAGGTGCAATAATGAGACCTAAAATGCAGAAGTGAGTTGGCATTTTAATTAGCAACTTTCCTCGTCTTAAAGTCAATGGGAATTTTGAGTGAGTTTTAAGGTTAGTGGTCAACACAAGCATACAAAGCAAACATTTTTTTCCCCTACAATCTAGACAGAGTTGCCCCACTTGTAAATTTTAAGTGTTATTGGGTCTTAAGAATTTAAAGTGGCTGACAAGTTGCTAATGAGGACTTCAGAGTTTGCCATGGACATTAAATGCCATCACTTTTGATCATATTTAAAAAAAACAATCTTGAATGCAAAACTGTCACAGCCATGACTGCTAACTAGATCAAGTTTTATTAAAAAGACTGTGAGAAAAAGTCTAAGGTTTGGAGATGACAGCATAGAAGTAAGACTGCTATGTTGTAGTTCCATGATAGTCTTACTTTCATCATTTACATGTCTGTTAAAAAAAAGTGTTTATTTTCAAATAAAATCATTAAAAATGAACACAACATATGTACGTTTTATTAGCTTTTTTTAACACCACAGAGCTTGATATGAGTAATTATTTAAAATGTAAAAAAAAAATGCCCATAGGATTTTAGTGGAGGGTACCTGGTGTGATGTTAAATTCTGTTTTTGCCTGTACCACTCCATTTGTGCTCTTGAAAGCAGAAGAGGCCTGTCTGGATATGTCCCAGCTCCAGAAAATGTAACCTGCCCAATATCTTGGTTCCCACTGCATTAGTAACTTGGCTTAACTTTAGTAATACAGAAAAAAGATTTGTATTCCAAACAGATACACAGTCCATTGCCAAGAGCATAAAATAAATTAATAGACATGTAACAAAAAAAGGTGAGCAAAAGATTAAGGCTTTTTTGTCCGAGCTGCGCTACATTCAGATGCTGATACTAACTTATCCTTGATTCACCTTCAAGATCTGCTCCCCATACCTGTCAGTACCTTCTACTGTGTACATATACATCCCCTGCAGCTATTATGCCTGACTCTCTCTCTGTCTGTCTCTTCCCTGTAATTAGTAAGAATATATGAGGGACCTCTCCCCCATATGTTACACAGTGAGCCAATCCAGACTCCTCGCCTTCAGAGTGAGCTATGTGGCGCGTGGCCTACTTCCTCCACTCCCATTCCTCGGGGAATAAAACAGGCCGGGAAAAAGTTGAGGACACAGCAACTGGTGCAGCCCTGGAGCTACGCAAGGGAGGCATTAATATAGTGCCAGAAAAGAAGAGCGAGTCTGAATTCTGAGATCTCTTTTTCTGCCATAAGTTTTTCCAAGCATCTTCATGGTCTTTCATTGCTTTTAACGCAGCCTCCTTTCTAATCTTCATAGCTAACTCAACTAAAACATCACAGGAATTCACATCCTTGTTCTTCTAAGTTGGTTGCAAACACAGACTTCCTTGCTAAAAGATGGAGCTCACACAGGGAGAAATGGGTTTCAAACTCCCAAACTTTTGCTTTAAGCATTGAAATGGCCTGAGGTGAGCATACTCAGTCACTGGGTCCTTTAAATGGCATTACAAGGCTATAAATAGGAGCAGTTGTCTCAATAGAGCCCAATCAATCGCAGACAGAGTTACAGAGGAAAGGAGGGGAAAGCTAAGATACAAATTAGGATACAGAGCAAATCACACTAAAGGAGATAAAAGACAAAGCAGGGCACATGTCACAGAAATAACAACTCAAGAGTTGAATCATGGGAAGGATGGAGAACTAAGGGTTGAACATGTAAGGAAAGATGATGTTGATAACAGTCTATTTGTTTTAATCCTCAACTCACTTTTCTCACTGTTTCAGTTGTTCCCATCACAGCACAGTCCTGTTCTGATCTGCATAATACAACACTGTTCTGATTCTGTGCTGGGACAACAGGGACACAGACTGAGACACAAATAATGAATATGAAATTGAACAGTTGGTGGAAGTCTGGACTATATTCAAGTAGTAACAAACAGTCCGTGACTTGGATGACTCCAGGAAAAGAAATTAGTCACTCTTTCTTCTTGGAATCAGGAGACCTTCAGCGGAAATTCGCTTTAATCAAGACTTACCATGTATGTCCATGGAGGGATGGGAAGGAGAAGCTGATTAAAATATCAAATGTTATTGCCCTTTCAGTGTTTCCAACAGAATGATGATATACTTGCAATAGGATTGTGAGGCTTTTTACTTGACTCCAACAAATCAATGGTAGTTTTAGGTACATTTTGTTTTGTTTTTTAAAGAAAGGCACATTTATTTGACGAAATGACAACTAAATAAACTAGAAGTGGTCTAGAAGCACCTCCGAAGCATTTCCAACATTGTTGAGGAAGTTACTATAAAAATGTGGAAAACTGTCCTTTCTTGCATTGTTAACAAATTAATCCAGACTCGGATCACAACCAAATTTTAAACAGTTATCCCTTCTTCCATGACCATAATTCCCCTAGATAAGTTGAGGGTGATAATCCTTTAGCATACAGTCAGTCAGATAACTCCTCAAAAATGTATGTGGATAGTAGCGAGGTTAGGGGCCTTTAACTGAGGGCTTATCCTGTTTATTATGGCACAAGTACCTTCTGGTTCTTTTGAAAGCCACGTCATGTTATCTTGATACACTATTTTTTATCACTGTCGTAATCTTTTCACTTGGGCCAAGTTTACAAAAGAATTAGACAGAAAAAAGACATTTTGGCTAACCCGGTAACAGTTACCATGGACGTTGGGGTAGACAAATGGGCAACTGGAAAAGGCATGTGGATAAAAACCTGTAAGACCATAGGTGGTGCTGGTAATGTCAAAAGTCCCTCCATAAATTCCAACTGGTCCATCCTACAGTACCTCCACTGGGTCCTGGTCAAACACAGAATAGAGTTCAAATTCCTCCTGCACACCCCCAAAGCCATCCACAACCTCACCCCTCCATATCTGTCTGACCTCCACATCGCCACTCCAGCCTGCTCCCTCAGATCCTCCTCCTCCATCCACCTCACTGTGCCCTCTGCCCGCCTCAGCACCATGGGGAGCAGGGCCTTCAGCTCTAGAACTCTCTCCCCCTGGACCTCAGAAACTTGAACTCCCTGCCCCTCTTTAAATCCAGACTCAAACCCATCTGTTCTGGACTGAATACTCCATTTAACAACACTCTGCCATTTACATCCCCATATCTGTCATTGTCTGTTGTGTTTTGCTGATTTTATTGTTTTACTGTGATTTTATTGTTGTTGTTTTAATCTTGTACAGTGTCCTTGAGTGTCATGAAAGGCGCTTTTAAATAAAATATATTATTATTAATGATTTCAAGCAACACTTGGCAAACTTATTTGACTTTCTTTACCCACAGATCCTGTGATCTTGCTAAGTTCTGAATTTCCTCAGAGTGTTTTGTACCCTAAACACTAGACGACAAATCTGAATTATAATGTCCATTTAATCAACTTGGAGATTAGTTGCTGAATGTCCCTTGTCCATAATCTCTATTCTTGCAGTACTAAGTGCTTTTGCCTTCCCCCTAAAGACATTGAAAGACTGTTTGTTTAAAAATGCCAAAAGGAGGTCCATGACTTCACTCAGCAAGGCTCCAGTGGCACGGCATTATCACTGGGATGACATTTTGTAATTTTGTAAGAGCTGTGCTAATTATTCACACATTCTCCATGGCCAGACTTCTTTAATGAACACATCACTCTCTGCCCTTTAGCACAAACAAATAAGGATTAGACAAATTTTTGTTCACAGATATCCACACTGGGGAAATGTAAAATAATGGTAGAGGCACCAAAAGAATGACAAGATCTCCATTTGTTTCTGTATCTTAAAGGCATATTTCAGTATTTTTTTAAGTCGTATGAGGTACTTGACAACAGTCATCACAGTAGCTAAAAGGGCTCTGTCGAAGAAGAGTTAAACACTGTAAAGAATCTTACTGTATCATTTGTCAAGACAAGCTAGTTTTTGAGGAGTGAAGTGATTTAATTCTGAGGCTGTCGGTGGCACCATGTACTGCTATGCAGCAGCTACTGTCCACCCCAGGGACAAAGCTCGCAAGTTCCTTTATTGGTAATTATATTTACTAGTGTCATGGGCCTCACAACCCCACATCAAAAAACCCTAACTAACTTTAATGTACCAGAACACTGGCGGAGGGACATATAGCCATTTGATGCATCATAAAATAGTGAGACATCCTTGAGGATAAAAAAAGTGCTCTGTAATATTTTTTACCCATTTGTACAACCAACCAAACATAGTTTTGTGCCTTTCTTTTTCGTAAAAGCCAAATAACTTTCACTGACTATTGCCAAGTATCTCACACAAACCAACTTCAAAAATACTAAAATATCCCTTTAAAAGACCTGTGTAATCTATAGTATATAAGAATATTTGTCAGCGGGGGTCCTGAACTACTTTTTCTGATCCTGGGCCCAAATGAACAAATCAAACTAGAAAAGCACTCAGAGAGCGCAGACCTCCGCCAAGCAGCTTCAGTCCACCCCTAACACACATGCATACATGTATTAGACAGATACACGTATGCACCCTCACGATTTCTGTGGAAACTGTCTAGTTACCTCCGCAATGTTGAGAATCCTTTAAACAATTCCTGTATCCGGATGGTGATCCGGATCAGTCCCAAAATCTGATCATTTCTTCTTTATCCCATTCCACACATTCCCTGAAAATTTCATCCAAATCCGTCCATAACCTTTCAAGTTATCTTGAAAACAAACAGACAGACAGACAGACAAACCAATGCCGGCAAAAACATAACCTCCTTGGCGGAGGTAATAAATTGGCATACTGTAGATTTTGCAGTTTTCACACTACATACTACATTTAAGAAACATCAGTACTTGATTCTCGTGTAGTATGTGGTTTAAAAAATGGCCATTGCTTTCTGTCCTGAACGGCGGCCATTTTGTTGTGAATCCTTGCCTATAGAAGGTCATGTGGCTGTGCCATTCTATGCTTTGATTGTGCCATTATATGCTTTGATTGAGCCAACATAACATGGATGGACCGAACAACTGGGCCCACAGGACCAACAGCAGGAGCCGCCAGTTTTACAACAGGCAGCATCCTAACCAGTCAGGTCCCTTGACTTACCAAGGACAGAGAGGGGATGCCCGTGGCAATCACAACCAGTCCTATCAGGATGAACCCCATTGTCCATCAGGCAAGAGGCACCCACCAAAATTGCAGAGTACAGTGGACCTCAGCAGTGACAGGATCTTCACTGTTATTGCGAAACAGGACGTGGATCAGAGTAACACGGAGCAGAACAAAAGCCCCGCCAAGAAAAACAGAATCCAGGAGCTGGAGGACATGTTGAAGGAGGAGCAGGTGAAGAGACTGAAGAGTGAGCAGGTGGTTGAACAGCTGAAAGACCTCCTTGGTAGGCATATTGAAAAGCTGACCTGCAGGAATGGTGCCCTGCATGCAGATTTGAATGCAACTCTTGTTGACGACCTTGAGGACAAGCTAAAGGAGGAAGCACAGAACTCGAAGACCATGTTGAAGGAGGACCAGGAGAAGAGACAGAAGTGTGAGGAGGAGCTCAAACTCCAGAGCACAGCCTCAAGTGACCCAACAATTGAGGAAATCCTGAGGGCTGAAAACAGAGCCCTGGAGGAGAAAATAAAGGCCCTGCAGAGCGGTGAGCTGACTGCAACTGAGCAGAAACCGCCTGCAAAGAAGAGGAAGAAGAGCAGGCGGAGGGTGCTCTACAAGATAGAGGCTCTGGAGCAAGAAATTGAGGCTCTGAATCTGAAGCTGGAGGAGACGGAGAAGAGAAGGGGCCATCAGACGTCTAGGGCTGGTGACCTCCAGAAACAGCTGAAGGAGACGGAGAAGGAAAGGGACCATCAAACATTGAGGGCTGATGACCTCCAGAAACAGCTGGAGGAGACGGAGAAGGAAAGGGACCATCAGACGTCCAGGGCCGATGACCTCCTGAAACAGCTGAAGAAGAGGAAGAAGGAAAGGGACCATCAGACGTCCAGGGCTGATGACCTCCAGAACAAGCTAGAGGGAAACAAGCAACTGTTCCACAAGAGCCAGGAGGTCACTGTGTGGAGGAAGGCCAAAAAACTCCTCACACCAAAAAGCGGGCGACAGTACAAGCTGCAGACCCGGCTGAACACAGAGCTCTCCAAGAAGCTGCAGGAGCCAACCTGCATTGAGGTGGCATTGGAAACACCTTCAGACAGACATTGGTTTGAGCTGCGTGAACCTCAGTGGTGGAGGAAGAAGAAAGACACTCCCCTCCACCCCCACACTAAGACCTCCCCACCCTCCAAAAAAAAAAGGCGTCTGAGGGTTCTCCTCGTGCCTCTGTGGGGTTTTCTCTGGGTACTCCAGTTCCCTACAAAACAAACTCAACAAAAAAAAAATACTGAATTAATTGCCTTATTTGTCTTTTGTTGTATTCAGCTGTAGAGGAAAAACTACCAACACTGTTGTTAATGTGTCTGCTGATCATTTCTATGTGACTCAGTGTGATCTTTCTCATTTTCAGCTCAGGAGTGTCCTGAACTTTCAGTGATCGATCTTAAATGGAGCCAAAAGTATGTAAAATCTAACATTAAACTTGTTTAACTCTCACAACTCACAACAATTCCTGAAAATTTCATCCAAATCCGTCCATAACTTTTCAAATTATCTTGAACACAAACAGACAAACAGACAAACAAACCAACGCCAGCAAAAACATAACCTCCTTGGCAGAGGTAATAAAGCATACTCAACACAGCATGCTAATTCTGCTCCTTTAATCCCTGTTTCCTTGATTGAGTCTAAACTGTCATGTCTCTAATTCAGATACTCTTGTTCCATGATCCCTGTAGCTCCAGGTGGTGCTTGTCACGGTCACTGTCTGTGTCTTGTTATCTACCAGCTACTCTAGATGATCTCTTGATTTTACTCCCTTGCGGCTATAGATGTGCTGAGCTTCACTGCGTTCAGGTACTTAATTGAGACATCCACAGGTCTCTGTATAGGTGTGACACGTTCTGGGTCAGACAAAGCAATACTCAACCTGGTTGTCTAACCTTGATGGTATAGACTGGTGCAGTATTTTCCACCCACAAGTTACAACCAATGCATCAAAGGAAACAGGATCATATAGATTCTTTCTCTGACATGCATCCAAATGTGTGGCCTTGAAGTTACATAGCGGCACAGTATTTTATCACACCACTGTTTTTTTCTCTTTCACTTTATCTTTCTTGCTTACAAACACCCTGACCTTGTAATATTTCAGCAGGCAAAGAATTGTAATATTCATCTCTGGTGCAGCATCTGTTTTGTCAAAGGATGCGCGCGTGTCTCACAGGTCCACTGCTCTCAGCGCTCTCTCTCCCAGTGTCTGAAGGGAGATATTTTTCACCGCTGCATCAATACCGGCCACCTCCTTTTTTTTTCAGGAGCTGAAATGATTCTCAGTCTTGCTCTGATCTTAACCTTACTCTTGTCTTATACACAGAGGGGACCATTCCTCATGGGAGATATTAACCCTCCCCGCGGCCTGGGGAGACATTTTTCAGCGAGGCGCTGACATTAACTGTTGTTGCAGGGGCTGATTGTCTGAGCTGCAGGCCATGCTTTATGGAGCCTCTCGTTTCCAGCAACATTGATCTGCCACCGCTTTATACTGCGTGCATGAAGCAGCAGAAACAAGCCTGTGTGTACGAGTGTGAGTTTTCAGGCCTTTGCGGAGAGATGAATGCACCTTAACCAAAGAATACCAATGAACCTTGGATGGATGCAGGGAATATTAGCTTTACAGGAGATTAGACACCAGTAAAAGAGAACGCAGGGCGGTTGGTCGACTCCATCAAAAGCAATAAAACTTACGAGTATTGGCAGTCAGAAAAAAGGGTTTTAAATTTAAATGGAAGGGGCTTATCATAATTACTGGATGGAGGGGAAGTAATGCAAAAGAAAAAGTGGAGTAAAGGGCAATGAAACATGAGAGAGGATGATAA
Source organism: Cetoscarus ocellatus (assembly GCA_037902135.1). NCBI lineage: Eukaryota > Metazoa > Chordata > Actinopteri > Labriformes > Labridae > Cetoscarus > Cetoscarus ocellatus. The sequence goes on along the minus strand of JBAMNC010000329.1, from coordinate 457,056 downwards.
AGAAGGTTTTACCTGGGACACTTTGCGCACCACCTCCCCACTGACCACCAGCCCCTGAACAAAGGAACGTGCTGCCACGAATGTGCGTGTGACCATCATCTTCATCATACGGGGAGTGTCTCCAAAGGGCCTCAGTGTCTCTATCTGCTTGGACACACATTCCAAGTAGTCCTCACCTGCAAACAGCACACACATCCATTTAAAGATGAATGAATGCAAATATGAAGATTTAAAAAAAGTTCTATTTTCAATTTTCTACTCGTTTGTTTCAAGTTTATGTACCTATAAAATATTGCTTGTTTGCATGGTGGAAGAGTTTCTCCAGCAGCCTGGCCCAGAATTCATTGAGCACTTCTTCCAGGTTGACATTGGATCCTCTGTAGTAGTTTCTTATTTCCGCGTACAGGTCAGTGAAGACCTGGGAATTCTGAGTGTATATGGAGCCCAATGATGAAGTGAAAGTCTCTTGAAGACTAATCGCTGACTGGTTCAGCAACTCCAAGAAGTAACCTGAAAACAAATATAGAAAATACATTATTCAAGAGAAATAGGTGCTTTGAAACCATATGGAAATTTGTCTTACATTAAGGTTTTCATACACTTGTCCCATATTTCCTCCATAGCATCATATTATCCTCCTCTTGCGCTGTAAATGTAGCTTTTTGTACTGAAAGCATAAATATGTGATGAAGTGTTCCTTGCTGCATACCAACACTGCCTCTGACTGTCAGTCAACCTAAAGCTTAAATATGTGAGAGTCCCACTGGGGTCTGTCAGAGATTTGACGGTGCTTCAGGGTGCAGTCTATACCTCTCTGAGTGAGGATTTACAGATATAGGGTACAGGCAAAGGAAGGCAGTAAAGGAGACAGATGGACAGACAGTCAACGTAAGGCGGTCAGGCTGTCAGTGCTGCAGTAAAAGTTAAAGTAGAAGACAGACTGGCACAAACAAACCCAAAAAGTAATAACAGGAGAAGCCAACTCAATCTCTATTTCCCCACAGTGATGTTCTCCTGCTTTGTCCAACCCATTTATATGTATGAGAAGGGCAGGTTATTTAAAATGCATTATACTATGAATACAATTCATCCAATAAAAATCCACTTGTAACCCCAGCCTTAAGAAAAACAGCCCAGAGTCTACAAATTATATTTAATGCAAGAATTATATTTGATTTCATTGCCTTGATTGGGTAGTGTAAGCTATAAGTGATGACTCACTGTAATCTGGTTTCATGGATGTTGGGATCTACAGGATTTTTTATGCAACACAGATTTTCTGTGGCCAGAAGCAAAGATACTGTTTTACCTCTATTGTGAGTGGAGACCAGGGGTGGGCAACCGTGGTAACCAAGGGGGGCACAGTAATCTTATTCTTCTTGACAGGGGGCTGCTTTGTTAAAATTGGAGCACTAAACCTGTGGCTTTCAGATTACTTACCAGTCCTCTTTGTTTATTTTACTTACAGTTTAGTTTTTATTTTAACAAACTTTTGTAATTTGGAATTTTAAAGACATACTTAAAGCTCTATTTTTTGGAAATATTGCTTTATTGAATGTTTTCATGGTGGATTTGGTCATGTTTCCTTCCCTAAAATAGATTTTTTGATATTTCAAATTGACTGGTAGGCCATAATGAGAGAGTAGGAGGGCCACATGTGGCCCCTGGGCCACCAGTTGCCCACCCCTGGTGTAGACCATGTTTATGAATGAGGACACTGTGCTGTCAAGAAGGCATCAATTTATCCATCCATTCACAAATCAATCCCTCTGTCACTCCATCAATCCATTAGTAAATTATTTAACTGTTTTATCAATTCATAAACTCCCAAACCCAACAAATAACCCAACCCTCTTTCCACCTGCTAGTCCATCTGTATGTCATCCTTTCATTCATTGATTCATACTTAATCCATCAAAAAATCTAGCAGTTTGTAATTCATTTGTCCCATTACAACTCCACCCTTAACTTTGTGCATGCAAACAAGCACACATCCATCAATCCTTCAATTCAAAACTTTATCTATATTAACTGATTCTGTCATCCATCCATCCATTAATTTTTCCATGTATAATATCCATCAAGATATTAAAGAGTTTAAATTTCATCCATTCCATCATCCATATTTGTTCATCCCAAAAAAACAAAAATCTGCCATCCATACAACCATCCATTTCAGTTTCTACAACCTTTGAATCTGTCATCCATCCCTCCAGCCAACCACCAAACTTTCTATCCATCTATCCATTCAAAGTTTTCATCAGTTTTTCTTTCATTTTTGTCCCCATCCAGCCATCTATCCATTCATGCATGCTTTGGTCAGCTTTTGACCCATGAATTTACTAATCCATTCATCTACTTGAAATTGTATCCACCTTTTTAATTCCTCATCTATCTGTTTTCTACCATCTTACAAAACACTATGTATAATTTTTTTCAAACTCTGTCATCCATCCATTCATTAAGTCACTCATCATTCCTTGATCTGTTGGCAATTTTCTTAACCTTTTAATACTTTGCTATCAACCCGTCCATCTATCAACTCAATCATCCATCCATGCAAACATCGACTGGTCAATTAATCCAACTGTTAAACCACATTCTTTCAAAATCATCCATCCATCCATCAACCTATTCAAATTTGTTTCAGTTAGTTTTCAACACTGCTATTCAATCACCCATGCATCCATATCTTTGACCGCTTTTATATTTACATTATTTCTCATATATAATGCGCCCTCATTTATAACACGCACCCCCTTTTTTCATGCTTTTTTTCCAGGAAAAACATTGTATTCATATATAACACGCACCCACATTTTGCCCAGACCTTACTCTCTTAGACAACTCAAAAATGACATCTATTCAAAGTTTTAATCAATGAATTTTCAGTATTTTCACAACAAATACCATACAAAATTTTCTCTCTCAACCGGATGTGGAAATACCTTTTGCTTCACACACGCGCACTTACTTGTTTACAAGCATGCGCAGTCGTAGTGTACCTGCCAATCAGAGAGCAGCTATCAACATGCCGATGTCTTTGATCAATCACAGCACAGCTATTTTGGTCCCCTTGCTCACAAGATGGCAGCGCTCTGTGTGTTTACACGTGAGTGGTACCGTAATGCTTGAGAATTACACGATCATTACATAAAGGTAAACTAATTAAGACCCAAAACAATGGATTAGTTTAACAGTCAGTTTTATATGAATTGCAAAAGTTTGGCGGTAATGTTTTGCAGAGAAAGAGAATAATTTGGCTTTTTGTATTAGATGTGTTGTAAACGCCATGTTGATGAGACGAAATATTTTACATGTTTTGCTTGTGCTTGTGTATAACACACACCCGAAAATTCGACCTTATTTAAGAGCAAAAAAATGGGTGTTATATATATGAGAAATTACGGTACTTTTTAACTCTATCATTCATCCAACCGTCTTTCTATTAGAAAACTTACTATCCATTTACTATTTATCTAAATCGGTCTTCCAACCAACCATCCATCCAAGAATCCTTTTTGCAAAGAATACAATCAATGATCAATATATTTCCACAAACATCCATCTGTTCAAAATATTTTCCACCTGATTTTAAATCTGCCATCTAACCATCAATCTTTAATAAAACATTTTCAATGCTCTTTAAAATCTGTTATCCATCTATTAGTTTTCAATGCATTTAAAATGCACTCCATCTTTTTTCAAGTCACTCATCCTTCCTTCCATTTATTTACAATTCTATCCATTCATATATTATATTCTCATACAATAATTTCTCTATTAAAAAATTATTTCGGTCTTTCTCACTTCTGTTTTTTCATCGATCCATTCAGAATTCCATCCTTGTTTTCTATTCTGTCTTCCATCTACCCATCGATTCATCCTTACATCTATCCATTTTTATAAACACTCTCTACCAGTTTATCTGGCTTATATGTTTTCACTTCTTAATGTTTGTGTTTGAGAGATGGACAGTTAATGTTGACTTAAAGGCCTCATATCCCTACCTACCCTTTTACCAAGCCTGATGTAGGAGACGAGAGACGAGAAAGTCACGGCCTCCACAAGATACACCCCGCCTGGGGTAGCTTTAAGCCTAAACGAAACCTTTTCTTTATTTTCAATTATTCAAAACATAATATAACGACCACCATGCAGACACAAGCAAGAAAAAATCCCAAACAATTTGTCTGTTAAAATTTGCCCTGAAGGTAACATATGGAAACACCAAGTGAAGTTACACAGCAGCAAAGCTCAAACACCCACATGTGCTGGGCCTGAAGACAAACACAGCACTTGGAGTTACATAACATGTTAATATGCTAAGCTCATCCTGACCCATCTGCCTGGCATTATCTAAGCTGTGGCCTTGGTGAATACAGTATCTGTGCTCTGCTTCCCCACTCATTAATAAACAGCAGCCGGCCTGCTCCACTCCCGTTGTCTTCTGGTGTTCTTCACACACAGGTCTGCTCTCACCATGGGCGTCGAGTTGACGCGACTTATTTTTAATTCCAAAGCAGACAGTCATTCTGGGACTTACTGTAAATCATATTCTTATTTTTGCTACATTTAAGGGTCATTCTGTGCTTAGTGACTGCTTCCAAAGTCTGACAGTATGTCTGAAAAATGCACCTAAGTCATCTCAGAGACATCAGGGGATTTAAGTTTATCCAAATGTGTTTTCATTTTAGAAAGCTTTGTGACTCTGCATGACAGCCTGCCCCCTCCTACAAACGCAGTCAGCCGGTACCCTGACCAACTGTTGCCCTTTGACCTTTCTCTCTGTTGGGCTCATGCCCAGACTCATGTCAAGTCCAAATTATAGTTATGCCAGTCACATTTGATGCTGAACCCCTTCATAGGACATATACAGAGAGCTGTGGTCAAAAAACATATTTCCAGGCCTTCAGTGTAGAGGTTCTTTTTTCCATTTTGCAGTGTCTACTCTTTATTTTGACATTTATTTTGACCTTCAAACGATACAGAGCTTTGCCATTTGTTGTGTCATGTGTCAGTAATTAACACAGTGCAGGGTCTGAAGGGCAAAAACAGTTACAGCTTTTAAATGATTAATTTCTCAAAATGACTTATGTTTACAACCTCAGACAACCACAGGAAAATGTCAATATTTATTCACGTTCTAGGCACTTTGGACCCACATGCAGCTCCTGGGCCACTCTCTAAATTGTGAAAAATGGCAAAACAGAACTTCAGTGTTGTTTACAGTCAGCATGCACAATGTTAGAAGATAATTTGCTGAATATCAGTATCAGAAGATATGAACATTTTTGCGAAGTGTCGCAGCTGATTTTTTGGCCACACAAACTGACCCATATATTGGCTGTAAAATTGGTAGAATGTAGCAAAGTACCATGACTGTTTACCTCATCATCATTGAATTTCCACTTTTATAAATCAAAAGATCATTTATTATAAAATATAGTTTTGTTTTTGGCTTCACATCTGTTTCTGCCACAAATAGACTGTCAACATAAATGGAATTGGTTAAAAAAATGACACTTAGCTTGTGACAAAAAACAAATTTGTATCGATATCGGTATGTGTGATAATGAGCTCAGAAATATTGGCATATCAGGTATCAGCAAATATCCGATATCCTGCATCTCTAATTTACAGACTGTAATTATTGAGGGTTCTTACACTTAAAGCAGCACAGAGATAAAAAAAGAAATATATGACACAGGCTGTTGTGTGACAACTTGTGTCTGTTGGGTCTGTCTGTATGCAGTTTGCATGTTCTCTCTGTGCATATGTGGGTTTTCTTTGGTGCTAGGGTTTCCTTCCATGGACCAAAAACATGCATGTTAGGTCAATTGGTGACTTTTAATTTCCCTTGGTTGCAAGTGAGTGTGTGAATGGCTGTCTGCCTTTACATGTCAGCCCTGTGATTGCCTCTTGACCAGTTTTGCACAGTGTAAGCTGAAATAGGATCCAGTCCCCCATAACCCTAAGTGATAAGTGGTATGGATACGTGATGGATTTTGGCACATTTCTAAATTCTGACAGTATTATGGCAGATATCTGGGCCATAAATGACCAATTTGCATGGCCAATATATTATGCACAGCAAATGACATCTACCAAAGATATTGTTGAAGTTTGGGGAAGTTATTGTCAAACATATACTCATTCAATATTTGTTTGACAAAAAAAGAGCCCTTGGAGTGAAAAGCAGAAGTTGATAATAGAGATCCATCAATCCTATCATTTAAAAAATTTTTAGTTATCAAAATTAAATAAATTAGTGAATTTCTGTTTTTTTTAATTATGTGTAAAACTTGTATGAAAACCATGTCAATGTACAGAGATAAGATATGAAAAAAACAGAAAGTCATTATGACTTAAAGGGAAAGGAGATCTTTAAATAGCTGAGATGAAGAACTAAACCAATGAAGCATTGCATTACTGTAAAAGGAGTGAGTTTATGGAGCAATCATGACTGAAAAAAACAAATAATCCAATTTTAACTTTCTATTTAACAGCAGAATAAAAACATCATGCTGAGAAAATATGATGAAATATGAAGACAAAGGTTTGTTCTGTGTGTGTAGTTGCTTCGGGCTCATTATTTTGTGACCATCTTTGTCTGATGAAATGAAGATTGAATCCCTGTGTCTTACAGTGGTAAGTGAGGGCTTCTTTGGCCTGCAGCTGTTTTATTTGAAATTTTGTGTTTTATTATGCACATTGTTTAATAGTTTAATGTAAAAAAGGGGCACATTATGTATGTGGTTCTTCTTTCTGCTCCTTTTCACTCAAGATTTGACTTTTTATTTTTTGTATTTAATTGCATTCTTTGACTAATAGACATTAAAAAAAATATTACCAACAAACAAAATGAGAGAATCTTGATCTTAGCGTTCATTCTTGTGAACTATCTGAAGTTTGGTTTCCAAAAATCTACCTGATCCATTTTTTGCAGCATTTAGCAAAAACATAGGCCTGTAATAGGGACATACACAAATGTTCTCTGAATTCTATGTTAGGGTTCAAAGGTTTGATACTAATTAGCATTTTCATTTGGTTTTAACATGAGCAAATAGTTTCGCAAAACCCTGTGGGGAAACAAAGAAGGAAACTCTGTGGTTTTTTAGCCCTACTTTAATATGACAGGCACGGTGCAGGACCCAGGAAGAGCTGTGTGCTTATAAATGAATAAATAAATAAGGGTGAAGGAAAATAAGTGCATTCCCTGAAGGCAGGGAAGTTTGATGCAAGTTTTCAAAAAATGCAGAGAAAACATTTCATAATCAGCTTATTATAGCCACAAAAGGCAGAGCACAGAAAATCAGTAGCTAAATGAGCAAATGTAGCCTACATCTTTGGAGTGACGCATTTTATTTCCCAGATTATTACGCTTGGTGAGATAACTGCTTCTGACATGCAGCGGCCGTATGTCCGGCATTTGTTTAGTAGCGAGGCCGCCTTGCTGGATGACACATCATCCCCTTGTTCCCTGACCTCCTGTCACTCAAACTATCTGTGAACACAGCCCTGGGCCAGCCTCGCAGTACCAGGAGAGCTGCAGATACGTCAATCATGCACACATGTACGCGCTTTTTGTGCAAGGTGGCACACTAAACCACGCTTCCAGGAGTCAGCAGAAAGGCACGTGCGCACACAAACATGTGCACGGGGGGAGACAAACTTCAAAGTGACAGCGCAGAGATACACACAAGGATCAGAGCCATGCACACAAACACACACTTTGCGACAAAAAAAGGCAGACAGACCGGGATCGGCAGTGACAGGTGCAGCTTTGCTTTTAATCCACATTAGAATTCATGCTGCTGTTTACTGTCAGCCACACTGCTAAAAGGCCCAAAGTCAGGTTAAGTGAGAAGACTTTCAGTAAGGATACTTCTATTTAGCTGATGGTCCTTGCATAAATTAATAGCCAACATTTTTGTGTACACTTCTAATAATGCTGGGGTATGTTTGTTCTTCTGTGCAGCGAGCGATCACCACATGTGGAGGGCAGATCTTGGTAAATGGTAACACCCTGTCCAGTTCTCCTCTGCCCTTCAGCTCAAGTGAATAATGATGATCATTAGTATGATACAAAGCCTCTGTGCGTGCGTGTGTGCACATGCTTTTGTGTGGGGATGACCTTTCTCATTCTTCATCTGTTTGTCTGTCTCCATGACACAGGGAGCCACATCCCTTATTTCAGCCCCCCGTCATTTTACTCCTCCCCCTCATCCCTCTTAGCCTTACCTTCAGCTCTTCTCTCCCCCCCTCCAGCATATGCACTCAGAGGGATGGATGATGGAAGAGGGCACCCCATTTGCTCAGTACTTTTGGTGTAGAGGGGAGAAAGAGGGGACAGTTGGGATTTCAGTGCTGTACAAGATCACAGTTTACCGCTCCAAACTGTGCCGAACTGTACTGAACCAAACCAGACCACCCAGTGGAAACGAGGCATATGACATCAGGAGGATCAGACATTACCTGACAGAACAAGCAGCACAGCTTCTGGTACAGGCTCTGGTAATGTCATGCCTCGGCTACTGCAGCTCCCTACAAGAAGGCCTCCCTGCGTGTACATTTAACTCTGCAGATGACCAAGAATGCAGCAGCACGTCTGGTCTACAACCAGCCCAAACAAGCAGATTTCACTCTGCTGTTAATCTCTCTACATTGGCGTCCAGCTGTAGCTTGCATCAAATACGACACTCCTCTTCTGGCTTACAAAACAGTAAGAAGAACTTCTTCTGCCCACCTGTAATTCCTCATCCAGGTTTACACTCCCTCTTGCTCACTTGCTCTGCCAGTGAAAGATGCCTGGTGCTCCCATCTCAGCGTGGCTCAAAATCGCTAGCTAGACTTTGTCCTCTGTTGTTCCCAAGTGGTGGAATGAATTACTTAATTCCATTTAATCTGCAGAGTCTCCACCTACTTTTAAGAGAAAGTTGAAGACTCATCTGTTTAGTAAACACTTCTGCACTTGGTTTAACTTTCCTCTGCAGTCCTCGTGGTAAAAGTTAGGGGGTCTGAGACCCAGCTCTTTGTGAACAACTCAGCACTAAGCTGAGGAGTATGCTGATGATTAATATGATGTCAGTGTCAATGACATGATGATGATGATGTTGAGGTGACTTGACAATTTTTTCTGTCAGTTGCTTGGTTAGAATTAAAGATGTAGGCACTGCCTCTTGCACTACGGTAGCACCGATGTCAAATTGGACTTTGAGCAGTTTGCCACATGTTGTTCCCTCCAGTCTTGATTCTCCAAGCGTCTGCCAAATTAAATTGTGACATTGTAACATGATGTAACACATTAATAAGTTTTGAAAGGAGGATCATGGCAGACCACTGTAGCAGAAAGTTTGGCTTAACCAGGCTAAAAAGAGAGAAAGAATAATATAGTGGCACTCATATAAATTAGGTTGGCAGTAATCAGGGTGGGATTTTATTGGCATCAAAAAGAAAATTAAAGCATTTGTTTTTTTGGGTTTTTTTTTCTGAGATTGGACCTGACAAATGTATAAAGAGTTCTAGAAGTGCTTCGCCTCCTGCAACTTAAGAGCCATGGGTTGTGTATGAATTAAGTCCCTAAGCTGGTGGAGCGGTACCAGGCATTAGGCCATTTGGTACTGGGCCTTTTAGAAATAAAAATAATTCATTTAATTACACATTTTTGAATAACTAAAACCAGTTGGTGTTTTATTTTGAAAGGATGATAGGATCTGTGGATATCTGTACACCGAAGCTCTGTCTCTGTCACCTTGGCAATGAATGAGATAGTACAACAAGAGGTAAAGATCATGCGCTCTATCTTTTGTGCATTGGATGTAGCTGTAAATATATTTGACTCTGAACAATGTGCTCGAGTGGACGCTCAAGGCACACAGGAGTGCTCAACTTCCTGATGTGGGAGGATTCAATACAGAGGTAAAAACTAATAAAATACCAATCAATAATCAGTAGAAACATCATATGAGTTTAGACTGATGACCAATGTATAAAAAAATACCCCAGCAGCCCTCTGCACTCGGAAGGGGGAGTGGTTTAATTAACTAACAAGTAAACTAGTGACTTCCAGACAGCTTTGCTCCTAAATGTCATTTTTAACAGCTGACAGAAACAGACTGAGTCCTCAGGAATGTCTCTTTATTGAGGTTTGGAAACAAGCCCATGGCTTCTTCTTATCCTGTATTATGGTGTGTTATACTGTGCACAACGTATTTGATTGTTTGCCATCATCTTATCATCATCACCCCCTCTAGAAAGGAGGGCCAGAGACAATATGGACCGGTGGTGTATACTGTTTTACTGCATTTGAGTTGTTCAGCTGAAGTGATCCTTAATGAGAAAGAGAAAGGAGAGACATTGTGTTTACAATAGACTTGTGTGTTTACATCCAACATTTAAAACAGACTTTGTCTATCAAACCCCTTGTCAGGAGGTGATTTTGTTTGACAACTACACTTAGAGTCATTATCTTAGCTCTCCATTTTAGCAAGAACAGAGCAAAATTATTGTGCAGTATTTTAAATGCCAAAGGCAAGATCAATCAAGAATCTCTGCAGTAAAAGTGTCGAAAAAATCTGGTCCAGCAGTGTGTTTATTTTCTTATCTGCAACCGGCTCTTGCCAGCAGATTCAGGCATTGACAAAAAATATAACAATAATCGATCTTTATGCTTATGGTCTTGTTTGCTTTTCACGTTTGTAGAGAGGCATCAATATTAATATATGCGAGTTTCATAACCAGCTAAACACTCTTTACTTGAGCAGCACTGTTAAAATTTAATATTAGGACTAAACCTGAATAGAAAGGATATCAGCTAATCATATTTTTTTTTGTTCACAGGGGGCACCAAAACTAATGAAAAATGAGTTTCCGTGCAGAAGCTATAAATTGATAAAAAAATAATAATAATAACAATTCATTTTAAATCTTTGAAATTCGAAACACACCGAACAGATAATATTTTTAGCCAATAAAGTACCTCAAGGCAATAAATCAACCCTCCAGAACCTGTGGTTAAATGGCATCATATTGTGAATCGTAGAACTTCTATAATGTCCCACCTGTCAGTGGTCAGAATGCTGAAAAAGCATCAAAGTCAGCATGACATTGATTAAGTCGGAAGGAGCTGGGGTGGAGGAGAGTTGCAAAGCAGCTTGCAGTGGGAGCAAGACAGCCTGAGTGCATTTATCCAATGGTGGCTTAGAGGTAATCAGCTGGCAGTCATGTAGGACAGCATCTTGTTAGTTAGCTGAATTTAAAGTACATGTAAACTACCTTAAGCTAACTTAAGGACTGTGAAATAACTATTTGTACATGACATTACCACAAACAGTATTAGATATCCAGGAACACCAAGAATTAATATATTCCAGTTATGATTTAAGACAACTTCGGAGAGAAACCAACCACAATTCAGTTGCAGCTTCAACAATAAGAAATAATTAGATACTTTTTAAAAAATGTCTTACTGTGATACAACGCAGAACCATTATTAATGTTGTCATTACAAGCTCATTTTAAAGGAGAAGAGGGAGTTTTATCACTCGAAATCCAAGTAAATGAGGAGCCACTTTGATTTCATAATATTGTTATACAACAGTGTTACTAAAAAAGCAAAAAAAAAAAAAAAAAAAAAAAACAACTTGTGATGTTTAGGTCACATCGTCCAACTGTATTTTAGTTGTTAGTTCAACACTCTACACTGACACTTCGTCATTATTATATATAAAAGCAGCACTTTTTCTTTAATATTACAATAGATTCATAAATACCTCTTGTCACACTCTCTCTCCAGCCCATTATTCTTTTAATTCACACAGACACAAATGACTGCACACACACTGAACAAGCCAAGTCAAGCCAGTGTGTCTTAATGACTTTCTTCCTGCGGTGAGAGGGGACTTAATGATTTCATTTGTAATCACTCGGAGCTTCACATCCAGGCCACCTTGACATGTCAGAGGCTTATTTTAACTCCAGTCCTACGTACTCTCATCCCACTGCTCCAAAACCTGATTAAACACATGCATACACACACAGTGAAGTGTTCACACAGACCCTCATGTAGCATAAAATCACATATTAAGTATTTCACACTCTCCCACACTCTCTTTTATCAATCAATACAGAGCTTTAAACCTAAAAGCCTCTTCCTCCACATGTTCCCTTTCACTTTTTTTCACTCTATTTCCAGTCCTCCTTCACCTCTTGCTGTCTTCTGTGTCAAATTGAGTTATTGACACAGATTCGGTGTTACACAGAGGTATCACTGATGTTCATCCAGCTGTCAATCACCCCTTCCAAAGGGCTTCAGCTAGATCCCGAGATGCTTTCTCACACAGCGGTATTAACAGACGGAGGCTTGAGCTACTCATTCCCAGACTAATCCAGAATCACTTTCCTCATACAGGGGGGAGCTTAGCACGTCGGGCAACATGTGCCACTGTCTAATAAAAGCTGCAGTTCACATACAAGCTGATTGAACAGTGTGATGTCAAAACCGACTGACGATTAAGCCGTCACGCTGACAGGAAATCGCTGGTTCTTTATAACAACCTGTCTGTTCTCACCAAACTTTCTGACCTCCAGTGAAAACTCATTTTTGCGCCTGCTTCCTCCAATTGGCAGTTAGCGTTGTTGTACATGTGCAGGAAATTACTCAAAGTGCCAGGGGACAGCGCTGAAGGATGGAGAGAATAAGTTAAATATACAATTCAAAATCTGGCAAGGACTGACTTTTGAATAGCAAGTGAGAAGAAACATAGCCCACGCAGAATGAAGGCGGGAAAAAACATAAGTAGATATTCTTACAGCAAGGTCAACATAAATTCTTTATCACAGTATAGACGAAGACAGTCAAAGACCATAAAAGAAAAGCTAAATGAGAAACTTGACAGATCAACTATGTTCTGGAAAAGCATCAAGTACAGACAAAGGAAGATTGGATTGAAAAAAGGAAAATAAGCAAGAATGAAGGGAGTTTGATTGGAAGAAACAAGGCTGTAAAAGCAGCAATTGTATCTCCTTTCAGTATCTGACAGCCTTTATTCTATTTGTCCGTTTGACAAGTGCTCAATAATCAAATTAGCTGGAAGGTCCTTTGGCATGTGGGGAGGAGAGAGGCGGAGAACAAGAAATGCAGCATATGCCAGGAGAAGAGGAGGATGGAGAGGAATCAGGTGGCGTTGGTGGTTTGGAATATGAAATATAAACATGCAGGGATCACAAACAGTATCAGTGTAAACTATTTAAGCTGCTGCTGGGTCTGATCTGTGCTACAATGCATAATCATGTTGAGTGGCTAATGGCTGCAAGTCTGGAGAGTAATTATATCATGCTTGAGTGTTGGAGCAAGAATAAATCTTTGCAAAATATTAAAGTAAGGAATACTGAGATGATATGACAGTTTGTCTGTATAACTTTGTTTTTTGCCTCACACGTGCTGTATGACAGCAGATTCAGACTTTTTAAATCTGTCAGCTGCATTGAGGGGAAATAATGCATGATGAATCTAAAGGACATTTGGACAGAAAAAACTCAAAGAAGCTGCAGTGTCAAAGAAGTGCATTAGGGTGGTAAATTTTGTATCAAAGGAAACATATTATACCCTTTAAACACTGTTTAACACAATGCCCTGTAGGGATGGGAAATGAGAATCTGCTCAAGTTAGGAGTCTGCTCTAGTGTTCTGAAGAAATTTTATTTGCCGCTATACAACTATCATACCAATCCTTCTATTAAGTTCAACATTGCAATACAGTAATGTCACATTTTCACAACAGCTGGTCAGCATGACCACAATGATAAAAATGTCACAGTCATCTCACAGTAAATTACTGGCTTATAATTACAATATTTCACAGTATAATAATAAGGGGTGACAATTGCCAGTCGGCCCATGATTCGGTCATGATATCATGATGTTGGGATCACGATTCAATTTTATTGTAATTTTCAGTATTTCCCAATATGCTATGTATTGCAATACTTAACATCCCAATATATTGTGATTTTCAACCCTTTATTGTCTGCTTTAACACCCAAAAAGAAAAAAAAGACCAAATCCTTAAAACTGAATAATAAACATCTCAGTATATTGATCATGCCACTTCACTTTTATTAAAAACAAGAGTAAACCTCTCAGACTGATGCCCACTCTGTTGTGCTCAGCTTCTCTTCAGCTTTTAGCTCCAGTGCCCTGAAGAGCTTCAGTGCTGTTGCTGTTGAAGTAATACTTAAGAGACGGCAGCCAGCATGCAACAATAGCCCTTGTTTCCCTCAACATGATGAGGCCTTCATTCTTTACACAGAAAGTAAATAATAGATTGAGCCATTTTCTCAGATCGCTCACAGCTGGAGAGGCAAAGCGTTGGCTGGTTTAGCAGCAGCCGTAGCTTAGCATTAGCTGTACTGTCATCAGCTTTCACTGTCCCTGGGTGGTGCCACGTGAGGTGAGACTTATGTCCACTGATTTACACTTACGCGTCCCCTTGTGTTATGTCCATCTCTTATGTTCCTTTCAAAGTCCAAAATAAGTCCACACAAGGGATTTAAATGCCAACAGTGTGTTCCTTTTGCTTTTTCTCCTGTGCACAACGAACGTCACCTGTCTGACCTGGCTCGACTGCACCTTTGTGTGGATTTAATGATTAACTGATTTTATTTATTCTGAACCAACCTCATGAAATGTAAGAAAAAAAAAAAATATATATATATATATATTCATATGTAAAAATCATTGCATTATTGATACATGGCTTCCGTAAAACGAATATTAATATAACACTATCATGCCAGATACTGTGATAGTAAAGTATATCCATTTGTTTCCTCCACCTCTAAGTAATGTCAGTTGTTCACACTAACATAGATGAAAATCACAATAAATTGTGTTTTTACAGCAACCATGGCACATAGATACTGTGAGACTGCAGTGCAGTGAAGTTGCAGTGGGGTGTTGCCTTTCACACTGGTCGAGAGGCAGGGTGCACCATGGACTGGTCACCAGCCAATCACAGGATTGACACACAGAGACAAAAAACAAGACATGCACGCGAAACCTAAGGGCAACTTAGAGTCACCATTTAGTCTAACAAGGTCTGTGGGAGGAAACCGGTGTGCTCAGAGAAAACCCATGTGTGCACAGGGAGAACAGGCAAACTAGGAGGAATTGAACCAGTAAATTCCTTGCTGAGAGGCAGCATCATTACTCCCTTCACCATACTTCACCATGATGTAGCCAAGAAATAAATTGAAAAGTTGATTTCCTGAATCTAAAAACGCTTGCACATACTCCGTATCCCACTCACAGCCTCCTCACTGGGCACCAGATGGTTTTTGATCCCCACTTTTTCAACCGTAACCATCCTCCATCCACTTTTACCCAGCATGCTCAGCCTTCTCCCTTTTGTTATTTCCCCACCTGTGCATGGACAATAAACACATAAACACATAAACAAACACTGTTGTTCTGGGCGCACTGAACTCACAAGTGATGATCTGGGAGCCATTAGGCTGTTTATACGTCAGGCTGACTTTCCATCAATAACAACACTTATCTCGCACATACTGTGCCCCACAAGCACTGAAAGCCCCTTAGCCAGCATTTAGATGCTATTAAAAGGAGCCTTATATTAAACAAGCCGACACATCACATAATGCATGTCATTTATCAAGCAGCTCTCTGCGGTAGTCTCTCCTCCTCTGTCTCTTTTTCTCTCTGGTGACTTTCCCTGGCTGGCAATCGACACAATTTACCCATGCTTGCTTGCTTCTTTTTCTATCCATCTGGTTCTCCTTTTCAGCTTTTCCCTTTGCCTGTTTCCTCTTTAACTACATACCATTCCTTACCCTCACTATCATTTTCTGCTTTTTTTCCCTCCATCTCATCCTTTCTCTCATCGCATTCCTCCCCTTTTTTCTCTTAATCTTGCTTTCTCTTTCTTTCATTTAATCCTTCCAAGGCGCCATCGTTCCAATTGAGTAATGTGTTTGGCATAATTAGGCCAGTGTGCTCCTGGTTGCCACCAACGTGATTTGCATGCTGATAACGTGAGCCAATCAAGCTCCACAATGGGAGCAGATGTCCTTGTCTCTTATGACATCATCAGAGGTGACCCTGAAAGCAGGAAATTAGAGGGTGGGAGGTGGGAGGTGGGAGTGAAACAAGTCTTTTCTCTGATTGTAAGACTTATTGCAACACAGTTGTATGATGAATCATTTTTGCTCATATCTACTGGCATTTGTTAAGTATATTTGGGGGTGGAAAAAGCAACGACTTGGCCAAACTTGGTTGAAAAAAGCACAAGTATGTTCTTCACCCTCATTATACACCAATGTTATCTTAGATGTGGGAGGCTGAAATGATGTTGTAATGTCCTACAGCAGTGTATCTCAACCAGGGATCCGTGGACCCCTAGTGGTGTAATTGCAAGGGGTCCTTAAAAATTAAATATATTTTTAAAAAAAGTTTCTATGACATTCATAACAAAAAAAAATAGGATTATTTACTCAAATGCGCCCTTTATCGACCTAAACTATAGAGGGTAACAGGATTTTTTTCTCTAATTACATCTGTTTCACAAGTGTAATTTATTTATTTCAGTTTGTATAATACAAATGTAACACAATCTGCACCGTTTACAAAAAATGAGCCCCCCACTGTTTCAGTGGGCACACTCCACTCATTTCTTAATAATGAATTTATTGTGAATCATCGCTGGAAGCTGTTGTGGGAAAACTCACTAACTTGCAAGGTTTAGGTCAGCACTTGAAGTTAAGCTAGTGTTACAAACAAACCAAAAAGAAGAAGATGATGAGCATAGTTGCACAAAGAAGAAAAAGAAGAAGAAGAAGAAGATCATGGACTCTCTAAG
Organism: Cetoscarus ocellatus; assembly: GCA_037902135.1. Classification (NCBI taxonomy): domain Eukaryota; kingdom Metazoa; phylum Chordata; class Actinopteri; order Labriformes; family Labridae; genus Cetoscarus; species Cetoscarus ocellatus. The sequence continues at coordinate 440,180 of JBAMNC010000329.1, read as the reverse complement.
TCTCTTTCACTGGTGAATGGTCATATAGCAGCATATTGAGTAGGGGTGTATGAAAATACAGATACACAAAATATTGTGATATTTTGTGGCATAATACTGTTTTGATATTTTGAGTGCAATATTGTGATTTTTTTATTCAATAATTTATAAAAATTCAGAACATCTGTTTTGTATTTAGCGCAGCCCTTGGACGCTAGTTGGTGGCAGACATTAGCCATTTGACTCTCCCTCTCTCTGTTACATTATCTCTATCAATCAGACACTTAATTAAGTTTATTAATGACGCAGTGACTCAGCTTTATGTAAATAACACTGATCACAAACTGTATTTACTTTGCATTCCATATATATACACACCTTTAATACTGAGCCACCACAGGATGTCTCCAATCGAAAAACATTCAATAAGTTAGTTGCCATGTTTAGATAGACTCAAGTAATCTGAATAAAAGCCTGAGAATAAAAACACACCATGCAAACATGTCAATCAGAGGAGTCTGATCTGAAAGAGCTCATTCGGACATTTTATTCCAGATGAGAGGGGTGGTTTATGCTGATTGATATTTCGAACAACGTTCACGGAAAAACTCATTCCAAACAAGTCTTCCAGTTTCACTATCTCTGAGAGGAGCGTGTTACACTCCACAGTCCCACCTGTCCCACTCTACAGTTAGTCCCACAATGCAGACTGCTGAGACTTTTCTCTGCCTTTCTCTGCCAAAGGGAGGAAAACACTTGCAGACTACACTTTAGGTTAGTTCTGAGCTAGGAAATAAAGACATCCAGAGTCACCGATAGCAGCTGGGGAATATGTCCCTCTGTCCCTCTGTAAGAGAGGATGACTGACAGACCGCGGTGTTTGTTAATAACAGAGGAGGAGTTAGTGATGTATCATTGGACAAACTAAAGTATCAACAATTTATCATAACATGGAGCTATATCTCTAGTTAATTTGGCCCTCATCACAGAGAAAATCTTTGTCGCTATTGTCATGACATTGGGCGAGAGGCAGGGTACACCCTGAACCGGTTGCCAGCCAACTGCAGGGCCACATAAAGAGACAGACAAGCATTCACACACTTAACCACATCTAAGGCCAATTTGGCGTCACCAGCTAACATAATGAGCATGTCTTTGGTCTGTGGGAGGAAGCCGCAGTGCTGGAAGAGAACCCACGCATGCACAGGAAACTCTCGCAGAAAGGCCCTCACAGGGTTCGGACAGCAAGAAGCAAAAAGGTTGCTCTGAGGCATACGCACTACCTACTGCCCACTATGCCACCACCCTAACATGATGTCAAATGAAAAGGATTATGACCAGAGTTACTAAGCAGACATTCAGTAATTTAAAGGAGAACTATCATACTCATTTTGTGCCTTTGTATTTGATTTTTGGACTCCTATAGAGCAGCTACACATGACTGCCCGCTCCCGATGACTTCCGAAGGGCTACTGAGCGCTGTTGAGCCCCACCTCCTTATTTTGCCTGAGCGGGAGTTGAGACTAAACAGTGAACTTAAAGAAAACTGTAAGAATTTCTCCTTTAAAAATGTCATGTTTTGAAATACAGCCATACGCCGATAAATTGTTACTTACAGCTTCTTAATTACAACTTCCTCACTGCCCATTTTTAAAACTCATCATAAAACCCATTTTTATTCCTTGGCTTTCAATTTCGTGTGAGACTCTGCTTCTGTTTAGTGTTTTACGGTTTGTTTTTAGTTGTTTGTTTCTATTGTTTTTAAATTGTTTTTAAAAACAATGAAACAATTACTTTAGTGTTTATACCTGCTTTATTTTATCCATTGTTTTAATTGTTTTATGTCTGTGCTGTTTGGCCTATTTATGTACAGCACTTTGTTTCGGCTGTGGTTGTTATTAAATTGCTTTATAAATAAAGTTGAGTTGAGCTGAGTTGAGTTCTGACTCTTCAACACGACCAAGTAATGAAAGGCGTCGTCCTTCAGCAGCATTTTGAGGGTTAATCCAGCTTCGTACGGGCCCATGCTGACAAAACAGTCCCGTGTGAAGCGCCATAGACAGACAAACACCGAGGTACTTTTCTTTTGCTGGCCGGGAAAAAGCAACTCTATCCGCTTCTTCCTGGTGCTTGCCTCTTTAGGAAAGCTAAACAAAACAAATTTTTCCGCTGTGAACTTGTTGTAGACAGCAGAGCAGATTATAGCGATGTAACTTCCGAAGCACAGCGGGGGAGGGGCAGACCTACAGCATATGCCTGGGCATGACCATGTAGGGGAGTCCGGCACACGCTGACGTCAATGGGACTGAACTGTTAAAAAAAGACTGTAAAACAGAGCGTTTAGAGCCATCCAAAACAGCTTGCAGGGCCCACTTCCAAATGCATGAACCTCATTATTTGAGTCTTTGGCATCGTTAAACATGAGTATCTGACATTGTAAAATTTAAAGGTCAGAAAAGAGGAAAAGCATAAAAATTCCCCTTTAAAAGGCAATTTTGAAGGCAGAACTTTTTGCTGCCATTTGATCATGCTGGAAAATTAGAGCTAGTTCTAGCATTATGTCCACTTAAACCCTAAATCAGGTCAACATTTTTTATATATAGTCATAATCTTAAATATATTCAAGATTTAACCCAGAAATTCTTGCTTTTACACTTGCAAATTAGAGAAACTTCTCTCCTTGGGAATGCTGTACAGCCTTTTTTTCAGAGCATTTTTTTTTTTTTAACCAACTGCAACATCTTCAGCAAAAAAAACAAGACCAGCAAACTGCAGCACATTATCGTCTGATGGTGATTCAGACTCCTCCTCTGATCCACATTTAGTGCCTGTTTCCTAAATCTGATACATTTGTGTCTGCATGTTGTCATTCTTGTGGATTGCTCTGCCTCAGTTTTATCTCCACAGGAAGAGATGGCATTGCTCAACAGTCCAGCTGGGAGTCGTTCAGAGCTCCACTTCAATGAATAAATAAGTGAACGCTGCTTGGTCATTTAAAAAAAGAACATACCAATAAACTAGCAAACCAGCCAGTACTTTTCAAATCAGATTAAACTTTATGACCACTGATCTGCCTTGAACCAAAATGGGCTGGAAAACACTGACAGTCTGGCTGCTCATAAATACTTTGTGCCCATGCATGAATGCGTTGTTTAGTCTGTGCGCTGATGATTCAAGAGCTGGGCTAAGATCAGAAACAAATCTTTTCTTTTGACTTGTACACAGTGTTTCTGCATAAAATTGACTGGAATGGATGTAATAAATCATTTGATCTGAAAAATGTTGACCAAGTCTTCCAGCTTCTTGTTTGGTTAGAGAAACTGCCCAAAACCTCAACAAATTCAGGTTGCTGTCAAGTGAGACAAAGGAGCAGAAACTCCGAAGCTAAAAACATCTCATGAGGAATTACTTCAGAGAATATCAACATAGCAAAAGGGCAAACTGAATTTCTGTAACTCCCTCAGAGTCTCTGAAGGTTACTATTATGGTGGTCCAGATTATATGGTAAATCAAAGATGTAAACTTTTACATCATTCTTCCAGCCCTTCTGACAACTCACAGTGCTGTTATCCCACAGGTCACACATCCATTTACACCCATTTGCAAGTACAAAGCCCATATTAAGCATTTTTTCAGATTGATATACCCTTAATTGCATTCGACATGTCTCTTCTGCATGATAGAGAACTTTGAGAATAAACACTTATAACCAAAGATGTTCAAAAGCAACCCTCCTTCCACTGCACCACAGAAACAAGTTATTTCTACTAAGTCATTTTACTAACGTCTTTACTCAGGTGGGCTGCATTGCTTTGAACATGAATCTTGCGGTCTTGACCATGATGGTCTTTTTTCCCCTCTTCTGGTAGGGGGGCTGCAGAAGAGGACACAGTCATATGAGGCTGAGCACACCTAAGCCGACGCCCTTGGGTGGAGGGCAGATAACCGGGTCTACGGATTTGTCGTGGATGAGGAGTGGGCCAGCTGTTTTGCACATTATTGACAAAACACCCCCTTTTCATTTTTTTATTTTGCTTTCTGCAGTGTGGAGAACAAAGTGCTTTCACACACTTTTCAGATGTTTTCATCAGCTGTGTTTCCATTACAGTTTTTTACAACATAGAAGCGATATTTCTAAAATTTTGACAAAGTATAATTGCGCTTTGAACGTGATTCCATTAAAGGTTGTTTTGGGCAGGAGCCTCATAACTCTTGTGAAATCTCATCCCGTGGGATTTCACTGGAGGAAGATGCCAGTTATGTTTTCTTTCAAATATAATAATAAGAAAAATCTCAGTCTCCTCTTCTGTGCACACGTACCGCGCCATGTTTTCTTAGAGAGAAGTGGTCATTTGACCAGGTATGTAATGTCCTGTGATGTATAATTGCGGAAAAAGTGTTTCCATTGCGTTTTTACGATAAATTTCAATATTGAAACGTCTGGAAAAACCTCCTCATGAAAGCGTAAAAACTTTTTAGTGATATTTGAGTGTTTTTTTCGAAATTCAGGTGTTTCCATTACCCTATTTAGATTTTGCACTTTTCCAAGGGTAATGGAAACGCAGCTATTGTCTGCAGGGAGTGACTTTGCCTATCCTCCATTTTCTCATGTTGTAGGGGTCAAGAGGGGGTCAAGAGATGGTCAATGGATGGTCAGGTTGCACCCTCTGTTGGACTGGGTGGTTCGCTGCTACAGGTACCCTAATGTGCTGCTGCTATGTATTATCAATTTGAATGTTTTTCACAGTCCGAGTACAGATTTTTATCACCACAATCAGACAGATATTTGAATATCTGGTATAATGTGACAGCTCTAATCTGCTCTGATTGGTTTATGCCCTGATGGGAGGGTCTTAGAGAGGCATGAGCTCCTACAGAGTGTCTCAGACAGCGTGAGAATACAGCACTATCAGTGGTAATGTGTGTATGATAACTAGCATTTTTTTTTAACGTTAGCAATTGCGAACATACCTGAGCAGTCTATCCATAAATGAATATATGAACCTAATTAAAGGCAAAACATGGGCTCTTTAAAGGAATCTCGTAGGACTGTGGGATGTGTAGCAAAATTATTCACATCTTGTACCTTTGACTTTTTATTTCTCTTTTCCAAGCATTTTGTGCCAAATCACAAGTATTATAATCACAAAATAAATAGTTGGCTTCATTCAGGGATTAAATATTGACCTCTGGATTTCTCTGAAATGTCAATAGAACATTCAAGTTGCAAAACTAATTTCTAAAACCAAAAAATGAAGAAGCCCCGTGGTGATGAAAGCCAGATAAATAAATCAATAAAACAAATAAATCAAATCTTTTTCTTGAAGAAAGTAACCATAACACAGACACCTAGACACAAACTGGATCCAGATGCCAGTGATGGCACCATTAGGCTGAAAACCACCTGCCAGGTTTCAGGCTTCCGTCTGTCTAACACACCTGGTTGCCATCTAACATGCTGCTCCCTTCGGTGCCATCACTCTTTGCGTCCTCTCTGACCTTTCTCCTCACACTTCAATGTAACACTAGCTTTCGTTCACTTTCTCACTTTTTTTTTCTGGCAGCCCCTCTCCTCTTCCACCTGTTTATCTGTTATCTTCGTCCTTGTCCCCATTTTTTCTTTTTTTTCTCTTCTTATTCCATCTGTCTCATTTTTACTCTGTCCTCTCCTTCACCCTAATTTTGCTCTCCTCAGCATTACACACATTATCTTTGTTTAACGCAATGTGTTATTTAGTTTGTACCTCGCTAAACAGTATGATTGACAGGAGAGAAAATGAGAGAACGAAGTGCAAACCAGACACACACAAACTGTATTCAAAAACCTTTCACACTCTCACACAGTGACACACTTAAATGACAATGACGTACTTCCTATGAACACACATCCACATGCTCACATTAACACTCTGTACACACTAGGCCTGCAGCCAGTTGTATGAGAGTATGCTGGTCCTTTAATCTGTGGCTTGCTCGGTTGGGGTTTCTTCCAAAGTCCCTGGACCTAAAAAGGCCGAGCCTGCCTGGGCTGGAACAGTAACACCCTACACTTAGCCGCATGGCGCTACAGCTAGCCCACACCCTGCTAAACACAGCCAGATGTGCAAGGACTGGCAGCATGGTACAATGTCAGTTTATTATCCAGTAAGCGTATCAGCAGAAAGAGATTAAAATGGTTGAAGACCTTGAAGACTGTGCTATATGAATGTCCCTGTCAGCTTTTTTAAGACAATTCAAGGATTCTAAGAGATGAACCAGGATGTATAGATAGATAGAGAGATAGATAGACAGATAGATAGATAGATAGATAGATAGATAGATAGTTAGCTAGATAGACAGATAGATAGTAGATAGATGAGAAAGTACATAATTAAGTAGGTGGGTAAGTTAGCACGCAGGTAGTAGGAAGATAAGTTAGTAGATAGGTAACAAGAAGGGAGGTTTGGGTGGTGGGATGTGCAATTTTTCTTCATTCCCCAATAGTTGTGTACCCTGCCTTGTACTTAACCTTTTTAAATGTTATTTTTTGCCCATTCTTATCAATCATTTGTTTATCTATTTGTTTATTAAATGCCTAGGCACAAATAGCTTGTTGGCTTGGTCCCAGGATTTAAAAATATATGTGTAGATAGGAATGCTTGCCTAGGTTAAAGTAATTTATTACCTAATACAAACATCTGTTAATGAACATAAGTAGTGAATAAGAAAGTAAGCAAAACAGGTGTGTGTGTTTTAACTTATGCAGTGTGTAAATGCAAAGACATGTATGTTTATGGAATAAAGTAGTTTTAAAACACTGCTATATATAAGCTAAAAGATTTAGCCTTGCTTCATGCTGTCTTCAATTCACACAATAATCTATTGTCATTGGCAATACAAGGATATTTAGATAGTTTAAGTGATAAATTACCAGACATTACTTTAAAAAAATATGGCTTTGAAATAGTGGTTTCCAAACTGCTTTCAGATACGCCACTGCAATCATCTGGCTGTCAAACCATATTACACCAGAGGCTGGTAAATATAAAGACAATACAAAGTTTTAGCTAAAACAATACTCTTATACTCTTAACATTTGATTTCTTTTACAAATTGATGACTGTTGAATAATGAAAAGTCTTGCCCATTCCCTTTTAAATAATCCAGCCCACCAATCCCTACCTGTTGTCTAAAATGGCAAATATTAGTTGTAAGTGCTTGAGACCAGAGTAATTCTTCTTATTTCGCACTTTTCAACTGCTATGGTTAACAACAGGATGTCTTTAGCAAGAATGGCTGCATCCTGCCAAATTGCACCGATCATGTGGCCACAAACGTGAAGTATTTTGGTCCAATTAACCTCCGGTCTATCGCCTTCAGAGGACACAGTCAACAACAGATGGTTTTTAGACCTCAAGGTCCCAACACACATATACATCTCTTCTCCCTCCATCAGCCGCAGCTCTTCCCATCTGATGCTCATTGGGGTGAGATAAGGGAAGGCAAAAACAGAAGAGAAGAGGAGAGAAGAGGAGAGAAGTGGAGAAGAGAGAAGGGGAGCACGATGACTCCTCAAAGTTTGGCTAAAATGAGATCAAAACAAGCGAACAGTCAGATTAATTTCTGTTTCAAAACAGCAGCTATTAGAAATCTGTTAGTGCAACACATCTGGCAGGAATATGCAAAACAAAACCAGGCGCCAGATGACTTCACTGTGAAGCAACACAAGTTATCATGTTTAAGACTTGTGTATATCTCTGTGTATTTATCTATGAGGCTTTTTGGATACTGATCATTAGAGAGTTTAGAGGTTGAGGCTGAGTGCTGCTTGAGTGTTTGTCTGTATCTGTTGTTTAAATGAAGTGTTATTTTTGAAGAAATGTGCGGTTCAAGAACCAGCGCTGGAAGATAACTTTTTCCACTTGTGGAAAAATTATTCAAAACCAGGTGGATTCCAAATTTTTCAGGCCACTTTAAAAAATAAAAAAACAGCGCTGTCATTTTTGTAATTAAAATAACCAAGTTGTGTTGCATGTCTATAGCAGAAAACACCCATTTCCCCATATGGCTGTTGAAAATATAAAGGACTTTCAACAAAATTGAGTGCATTGGTGGCCTTGTCTTGTGACACACTATACCATCAAATGGACGGTCAGGAGTTTAGCCCAGCCCTGGCTGTCACATGTCGATGTGTTCTGGGGCAGGACACTTTACCCAAAGCTGCTTCCACTGCTGTGTCAGCGGCATATAAATTATGGCGACAGTGGACACTGTCTGAGGTAAAAAAAAATAAAAATAAAACAGACAACTAAGCGTGCAACCACCAACTAAGACCTTTGGCTGTCTCTTAAAACATGCGTGTGCTGGTGAATTGCTGATAGCAGTAATTGCTGAGATGATTTTAAAAAAATCACAGATGAAAATTTCATAAGAAAACAATGTGAAATTGTTAATATTTGATGTGAATTATTCATGACAGCATCATAACTGACCTGAGCTGACCACTTGAATGTGCAACCAGCAGGCCAGTTAATAACTAGAAATTAAATATAATCATCCTGTGGGAAGAAACAATACTTTCAGTTACTACTTTGACCACAAGTTACAGCCAAAAAGAGTCCTCAGTTTAAGACACCTTCAGGAGGTAGACCCGCTGCTTCTGGAGAATCAGATTTGTGCTGTTCTGTTCTCTAGTTGAGCCATTCCAGCACAGAGCCTGTCTTGGTAAATACTGACACCAGCTCTGACAGAAGGGAGAGTTTGGTCAATCCAGTGTGGATCAGAGTGATTTGGTTCAGTTGACCCTGATCTTGCTTGCAATTCCACTGTCAACTAACCCTTACTTGGTAGGCAAGGGTGTGAGACAGATGGCAGTGACCTTTGTCAGCATCTTTGTCGTGTGCTATAATAGCAGCACAGCACAGTGTAGCCTGCAAGATAATGAAGAATATAACAGTAGAAAAAGGGCAGTGAAGAATGTCCATCACAGTGAGCTTTTTCTTCTTATCATTGTGAGTAAAGGAAGATGGATGGATCTACCTAACATGTCGTTGTTTGTTACAAGACGAGGACAAGCAGAGAGAATGATGCAAGCAGCAAGGAAAAACACATCCAAAACAGCCTACATGCAACTCCAGTGGAATGAACATATCTCGGCATGTGCAGCGACAGTAAACATTAGAGCTTAAAGGTGCAGTGTGTAGAATTTGGCAGCATTTCGTCGAACAGAAAGGGTGAATATAGGATATAATGTTTTTATTTGTATGTAAAGTCCATCAAAATAGGAGTACAATCATCCTCATAAAACGTTTGTTTTATTTTTATATAGATAGAAAAAGCTTAAAAAAAATTTACATTACTGCGGGCCGCGTCCATGCAGGCCGACACAACGATTCGCCATGTTGTCTAGGGGTGGATTTTAGGGACAAAAAGAACGAAACGCGAATCTGTCCGCCGGTTCTGAAATCTACCTGGAACGCAGACGAAGAAGAGGAGAGAGGACGGCAGTGGATGTCGAGACAGTTGTTGCTCTGCACAAGGGATTTAAATTGTGTTTATTTTACAGTTAAAGCTTGTTAAAGCATTCCAGGTAGATTTCAGAACCGGCGGATAGATTCGCGTTTCGTTCTTTTTGTCCCTAAAATCCACCTGTAGACAACATGGCGGATCGTTATGAACGCTGCCAAATTCTACACACTGCACCTTTAAAGCTTGGGAGTCAAAGCCACATCTACCTCCTTAAAGACCATGGTCAAATAAAGATCATGCACCTCTATTTAAAAAAAAGCTTGTTCTGAGCAGGGCTAGGGTTTATTATCATGAAAAGGAATCCATCATCAGTGTGGATTTTTAGGCGAGCCTCAAAAATATGTTGAGGGAAATCCAGGACGAATGTAAACAGATTGAAAAGGAGAAAAATATGGGACCTTTGCTCATTGTTTGTTGTTTATCCTTAAAGCTGCTGAAAATGTACTGATTCTTTTGACCTATCAACGGAGGGACTGCAGTGTGTCTAGGTCCACCTCTTGGGCTTGAAGAAGAATGCATGTTACCCCAACAGAAAGGTGCAAAAAAAGCACAGCAATGATTGGGGATGTTAATTTGACTGTTATAACTCTTTTATGAGTCGTCTAAAGTTAAGAAGACACTCACAAAACAGTCCAAATTGAGCACTTTTTACTAAACATGGGCTCTCAAAGCAATCAATGTTTCTTTGGTACCTTTCTTAACAACTGACAGTGGGAACCCAAGTAATTACCTACTGTACTTCACCCATCTGAACCAGACTGCCTGGTGGAAACATGGCTTTTGTGTTTCCAAGTCCGTTTGCTTTTGCTAATGTGTGTATATGTGTGAATGTGTGTACTTGGCACACTCACTGTATCCAGTCTGGCAAAGAAGCAGCCCCCTGACTGAAAAGGAGGAACCGTGAGGCAGGAGTACACAGAGGGATCGCAAGAGAGTAAAGAAATGTCACTCTGCTACTAATCACTGTGATTTGCAAAGGTCAGGCTAACTAGCCGAGCTCAGAGCCCCAGCTGACAGATCCATTGTCACCAACTGGCCGAGGGGAACGAGTGGAGCACAGAGACACCCTTCTATTAACTGGAGCAGGTCATTAGACACAAATAATTGCCTCGGTGCTCCATTGTTCTAAGACTGAAACCCCTTCTTACTTTTTTCCTGTCTGTCTCACTGCTTTCTTCTCTCACACTTAGAGCACTGCAATTAAGTCCTGCTTTTATTCCATATTATTAAGAATTGAAACAATACTTGCTGCAGAGTGTATTTAGTGACCCTGAGTCCTACGTAAGTGGTAGAGCACAGTAAACACAGTACTGCATTTTTTGATGGATTGATGTCTTCATATTTATTTTTTTCTTTATAAACGTAATCTGAGTAAATGAATAAAATAAAGACATGAAACAACCATGAGCCATATGTCACTTACAGCTTTTCCAGTTGGTCTTTCCATCTCTGGCATACACAATACTCATACAGCTCTCATATTTTTCCTGATATAACATTCACTTATTTGTTTATCGCTCAATTATGCATATTTTTGTTGAAGTGAGAGATGTTGTGGGATAAAACATAGAGGATTTTTTGAATAAATTTACAGTTTTTACATTTGAAGATGTTCTTATGGCACCAAACTAATACAGATTCTAACATCATTCCCAAGTGAATAGGATTGACTGGGGAAGAGCTAAAAATATAAAGCCTCTGTTAAAAAATTAAAAATAAATGATGTAGGTGGTCTGAACAGAGCTATACAGAGCTCCTTTTTCTAAGAGGGATTATCCCGAGTCACTGGTTTGGATATGCAGACGTCACCTGGCTGAAGATTCCATCAGTAGAGGCTTTCACCACAGACCTCAATGCAGTGGACAATCGCCTCAAGTTCACTAAAGAGGACTTCAGGCAGTGTTTCTCAAATAGTGGGGCCCACAACCAAAGGGGAGAGCACAACTTGTCTGGGCAGAGAAGTAGTCAGATTGGAAATTTGACTGGCCACCCCATGTGCCAATGCAAAATTATATTCTGTGATTGGCTATTTCCCATTTCAGGGGTGGTGTTTATGTAAAAATCAATTTGAGCTTTGCAAAAAACAGATTCCTCTTTGGTTTTTTAGGTTAATCGGGTTTAATGTGGAAATCTTTAATTTGTTGGTATTTGAAATTGTGACTCTGAACTTGGTTTCCACTTAAACTGGGATTATCCTATAAGATTATCCTGTGGGCTGAGGTGTGTTAAGAGTGAATTTGTCCCAATAATCGGCGCCAAAACGGGTCGGGGTCGACAATCGTAAATATTAAACTTGTTCAATATTTACGACCAAAAACCTTCGTGTGTGGGGAAAGCCGACGACCCCGAGTCATGACTCTGTGAATTGTGACGTGGAACGGAATGTAGCCAATCAAGAAGTGAGCTGACTGAGGAACAAGGAAGCAGGTGTAAATATAAAGAAGCACAGCCGACCTGAAACATAAACATACAAGTTCGGTGGAACTAAGAAACGGAGGACCAGCTCACGTGTTCACACAGTCTCCAGGATTTTTCCACAGTCTTTTCTTTTATTTAGTTCTTGATTTTCCATTAAAAATAGTCCAAAGACCACCATCATTCCCTCTTCTCGTATGTTCCGGTTGTTGCCATAGACAATGTTTATGGTTGTTGCTTTGCTTCTTCTTCTTCGTTTTTGTTAGATCACGTTTGATCACGTGAGATTTCGGTCTTGGAGGACTAGTTTCTAGATCAGTAGTGGGACAGAATGTTATGTGTGTGGTGTGCTGTGTTGAGATTATCAGAGCACACCACACACAGTATGATCCAAACTGTTCAGTGCCTGATGTTTTATCTTCATGTGTGGGGTCTCTAACAGATAAAAAATCTCTTCAGATTTAGAAAATCCTTATGTGTGCACCCTGCTTTAGTTGTTTTTATCTCTCCAAGATAGAACGGTGGTCAAAATATTCATCATAATTTACCAATGAATATAACAAGGTCAAATAAAGACTACTTATTTTTGTTGTTGTTCAGAATTTACATGTTTGGATGAAAAATCTTAATTTTTTCCCTCTAATACCTTAATGGGTGGTGTTGATGTGTGGCACAAAAAATCTTCTGTACTGCACTGTGCACACTGAGGAAGATGAAAGCCTCAACTCAGAGGCTTATCAGAAACCCACTCATACAGACTAGCACTAATTATTTGATTCTCACCATCATCTGAACTACAAATTAGGAGTCATCAGAGCTCTACGACAAAAAGCTCAGAAGATAACTACAGAAGGTGAGATTAAGGAAGAGAAAAACTTCAGGAAAGCACTAAGAAAATGCAGTTACCCTAACTGGGCCTTCACCAAGACCTCCAAGAAGCAAACAGAATAGAGAACAACAATCTTCACAGCGTTGTAATCCCCTACTTATCTGGAGTGTCTAAAAAACTCAAGAGGATCTTTCACAAACACAACATTCCTGTACACTTCAAACACTTTGAGAAAGAAGCTTGTTCATTTCAAGGACTGAATACCCAGAAATTAGCAGAGCAATGTGGTTTATGCTGTTCGATGCAACAAGTATGCCTCAAGTTTGTACTTGGGGAAATCCAAATAATCTCCACAGAAATGCACAGAACAGCATAAGAGAGACTCTGGACAGAACTCACACAGGGCATTCTTTGGTCTACACTTTATCCAGGGAAGACCAGTCATTTGAGAGAGGTGTCAAGGAGGCCATTTTTGTCAAGATGGAGAAACCATCCCCTAACAGAGGTGGGGGACTTACTTTCTATTGTCTACATATAATGCAGTTTTGGATTCCTTTTATAAACAAATCTAATCAACACTTCCACCCAGTCACACATCCAATGGAAGTCAGGTCAAGACCCTGCCAGCAACTCTCAGGTGGGTGTTGATCCTTATATAAAATGTATACTCCTTAACAGAGGTCCCCAACCATCAGGTCACGGATGGGAACTTGGCTGTAGATCATTTGGTACCAAAATTAGAAGTTATATCAACAAATTCATTACCCAGGACCACATTCTGGACACAGCCTTGGTGTGTCCATTCAAAGAAGCATGCCACTTCTGACAAAGTTGTCACAATTAGACCATCATTTTGAAAGAGTAGTCACAGGATCTGAGGTGTAATTGGTAGGCTAAAAGGTAGACATCTGCAGTGAATGCAAAAGAGGAACCAAAACTTTAGCCTTTTCACAAAAATAACAACATACACGATTTGAAAATTAAACTTTGGCATATGTCAGCAACGCAGCTCCACAATGGTTCACTGGGAAATAAGTGGAGCACTTTAACCCCACATTAATCTCCACCAAGCAGATTCACCCAAAACAGGTGGATTAAAAGCATTCAGAGTTTTCAGGTGATTTGATAACATAATATTGATGCAGACAGTAAATGGACATCAGGCAGGCAATGCAACCTCTTGTTGACATGGTAATCTTCCTGTTTAAATCGTGATCCTGCAATAATCTTGCCAGATTGCTGTTTTCTCTTGATCCTGTGATCTCGTGTACAGCAATGCTCAGCTGGACAATGCTTTAACTATGCTTCCAGTAGGCAGAGGCATGAACATGCAGCTGGAGCAAAGCTGCAGCACCAATGGAACACTACACAGGCGGTCTGTGTGGAAATTGAGGGTAAGGTTGATGCATTTATTACAAGATGAAAAAGAGACTGTTTTTCCTGTGGGTGTGAAAAGCTTCAACACATTTAATGGATGTGCCCAGAGAATCCAAGAGCAAATGTTACAGCTTTAATTTTTATTGTTTTAAAATGTGTTTTGGGATATTAGAGATTTTTTCAACACTTGACTTTGGCCCAGTGATCTTCTTTTGTGGTATACAGTAAACATAAAATGCTTATTAGGAATGTCTTTACAGATACTTTTTAATACTACAATACATTTATGATAAATCTGGTTATGGAAATCACTAACAAATGCAGAAAAATCTGAATAATGATACTCTGAACTGACTGTTAGTGTCTTTAACCCCTAGGCATCTGGACACCACCAGACTTCTTATTGTTTTGGCCAAAAAATGTCTTTGAGTCAAAGCTGCTGTTCCTGATATAAAAGTGAAAGAACAGAACAACTTGGCATCCTGACAGCACCACTGAGAGGCATTACCAAGCTTCTCTGTCAGGGCATGACAATAAATCAATACTCTACATCAGTCTGCAGACTGTAATAAAGGAGCTTTAACTTAATCTGTTTTACTTATTGCCAGTTTGCCTCTGTGTATGTCTGCATTATTGAGGAAATGTGAAGATACAAAAGCCAAAACCTGCAAGAAAATGTGCCATCAGTACTGTTAGAAATCAGCTAAGGCTGGAAACTTGTAAATGGTGTCAAATAAAAACTGCAGAGGACTTAAAGATGCTCTAAAATTTTCAGTTTAATATCAGGGATGGGATGATCAAAATCAGAGAAATAATCTTGGTCCTTCAATATTTAGCCTGACAACTAATGCAGTATTTTCTGAATAACTGCCCTTTTCTTGTTTGTGATATCACTTCTAAAACATTTTTAATAGACATATATATATATAGAGATAACTTTTATAATATGGCTGATTTATGGAATCACAGGGCCATTCTTTAAAACTTTCATGTGTTTTTATTGCAACCTTATGAGACAGAAATAATCAAGTGATCTAATAACAGAACAAAATGATAAAGATTAACCAAAGCAGCAACTGATACAATAATGATTGAAGTGAAGTTTAAAGTCAAAAAAGCTGAATCAACTATAGCTTTCAATGTCAATCACCTGTATCTAAGTCTTTAGAAGCTCATGACTTTCCTTTTTTGTCATATATTTGTGGCAGAAAAAAGTACATATATTGCAAAAACTCACTTTCTTCTATTATTTGTTAGCCCTGCTCCAGAGAGTCATTTGCTCAGGCCTCTCCGGTTTAACCCTATAATGCCTGTTGTATCATATTTGATACATACTTTTATGATACTTCTATCTAATCAATATGATCAACAAATTATTAAAAAAACATATGAATACAATCAGATAAATGATAAAAAAATATCCTCAAATAGATTATCAGTTGCCAAAAACACCAAATGTATCAAATGAGATACAAATAATATATATGTTAAATTTTATGGAAATTTTGATTTTTTTAGGATTTCAGTAGAAAGTGAAATAAACCCTTCAGCTCCAAAAAAAATTGAATTTTCTGGCTATAACTTGTGTTTTCAGGCATTAAAGGGTTAAGGCAGACATGCAGCAGTACTGGAAGCTCATGTTATATTGATGACAAACATTTATCACTGCACTGTTGATTATGACACTCAATGTTTAATCAAGCAAGTCCTGACTAATATTTTATCCCTCAGGCCATGTGTGTTACTTTTACGCCATTGCGTCATACTAGATGGCTCAGATGCTGCATTGAGTTTGATTTGTTTGGCAAACTGTCCCCAACTTTTACCAGTTAAGTATTGCAGGCTGGGTTTGTTATCGAAATTATTCTGATATCAGTGCCAACTTCACTCTTTTCTTTGGCAGATAAAACACTTGAGTGCTCTGCTTGTCTGCTCTAGTGAAGCTAATGTTGCATAACCTGTCTGCAGCTATGGATGGCAGATAAACCTGATGCCTTTTGTTTACGGACCATGCAGGCTGGGCCAAAAATAACGTTCTGGTATGTTATTTTTAATGTTTAATGGAGAGACATGGTGTTACAGAGCCTTTTTGATTTATCACCTGTAATTATGTGAGGCACAGTTTACCATGACACAGCATAATAGTCCCAGCCTTATTTCACACGCTCAGTGAGACTGCACACTTACCATCAAAGGCCTTGTACTGTCCTGTGAGTGAGGTCTGTAAGGATCGTCCCGCGTCTTTGAGAAGTCCCTCCATCTCTCTGCGACTCAGCGCGGCAAGGTTGTCTTCCATGTCGCTGGTGCAGCAGGTGTAACCCTGGGGACAAATGCGCAGATGCTCCCCTATAAAGAGGGCAGGGGGGGACGGAGAAAGAAGGAGAAAGGGAGAGAGGGAGAGAGGTAGAAAACGGGGGAAACGAAATTAGCATTGCAAAGTTTGATCAATTCAGTCAACACTCAACTAAAATGTGATTAACAGCCTCTGCTGTTTGAAATACTCGTCAGCCAACACAAATATGACAGGGGGAATTAGCTACAGCAGCAGTGTTTATGACCTTAAACCAGATTGTTGGCAGTGGCGACGCAGGGCCGCATGTGTGCGCCCGCCTGATTACCTGGCAACATGTGGAGGAGAAACAGGAGCAGTGGAGCAGGAGCACAGCATCACCTCCCATACAATTTTAATGAGCATTTCAGACACGCATGCCTGTGCATGCATTTGCAAACATGCACGCACACATGCAGTGATTTGCAAACAAATTCAAGAAAAGCAGGGCGTAGAAGAGATGTGGGAGTTAACAAATGCATTAAAACAACCACAAACCATATAAGAGGATTCAAACAAGGCCTGTCAGAGCATTTTAAGTGAAGTCAAGCCGCAGCCAAAATCAGAACAAATTGTTTAAGATGGAAATAACGTCATCCGCATCACAGCAGCCGAGCCTGAGGCGAACTAAATTCATGTGGGTGATGTTGGTTTTCAGGTGAAGAGAGCAGATCATTTATGATGCAACACTTTGACTTGTACTGAAAAATTCCTACCTCTGAAGTCCCCCACCCCCCACCCCCGTCCCATTTTTTACTATTTCAAGACGCAAAACTTCCAAAAAACAAACACATTCACGCACAGAATAAAAAATCCAAGGACACACTAATCAAGCAAACAAACCCACAAAGAATCATTTCAGGTTAGGAGAAGAAAAGGTTTTTGATTACTCTGTCAAGCTTGTGAAGAAAATAAAGAAAACAGATTGCACCTTCCTTGTCAGAGAGAAAATATTTATTAAAGTTTGTGATGCATGTATAGACAAAAAGCCTGCAGACAGACATCAAAGAAGGATGTGAAAAATATGCAGATAGAACTGCAACCCCTTTATGAGTCAGTGCCCAAAGGTCATACGTTTTTTGTTATATGTGCTGTTGTTTATGTGGGCGTGTAGCTTTAATGTTTTAGCAAACACTGAGCTCCTCAGCTGAATTTTGATCAAAATGTCTCAAAGCCTGCAGGAATGAAACCCCCACCCACTCAGTTTTCTATTGTCTAAAGATTTTATTTTATTTTGAACATTCAAACTCCAAAAGAGTGGGACGGATGTTTGGAAAAGAATGCACCTGGAGTATTTTAAGCAACTCTACTTAAGATTTAAGTCGACAGTCTGGAAAACAGGCACTTAAATCGCTGCGGTTGCTGGTTATACATGAATAGAAGTTTCTAGTTTCTAGTTGTGTTAACTGTTGAGAGATCCTGAGTGGGCTGCACTTTTTGACAATTCGAAACAACTCTTTAAAGTTTCTTGATTTGGGAATCAGCTTGGATTAAAAAAAATGTAATATTTGGATCTTGATCCATAGATTTTTAATTTGTATTGGTGCTCCCTTGCATGGAAGTTGAGTGATCTCTTGTTTTGTAAAAGCAACTGCATGTTTTAGAGCTCCATTTTAGCCGCTCTCTCTGTATAAATCACTGAATAAGGGTAACAATAAAGCCATGAGATTATTTTTTTTTAAGTTCTTTGTTATGCCTTTACCGTAATTTATGCTGTCTCAAGAGTCTTCCCTTCCTCTTTGGACAAAGCACACCATTTATTTTCAATGAAAAAAAAAGAAAAGCTTAAATACTTCTTGCCAGACTCAAAAGAAACACAAGGAAACTTTATATATACAACAATAACTTAACCTTGAAAAAAAGAACAATGTTGGATGTTTTGCTGACATCTGGTACGTTGATATTCCCATAGTTATTTCAGCCAATACCGATACTGACTGATATATGGAAATAACTGAATGTTATTATCTATTTATTACTGCTTCATTACATGCAAAATGTATGTCAAAAAAAAATAAGAGCTACAATTAGCAATGTAACAGCCTGCTGACAGGAAACTGACTTTGCCATAAAGGAACTTATACTTTCAAATTAAACACTATTTGTTAAAACAATGTAAAACTTATTTTTTACAAAAAATACTGTAATATTGGATGTACATATTTCTGTAGGTTGTATACCTGATAGTGAGATAATTGAATTTTAAAGCTATTATCTACCAATTCTGATATCATACAGATGATGGTATTTATCTTTGTAGAAAAGAAGTTGCCATTTTTTTCTTTTTTCTTGAATGAAACGAGACGTTCAAAGGAGCAGCAGTGTCCTGACATTGTATTACTGTGAAATCAGAGTGACACTAAGGTAAGTGGCATACAAATGTTGCCGCACCAAGGTAACTACTCAACTTCGGTGGGCCTTAAGCAACAGAACACCCCTTGATTTAAGGGATTTAACAAAGAAAACAGAAAGATTCTTAGGTTGTTCATTTGTTGTAGTACTTAAACTGGAACATATGGCCACTTCCTGTGTGTCCATCCAAGACAATGTACCGAGAAACATTCCTATTTAGGCAAAGAACAACAAAACAAACAAAATTCCCTATAATGCCTGTGTTTAATTGTTTCAGTGGAACCTTCTTCCAGCGCTGAAGCTCATTTCAGTGTCAATGTTTCTTTACTCAGTTTGACTTAACTTTTAAAAGCAAATCCTATTTTTCATGCCAAATTTTCAAGGTATAACCACATTTCTTTCAGTGTTTTGAATTATTTCTGTTAATTATAATTCAAATTTCAAGGCAAAGACAAAGCTGGTGCCTGGATATATATGATACTACAGTATTTGGGCCATTATTAAAGCATTTAAATGGCACCAGTATGATTTTGTGACGTTTTCTTATGCCAGTGAAGAGACAAAAACACATTCATTGTGTATCTCTCTATACCCTGTGATGTTTTTCGTTTTAAGCATCCTAGAGTCTTTGTAACCAGTCTTACATCTGCTAATGGACTGAAGCTCAATTGGAAGTCTATTAGTAAGTCTTAAAATAATTCCATTAAGTCCTGACCTCTGAGTAATTAAAGCTGTGGAGATGCCACAGTCTGACATAACTATTATATGTCTACATCATAACCACATCACTGAGCTCAACACAACCAACACAATAGGCTCACCTCATGCAGTAAACACACTATTAATGATTTCACATCCCTCAGGCTGTCATTAGCATGCACCTAGCACAGTTTTAAGCTTGCAGCGAGTCTATAGGCACAGCGTGGCCATCGATAACATCGATCCTGGCATTCCTTTCATCGTTAAAGCCACTGATTTCTGTGTGCACTGGCTCAACACTTACAAGCAGGCTTTTCACCTTCATTTACTGTAGTCATAGCCAAAGTTAATCACTGTGTATCCCCTCATCAAGCATGCAGTCTCAGCTTTATTTTACCGTCGATGTGAGTATAAAAAGAGTTCTTGCACCTCACTGATTATGTGTCAAGCAAGTTTCTGTAACTGTCCTTCGAGTGGCTCATCTAGGCCAACTCTAAAGTGGAGCAATTAAAGACAATTTTCCTCTCAGAAGAGAAAAAAGGCGAGGAAAGGCTGCAAAGATCGGAAGAGAAGGTGACACTGAGCATCTCTCAGCACCCTCTTTCTGGTTATGGCGTGAGTCACACCCATGCACCAAAGGGAGGGGGTTCAAACCTGGAGAAGGACACTTGTGTTTGATTTTTATGCCCATGTATGAGAGGGAATAATAAAATGAATAGAAAAGTGAGAACACAAGTGCAAAGAAATTGAAAGAAAGAAAGGAAGGAGAATAAAGACGAGGGAAGAAGCTTGATGGAAGCGATGCAGACCATACTATGAAGGGTCAGATATGATCTGTCAGCCCCTGGGACGGCCATTTAATAGCTCGACTGGTCTTAGTGTGTGTCTGTAACATTCCTGTGTAACCTGCTTTGAAGGACATCCGTGCAAAGAGTAGGACTACACACTTGGATGAGGATGGTATGATGGTAGGTGTGAGGCTTCTAGATGCAGCCAGGCAGAAACAGATTTTTCACAGGGTCAGTATGCACTCACAACATCTGCATAGTCAACGCACATGCAGTAGAGATGGGCAGCATGTCAAGTTTTTAAGATATATAGTGATATTTGTATTCAATAATATCACTGTTAATTTATATTATACTACATATATTCTGGTAAGAAAATATTGTTCTTCTCTGGGGTGTCCAACTGGGCCACTTTGATACAATCATCTTCAGGATTTTAAAGTTAGTAAAACCAATCTAAATTAAGATTCATGCATCCACCCATCATTGATACTGTTGTTACTATGTAAGATGTGCATAACATTATGGATAGTATTAGAAAATAAATGAGGTAGTCTACATCTTCCGTGTGTTTTTGCGGAAGTTTCAGTGTTGTGAGTTTAAAGCTTACTTAAATGCTCACTTGAAATTTTGTATGCAGGACGGCATTTTTATTCAAATTCATTGTGCCTTGCCACAATTCATTCAATCAATCAATCAATCTTCATTTGTACAGCGCCAAATCATAACAAATGTAATTTCAAAACGCCTTACAAAAGGGTAGGTCAATGCCATGCTCTTCACATTCATATATTATTTTATCCCAAACGCGAGTACAGCACCTTGCAACAATAAGTAACAGCTACAGCATCAAGCAAAAACCTCCTTTTGCAGTAGCAAATCTTGAGCAGAATCAGACTTATGTTTAACAGCCATTAGCATTAGCACGAGGCTAGCCTTCCACTGTTGACAGCCAGCTGACTACCTTTAAATATGCAATTGGCTAATGCACTCACACCATCTTACTTAAGCTGCTCTAACCTGCCTATTCTTCACTGCTCCTGCTGCAAGCTGCTTTGCAACCCACCTCCATCCTGCCCCATTTGACTTCATCAGTGTCAGCTGATATTGATGCTTGTTCTAGGGGGATTTTGCTGCTTCTCTCCCTGCCTTATGCTTTCCTTGTAGGCTGCAAGGAGGGCAGGAATGTGTGCTGTTACTGCTAAGGGCTTCCACTACCGCTGTGTGGAAAGGAGAAAGAGAAGACAGCCCCCATCTGAGCCATACCGCCGAATAAAAATATGCTAATAAATGCAAATAAAACTAACTCAAATGGCTGCTATTATGTTTTTTTCTTGACAAAGTGGTCCTGAAAGAAATGAGAATTCATGATTGCGATAAATTTGTGGACTCCCCGACCATACATTTTTAATTATCATATTTGTCTCTATTGAATTAAAATTTAGAAGAGGTTAGCCCCTTGTAGTGTGGCATCTTGATTTTCAGAGGGTCCTCCTCTAAATGGTTGTAAAGGTAGTTACTATGGTAGAATTAGCAATAAAAACCATGAAATGAGAGATTGTTCCAGTATTAAAATTAACAGTATGTATGTTCAATGATGTTTCTGATGTTTCTGATGTTAATGTTGTGGTAACCTAATAAATGTGTTATCTGCATGTTGGAAAATTGTACAAGTTTGATTTTTGGGAAAAGTGACAACCCTACCACACACACACTAACAGAAGTCAAAACACTCAGCAGGGAAGGTCACCTGTAACACAGCATCATGTTTCCAGTTGGGTAAGCTAACAGTTGGCTTAACAGAGCAGTCTTCTCCATTTGACTTGGTAAACTGTGGGTTTGATGTGTATATATGTGTGTATGTGTGTGTGTGTGTGTGTGTGTGTGTGTTTGTGTGTTTCCTTTTAGGTGAGAGCAACAGTAAGCCTCTCTCGATCAAAGTGCAGAGGAAATATATCCTTAAGAACCAGACTTGGTTCTCTTGCTTTTACACTTTTGCTCTCGCTCTCTATCCCTCCTCCTCGCCCTCTTTTCCACACTCACAAGCAAAGAGAACGCACACACATTTTCAGCCTCATAGCCAGAGGATACTCCAGTAATCAGCAGAGGAGGACAGCTCAATCTGGGGTAGAGCTGTGTTTGTGGGAGGCTGCGTCTGAAGGGCCAAAACAGAGAGGGCAGCTGATACTAATGCTTCAGACTTCCAATCATGAATGCTTACTTTACATTTTCTGTACTTGTAGATCACTGTGAAAATGTTTTCTTACATTCCAGCAGACCGCTCCTCCTACATTAAGAGATTTAGCCCTGCATTTACCAATTTCCAGCCTTTCCGTGAAAATTTCCTGCCTCTATTGTTTCTAAATTGTTCATGCAGCCTGAATAAACTTTGTGGCACGCATGATAAACTTTAGAAACACTGTCATGAAAAAAATATTAACGATAATAAGATGCCTCATATCCCAAAGAGACAATGAAATGTGGAGTTAAAGCTGATTACGTGGTTGGTGCAGAGAGCTGAAACAAAAACCACTCATGAATAAGATGTGCTCAAAATTAAATGATCTATTCAAATGTATTCAAATTGACAAAGTAGGTGTTCAGCATTAATCAGCCTCCTCCTGCGAGGCTAATCAGTGACGAGGTAGCAGCAAGCCAATAATCTACTAAAATTACACACATTTCTGAACCCACCCACCCACCCACCCAAACATTAATCTACGCCTGAGAAAATATACGAGGAACTACCTGTTCACTTTAACCCCCGCGAGAGCCCTCCATCACTTCTTCTTTTGACGCACCCGGCAGCTAAATGGGGAGCAATTCTCTGACCATTAGCTTATCACCGTCCACCAGGGAGGAAGGCTCCTATTAAACAGCAATCTGTGGAAGGCAGAATAAGGTCGCACAGGCTGCGATGAAGCATGGGAGAGGATGACGGTCGAAGGCTTTTAGAGACGGTGGGAAAACGCGACGGGACAATAGGGCAACAGGAAATTAAGAATGAGTCAAAGCCAGAGTGTCTCGGTGATTTGTCTGGGAGACTGTGAGCAAAAACAGGAGAAGCAATTGCTCAGCTTGTACAGTTATTAGTATACACTTGTTTTCTATGTGTTACATGAGTACAGCATTATACACAGACAAATAAGTTGCTAATATTAACTCTCTAGCAAGGTTTGGATATTAATTTAGAACAAGCTGTGCAACCTGAGTTACTAGAGGGAAATATAGATTTCGAAAAAGTACTGAGAGGTGACTTCCATACGCCTGGTTGAATCCTCATGTTTGGTCTTTATGAACAGTTTTGTAATGAAATAGTATACATTTTTATATATTTTTTTTATTAATGGTTGATTGGGGTGTAATGATACACTCAGACTATGACACAATAAGTTTAAAGACATTGAGCTCGTCATGCATTGGTAACACTTCACATTAATAGCTCATATTAAACTTTCTCAAGTTTCATGTGCCCTTTAGCGAGTTTGACATATCTCCTCTGCGTGATAGAGTACTTCTATGAACAGGCTAAAAAAACTGTAGTATTAGAACTTCTCCCTCAACCCTTCTTTACAGCAATGTACATACTTAGGGGGATGAGTTCCCTCACCCTCCAAAATAGGCCCAGAAATGTAACATCCTATCATTGTTTTGTCAGCAGTCTAAGTCCATTGGCTTGGACTGTAGAGTGAATGCAGAGCCTCTAACAACATCGTTCAAAGCAGCGTTGAACTGACCAATCACCGAAGAGTAGTCTGGTCAATCAATCACAGAAGACTAGGCCCACAAGGCGGGGGCGGGGATCTATGAGACCAACAGTGACCATTATCTGGAAGTCATCAAAATGAAACATATTCCCTGATTAAAG
The DNA here is from genome assembly GCA_037902135.1 of Cetoscarus ocellatus. Lineage (NCBI taxonomy): Eukaryota > Metazoa > Chordata > Actinopteri > Labriformes > Labridae > Cetoscarus > Cetoscarus ocellatus. Next base: position 416,037 of record JBAMNC010000329.1, on the reverse strand, counting down.
GCAGAACTTGGGCTTTTTATGCATTAGTAAGTAACTTCACTAACACCTATAAAGCAGCTATCAACTATTAATTTATAATTTATTAACAATGAGAAATGCTTAATCAATATATTAATTTCTCAACAGATAAGGATGCTTTCATGATACATTAATAAACCATTGCTAATAGGGAATTAGAAATCTTTATATATAAACCATGAGTACAGCACTGGTCCATAATCGGTGGCTAAGAGCTATTATTTTGTTCTGATGCTCCAAACAATTAAGTTTCCAATAACTGAGAACGTTTCACCCAGTGATAATTATTTTTGAAAAAAATCCTAATTGGACCTTGGGTGTGTAGTGCTTTTCCAGTCGTCTAGCTAGTCACAGTACTTTCAGTACTGCAGGCCCTACTCACCCATTCACACCAACCTGACACATTGATGGCAGAGGTTGCCATGTGAAGTGTCCATCAGTATTGAATAACCTCATTCATGCAAATCAACAAGCCACTGACACAATGTTGGGACTTCATTGGGAAATGAACGTGACTGCAGGAGCTGAGGATCAAACCCTCAACCCTCTGAATGGGAGATGGCGGACTCTATCCCTGAGCCAAAGCCATCCAGATTTTCACTACTGGGTAATCAATAAACTCCATGTATTTTTCTTATTTTCTTCAATAACACAAGCAAAACTTGTTTATTTTGAGGTTTCATAGTTACAACTAAAACAATCCTGTTTGTTTCACATTCTGGCCATGCTTTTATACCGGCCTCTTAAACTACTGACGTCAAACCCAAGACACCAAAACCTGACAGCAAAATCTTTTGGTAAAAAATAAATTGCAATATAAAGTTCAGTCAAATCAATTCACATGGACGTGGACCTCGTGGACTGACAAGAAAACCGACATTTTAAGACTTGTGTGCTTCATCTGTTCACGAAATAAAGAAAAAAAAAACATTACAAATAGCACTCTATATTTATTCTAGTAATGAGGTTGCATCTGACCTGATATGAACTATAGATGCTGCTTGATTGATGTTCCCCTACCAAAACACAAACAGCTCAATAATCAAGCATCCAATCAGCCCTAACACAGGGGGTATCTCTGATAAAAAAAGAACTCTCAAATCATTTCTTCGTACTTTTTAAGTGCATTCATACCTCTTCTGATCATTTTCTTTTAATGAGACACATAAACAACATGCATCCAGTCATTAAGTCGCATCAAACATCATTTAATGTTTCATGTCACTGAAGTTATCGTCACATTTCTGTGCTTTAACAGTAATTACCGTGTTTGGATCACAGCTGTTTACGTTTAATCTTTGATTTAATTTCTGTCAGTATCAGGAATGGTTTATGGGACATGAAAGTGTGCACAATGAAGTACAGATATGTATCACTGAACGTGGCTGCGACAGAAAAAAAGAATAAATTACCTAAAGAACAGAGAGTTAAAGTCTGATAATAATACATAAAATGTAAAGGTGGGACATGACTTAGATATGTCACTACATCTTGTCCTGAAACTTGAAACAGTTTTGTTTTATTTAGGTAGTTATTCACTCATCACAAATCATATTATGCCATGATTTTATTTTTTCAGCGGTGCATTCATCACATAACTAGTACTGTTTTGTGTTTAAGTCTATCAGGATATAAGGGAATTGATCACATATTATATTGCATATCATATTGTATTGTAGTGTATTATATCATGAGTAATTGTGGTGTACCGTGAAAATATTGTGAGTCATTTTCAATTAAGCAAACTGTAAATCCCTCTTAATCATAGTTTATCATTTTAAAGTGTATCACGATAATATTCACGTCATGGGTTGTGTATCCCATACAGCATGGTGTATTATATCACATATTAAATCCAGTGTTGTATTCTGTGTCACACCACATACTATGAATCTCATATTTATAACTAAATGTATCATACATTGTATAACCATCACATTGTCCTGTTATGAAATTATGTAATGTGTCAAGTTTTGTACCCTGAAGAGTTGTACTATATTCACAAGTTTTGCCTTAATTTTTTATCAAAAAATGTCTCTGAACAAAACTGAACTTCCCTCTTGTAATTACAGCGCATGCTGTAATTTTGTGATTAAATGTTTATTTTGTAGATTTGGCATAGGTAAGCTTGTCTACTTGAACAATATTTTGACGATATATTAACATGGAACACTTTTGTTAATTTAATCTCATTTGAAAAACAACCACAAGCCTGAAATGATCCTGTAAAAAAATGGCAGGGCCTACAATTTTTAATCAGTGTAAATTATCAGTACTTATATTTTCAAACACTGCCACAACAAACACATAGACTAACAGTAAGTCACAGAAAACTCTTGATTTTAAAATTTTAAATCAGCATAAAAAATAATATGAATTAAAGGATAAGTTCGGTTTCTACAGCTTTCACATAGTTTATAGAATGAAGTAGAACAATATGCTCACCCAGAAGGCTTTCCTGATCCAAACAGTGCTTCAGGAGATATTTAGATCCAAAATCGAGCGGCGGACATCCGTATAAATGGTAGCAGACGGGGCATCTGTAGCGCCGCTCCTAAAACTGCATTAATCGTCCAAAAACTCATTAGTTTCACCAACATTTCATCATGGTCCGCTCGCGCTACTCCTCCACAACAGTCCGGTGTCACTCCATCCATGTTTTTGTGACTGTGCTGACCTCTGAACTGAAAAGTTTCTTTCGGTTGCGCGCGCATGCGCAGTAAGGCTCATTGTTTCAGCGGCGAGCGGTGGCTACACAATAACTTTCTTCTTCCAGTTTTGTGCAAAATGGACGAATATCTATCGGATGAAGATGTTGTGGACGAGAACTTTGAATATGATGGGTGTCCTTACAGTTTCGAGCCAGAGTATAAAGATGAGGAGCTCATCGAAAGGAGGAAGCAGAGGCAAGAAACTTTTCAGTTCAGAGGTCAGCACAGTCACAAAAACATGGATGGAGTGACACCGGACTGTCGTGGAGGGGTAGCGCGAGCGGACCATGATGGAATGTTGGTGAAACTAATGAGTTTTTGGATGATTAATGCAGTTTTAGGAGCGGCGCTACAGATGCCCCGTCTGCTACCATTTATACGGATGTCCGCTGCTCGATTTTGGATCTAAATATCTCCCGAAGCACTGTTTGGATCAGGAAAGCCTTCTGGGTGAGTATATTGTTCTACTTCATTCTATAAACTATGTGAAAGCTGTAGAAACCGAACTTATCCTTTAACTCATTTAATCAATATATTTCCCAACCCTAGCCTAAAGTATAAACTTAACACGGTCACCCATTGGTCTGTAGCACAGCTGTATCTGTGATGGGCATTCTCTGTAGCTTGCACATTTTACATGCAGGAACCACAAGAAACGTTTCAAGCATTATGGTCTGTTTGCAGAGTAGGCCTACTAATTTTGCTATTCATTAAACATCACAAAAATGGCAGCATGACATGCTTCAAGTTCATGACAGTCATTGCACATCCTTGGATGCGACATTGCAGTTGCAATGTTCAGATGATATGTTGGTCAGACCTACAGTAGTATCACACTGAATATCAAACCACAAAACTTATCAAGTACTGTATGTTATCATGATAACACTATTTAATGGACCATGGATCATGGCGGTGCAGCAGGTAGTGCGTGTGCCTCACAGGAAGAAGGCTGCTGTGAGTTTGCATGCCCTCCCTGTGCATGTGTGGGTTCTAAAGGCACTCCAGCATCCACCCACTGACCAAAACATGCTCAGTTGGTTAATTGGTGACTCCAAATTGCCCTCAGGAGTGGGTAAGTGTGTATGTAAGGTTGTCTTCTCTCTATGTGGTCCTGCTATCAACTGGTTCAGGTCAGGGTGTACACTGCCTCTCACCCAATGTCAGCTGGGATAGGTCAACCTGCAACCTCAAAATGATAAAAAGTGTAGATAATGGATGGCCCGTGTATCATGCATTGTATTGTAGATCAAATCACATATCATATTACATATTCTGCCTATCACCTGGATATAAGTAATCAAGAAGACAGGAAAAATTTCCAATCTCTACAATAAACCCACTAATACATGAGGTATAGCTTCCTTTTTATATACTGTTTTGGAGGCACTCCAGCTATAGAGAAGCAGTCAGCTATGATTTTAAAGATGCCCGACACATAAAAATCTGGAAATTACCATATTTTCCCACACTGATTTGCTGACACACACAACTGAATGCTCCGGGCAATGAATCCAATTACATAACTGACACAGCTTTGAACCTGAATGTACAGTTCATGTGTGTTTTTGCACGTATGCACCAAAAACAGCAGGAACTCAAGGATTAGACGTCTAATCCGCTCATTGGTGAGACTGTGTGCATGTATATGTGTCCACAGCATGGTGGCTAATTGCCAGAGCCAAAGCATTCACCCCAAGAATCACACACATTCACACGCATAACCCATTCACTTGGACAGTGGATCGGGGTTAAACTGATGCTAAATAATGGCTCTGTTTGGCACAAAGGTTTACATGTCTGAACTGTACAGACTGAAATTCCACATACCAGAGCAGACAAATGCTTAATACAGACTACACTGAGCTCTCTGTCTAACACCGACCACCCTGCATTCCTGTTTGCTGTTACTCCGTCTGTCTACTTGTCAGTCCTTCCCGGCTCTCCTAACTTTCACACACTCAGAAGAGGCCCACAGGCAACCCAGGCTTTAACCTAACTGCTCACCAGTCTGGTAATGTGATCCGAGCAGAAGGTCACATAAATAGCTTTCTCCAGCCAGACGAGGTGGCGGCCACACAACACATTAATAACACATTACTACTGCGGCTGGCTCATCTCCACGCTGCTCTCCTCAAGCACACGCTGGCTGTCCGACTAGCTCCATGTATTAATTTACAGTTAATACAACCAAAGTAATGGGAGCATAAAACACCCAATAATTCTGCCCCTTAACGTTTTACGAAATTACCATTCAGACCAGACTCAGCAAGTGTGCAGAGAAAAGTTTGACAAGTGTTTCATTTTGACTGCAGGCGAGCAAAATGGTTAAATAAATAATTTGATGATGTAATGATGTGGACCGGAGAGGATATTACCTGGTTAGAGTTTAATAGCACTGGCAATCATTAGCTGGAGCAGTGGCCGGTCTACCTTACTAAATCAGCTGAAGAAAAAGGGAATGGATGAGCAGAGCAGAGAAAAGAGACGAGGTGAGACTCCGTATGTTGCTGTAGATGTATAAGGCTTCCTGCAATTGCTGCCCTTTGAACACTGTTACGTGCTAAAACTAAGGCCACTTTTTGCACCAATTTACCAGATCTATTGGTCTTGTCCAACACAAAACCTTCTATTGTTAGAAGTGAGTGTCATCTGTCCTTTTAAGAGCAACAAACAGTGATTTACCAGCCTGCGGACAGGAAATTGGTTCTTTATATTGGATCTTGTATATTCACATTAAAATTGAAAATTGTTAACTTAATGCTCATATACATTAGGGCTGTCACTTTTCTCAAAAATCAAAGTCAACCAGTTTTTCTCCATACATGCTAATAACCAAAGATATTCAGTTAATAGCGTGTATGCTCATCAACCCACTGCCTCTCCCTGCCCCCTTTCCCCGGCTGCTACAAACACCAGATCATTATACTATTTACCTCTCTGGAGGCCACACCAGTGGGCCACATGTCCTTCAATATGACGCTTGCAATCTTGTCCCCAATGGCTTTTTCCCTCATCTTTGGTAGGGGGACCTACCGAGGAGGACTTGGAAGCACTGGGCTGAGCACTTGACAAGCTACTACTAGTCTGAGCTGGGTGAAAGGCTGACAAGTGGGAATTAGCAAAGTAGGCCATTTGCTTTGCACATAATCAACACAGTAGAGCCCAAAGTGCTTCCACATGGTGCTCCTCAGATGTTCCAGTGTTGTTACTGTCTGTTCACAGTGGCTTTGCCAGTCTTCCATTTTCACGGGATGTCTTCTTCTGCTTGTTTCCAGCAGACCAGGTGCAGCTTTTGTTGAGGTCAAGAGAGCACTGGCTGATCAGGTTGCACTGGGAGCACCCTGTACTGGATCAGGTGTTTCACTGCTCCAGGTGCCCTAATGCGCTGTCCAGCTGGTTCGTTTTATAGTCAAACATTATTTACAGTTCAAGTACAGATTTTTACCCAATGCTCAAATGGATATTTGAATATCGAGTATGACGTAAAAGCCCTAATAAATATGGCTTGAATATCCACAGTAAATGTCTGCAGATATTTCCATATCTGCTCAGCTTTTGAAGCATTTATCTGCCCACACTGATATCAATAATACTGTGAACCCTTACTGGTAGGTTTCAAATTCACCTGCAGTAGTGGTGGGTTGGCAGTGCCCAACCCACGACAATACACATAACTGCAAGCATGTGCACTTCCCAAAAGTGACTTCCCGCAGACACTAATTGGATGCCCACAGCAGAATTGGGGGAAATAAACTTTACTTCAAAAAGTCTTGTTGTTAACTCCAAAAACTGCAAAAATTCTGTGTACATGCTTTCAACAGTACAACACCATCATTTTGAGTCAGTGGGACCAAACTGTGAATAAAATAATGATGGTCTGTGTCCCTGTTTCTATGATTGTTTCTATCATCTCCCATAGAAACAGATGGGAGCCAGATGGTGGAACATCAGCCTGGAGAAAAACAGTGATAGTGTCATTGTTTAGAGATGAAAATGGATTAAGGACAGACATTTTATGGAAGCATGCGAGTGGGTGAGTGAGAGGAAGAGGCTACCATTAAACTTTACTTAGCACCTCATTTGGAGAAACCTTGTAAATAAAGTATGAAAGTACATGAGTTAATACAAGTAAATTTTATGCCATTGAATAGATCCCAGGTGGGGCTGTAACGCTTGAGGTGATCATCTCAGTTTAGCGTCTTCTCTGATGCGGTAGTAAATCAGCACTGCCTTCGTTAGTATTTTAGCAACATTTCATTAGCATTACTCTAACATCTCCTTTCTTAAAGAGCCAATATTATGTATTATTGTTTTGTTTTATTCCATTTAGTGTGTTTAACATGTCTCCTTTGCATAATAGAGCACTTCTATGCACAAGACAAAATGTCCATGTTGACAGCACTTCTCTCCGTCCCCATATTTAGGACACCTGTAGCTACTTGAACCAGCTTTTTCTTCTGGACTCCTCAAAATAGACCTACCAGTGACTACCACTGTTCCATTATCAGTTTAAGCCCACTGGCTCTGAGTGGTAAGCACATTGTAGAGCAGAGCGGGTCGGTTCAGACTGCTTCGAGCAGTGCTGAACCGACCTGTTACCAAAGTGTTGACTGGGTCCATTAGAGGGAAGTCCAATCCCGAGGTCAGACTACACATTCTTTTTGTCAGTCCTAAAGTGCCCACTTGAGGCTGGCTGCAGGAACCTTGGAGGCGTTATAACTGTTTGCGGGAAATGGACATTCAAAATATTTACAACCTGGTTCAAAAAACAGATTTCGTCTAATTATGTAATACAACTAAATGCTCTCACTGTGTGGGGAGAGAACTTTATTATTTTGTTACCATGTCTGTGGGCAGGTTGATCTAAAGTTCGATTAAGAAGACATATGCAGTTTGACAGAGTTCATGATCATGACATGCATCAAGAAGAATCCAAAGGCTCCTTTCATAATCAAACAGCTAATTTCACATGGCTTCGTCCAATTCTTTTTACAGTCCATGGGTTAGGCACTAAGTTACAGGCTAATTAGCCTTCAGCCTTGAGTTGTTTTTTTTGTATTCTTAAGCTGGAGTTAGTGTAGCAGCATAACAACAAGCCTTTTGTTACTCTCTAATAGGAGTTGTAGTTTGTAAAAGCATGATGAATTACAATTGGTTTAGTAATTAAGCTGTTTTAGCCCTGGGAAAGATGCTTGACTGCCCACTCTGATTAACAGCCATGGATTTGCACAAGCACATTTCCTTTTTGTGGATTTAATTTGTGGTTTTAACAGAGAAAGCTGTATTACAAACAAATCCTTCTGGCAGTTGGATTACCAAAGGGTGTGAATCCTATGTACTTCAGAGTCCAACAGTGACATGGCTTGTTTCACTCAGCAGGTGCAGTCACAGAGCTGTCAAAAAGGTTGCTGGGTTTGAAGTTTTTTCTAACCTGCCTGTTCCACCAAGCCCAGTGTCATCCTCACTCTGTATCTATTCCCACCATTTTGCTGAAGCTTTGTGTGTTTTGGGATTAAATCAGTCTGACCTGGAATCCAGGAGAATGTAATTTACTTAAGACTTAAGAAGAAAAACACATCCAACAGTAAACTATACAAACAGAGTAGACACACACTGCCCCAGTTACACCCCTTAACCCACCCTGTTTCAGACATGCCTTGACTTGAGGTTTTTTCTCAACACCGACTCTCTTATAGATCTAAAGCAAGTGAGTCAAAATAAGGGAGACAGACAGTAAAAAAAAAAAAAAGTCAATAGGAAAGTTATTCCAAAGAAAGTTTTCTGGAGGCTGATGTGTATCTAAACCATATCTGAGACAGTCTGTATCCCAGGCCATCTCAAAATAAAAGCAGTAACCAAAGGCTGCACAGAGCTGACCTCATTTTTTGTGTCTGGAGGAATGTGTGTTGTTTGGGAGTGTGTGAGTGTGTGTGGCTAAGTTTTCCACTGATGGTCCTCGACAGAAAGTGTCAACAGTTGATTTACATCAGACAGAACATCCTGTCACATGATGCAGACAAAAGAAGCCCAACGGCTCTGTCTGCCTGTAGAAGAAATTGCATGCAGTGGAGTTTTAATCCTTAAAAAGCAAAGTCTTCAGGATGGTGAGGAATAAAGAAAACAAACATGCAACATTTTAAACATGCAGGTATTACATAAAGTTACTTAGGGTTGCATGGGTTACGATCTTGTATCATGGGTTTGTTATTTTTTACCTTGTGCAATATAGCTTAAATGTTCTTTTTGGTTTTTATTGGTATTGCTGAACTCTGTTTACAGGGACTGTTATTTACTGATGTTGTCAGTGTATCCAACAGTATGACACTAAGAGTAGTTATGCAGGTTTATTAACTCTGTCATGGAGGGTATGTTTGCCAGCATTTGTTAGTTTGAGAACAGGCCAACTCAAAAAGTTAAGGACAGATTTCGATGAAATTTTCAGGAAATGTTAGACATGGCACAAGGAAGACTGATTGGATTTTGGTAGTAATCCAAATCAAGATGCTGATCCAGGATTTTTGAAAAAAGATTTCTCGCCATTTTCCACACTGTTAATAACTCAATAAGCTATCAATGGATTTGGATGACATTTTCAGGGAATATTGTTCATGGTTCAAAGTAGATGTACATTTTTGTCAATAACTCACCCAGCAATGTTGGAAATACCTTGGTGGAGGTTTGTGCTCTCTGATTTTCACACACGCAACCAGAGTTTGATTGTTAAACTGATACCCAGAACATCCCATTTTTTGGATATCTTTCAAAATTAGCCTGTATGTTCGAAAAATGTTAAATTTGATGTTTGGTAAAAGTGACAGCCCTAACCTGTGGTATCATTAATCATTTAATACAACCGTTTTTATGAAAAAGGGGCTAAATAGATAAGAACAAGCACCACTATTGTTGTGAATACACAGGTCTGTGCTTCTGTCTGCAGGTATTTGTGCTTGTGTGCGAGAGAGTGCTCATGGCTTGACTCCTCTAAACTTGTGAGCTTCCCTTTGTGGCAGGCCTGTCTCCTGATGGTGAAAGAACAAACAAAGCAGCCAGTTCCCCTCTGCTCTGTGCTGCTGAGAGGTGGAGAGGCTGACAGATAAAAGCTGACCTGCTGTTGTCAGGGCCTGTCAAAGCAACAAGAGCGAGAACACATCCAACCAGGACTGAGCCACAGATGCAGACACAGAGAGCGCCGGCTGATGCAGCTGAGAGAGATGCATGGCAGTGGGAAAAAAATGGGACGGTGAGCACACAAAAAGAGCTGAAACAACGTGAAAGAAAAGGCAGAAGGGAGAAAAAGTTTTTACAAACGGACAAAAGATGCACTTCCAAAGATGTAGAGCAAACAAGAGGCAGGATAGACAAAATGGAGAAGCTGAATCTGATGACTGAGTGACCTTCATGTAACAGTTGTTTGGTGATAAAGAAAGGCGGCTTTAATTTTTTTTTCAGCTTAACAATGAATTACATTCAGTCTTGTAAATACAAAGACCTTTCAATTTCTGGAAAGCAAAGAAAAATCACCAAATCTGCAGCTTACGTCAAACCCTCAAAGAGATTCAGTGACTTCAGCTTTATTGCTTGAGTTTTGAAACTTCACTGTTTAATGTACACTTAATGCTCTGACTGTGAAGAAGCTTGTTAGTTGTAGGCATGCATGATACTGGATTTTTGCAGATATCTGATATGCCAATATTTCCAAACTCATTATTGCCAATACCAATACTGATACAAATATTTTGTGTCAAGAGCAAAAAGGTCTCTACTCCACTAAACAAAATGGAGCTGTTACTTTCATGGTGACAGTCCCTTTATGATAAAAACAGATGTGAAGCAAGAAAAACAATGTTTCATTTTTTAGCAAATTTTACTTTTGGTTTATAAAAGTGGACAGTGAGTGCAGATAAGTTAAATGTCATGGTAGAATTGTACATTTTGCTAATATTTCAGCCAATTACACAGAACTTTGAATATACAGGGGAGGGGAAATGTTAATTAAATATTTTAAGAAACACTATATTGTGAAAAAAAATCATTTCTTGCAAGCATTATCCTAATTTTAAAGTACATTTTTAATTAATTTTACAAGTGCCTAGTTGTGAACCAGTGCTTCTATCAGACAATGGCTGTAATGCATTTTAAAGCTGCTGCCATTAGTTGCCATTAAATAACTTCCGGAAGCAAACGTTATAAATACTTGTATCTGCAAGGAGGGCGCAATGACTTTTGATGCTTAGATTTTCTGAGCATAGGCCTACTGAGAGTATGACAGGAGCATTAATGATCAAAGTACCATCATGCCATTGTCATCATTCGTATAAAACAGGATAATATGTCAGCATTTGTTTACAGGACGAATAAAAAATTAAGTACCTTCACACTGCATTTACTCAAAAACACCAAAGAAGCTCTGTCATCAGTACAACTCAAGACATTCATATTAATTCTGCAAAAATGTAATATGTGTGTCAATTCCTGGTGTGATATGGCTATAAAGAGCGTCAAGTGGTACGTGCTTTACATACACAAAATGGTAGACACACACACCCACAGTGCCACTGTGCCCCACTAAGTCTGCATGCTTCCCTCTGACCAATATTATGTTTCCTGTTTTACTGCTAAAAACTGGGTCAACTCATTTCCCCCATCCCGTCTCTGCACTGTTCACAATGGAAGCGAAACACCACAAGGGCATACATTTGAATACAGCAGCACTGAAGGGGCTTTGAGTTTTTTGTCTACCTGCCACAATGTTATGCCTGCACTGTTATGCCTTATAATGTGCTGTGCTGAGTCTCTTCTGTAAAGAACACCTTATTTCCTGATATATCTGTAAAAATGAGGGAACTTAAACAATACCTAAATGGGAGACTTTAATGTGAAGAACCTGTTGGACATATAAAGTTTTATGATAACATTAAATGAGCTTAAACAGTGTAACAATATGAGTTAGTTTTCAAATAATGCTATGAAATGAACCAGTATTTTCAACTGCAACTGTGACCACAGGGTAGAGACTCAGACTGCTTTTTTATTCATCTTGGAAAAAGCAGAAAGTTTGAATTATTTTTGACTTGTTTCTGGCACATGACACTTTGTGTGTTATTTTTAATTACCCATCAATGTGGCTGGAAAGTAATCTATTTTATTTAAGAGGTATTTTTATTGTTGGTAGAACTAACAACAATACTATAGAAACAAAATTTGAAGTCTGAAACACCCGTTATTCAGACATTTCTATCATAATTTACACTCCTGCACACCATCAAAAAAAAAAACATTATGAACAACCTCAATAAATGGATATGTTGCCAATATTTCTCCATAACTCAGGCCCTCTGCAGAAGTGCACTTCTAAATGATTAAAAACAAAATATTGTCCAAAATTTACTGCCTGACATTTCTATTATTGTGTTGCGTTTATCAATTCAAAGTTGATTTTTCTGGTGTTATGACATCAATTTATTATCTCTGCTTAGAAGAGAACATATCAGGATGTCACATGACAGAAAAAAAAACAAAATGTGATTTTTTTTTCTCCATATTATTTAAACCTTTTAACAAGACTCTGTGCTGTGTCTTTATGCGGATAAATTGTGCCTGACAAGCTGCCAACACAACCTTAAAAGACAAAAAAGACAATCTGAATCAGGATCAAATAGACCAAACAACTAGATAAGATTCTTTTTGACAAATGATTTATTAGCTAATCATCTAAGCTATACTCTTCGAAGGAGCTATAGGCTCACAGCTGTTACCTGCAAAGACCTCTGACTCTCTGAAGCTAACCTCTTTGTTCTCATCCTCCCTCCAGCCTTTTGAGCTCATATATATTGCACCTCACACAAAATACAGCAGAGTGCATATTGCACATTGTACAAAAGTTCTTTTCTCTGAGTTCATTTAATAGTGAAACTATTCCTGTTAGTGCAATCATTACCTCAGTTAAAGGATGTAATAAAGGTTGCTAAATAATAATACTTGTAATAAGTATAATAATTATGCCACTTCGCATGCTGACAGCTTCGATTGAAGCCTTCCGCTTTCAACCCGGGAGAAGAAAGAACGCGCTGTTTCCTCACTCTGATTCCTTGGATGGAAATGAGCAGAAGTACATGTTGAATAGAACACAAGTGGCACATTTGATGGAAGTCTTGAATGTTATTCTACTATTTAATCCACCTCGTTTTCTTTCTGCTGCCACAGTACAAAGGCTTTCACTGAGAGCCATCAATCACCAGCTTTTAACCCGTAAACACACACCCCTGCCACTCCCCTTCAACCATTTTCAAAGGGCAGGTAAGAAAGGTTGTTGAATCCTCACTCTGGCTTTCTTTAATCCTCCATAATGAGGTGGGTAGAGCATTAAAAATGTTGGGAGATCTGATTTTAAATTTGTGAGGAAATATGACTGACTTTCACAGCCTCAGTCATCAGATCAAAGCAGGGATAAGTCTCTCAGTGTTTCCCTCAGTTCACTCATCTCTCTCCCTCTCTATCCTCACCCTCTTCCCCCCTCCTTCCCTCGCCTCTGGCTGGGAATCTGGCCAGAGAATCTGGGCTTCCAAAGAGCAAATCCACACTTGCCCAGATTCCCAACACACACTGCTGTTTTATTTATGGTCAGGTTAGGCAATAATCTTTACCTTGGGGGGGCATTGCTCTTATCTCAGTTACTTCGTCTGATGTCTTGACTTGGTATAAATCAAGATAAAGAGTGTCAATATCAGTCATTTGGTGGCAATATTGGTTTCCACTCAACAGCAAAACATAATCTGAATTCTCCAGAACATTTGAATAACAGACTGTGATGTTTTACAGAGTAATGTTGACAACAGTATGACAACAGATCCATGTTGTGACACAACAGTGTCCTGACTGTGCTGCATTCATATAAACCACAGATGAACCTATGTGTACCTTTTGATCATTAGCTTAATGCTAACTGTTCACTTATTTATTTATCCACTGTTTTACCAATGAACATTCTTAAAATTATGTTTATTATTACATAGGTCTTTAAGTCTTTACATATAAACTCCTGTTTACTTACAGACCCAGCCGCATCTACTTTCCCCTCCCAGATAGCTGTCTGCCAACTTCCAGCCAGTTACCAGCCAACTTGCAACCACTAGAAGTCCCCCTCACCTCTCTGGGGCTGTGCCTAAATTTCACAAAAAAACATGCCCATTCATGGACTTGCAGGGTGTCTCCATGAGCTGTCATTTTCTTTACAAGAACACATAGCCTCAACAGTTTCCTGTGTTATTAGAGTTGCTGCTAAATCAACATAAAGCAAAGTTGACCCCAGAAATTCACACAAAGATGGCCATAACTTTACAGCCTATAGCTCAGGGTCCCATCATGGCCCTGCCAAAGACCAGCCAGGAACCCATCAGGGAAAGTGGGAACGATTTTTTTCTTTGTGTGTAAATTGAACAGCTGAAACTTGCCTTTCCCTCTCTGCCATAACAAGCTGCAAGATAGCTGATCAGGTTGCACTAGAGTTGACATTAAGGAGATTAACCATAAAAAAGACCAACACAGTATTTTTTCACACATATTTTTGGTATCATTCAAATCAACTAGCCTACAAGGTGACAGAAGCCCACTAAGTCTTGTCATAGTGGTCCCCATATGTCTGAAAACATTAAATATGACACTATGTTTAAAATCTAAAAAGGGGTATGACACATCAGCTTTTAATCTAATTTTACTGACATTAATCAGTTAAATAGATTGTTAAATTGATCATTAAGTAAAATAAATTGTTACTAAAAAGGATATATTTTACTCTTTTTTAAGAGTAAGTGTATCGTGGTTCTCTATCCTTTGGCTCAAGATTAAGGATCTTGATTGAAAATCTGCTAACACAGTCAACTACAGTATGCACTAAAACACCTCATATTCAGCCCTGCTCAAAACACGCTGTTTTTATGCAAATCCTCAAAATGTGTCTGATTGCAACCCTCTTAAAAAGCGGATGTGGTTTTGGCTGTCAGCAGCTGTGTTCTACTGTTTACTGTGGCTGTACAAACATGCCTAAACATGCTCCATCCACTGGATTGACCGGGAGGTGGTATCCCCTTATGACATAAGTAGGGGATCATTTTTAAACGAGCTGTTTGAGCATACATTTTCTGAAAAAAACGAGCATGCTACAGAGCAAAAGGACAGATTTTAGAGGTAATAGATAGGTCATTACCTTATATTTGCGTATAAAAATCATTAAAATGTGTACTTTTCATTATATCAAGACAGCAAGTTATTTCTACAATCCTACAGCGGTGCCATCTGACATTATGGCTTTCTTCTTCCTTGTTATTCATTGGTTTCTATAGAAAATTGGTTTACATAATCTGTAATAGTACTGCATTATAACTAGACACTGCCGAAAATAATGGGGATAAAAGATGAGCAATCTTTAAATTTGTATAGTAAGTAAATGACTATTTGAATGTTTTAAATACTTTACCATCATTTTTATGTAGCAAGGTGCTTTGAGTATTCAAATCAACCAGATGCTGTCAGATGAATCAACAAAGCACCGACTGTAGCACTCAGATCAGTGAATCGAAAGCCGCATGTTCCTGCAAACTGGCAGTCACTCAAATTAATGCAGATAGCTTTGGGCTCCGGTGATTGTTCTCAAATGATCACTTGAATGTCTCATAACCAGTGAGTCATATTCAAAAATCCTGATCTGAAAGACGTCCTGACATGGGAACTTAAGCTCTACAAGGAAAGCCCTGTTTCGGCGATGTTGTGCGTGTGTTGCATGGCGTGCGTGCCAAGCTGTCTATTTTGAAGTCAGGTCAGGACAGGCCAGCACTTCAGGCCCCTTTTAGTCACTGTGAGTCAGAGAAGTCTCTTGACAACAGGCAGACATGGCAAGGCAGAGACACCAAAAGGCAAACAAATGTGGACATGAGAGTCACATGGAGAAAAACAACAGGAAGACAAAGTGGAGGCTACACATAGATGGACAGAAAGGTGGTCAGACAGAAAAGTAAAGACTGAGTGGAGAGAAAAACTCCTGGAGAGCAGTGCATCCATCAACATGAAGATGAAGATGCTCAGAAAATGTCAGAACTATTAAAGACTGTGGTTTCTGTTTTCCTCCTTGCCTCCAGCCAGCGTGTTCTCTCAGCAAACCACAATCACACTGCACGAAACATTCACCACAGTAGCTCCCTTTTCAGAAAAAAAACAGGCCACCAGACCATTGTTCTATGTAGGCCACCATTTCTGATGTCACTTGTCCTGCCTGATGCAAAGAAGTATGGGCCGTGACCATTTAAACAAAATGACTGCAGAACCACAACCACCACCAGCTGTGCCTGTGTGTGCTTGTTTTGGGGAAAACGGAGGGGGCTTTTTTGGGAAGCTGAGTCATTTGACCTTCAGAAAGGCTGTGGTGCAACAAGCATGATGGAGCAATGGTAAATCTAGGTACAAGAAAAAGCATCATTGTTCAATAAATGAACATATGTGGTTTGCACATGACCTAGCAGTATGACCTATTATCTCCAAAACGAGGAAAAAGCTATGACTTTTGATTGCTTGTTTTTCCCCTTGAGCAACCAAAAGCAACAGTCCAGCATTTTTTTTAACAAACCAAATATTTAGAATCACTGACTTCTGCCAAACAGCTGAGTTGAGAATTAACGCTGCAAGTAGTAATTACATGAGAACATTCAAAAGAGTAAAACATAAAAAAGGCATTACCTATTGGAAATAAAAGCCACTTTTTTACTCTTTGGACATAAAACACACAAACTTAAACCAACATTAGTTTCATGAGGTCTGATCTCAGCACTGCTAGGTTTAAAACTCTGACATATTAGCCACTTTACTTAAGTGTATCATCCTTATGCTTTTTCGTAGCAATTGTATGATGGAATAACACTGAATTTAACACAGTAAAAGCACTCATATTTTTTTTTCTTTTATGTGAGTAACTTTAGCTTCAGATGTTCACCACAAAAACCAATAACACATGCTTTTATTGGGTTAAGTTATATAATTCAGATGGGTAATGGTAAATGCACTTGAGCTTATATAGTGCACTTCTAGTCTTTCTGACGACTCAAAGCACATTTTAGGGCTGTCACTTTTCCCAAAAATTAAATTTGAACAGCTTTGAACATACAAGCTAATAGCCAAAGATATTCAAACCCTGACCCCCAAATTCAATTAGATAATTTTACTATTTATCTCTCCCGAGGCCACACCCACGGGCTGCATGTATGAATTTTTCAGGCATGTCCTAGTAGCCTTTATCCACATAGGGGAATCGGGGGGCCTGCTAAGGAGGACCGAGTCGCACAGGGTTACACTTTTTAATGTGAATTCGTCGTGGATGAGGAGTGGGCCAGCTGCTTTGTCAGAATAGACACATAGCCTGGTCTTTGTTTTCATTTTGCCATTTGCAGTGTGGAGCCCAAAGTGCTTCCACAAAAACGTTCCCTAGATGTTTTCGATTGGTCGTCTGTTTAGAGGGGCTTTTCCTGTCCTCCATTTTACTGGGATTTACTTCCTCGATGTTAAGGTCAAGAGAGGAACAGACATTTGTGTTGCACTGAGAGCTCCCTCTGTTTGATCGGGCAATTCACCGTTCCTGGTGCCCTAATGTGCCGCTGCACTGTATATTTTCATATTTAAATGTATATTTACAGTTGGAGTAAGAATTTTCACCCTCAAGTTTGAGAGGATATTCTACCCATTACCACCCATTTTCTCTCACTTTCACTCACTGATGGTTTTGAGCTTCTGTGTCAGTTATTCGTTGGTCCATAAACACATCCATACTGTTGTATACCCATCCCTTTCATACATTCTACTGATGTGGCACTTGGGGTTAAGTGTCTTGCCTAAGGACACATCAACTTGTGACAGCCAGAGCAGGACTGGAAATGAGCCTACATTTTAAGAGTTACATTTATATTTCTGATTCATGTTAACTAAACCATTGCATTTGTTATTCAAACAAAATGTGATTGTTTCTGACTCTAAAGACAGGAAAAAGCGTTTGTGCTTCTGAGAGATACAGAGTTTCAAGTTCTGTGACGAGTGAGCTTCACTGGAGCCATCTCTGCCCGTAAAAACACCCTGGACCAGAACACGAGGGACTTCAAAACTTCCATGTGGCATTTTAGTTTTGTTTAAAGGTGATCTTAACCACATTTTGATATAATGCTTTTATTACATTTTGTTGAATATTCAATTGCTGATGTGACTTACAAAGTTTAGTGCTCTCCCTTTGTCTTTTAGATAGATAGATAGATAGATAGATAGATAGACCTCCCTCTCTGCCTTTTTCTGCATGCAGATGTTTTTTATGCCTGCATGTCAATTACGAGCAAATTCTCAATGTAAATAGGATATTTTAAAAAAAGGTTGAGTCCCTCCTTTTTCTCCGAATTACTATTTAGTTGAGCGCACAGCTCTTCAACCTTCCTTTGTAGAATCAGCGGTGATATTGGTGATGTTTATCAGTTCACAAAATTAGCAGAATTAGTCACATGGCTCTGGCTGCCTCTCCAGGCAATATGGTTTATTTAATAATTTAAAATGTAAGTAGTGATGTTGTTTAAAAGCACTTTTTAATAGTGCTAAGTAACTATGATCTCAATATCAATTAAAATAATTAAGAGACAAGTATTTCTTTCCATAATAGGGCAACCCTACATTTAACCACGGTTTAATGAGTCACAGTCAATTAATCCTAAGGGCTCTACTCAATGTGTTTTCCATGCTCATTAAGCAAAGCTGGAACTGATTTTTGACACATCCTGCACAGACAAAAAAACAAAGTAGCACCAGGTGCACCAGCTTTTATGTGGCATGCTTTGCCTTAGCTTTAGGCCCTGTTTCACCACAATGTTTCAACGAAAAACATGTTGCATTTTGGATATTTCCATGACAACAGCAAATTGTGTACCTGTAAACTGAAAGACGTAACAAGGGGTTCATGGGAGCAAACTTCACAAACAACATCATTGGTGTTGTCATGAATACTGGCAATATAAAGTGCTTCTTATAATGGTGACTACTCAAATGTGCGCTACAGTCTCAGTCAATAGCCACGTGTGAATTGACTGACTGCATATGAGCATTGCACTTCAAGTAAGGTAGACCAAGACAGCAAAAGCAGACTACGGAATTCTTCATACTGCTAACTTCCTTTAAAATAGATATCGATAGCTGGGTATGTACGCTAGCCGATACATAGCAGTCAATGGTGCCACAGAAAGCATTGTGATTACCCGCTTTTATGGTGAAGCTACACATAAAACTAAGTTCACTTGACGCTCCAGTAAGAATTTTTACATTGTTTAACTTTTCCTCAACAAAGCCCCTGTGTTTGGAACTTTGTTGTTATATATAGGCTTCGTATGACTGCACCAGCCACTCGCTGCTCTCCTCTCATCAGCTGTTCATGTCAGAGCACTGCAGTAGTCATTCAGTCAGTCATTAAAGCACAACCTGAAATAAATCTCACTCTCCTTAATAGTCAGAATATAGGTTGTTCCTGTATTTATCCTGTATGTAAAAACTGGCCAAACAAATGGTGCCAATACAGATTTTAGTTGCTTGAGGAGTTCCTCACCAACTTTCGCTTGTTGTTTTGCATATGGACATCAGGATTTCTTCTCTCTGCAATGACAAAACACCGTCTTTGCAGTACCCATTTTACCTGTCAGGATCAGAAAGGCCCAGAAGAAGTAACTAAGTCCTGCTTGAGAGTACCTCCAGGTTTGTGTGTATAGGCTCACAGTTCATGCATCTGCACCAGGTAACTTCACAACAGTCATTCCCATCCCTCTTCCTACCTGTCACTCCATCTGCAAAGGTTCCTCCTCTGTGTACCCTGAAAGATATCCTCTCGTACCCGGGATAAACAGCATCAGCATGTCATGAAGAAGTTTAATGTTTGTTGTTTCTTGATCAGACTGACAGCCTGAACAGCTGATGAGAGCACATTGCTGTTGGAAGGATGTGTAGTCTATATGTGGCATCATGAAATGTTTCCAAACATTAGGGCTATGTCAAAAACAAGTGAAAAGAGTCTTACTATAGCATCTAGCCAAGCCAAAACATTGTTTTATTTGTAGTTTTACCCTAAAAGTGGGGTATGAGGCTTTCTGTGGCACCTGCCTATATTAGCAAGTTGCTTTATTGGCAATTACATTAACTAGTGCCAAGGACCTTTGAGCAACCCCACTTCAAAAGATCCAAACCATCCCTTTAGCCTTATGTTTTAATTCCAGGATCACTTATCATAGCACTGTTAGCCTGGTGTTGCTGTGTTGATGCTTCTTACTCCGTCTTATCCTGTGTCTGAGTTTGACTGGCATCAAGCCATGAGATAAGGCTCTGAATTTCACAGGAGTGACAAAGATAACCGCAGAGAGCACTTCAGTCCTTTTCTCTGTCCTGTTGTTCCTTACAGTCTTCATTTCTCTGTCCTCCTGCCCCCCACACTCCGTCTGTAAATTCTCAAGTTCTTTTTTTCTACCCTCAACATCTCCGTCTCCCTCCCTGGTCGATGGGATAACCATCTACCCTTTCAGCGGAAGGCAGTGCCCTATCAGTCTCCCTTTGGCCATCCCCTTTACTTTTTCTCCATCCCTCTCCTCTGCCTTCACCCCGGGGCCGAGAGGATAACCATCTAGCCTTTCAGCACAGGCCAGCTCTTTCTAATGAGTGTTTCCAGTGATATAAGACAGTACAGAAGCTTTGTCCCTCTTACTCTGGAGCATTTCAGCAGCTACGGGAAGAATGATGAAATTGGTAACATTTTGTGTTACATGTACAGAGCACAAGTTGAAGGACATTTAAATAACTATAAGATGAAAAAACAGATGAGATAAAACTTGAACTTTGCTTGTTAGCAGCTAAAATGAGGGCCAAGCATGTTTAAAAATTACTGCTATAAAAGGTATTTTATCAAGATCAGCAAGTCAGGTTCAAGAATCAAAATACACTTTAATTAAACAGAAATGAAATTCTTAATCAAGCTAAAATTAAATGTCAGGAGAGAAAAATACTATAACTAGATTATCTCTTCAGATGCCATGATTTCTGTTGTGTTCAATCCAAAGAGTCCTGCTGTTTTCTGTGCCCCTCGACACCTTTTCAGCATTAGTTGCATTTGCAAGCTACATTTTTAATGCAAGCTGAGTACCTGCACAGAGGTTATCATTAGAGATTTTGCTTTCACACATAGCATTACCCTTCTTTTGAAGGTCTTGCTCTTTATCAGACATGTCTGAGACAGTCAGGACAAAAGATGTCACATTTATAATATCAATATTGATTAAAGTGACTTTTGAGCAGCTTCTGGTGTGAAGACATTTTTCTTTTTTTGCAACTGATGAACATCCAGTTGTTTTTTTCAATTTCATAAGACAAAATTTCTCATACAGACATAGTTAAATTTGATTTGGGAGAACATTAAACATTTCATCTAACCTAAACTGGTGATTGGTTAATGCAATGTTCAATATATTGATTTTAAAAATGGATAAAGTGTCTTGTTCTCAGATGCAGATTGTTGGTAGTAAGAAACATTAACTCTAATATGCTTGAATGCTTGTTAACCACAACATGTTGTGGTTGATCTCACAATATTTGAGTCTATATACACAATTCAGGGGTTTGGTTACAAATAGTTTGAGATAGTGATTGAAGATTCTTAACATGTTCATTTGACTGAACAGTTTTCTCATTTGACAGAGGAATAAAAGTAATTGGAGATCATTTTAAATTAATGATTGTAAAAATACTATTACAACAAGACAGATATTTTCTCTCTTGAAAAAATAATTCCTCTGTGGATTTCAGGTTCAAATTTCCAATAGAAAATATTAAATAATTTATTTGGGCAGTTAATTCATACTGACTTGTTTTCTCATAATGTTAAATATGTCCTACTTTATGGTATACTAATATAAAATTCTAAATTGATTATTTATAACTTATCATTTCTAATCCTTGCTCAATGAAACGTAAATAAATAAAGGTATGCAAGAAACCATCACTATTCACAGCTATAATCTGCTGAAAAAGCTTGAAATTGCACTTTGCTTAAGAAGTGCTTGTATTTGATCTTTGAGGTCTAAGGTGTTCCGACTGAGAATTACCATTGTATCAATTTTGATTTATTTAAGAAAGATCCAGATATAAATCAGAAACAATTAATAAATAAATAAATGATATCTGTCTAATTCAAGGGCAACAAAAACAGAAATCCAAGACACCCAATATTTGATAATTTATCATTCTGAATTTACAAAAATTGCAGGCAAACTCCTGTCTGCTGTTTAAATTGCACATTTTTGTTGAGAACATTTTCTGACGTAGGTGGAACTCACAAGAGTAGAGGTTCTTTTATGCAATAAAGGACATGTGTTTGTAGTTTTTGATCATTAAAAACAAAATAATCACACACAAGTGGGTGTGAAGGACTTCTTTCGGTTGCCAAGCTGTCAGTATTGTTTGAATTCTAAACACATCCAGCCCTATCGCCAAGACACTTAACAGTATTTTTTATTAAATGCTTATAGTAGTTCATTATTTCATTAAATAATTAAAAAACATAGACCATATTACTGTGTGCATTTAGAAATACAAAAGTTATATAAACCAGCCCCTTTTGTTTCATAATAAAGGTGTATATAGATTAAAGTGTCACCATAATGCTTTGCTCAGCATGTACACTATTGCTCAAACTAGATCATACATTAGAATGCAGCCCACCTCTCTGACAAAATGTATTTAAGTAGAACTTATACATCAAATTTCACAGTAAATCTAATGTTCAGACAGAACAGGATCTCCATGTTGACATGCTGCAGATAGGGAAGTTTTGACGGCTTAGCAAGACCAGAGTGCAAGAATTGTAAAAAGAAGATGGTGGGTCATGACAGAGACGATATTCCAAAAAAAGAATGTTTGCGAAAGTCTGATGCTTTCAAAACTGATAAGTGACTTGAAAAATGTTGGGATAAAAGTGTGTGAAAGGAGCAAGTCAGAGTTTCAAGCTCCCTGTTTAGCATACAGCCAGACAGAAAACCAGAAAGTTGTGACAAGTGACAGAGAAAACATCTGAAACTTTGAAGCGAGCAGGCACATGTGCACAGAAAAAAGTGAGAGACAGAGTGAGTGAAGGTAGAGAACAACAGAGGCAGAAAAAGAAAGAGAAGGAATGCAAGAAGCTGCTGCACTTTCAAGTTGGGGAGTGCAGATTTGACAAGCATTTAGTTTTTTTTTTCTTCCTTTTTCTCCCAAGACAAACCTATGAAAGCCCTCTTTCAGGCCCCGACTGAAAGGAGGATTAGGCAGCAGCAAAGCGAGTGAAAGACACAAACATTCTGTAACACATCTTGTGCATTTACCTGTCAGAGCGTGGCAATAAAGCTGCTCCCATACAGGCAGGGTGCCAAGAGTTTTGATATCTTAAGACCTAAAAGGGCTGTCTGTGAAACTTTTAGCACCAGAGTAGATTTAGGTCTTTGTTAAGGTCAAATATATTAAAGATACCAATACCAAAAACAGTATGAATAGTCCTGCAATGTGTACAGCTCTCTACACTATTTAAGTCACTGTCTTAAACACACACCCACAGCCACTTTATTAAGTACACCTGTTCAACTGCCCATTAACATGAATGTCTAATCAGCCAATCACATTACAGCAGAATGCATTTTGGGATGTAGACATGGTCAAGAAAACCTGCTTCAGTTCATCAGAATGGGAAGAAAGTTGGTTTAAGTGACTCTGAATGTGACATGGTTGTTAGTTCTCAGCTAGACTGCTGAGCTGATCTAGTGGGACTGTTACACTCTGCCTTATATAGGGTGTACAGATAATGGTCTGAAAAAGAGAAGAAATCAAAAGAAAGATTTTTTTCTGATGCCAGATGTCTGAAAAGAATGCCAGAGGGGGCTCGAAATGATAGAAAAGCAACAATAAATTAGGCTATGATCACGTAAACAACATTTTAGGTCACAGAAAACAATCATTTCAGGGAAATGTTCAATTAGGGTATCCCCATGTGGACATGGAAATGGGCCTTTCAGGCAAAAAGTGTCGATGTCATACTATGCCACATAACCACTGTTTACACGTGTAGCTGTAGCCATTAGTAAACGGTTGTTGTTTTAATAGTTGTTAAATAGACTATTTACATGCTAACACATCCTTTTTGTTGCTCCCTCACTATGATGCTGATTTTTAACCATCTACTTATACAAATGCTGCTAACCTTTTGGACCTGGACATGGTGTTTTTGTTACACAAGTGACCGTGTTGATCAGTGACCCATGCCTGCTCGTGTCTGTGGTTGCCATGGTTACGCCATACATTGAAACCAACAATAGTGTCCAAGAAACATTTTCATAACAATATTTGATCTTATTTGTCTTGATTTGAAATACAAATAAGTATTTACCCTATAAGCCTGCTAACACCAGTTAACAAAGCCGCAACTTTAACCCATAACACCAGTCTGACATGAGGTTGGAATAGATATGAGATTAAAACAGCTTTTGCATTGATTTTTTAAAAAAGTAACAACACAAGGACATTGTTACAAGGTAATAAGCAGCATTTGACACTTTTGGACATAGCCTAAAAGTACCTATCATTAAAAACAGGATATGCATAAAAAAAACTTTTCTGAATCCACAACACATCACATCTTGCAGTGGCCTCCACAAACACCAGACCACAATCCAATAAAGCACCTTTAGGATGTGATGGATTGGAAGATTTGCATCATGGATTTGCAGCCAACAAATTTGCAGCAGCTGCGTGATGCTATCATGACAATAAGGACCACAATATTTGATGAATGATTCTGGCACCTTGTTGAATCTGTACCACAAAATATAAATGCAGTTCTGAGGGCAAAATCGGGTCCAGCCAAGCACCAGATGAACCTGAGACAGTTAGTGTCTTTGAACTATAGAGCACTCTTCCTCTTCTGTGATCATACACTGCTGTCTGACCTTTTAGTATCAAAGTTGCACATCAGTCCCAAGCCCTTTTGTATGTAAGTCCCCTTACAGCTGTGTTGAAGAGCAATTGGCCATGGTACTTGCTGATCCATCTTTGAAGAATGCTTGGATTGTGCTGAGCAGAACATAAATCCTCAAAGTGCACATAATCTGCCACTGTCCCCGTCAGCACAGAGAGAAACTAATGATTTTTTACATCATTAAACTTGTTCCAGTGCTTCAGGGGTCAGTGTGTGACCAGTCAGCTTTGCACTGTCACACTAACAATTGCTAACTCCTGACAAATTTAAGGAGCATTTGAGGTTTAAAACGTGTGAATCAATGTGATTTTTATGTTGTTGTTTATCGCATAGTTTGACAAGTATCAAGTGGTTCAGTCTGAGTCAGAACAAATGGTACTTCTTCCAGGAAAGGCTTTAGTCTTGTTTCCACTCGGGGATTATTACGCCATCATGAAAGCATTCGTCACAAGGTCAACAAGGCCAAACAGCATTTCTCCTAGACACTCACTTGACACTAAGTTAACACAGAGGCTAACATAGTTAACAGTTCACATACTTCTGAACTGATGTCTCACATCTGCTTTACTTCTCATTTTTATCCTATGCAGATTTGCAGGCTTATTTCTGCTTATTTCTTTATATACTATATTAAAATCTCCTGTAAAAAGACTGTGATTTAGCTGACCATGAAAGAGACTGGTATCAATACAGATGCCTCACTAAGATTGACAAAAGCAAACAAAAAAAAAAACAACCATGGTAAACTGTTGGGGAGTTCCTAAACTGCAGTGTGCTTCTTCATAATAAAAAACTTCAGTGATGATATTTTTTATATGTCAGTATTTTAATATTGGATACAAGCAACATCATATTGATAAATAGATTAAATGCTGTGCACGGGGTTACTTTTCCCAAAAATCAAACTTTATTGGTTTTCAAGCAAACACATTGATAACTGGCGATATTTAGTTATTAACCTTTAATCACCCGTTCCGGCCGCAACAGATGAAGCATTCCCACTAGATTTTTAATATTTACCTCTCCCACATGGGAGGCCACATGTCCTTGCATATGAAGCTTGTAATCTTGTCTGTGATGGCCTTTTTCCATGCTTCCGGCAAGGGAGCCTGCCGAGAAGGAATCGGAAGTAATGGGCTGTGAATCTGACAAGGCACTGCCAGGCTGCGCTGGGTGAAAGGCCGACAAATGGGCCCATAAGTAAGCCAGTAGCTTTGCACATATTCAACACACAGAGGAGCGCGAAGTGCCACCACGCAGCGCTCCTCAAGATGTTTTGTGTTGTTACTGTCCGCTACACATGACTTTGCCAGTCCTCCATTTCCTCGAGGTGACTTCTTTGTCTGTATTTAATAATGTTTGCAATTTAGGAGTGATATTCAACAATAGCTGTCTCTATTGCTACAAAAAATATTTTTAAGAAAAGTTAACCCAGTCTGGAGCTTTGAATTAACAACCTTCAAGAGGTCTTTCCTTTAATAGTACATCAGAATGCACTTTTTATTTTTTCTTTCTTCTTTTCAAATTTCTAATTTTAATTTGTTTATATATATATATATATATGTCTTTTATTTCTTCCTTTTTCTCTCTATCATTATTATTGTATTTTATTTATTTACTTTGATGTATGCTTATATGGTTCTGTGTTGCAATGTTGTACAAACAAAAATCTTATATAAAGTGTTAATATATAAACATATACATATATATATTTTTCTTATGACCATATACTGTATTTTCCTAAATTAGAACTCTTGGTTGTCAAAAAACTGCCTCTCAACATGATCTTTTTTAATTTATAGAACTAGTTAAACATTTTACATATGCTTGTTTTCTTTCTTGCAGACTGATGATCAAATTAATAACAGTCCAATTTCTTTCCACATAATTTAAAAATAGCTCTACAGATGGCAAAGGCTGAAAACATGCAGAAACAAAAAAAAGGAACCACTTTCCAAGACTGAAAAAATACATCTGCTAGTTCTAAAGCTCATTATTAAACACACTGTTTGTTTATTCTGCACAGTCACTGAAGTGTGAAAGAACATGTTGTCATATGGCAAACACAATGTCTGAACAAGTCTGCGGGACGTTATTACACCTAGCAGAGAAAAAGCCCACGGTAAACTATCCAGCTGATGAGCCAGGATTACTGTTCCTGCAAGTTTCCTGTCTTTTAAGAAAGCAAGACTAGTTGGCTAAGCTAAGCTAACAGAGACAAATCTGTCTTTTCATTAAACTCTCTGAGGGAAAAGGCAGGACAGAAGGAGAGTTACTGATCTAAGTCTGGAGGTGTTATGACTATTGAAAGACCATTGCTAACACCGTAACAAAGTGGAGAAAAGATTCTTACGTGTGTGACTGGCTCTCTTGTGTATGAGTGCAGATGCTGGCTGCTGCATTGGGAAAAGAAAAACAAAAAAGCAGTGGTGGCCAACGTTACACTACCATCCTAAAACTTGTGATCAATGGGAGTATTTCAACCCCTTCTCTGCAAATCAAGATGTCAAAGGTCCCCTTTATTCCTAAACATTCATGGTCCTCATTGTAGTTAGAAGGCAAAAGAGAGACTTATTTATCTGCTCTAAGGCCAAAGCTGTAGCTGACTTTGAGCCAACACTGCGAACCCAACACGTTAACTGTCCGACAGCAATCAGCAAATAGACACGGGAGCCCCGTTTGGAGTTTTGGCCTTTGTCACTGCTCAAACAGCTTAAATTAAAACATGTCCTCAGAGCTACTGATTGTTTTTTTTTTTAATTCTCCATTGATGACCACAGCATTTTGTCATATTGATGAAACAACATAATTTCATATTAAAGTGTATCAAATGGTTTTGTAGAGGATTATATTAAATATTTCATCCATCAGTTTCTGTACCTCTTCTTCTTTTGGGCAAAAGGCAGGCTACATCTAACCTTGTAGTGCAGCTAGATCAGCTCAATTCAATGCCTGTAATCAGGCAGATTCTTAGTGCCAAGCTCCAATCTACAATGACTGTAAGTGGCCCAGAGCAGCACGGACCAATCAGCATCCATAGCAGGAGGAGCTGGGAGCTAGAGGCAAGATAACAACAGGAATTGACTGTGCATACAGCAATTAGCATAGCTATTAACAGTTTCAGGAGCAGTTACATAAGACCAAGACCGCATTATTTTACTAAATGAAAAACAAATAACACAACAGGCATCTTGATAGGATATTTTCGCTCCATTCCCAACGTGTTTTGCAGAAAGTTTGTTTTACAAAGTGGCTTACGTTCTGTCCTTTACATTGTAGCAATAGTGCCCATCTACTACATAATCTGATTGGCCTGTAATTAATGTGATTGACAGAATATGATCATTCAATCAACAGTCAGATATGAAAGCTTCTGCATTCCCAAACACTTTCTATGGGTTCTTTCTCAGATGGACTAGTGAAATATGCTAAATGGTGCATCTGGTGTATCAGGGTAGGTTACACCCTGGACTAGTCAACAGACAGTCTCATGACACACAATAGAGACAGCCAACCACTGAAGCACAAACTCACACCCTGGAGCAAGTTAGAGTCACCAATAAACCTAATGAGTGCTTTTTTGGCCTCTGGAAGGAGCACCCCAAGAAAATCCATGCATGCATAGGGAGAATAACAAAAATTTATACAAAGAGGCCCCAACCTACTCAGGAAGTCAAACTAGCAACCTACATGCTGTAAGGTGCGAGCACATACTGAATATCAACACAACAAAGTTTATAGCACTTTACCATACTCAATCCCACTTCTAGAGGAAACTTCTGACCCATCTTAATGAAGTTCTTCTCACAATATTTGGTCCCAAAATTTGACTCCACCTCATTCTGACAAAGGAATGCAGCTCCTCTTACCATTTTCATTCACCTGCCCTTCCCTCTCTTCCTCTTCTTCATCTGGCTGTGTGAAGGTGTTACAAATGCTCTGAGGAGGACCAGTGGACTTGAATATGTGGCCTGGAGCTAACTTTCCCTGACATAATGTTGCTTTCCTCCTGCATCACAGCCACCTACAAAGCCCACCATTGTGTGGCCCTCTCTGTGCCCTCCGCCCATACTCGTCACACCAACCCTGAGCTCCCGCACTGCACTGGCATCAGTCATCAGACAAAAGAGCACTTTTTAATTAACTTCAAATCTGTCAGCTCCCACTGAGCCATGCCAAAGTAGACATGTCAGATCAGACCCCATTTGATCTTTATGGGGATTTTCCCTCTAAAATTAAAAAGCGAAAAAAAGGCCAAGACATAAAAAAGTAGCTCATATTTGCTTAATAAACATCATACGACAGAAGTCAGCTTTCTAGTGTTCATGTACAGGTGTGGTTAAATGAGTATATGCATGTTCCTGAGGTTATGTATACAGTAAGCTGCTGAACTACATGCCTTGACTTGAGAGGAATGGATTTGACAGCTCTGTACTCTGACACTCGTAAATATAAAAGCCAGACAAGGCCAAAATGTGAACACATGTTGGCAATGACTGATGTCAAACATGATATAAATCCCTTAGATAGCATATTATTTCCAGTTGGTTCAATTTGTCTTCCATTATGAAGACTCCCAATGATACAGCATATGTTAATAAGAAAAAAAAGGCTTTATAAGTGATTTAAGATATTCATTTCAAAGTGTATTTTTAATTTATTATTAGCAATTTTAAATTTTTCCCCCAAATAGTAGATTTAGGGTAGCCAGATGTGCTGCTTCATGTCAGACTGTACAGGATTTTTGATCACTTTAACCATACCCAGAAGATCAAGACTAGGGATGGAAAATTATAAGATTGATCAATGCCAATGTCAATAACAATTCTGTTTATTGATCTGATTCAATTCCTGTCAGCAACAATGTTAAACACAACACTCCTGATATTCCTGATTCCTGATTAGTGCCATGCAGCATAGATAAATGATTTTGCAAGTTGCCGTTTTTCACTTACTGCCTTGATTTTTGACTTCTTTCTTATCATTTTTGCTAACAATCTCTTTATGAGAGCGTGATTTCCATGCAAAGCCTGTAGAGCAAAGTGGGAGGCACTGATTTTGGAAATTTTGGGCCCAATGAAAAGACATCACATAGGGCCCTTTCTCAACCATCTGTGCACAGTTCCTCAAACCAAGCATCTGTCAGGCAAAAAATAAACAGATAAATATGATGAAATAAGCTTTTGAAAATGGACAGATAATTATTGTTACAGCCAAGTTGTTTTGTTTAAAGACATAAATAAGCTTTAGACATTGGAGAAAACACTCTTCAGGAGAAATGAACAATGTAGGTGGGGGAATTTACAGGCATCTGGACCATTTTAAGTATTCAGTTAGTTTTCATTGGTCATTTACTTTTAAGATATAATCAGTCCACATCAAATTCTGGTCTTTTGACCCTGATAAAGATTTGGCAGATTGTACATTTGTCTAATTTCATCACCTGTCATGAAGACCCAGATATTTAAACATGCAATTCAGGCATTCGCACAGTCAGCAAAATCTATGAAATTAAGCTTCATTAGGTGGTCTAGATGGTCTTTTTCTTTTAAATAAATGGTAATCAAGCAACCCAAAAAACACCTGAATTTTACTTTTTTTGCAATTAAAACATGAAAAAGCTGTTAGATTTAGTTAAAAAGAAAATAACTCTACAAACATATATGACAAAATGTTGCTAACACTATAGGGGCCCCTGGCAGTTGTGACCCCTAGAATCTTCCTTACTTTTTCCTCCTCTGCTGGAAGGGGCTGTAATGCTCAGGGAGAGAAGCATTTTTGAAGTGGCAAAACCCCCTGTCCCTGTTGAAGGCATGCTCAGAATTCTTGGTGGCTCGCAGTTTGGGAGCCATCCTCACTTTAAGACAGCTTTTCTTCCCTGTTATGTTAGATTTATCAAAGAAACCAGAATGGAAGCTCACTGATATTCAAATAAGCCTTTTGTAGTGCAGCTTTTGTTTTAAAGGGCTTCTTACTTCACATTAGAAAAACAGCCTTGGAGGTGAGCAGACCTGGGCAGCACTAGCTGACATGCACTTCCAGAGGGGACTGCAGTGGGACTAAACTTTTGTATTCATCAGCTTTATAAGGTTTATCACTCCCAAAGTAGCAGGGAGAACACACCCAACACTGGGCTTTTAGAGCAAGCTGGTGGCAGCAAGAGTGGGGTTACAGGGGTGGTGGGTCGTCCACACATATACCCACAGGCAGGACAGTTTTGCACTATTACAGGGAATCTCATGCAACATCACCACATTTCATGCAACACATATGAAGTGCTATGGTTATGGGCTCTCTGGCACTAGAACTAGGCTGTACTCTTGTATGTTTGGTGTAGTTGTGTAATGTTAGGCAACGCAGAGTTGTCAGCCACACAGAAAATAAAGGCAAATGGGTACCTCTCCTTAACTTAGCAAGAAAACATCAGTGTCTAAAAGCTGAGTGAAATCTGTTGTCATGAGGGAAAAAAAATCAGGGTATGACAGGCAGGTTTCTTTCCACCTGCAGTCTTCAAAAATAATGAAAAAGAAAGTGAGAGGGGAGAGATATGGAGAGGGTTTTTTTTGCAGCAGAACAGCAATGCTTTGGAGAGTAAAGACGCTGCACATCAAAGCCTGCTTTGGGCTAGATGTGGGGAAGAAAGAGGATGAAGATGAAGAAGCAGCATGAGCACACAGCCTGTGTTTCTATCCAGAATCTCTCCAAAGAAAAATACATAAAGAAGAGAGGTCCACAGAAGGAGGAAAGAAAAAAGGAGGTCCTTTAGTGGAAGAACATGAACTTGACAGAGTCTTATTAAGGCGGCCGTCTCCAGACAGCCTGTTAGGTTCCCTTTACAGACTACAATAATAACTACAGGGGTAGTCGCCAGTTAACTGCCAGGGCAGATGTCTGTATCACCAGATACTGCTGCAGAGCGCGACCAAGTGCCACAGGCGGGTTTTACCACAAGGACAGACCCTCTCATAAAAGCAGATATCTCCTCCTAGTTGTTCCACACACCTACAGTAACTACATACAGGCTGCAGAAACACCTAGAGATACAATAAAAACACTAAACTGAGACAGATTCTGTTTGCTAAACAAGGCAGAAACAATATAACTCTGACAAGAAGGCAAACCCCCTCAGAGGCTTCCTCACAAGGACACAAAGAGGCACAACACAAGGCCTTACATTTGTTTACAGGTGGACAACTTTGGGAAAGGCAAGTTGACTCATTAATATAGTGGGCTTTAGCATTTTAGGGGACACTTTTGAACCTGCTGTGAATGTATTTAATGGGTTTTTATGTGGGGCAAGGCGCCAGGACTTCATGGGGAAACTGGGAGACCAGAGCTCTGTTTGTGGACAGACTGCGAGCATGGGAATCCCAAAAAACACAATCAAATGGGATAGAGATCAAGATAGGAATTTAATCTGGAAGTAAACAGTGAATGGACAGAGTAAAAACAGTTCTGCTCACATTTTTTCTTGTTTAGTCTATCCAACTTTTGCCGCATTAGCTACTGAAAAGGAGAAATCATTTTGAAATACTCAACATCCTTCCACCAGCCTTTTAGACTCATTTTGTTTGAATATACCTAGTGTATCCAATGTCAAGTTTTATTATTTAATGCCTTTTACTACCCTTGACACTGACACGACATAAAGTAAAGGTAGATTGTACCAGAGGGAAGTAAACAAAGACTTACAAAATGCAGTTTTAATACGTTTGAAATGTCAAGGAGAGGCAGCAAGAATCAGAAAGTGACAAGTTGTGTTTTGGATTTCCAGAGAAAGCAAGTTCAGCAAGTTCAATACCACCCAGTGGATTAAACTGTACATAAGGAGATGAAAGAGAAGGCAACATGAAAATAGTGCAAACATTGTTGTAGAGGATGTGGAGAAATGGAGGTGGATCACTCAGGTTTTTTGGAAATGTAGTAACATAACGCAATTTTGTAAAAAAGCTACAGTATCTGATTCATTGCTGAAAATACTTGGTTATAAAATCCCTTTGTCCTATAAAGTACTGTATTTATGCAACATATGTGAAGAAAATGTACATTCAAAGGACAGGTACTTGATGAAAATTTTACTGATAGCTGGTAAAAAAGCCATTACAAGGACGTGAGGAAAGGAGGACCTCCCACACACACGCAGGAACAATGGTCACAGATTGTGGATGATATCTACACTTTGGAAAGGGTGACACATTTCCTGAGATTACAAGGAGCTCAATTTGAGACAAAATGGACAAATGGACAATGTTCAAGACCAAACAGCAACGAAACCCATAGAGGCACCGAATGAGACATATATATCTGTCTGTTTGTTGTTTGTACTCACCTGTTTGTCTTGATGTCTTTTTGCATTTGTTTAAGTGGAAAATACTCAATAAAAAACTAAAGTGAAAAAAAAGAAACGAAAATAGTGTATACATTAACAATTCAAAAACATGTAATATGAAAAGAAAAATAACATGATATATGAAACACAGAAACAGTGTCTCAAAAATAGAAATGTTGAGGAAAGCTGCTTTTAATAAGTAAATACAAACAGCAATAATTAAATTAGGGGTTAAGTGAAAGAGAGTTTAGTTTTTTATCACTTAGGAGGTCAAGCTTTTTAAAGGAAGGGTCCCATAACACACTCCCTGCCCTCCTCACACTAAAATATATAAAAGCACTGAGTGCAGTAGAATGATTTGTTCTCCCCTTGAGCAGAGGTTAGAACAAGTTTCAATATTACATTTAGCAGTTTTGCTGGATGGCACTGAATGCCAGTGTTTAAATAATTTAAGATGCAGTTTTTAACCCAGGGGTGGGCAGGGTTTCAGAACACACAACACATCCCAGAGCAGATATTAAGAATTATCTTTGTGGTTTAGTGATTTTATTTAACACTCATCTATTCACCAACCCATCCATCTATCCAGCCGCCCATACATCCATCTTTCCATCTGTCCATCCATCATCTTCTGCCACTGCTAGGTTGAGCTGAAGTAGTGGCCATCTAAACAAGTTTACCCATACATCCTTCACCTAAACAAGGATTTCTACTTTCTCCTGATGGTTCCAACACACTCCCAGGCCAGATGGGATGAACTAACCCTCCAGCAAGCTCTAGGTCTACCTGGAGTTAGCATGTACCCTCATCAGATGTTCAAACCACACTTAACAGTCTCTTTTCAATGCTTGTCAAACTCCTCACCCAGACACAAAGGCTGAGTCAAGCTGTGGCCCTGAGGAAACAAATTAAAGCAGCTTGAATCAGCTTTCTTTTTCTTTCAGTGAATGCTGGAGATGCACCCAGTTAGCCAATTAAATGTTTAAAGTCAGATAACAAAATAGCTGGTAAAAGATTTACAAGTTGGTCAAACCGAACTTGAATGTTATTTTATCAATCACAGTCAAATGATCTGTCTAAATCAATTAATCAATCAACCAATCAACCAATCTTTACTTGTATAGCACAGGTTCATAACAAGGGTTATCTCAAGGTACTTTACAATAAAGCAGGCTGAAGCCATACTCTTCATTTCAGTATATATAAACTGTAATACAGCAGCCTGCCACTAGTATCCACTTTACCTCTGCTCTTGCGGTTTCAGTAGTGTTTCTTTAAGGAACAACATAATCTGACAGTATGTTCATCCTAAAACTGCAGATTCAGTTGTATGTAGGCTGTGCGATGTTATACTCACATATAACCACTTAACTAACCACATACATCATAGAAACAGATTTATGAGAGGTGAATGAAAGGGAAAAGCTGCTTGCAGTACATTACCATTAGCCACGCTCCACTCTACAAACCAACTTCCTTCTGTTTTCTCATCCTATTTGGTATTACTTGTCTGAACACACATCCCATGTCACTGCCAAAATTAATGAGGATTGTTCCACCTATTAGTCAAAAAATCAAAAGCCTACAAGAAATACTGCTGCACAAGTTTTCCTCTCAGTCTTACAACCAATTTGACTTACTGAAGAACAGGTTTTTAGAATTCCCTTTTTCCCTGTTGGTTAAAGCCACAGCTCTGTTATATAACAAATTATAAAAAACACTTTTTTTTTTACTGCTTTACATGAAAGGGGTTGAAACTAATAAAAGCAACCACCTCTTCAGGTCACAAACTCTGCCAGTATTTCAAGAATATTAAAAAAAGAAATGAGCAGAGCTGAATTTAAAATGACAAGTTTATGACTTGTGATTTGAGTTGATTAAAAAAATACAGATTTACATGCAGCAAAGCAACACACTAGACAATTTAAAATAGATTTTGGATCTTCCCCTCTTAACGATCAGTGGTGTAACCAGATTCAAGTCTTGTCAAAAGTTAGGATTTGTTCCAATAATCCTTTAATGCATTATGTCAACACATTTTTAACTGCCTTATCTTAAGCAGAGCCTAAACTCTTAAATATTATCCATATTCAGCATTTAGATCTCCAGGTGGGGCTGTTTATTGTGAGCTCTACATGATAGATGCCACATATTCATGTAACACTCCTCTGACAGATGAAAAACACTTTCCTCAGCTTTAACCTATGGAGAAGATGACACTCATAACATTAACAAGCTAATGCTAGCTCATCAATCACCAATATTTTTGTTTTAAAGAAGAATTTCTTGTTCTTCACCTTCAAAGAGCAGAATTTGTTATCATGACGTATATAACAAAATACAAAAAACTACCCATATAGCTGTACTGTAGGTTTTAATGCAAGCAGAGTAAGAAGACAGATTCTCCAATAAGGTAGAAGACATTCTGGCACAACCTGTGCGGTTTTGTAAAATAAATATTATCACTATTTGGGTAGGGTCCGAAGAGATATTAATAAAGTATATCTGTTTTTTCTGCGTTTTTCATGGGCTGTGAATTCAACATCTTAAACAATTTTAAAATTAAAAGCCTGTACAGCAGCTCCACACAGTGGCCAGTGCTTTTTTTTCCCTCTAGCCCTCTGAGATATATTATAACCCTCAAGTGCAGATGAGAGCAATGAAACAAGAAAGTATAACCAACATGAATTTTTTTTTACAACTGACAGAATTGTACGCAAACATATACTTTTTTGAAACTGCCAACTTAATACAACAGTTGGACATAGTTTGCATGTTACACTGCATACTGCATATTGTTGTTAGCAGTGTGCAGCGTGAGCGTGAGCCTCAGCCGAGCTTCTTCTTCTTTTTTTGGTTTTATGGTGGGTGCAAACTTTTGTATAGGGCACATTGCTGCCATCTACTGTGCTTTCGTGTGGACAAGATTAACAAATTCTACTAACACTTTTATAAATACCCATAAATAATCCAGTTTCTTTTATAAATGTAAACAAGGCTGTGCAATTTGATTCAACATCCAACAACTTGATTGATGTGAAAACAAAAGTAAACTGTAGACCTGCTAATGGCTAGCACCTCTAAAATATAGTATTCATTTGTGGACAGAAAAATATTACAAACAATTTATCTTGATTTTCAGGATTTTCACAACTTAACATGTACCGGTGCAATGTGTAATATGTTAACAATTTGAAAAACGTAAACTCACTGAAATTGATTTTCTTTACTGTTTAATAAATGTAATAGAATACAGGCTAATGCTAACAATGCTAAGACTGTTTCGGCAAAATCAGTAATGTTAGTACAGCAGGCAGTTTCATATACTGTCATAAATACAGTTTTATTTTCTCCTCAGCACGGATATTCCACGTATTCTCTTATTGTTTTGTTTTGGTTGCAGCAAATAATTCATGCCAGAACAACCAGCTGAGGATTGCGATGGTCAGGGTACAACTGTGCAATTTGCTGTCAGACCACATTAGGGATGAGCCAAAGTAAACCAAGCAAAAGAAAAAATAGTTGACCCCCCTTGCTTTTTTGTTCGTGAACCAGTGTAGTCCAACAGTTAATCACACTTTGGTTCTCTGACTGTTTTCATGGCTTAACTGGGAAATCATTTCCATGACAGAACTGTTTACATCAGCCTTCAAGTGTGTTTATTCTACTCTATGATGGAAATCAATTAAAACTGTCTCCACTTCTGTGTTGTTGTGGGTTTTTTTTTACTTGAATACAATTTTACTGCATACTAGCCAAAAACTACATGTGCTCTGGGGGGTAGTTGGCAAAATGCAAAAGAGCCCAAAGACTCACAGTTAAGTGATCATTGTGCCAAAGAAAGAAATAAACTAGCACATTGACTGTTTAAATACAGGTAGTGACACATGGGACAAAATGACTGTCTACTATAATCTGAAAGAGAAAGACTCCATTTTCAGTCCTCATTCTTTTTTTAACAGAGCTGATGGACATTAATAGCATGCTAAAGCCCCTGACACTAGGTGGGATAAAATAATAATCACATTACAAAGAAAGTGTTAGCTCGGTCTATGGAAAAGAGTATTTATAGCAGTGTAATGGTGCATTAGGCGTCGTGTTCCCATGAGACATGAGGGTCTAGCTAGGATTTTGCAAAATGGGAGACGTAGGAGGCAGATGGGGTTCCGAACGGTTAAAGCTGCCTCTTTTAACAAGCGCTGCATGTCATTTAGCTCCACAAGAGCTGGTTGGGCCGCCACATAGAATAACTTTGCATGCCTGTTTGAGAGAGGCAAAGTGAGAGTAAGAGAGTTAAGTGCTTTTAAAAAAGAGAACTTGATGGGAAAAGTAAGGGGGGATGGGGGGTTGGAGGTAGAATAGCTTGACAGTGAACGCAGCTCATCACAAAGGCTGAAGTGCTTTCCCATCACAATGGAGATGTGTCCTTGGAGAGCTGTCTCAGATTCATTCAGTATCCATTAAATGTAAGTTTTTCTGAGTTACAATGCCCATCCATGATACTTTAGAGAAAGCACAATGACAACAACAGTTAGCATCAAAGTACTGTTCAAGTTAGATGAAGTGAAAATGAATACTTCTCAAAAAAGTTCAATGTAAAAAAGTTAAGCATTCAAATAAGAATAAGAACTTTAACTTTATATCTATTGTATATGCTTTACACAATAACTGTACATGCTTCTTTTGAACTGAAAGCAAATCTATGAAATTATTTTAAATTTTACACGAGTTTAAAGACTAACCATCATATTCAAGCCTCTAACTTGACACACCAAATGGACTATTTCACATATTAATGGGATATATTAACACTTCACATCCACTTGGATGACATCCCATTGAAAGTGTTTGGGAAATGCAGAATCCTTTAATATAAACTAAGGGGATTGAATAAATGTTCTGTCCATCCCATAGGTCATCAGAGGCTTGAGGTTACTTCCTGTTTTTAGTTTAAATAAATTAAACTTGTAGCTACAGCCTTTTTCTCCTGGAATGATGGTGTTTGGCCCAGTCGTTTTCTGAACAGGCATATATGTTTCAACTTAGAGCTTTGGAAGATAGATCTGCCTCATGACTACCATGGTATCTCAGGAATTAAGGTAATAAGCAATGTTGTTAGGTCACTACTTAATATGTAAAAATGCTCAAAAATGTTTTGTTAGAGAAAATATCTGACTGATTGCAAAACAATCAGCCTTTTGCATTATGTTTTTAAAGCAAGTAATCATACAATATTGGGATAACAATGACATCAGGACTTACTTAGGTGCCCTAGTATGTACTGTAAGT
Organism: Cetoscarus ocellatus; assembly: GCA_037902135.1. Classification (NCBI taxonomy): domain Eukaryota; kingdom Metazoa; phylum Chordata; class Actinopteri; order Labriformes; family Labridae; genus Cetoscarus; species Cetoscarus ocellatus. The sequence continues at coordinate 377,645 of JBAMNC010000329.1, read as the reverse complement.
ATATACCAAGTATGAGGAACTATTTTTGAATTATTAAAAAATATGACTGTTCACAGCTTTTAACTCTTATTTTTTATCTCTTAACTTCACAAGTGTTTGGTTATAATATATTACAACTGCCTATAGGGCACTATAAAGTATCTAAAATATCAAAGAAATAAAAAAAAGTGTTAGGTAACATAACTGCAGTATTACCAATTGTAACTCAATTTTTAACTTAACATCTCTTACTCAACATAAATGAGTTAATGACAAATTTAACAATCTTTTTTGACATTACTGAAGGTACCCTATTAAGCAAAATACACTTTGTTTGTTTTTTATACAAAAATGGAGTCCATGGCCTGTCTTACCACACACTCTACAGCCCACACAACATCAGAAAAATCCCCACTCTCCCATTTGTTCTTGAGGCACCTTTCAGTAAATGCATGCTCAAACAGTCTATTTGAAAAGTTCCCCAAATTATGTACTTAAGAGATATGTCATCTAACCCAGATGGGAGACACTCCCTCAGTCAGATGTAAGTTCAGCTCCCGACGGCTACAGAGAGGGGTACACGTCTAAGCATTTTCAGTGCAGCCACAACCACTTCTTGAGATGGATGCAGTCGACACAGTTCTGGAACAGCCAGTTCTGAGCAGGGCTGAAACTGAAGAGTTTAAAGGCATATCAAAGTCTAATATCTGAAAGGACCTCTAGTCAAAAACCTTTAAAAATACTTTCTGGAAACATAAGGGACCACTGTAGAATAGATAAAAATGAGCTAAATATGTGGACTTTAAGTTAAATAGATTTGTTATATCAAAATTATCATAATCTAATGTTGAATCAGATGGCTCTGTGTTTTAGCATAGGGCAAACAAACCGAGACAAAAATTTATGTCAATCTATCTTATTCATTATGTGATCATCATTTTGCATTTTAAAGGCCAGTGAAGGTTGAATACGGATCTTTAGTTGTAGATAGAGCAAGGGGTTAAATCAGTTGCATTTGAGAAATTGCAGGTATGTTTCAAATAGTAACTTTGCTTGAATGCCCATCCCCGGCATGTCTGTGCACACAATAAGCTTGTTCCTTAGCAAAGTATATTTTTAATGCTAACATGTGGATGAAGTATAGACCAGCCTTAGATTGCGATGTGCATTTATAACACTTCATAAAAACCATCTGGACACTGGTAATATTTGATTATTTGTGGTCTGTAATCATGAAAAATATGTGATCCTCAAGCTAATGAACACTCATACAGCTGCTGTAGATCTAGTCTGATCTAGTTTAAAAAATACACCTGAACTGTAACAAATAAATACAAGGTAACAAATAAATACAAGGTAACACATTGTCACTAGAAGATGAACCACTCTCACAATTCTTTGGCATGCTTGCTGTGATTAGTCGTAAATCAGCATCAAACCTTTGCACAATTTGTACAGACTTAAATTGAAAAGAGGCAAACCAATCTTCATATCAAGAGGCTGCAATTAGCAAAGTTTAAGCCATTTTACTAGCTAAACTATCAAAACAATTATCCAATTTGCAACACTAAATTTCCTTTGAATTGAATTATGATTCCTTTGTAAAATGATTGCAGCTTGTAACAAAACACTTTCCAAACATTTTCCTCATGTCCTGCATACCACACCACCAAAAATATCTCATTCAGCCCAAATTGGCAACACAATCACCATAAACTAATGCACAAAGGATCAACAACACACAACCAACCGCTCATTAAATTTAATCTTTCTAATATGTTTCTGGAAACCATTTTTATGTGTCCACCAGGCATGGAGCGGTAACAGCACGAGGCTGGCTCAGAGAGTAATCACAGCGGAAAACTGAGGGCCAACACACCGTGATGTCTGGTAGTTTGTAATGAACAGTTTGGGAGACAGGACATTGTCTTATATCTCATACTGACAGCATGTTATCGGGGGTCCAGGTCCCTATCACCACGACAAAAATGGCATTGATGGACTAGATTTAGCTCATAAAATGTATCTTTTACAATCCATACATTATGAGGGGGATTCCTACATATGTTTACAATAACTGTTAAAACTCTTCTTAGTGAGGTGGCCCACATTATTATAATCATGAGCAGGACACAATGATCAGAGAGGCCACATCAGAAGGAACACTGTTTGCAAGGAGTCTGGATTCCATACTCGCCTGTCTGATCCCTCTCTCTCCACACATCTATGGGATCTTTTTTAATGAGTAATTCTAGCAGGCATACAGTGAAAGGGGTAAGCAAATAACACCCTAACTACAGTAAATACTTGAAAAACTAGGGCATATCTCACTTTTTTTCAATCAACTAACATTTGCCAAATGCTGACCTTTCCACTCAAAGCAGGTCAAGTTTGCTTGTTGGTTTCACATATTAATGTGATACACTGTATTTCACATCCACACAGGAAGCATTGCAATGACAGTGTTTGGAAGAGGCAGAATCTTCCAAAGCAAGTAAAAAAAATGAGCTTTGCAAGATGGATCTGCCTGAGGACAGATATGGACTCTGGCTAATCTTACAGCTTCATGAAGTTTCACCAGTACTGTCAAGTGGACAGTAATGATATTGCAAAGATTTAGAACAGAATAAAAAAATTAACTTATCTGTAAAAATAACATTTTAGCATGCTACTTTGTATGTTGCTATAATCTCTGCCACTGTGTCTGTGGTCTTCCATGTTTGTTCAAAGTCATAAAAGTGTAAAACAGTGTATTTTGCTGCTAGCCTATAGGGGAAGATTTAGACAGGGTAAAAGTGAAACTATTAGGTATGTTCCGATAGTGTATCGACATTGGTAAAACTATCAGACCAAGGCCAGTTCAGTATTTATCAACTGATTGGGGATCAAAACTAATACTGATCATCTCACCCCGATTGTTTGCCAATCCCTTTAGTTTTTACCAAATGATACTTGTGCCAAGCAATGATAGGTAAGACTAGTTTCCATCTAACTTTACTAGTAATATGTCAATACTGTATCGGTAAAAGTAGACCAGGGCTGTTGTGGTTATTATTTAATTGATATTGATCACTTCCATTGTTTACATCAGTTTCTGTGTGTTAAGTAGGGCCCAACCGATATGGATTTTTTGAGGCCGATCCCGATATTTGGCAGAAAAAAAAATTCCAATTTGCGATTAATCATACGATTAATTAAAAAATTAAAATGAATAAAAAAAATGAATTAAAATAAAAAATGTTGGTCCCTTAACAGTTACAACAATGAATATATGACTTACAGGCAGAACATTTTTCTGTTTTACAATACTTTGTCTTGAAGTATTTGTTTAACTTTTCAACAGAGAGGAACTTTCGGGTACAAAAACATGCAGAAAAGCATGAAACCTCTGGGAAATTAATCATATGACCTTAAAAAAGAGCCAATCTATAAATGTGTTACGAAATACAGTTGAACTGATGAATTTATCTGTAGATTCAGGCCATAGTCCTCTAATGCCCTTCAATGTTGAATCAAATTTTCTCTACTCCATTATTTTCTTTGCCATGAAGTCGTGACTCATATGAACAAAAACCAGAGATGCCTTTCTCAGATGTGAAAGCGTATCGTCTTTGACAGAGCTTTATTTTAACTAAACAATGGTCGCAAATAGTCTAACATTACTTGAAATATGCTAATAGGCTGTAAATGAGCAAGTGATGTAGCAGTATCAGCTCTGTGGCTAACATGTCAGTGATGTGGAAATACTTAATTTAGACAATAAAAACAGTACAACAGCCACTCTGAGATGACATATACCATTCTGAGTAGAATTTCAAGAGTTTTAAAATTGTGCTAGTCGGACTCAGTTAAAAGGAATAAAATAAGTGCATCTTGTTACTTTGTTTACTTAATTTGGTTAAAATAAAAAGAAACAGTGTGTAGTTGTATTGTCCAGGTAAATGTTAATATTGGATTAGAACTTGGAATTGGTAATTAAGGTAAGATAAGATAAAATAGAACTTTATTTATCCCTTGGGAGGACTCCTTCAGGGAAATTGAGATTCCAGCAGCATAAGGAAATTAATCAAAAATTGGATCAGGATTGGGGGCAAAAAAACTGACCAGGGCATTCCTAGATATTACCCCCTTGTATGAAGCATTTTCACCCCCCTCCCCTCCTCTCTATGTGTCCTTACCTCCCTCCTAGTCCTCATCTGACTGCCTCTGTACCCTGCAGGTGCACATTTTGCTGCCCTTCACTAACCCATGCAGTTGGACCAAGAGGAACAAATCAGTGCTCAGGTGTTGGCCACATGTCTTATTCAACCCTTCATCCTTGCAAATGCAACCATTTTAATGGCTGTTATTTTTAAGGCCTTTACAAATACCTTTTGAAACTTGGGTCTGTTTTTACTGTTTAGCTTGTCCTCGCATTCTCCTGTGTAAAAATAAACTTCTCCTTGTGGGACAATAATGAGAATTTAACCCTGAATATTCAAGTCTCCAAAGCATGAAAAGCCACATTGGTTATAGAAATCTGAAGGAGAGGAAATATTTGGAGAAGCTACTCGTGATCAACAAAGACCTCTTATGAGTGCATACTGGAATAAACTTGGGCAGAAACAACAATATACACACACACACACGGGCCACTCAAATGTCTTGAGCGGAGGGCACAACAGAATCAGCTCCAAGTCTGAGCCGAGGCATAAACAACAGTAACTGACGTCACCCAAAGTCAACAGGCGCAGGGCCTGAGAACGACAGGCGGCCAATTTATATAAGGACGTGAAAAAATGAAGGGCTTTGTGATGAGCCCGACAGCTGTGCTCAATCAAGGGAACTAAGCCAAAAGAGATGTGAAGGGATGCAGAAGGACTGAAAGAAGGTGAAGAAAGCTGGAGGGAGGAAGCAAGAGCTTGAAGGGGAGAGGAAAAGAGGAAGCTTTGGGATATAAGGGTGGAGAGGGTGAAGAAAGTCTCACTTCTAAGCTCATATCTCAAACACTTTCACAGAACGTGGAAAAAAAAAGGGGAAGTAAGATTTAAGAAGAAAGAGGAGGCTGTTAGTGTGAGGGTTCATCCCAGGGAGTGCACAACTCTCCTGACAAAACACCCCAATATGGAACATCAAAGTCGGGATGCTTCTCCTTGTGCGTCCCAAACACATTTCAAAGAGGGATAAATCTGCCTGCACCGAGATGAGAAAGTAGGTTGCTGTTCCCCCTTACCAACTGACTGAACTTTCAGCGGGAAGTCCATGCTTTACTTTTCTTGTCCCTACTCTTTGAGGAAGTTCCTCTGTATGATAGGAAATCCATAACACCAATGTGGTTGCACATATTTTAAGGGGTGTGACAAGATCTCACCAGCTATATATAAGCAGATACAATGATTAAAAATCCTTAGCAGTTAAATTGCAAATGCATTGTGTTAAGATAAGGCCCAAGGTTTGATTCCAGGTTAGTGTCTTGCAGCAGTAGGTGTGGTTGGTAGGCCTAGAAGAGTAGAGTCAGTGCTAATGTCACAGAGAGGAGGTGACTTATCAGCCTTCTTCATACAGACCTGATGTTTCATAAGGAAGACGCTGAGATGTAAGACACTGGAGACAAATGAAAAACCTTGCTGAGGAGACCGACTATCAACACAAAACTACTTTTCATGGTTATGTTGGCTCTTTCTTAATCCTAAGCAACAAACAACTGGGTATGAGATGTTCAGAGAAGACTGCCATTGTTGAACAAAGTTACATGGTAATGAGTTATCAAAACACACACCATAAACAGGAAAGTTTTGCACCCATGCCGGGACGCTCAGGTGGCATTTCATGTTATGTGCATCGCCTACGATGAGGCACTTGGTTACAGCCTTTCTGGTCCAAGAGCTATATGTTGCAGTAACATAATGATAGCTGTCTTGCATTTTGTGACAGTTAAAAAAATGCTGAATTTTCTCTAAAAGAGACCAGTATTCAAACTACAACAAGGCCCAAGCAAATAAAGGCCGGCTTGCAGATAATGACCAGGGTATAGACAATGCTTAATATGACTGTTCCTCTGTGTTTTCATCTTAGACAGCACAGCTCCTAAGGCTTTGATCAATGACTGTTTTAAAGGTGAAGCTTTTCTTTCCTTTACGGTAGTCACATGTGATGCCACTGCCAATGGTCAGGGAGAAACGTGCAGAGAACAGGGGGAGAAACGATTTTCGATATGCCAATGATTCCAAAATTAAATATTTCTGATACCAATATTGATACAGATCAGTGTTAATTTTAACAGCAATTTTTAATTAACTTTTAGTCTTTCGCCTAAAATATATTTTAGTTTTAGTCATAATTTAGTTATCTCAATTGTTTTAATTTTGGTTTAGTTTTAGTTGATGAAATTTCACAACATTTTAGTCGATGAACTCTTCTGGAAATTTAGTCAACTAAAATATGAAGTCTGAAATGCTAGGCATTTTTTATGACTCCTTGAATTTCTGAAGTCATGTTTTACACTTAGACCCCACGACCATGAAGATGAAGCAGTTGTGATTGGATGTCCCTTTTAATTCATCCAACCTTTCCAAACAACCAAGATAGCTGTGATTGAGTATATTCTTACTTGTTCCTACTTTCTACATGATGAAGTTAGGTCTGATTGGTTTAAGCCTCGGTCAAACATTTTAGTCTAGTTTTATTTGTTGACAAAAATGTCAGCTAATTAAGTTTTAGTTTTTGTCCATGCACACTTTTTTTTTTTAGTTATAGTCCAGTTTCATCAGGGGGAAAAAGGTTGTTGATGAAAACTATGATGAAAATAGTTGGTCAGCAACATTAACACTGATACAGATATTTTTTAACAAGAGCACAAATCCTCTGCTTCACTTAAAGGTGTAGTCAGCGATGTGGGAGAAAATGAGTAAAGAGGTTGTTGATATTTTACGTTTAAATGAATACAGACCCACCTCTCCCTTCATACTCCACCCCTGGGCTCCACCCCCCAAAGTTCACGGACGCGCATTGTTAAGGAAAGGGCCGTAGAAACTGCGTAGCAGACCAACATGGAGGAGGTCAGACCAGCCAACACTCGAGGGTAACTACCGTGTCTCTCTCTTACGCTAACTGTGCACGCTATGCGACCTACTAGTCCCCCTCCCCTCTGTCTGACCTGCGCATGAGTATAAACCACCCCCTGGGCGTGAGGTGGTGTACCGCTGTTTTGGTGGCTCGGTCCGACACACAGGATTTACCTGCTGAAATTCAGAGCCCAGGCTGTGTATTGAAACCGGACTTTTTTTTTCCGCATGCTCTCAGAAGTGACAGCTTGCAGATGGTGAGGAGAAATACGGTGATTTTGACAAACAGTGCATCGGATTAAGATTGCTGACTATGCCTTTACACCGATCTGTTCGTTCCATGGTGACAGTCTATTTTTGAAATAAACATACTTAAAGCAAGAAAAACAACATTTTGTTCTTTAGTAAATGGTACTTTAGAGTTATAAAGTTGAACATTTAGCATTGATGAGGTGAACCAGTATGGTACATTTAGGCATATTTGCTTATTGCAGCCAATAGTTTCTGTCCATTTGTACAGGCAAATCATGGTCAGTAAATAACTGCAAAAGTTAACATATCTGCTGATACTGATAATCATCTTTATAGGCAAGTATCTGCCGATATCAGTACTGATCCAATGATATCATGCATTCCTAATACTGAGTAAGAGTCCTCTGCTGTAGTCCCTGTCCAGGATAAAGAGAAGTCTGATAGGTGCTTTTCTATCTTCTCTTTATTGTAATTTAAAAGGACAGCAGAGTATTTGAGGACAATAACAGCCTAAAATTACCCCTCCACTTGCCAAATGGGGCTGAAAAAAATCTAATTTTGTGAGTCTCTCTGTCATTATAAAACATATCCTGACTTGAAAGACCACACACTGTGACTCTGTAATTGTTTAATCATGTTTCATTTCAAAATCAGTATTTTTTTAATTTGCAGCAAACCAACCCCACCAGATAAACCCAAGGGAACAATAAAGTCCTTTTTTAAGTTAAGTTTTTTAGTAAAACTGATCAAAACATGAGTGACAACCAAGACGTCAAGTTCCCCATTGGGTAGAGCAGAAGAAGTCTTTCTCACCCACATGGGGCAGTCCGATAAGCATGTGGCGTCAAATGAAAACTATGAAGAAGCTTTTGTTCAACTTTTTCCGAAAATAAGTGTTTAAGTCTTCCCATGTTCTCATAAACCCCATATTGTGTCTCACTTTTACTCATCTTGTGAGTTAAGAGTATCATCACACCCCCACTAACTTCTGTCTCAGGACAACAACACTAATCCTGACAAGACTCAAACTGCTGCCCTTTCTCCTTGGTTCAGGCCACCCTGTCCTCCAGGCCCCGGCCATTCATCAGCAGACATCACATGATGCTCTGGAGCCATTCATCCTGAGCCTCACAGTCCCTTCTGCCCAACAGGATTTGTGATTCAATTTGACTGAGTGATGCCCTGGGCCTCTGGGCTGGACCCGAGGCCACTGGGAAAAAAAGAGTGAAGGGAACGGGAACATCCAGGCGACGAACAGTGACAGAGGGGCACAAAAAGCTTGAGAAGCTGTTGATGTGCGACGCAAGAATGTCCACAGACATAAACACAAACATATGCAAGATTAAAAGTGAACATGCCAGAGTGATTTAAGTACAAAACAATAAAAACAATGAAGCGCTAGCAAAGAAATGATGTTTTTTTTGGCAGGAGGAGCAGTAAGAGAATAAGAAAGTATGAGGTGGTTAAATAAAGATTAAGCAACACAGAAAAACAAAGATCGGATAAAGCACAAAGTGGGTAAAAGTATCTTTTTGCTTCAGAGGCATCACCTCCGTCTCTCACTTCTTCTCGGCAGGGAGGAAGCGCGCGCATGAAAGATTTACAGAAAAAGGCTTTTAGTTTAAACCAGAACTTGGCCCTAAGACAGGCAGTAAAGACAGAAAAAGGAAAGAGTACCTGGCTTCTTTTACATAGTTAATGCTTGAAATTAGAATGGTTGACGACGGCTACTTAAAGGGCCAAATGTATTTTTTTTTTTTTTTTTTTTGCAGCCAGATGGACAGATTGGTTAAATAGTGGGGCCACTGCAGTTACAACATTGTTATTTCTCATCATAACAAAAAAAATGTAAAACTTTCAGAAATTATGTACCAACTATAGTATTTCATTTACTAAAATTAAAATACAGTAATTGTGCATATCTTAATCAGCAAAACACAATATTTAAGACTTAATTAAATGAACTGTATATTCTCCATTTTAGCTCACTGAAATCTTTAAAATATTCCACTTGTTTGGGCCTTCTAAGACGAAAAATGTTAACCTGCAAAAAATGTTAATCAAAATATCACAAAAATGTTTTAATTATTTTGAGGTTGCTTAACCTGACCATCAGCCAAATACTGTGACTGTCATCAAACAGATCCACCTTGCAAATCATCTAGCTGGAACGCTTATGCCTAGTGAGAGAAGGCTCTGGCCAATCAGCTTCCTTCATGGGGAAAGAAGCTAAAGCTACGGCTACAGCATGATTCAAGCCTGTGAACAATGGAGGCCTTTTCATGAGACACCATTAGATTAGCATGGATGATGGTAAAAATGAAGTTTTATGAGAACCTGACAACATTTCCTTAGAGCAGTACATGACACTGACAGTTCTACATGAAAAGATATTTTTACTCTTCCTCTCAAAGGTTTCAGCAAAAGGTTTATCAACCAACTGTTTGCATTATTTACCTCACTCCTTGGAGCAGCACCTGCCTATACTTCAGCCAACTGGCTTGTAATGGAAGTGCTATGCAAGCTCAAGTCCATTGACCATTTAGCCATTTCTGAGTCACCTTCCAAGTACTTTCTAAATTATTCTTCCCTCCTCTTTGGGTTGCTGTCCAGCAGACTAATGAAATGTATCCCATGAATATGTGAAACAGTCTGACATGTCAGTAAGTTGTGTAAAATGTTTTATTTAACTTAATTTACTTACTTTAACCTTATCTAAACCTAAAAAATTAATAAATACAAATAGAAACGATTTTCTCTCTTTAATTGCCAGTGTGATACATCACATCACACTTGATTTAATCTAAAAAACACACTTATTTTTACTTCAAAATAAGAAAGACAAGACCTCACATCTAATTGCATTAGTATGTCTTTCTTGTGTCAAAACAGAGCAATAAATAATAAACAGAGCAACCTTAAAATCACAAAAAGTTGATAATCATCAATGGTATCTTTTCAAAACCAAAATTATTAAAATAAATTACATATTGCAATCTGACAAACAAAATTACTCAAAAGGTACAAACTTACCTATCTAGAAAACAATGTCTTGATGGATGTCAAATTAATTTTATTTTTCTTTATTGAAACACATTTAGTACTTCTTCATGTATTTTTTCCAGAAACAATAACATCCGCAGATGGGAACACAAAGCAGAAATCAAACTTATTTTTAAGGGAACACACAGTTTGTCTAGGTTGAATGGCAGATTTCTGCAAAAACATTTTATTTTTGCATTCACTTTATTTTCGTTCAATGTTATTGTGAAATGCACATATTAATCAAATGCATCGTTACATACTGTATTTCCTCTTTTAAAGGTCCCGTATCCTGGTGTGTTGAGTACTTACATCACGTCTTTGGTGTCTGTTAATTAAGGATTTGATTTAAGTTCAATAAATACATGAAAAATGTTGTCTCTGTAAAGTTTAAGATGCAGCTCTCTTTCCCTCCCCTTTGGAAATGTCTGATCTGAGGAGGCAGGGAGGCTATGAGGTGCTATGATAACCAGCTCGGCCCTGATTGGCTGCCCAAACGATGTCTGATGGGAGGGGGGAGGAGGGGTTACAGGCTGCAGAGTAGGCTGTCAAAACAACCTTGGCGTCAGGTGTGACGGGCAGAAAACACACATGTAGGTGGAAATTGTACAGCTTTTACATCATAAACCCCTGGAAGTAAAAAACAGAGCATTTAAAGGGACATAAAGCATTTCTTAGAGTTTAGTAAAAGCTGCCATTTTCTTATGCTTAACAAGACCCTTAAACAACATTTAAAGAAAAAAGAAATGTATTTTGCAGGACACTGAACCTTTAAACTATAGCAAAAAAAATAAAATAAAATAAAATAAAAAAGAGAGAAACTCTCCCCACACCCACCCTACTAGAACACATATTTGTTTATATATAAAATCAAATGTAAGAAAGAGTTAAAAGCAAGGTTGGGGCATTTCTTTGTATCTGAAATTGACTTTTGGGCTTAACTGAGTTGGTAAGGGGATAGAGTGTCACCCCCAGGTCACCAGTTGCCCTTTCCTGGTCAAAATCAACAGCAAAGCCACTGGAATTAAAAGAAATCACATCCAAAAACTTTCTAAATTTTCCTTCTGACATACATAGGAATCACTAGCTGTCCCATCTTGTGCATTAGAAACAGTAAAACAAACTCCCACCAAATGACATTTCAACCCTGCAGATTTGGGCTCTCTGTTTTTGTAACTGAGCTGAAAGTTTCTGCAGTGACATTTAGTCAGCAGGCTTCTGATTGTAGGTCTCAAATAAAAGTACCTATGAAGAAAGCACAGTTATAAAAGCTTTCTTTAACAACTACAGTCAAACTGACTTTGAAGGCAGCACTTAGCACCCATATATTTAAGTAAGATTAATTATAGTTATGGTGCTGTCTGATAGGCAAACCATACATTAGCAGTTCACCATAGAGGTTTCCTGTATGTACAACGTGTACCACACAGAATCCTGCACACTTCAGCCTGTCAGTGTTGGACATAATATGTTCCTGGTCACCTTGAATAAAAACATTATGTTAAGTGTGGTGTGTGCATTATCAAAATATGCAAGCAGAGCTGCATTAGAGTAATGCAGCACAACACCAACACACATTCTTGCATAGCTGGAGTTTAAAATACAAGTACACACAAACACATTATACCCATTACAAAAACACAAGGCAGCCAGCCATGCACAGAGCGTGGGTTGACAGAGTTCTTTTTAGAAGATGTAAAATATTTATGAGGGACTACTCTGCAGGGGAGGAGGAAGAGATGAAAATAGTGAGGGAGCAATGAAGGGAGAGCGAATAACGAGACGAATGAGATGATGACGAGCGGGCCCATCCGAAACGCCCTCCGTTCCGGCTGAGTGAGATAAATGCAAGCTAAATAAGTCATTGTCATTTCAAGTTCATTAGCTCACTGTGTGCCATCCCCTCATGGGAGGAGGAGGGAAAGGGGTGTCAGGGTGTGTTTGGACAGCAGCAGCAACACCTGGAAGCTTTTACTGAGATTTATATGACAAAAGCTGCTGTGAAGAGTTTTTGGCCTTATGAAATAGAAAAAATGTCTCTCATGTGTCTTCATGACCTGCACTAGTAAAGTGACCATCTATGAGATGACTGATTTTTTCTTATCAGTCAATATATGCCTTTCATTTCTGCCACAAGGTATGAGTTAGATCAACAGTTTCCAAACCAAAGCTTTAACATGACATGCATGATATTCAAAATAAAAGAAAGAATGAAGAAAACAGGGATTATATGTTCAGTAAACAATCCAACACTTCCAAATATAAATTTTGAGATTAGCAAAAACGCACTCTATACACAGATCCAACTGTTTACAATATGCAACAAGCATTTGCCTTTTAAGTTTATTAAAAATCTTAATTCTGCTTAGAGTTAGTGTCAAACTTTGACACAATACTCAAAGGAGTTAATGTTTCATGTGAAATATCCATTCCACAGTCACTTGCAATAACTATTCAAATAATAATTCAGAATCAAGATTTGAATCAAGTTTAAGCCATTGCAAGAAATCTGCAGTTTTTACAATTTTAAGTAAATAGTTTAATTACTAACAACGTTAGTTAACACATATTTTACTTGTTTTCTACAAGTTTACACCAGTCCTAGATTTTCCCAGTTTCTTACCAAAAACATCAAAGCAAATATTGAATTTTGGCATGCTTATAAACCCCATTGTTTCAGCCCTGCTCAAAACAGGCTATTTTAATGTAAACCCTCATGAGCTACATCCAAACACACTCCTCTCAAGAAAGGGATGTGGCTTCTGCTTTCCAAATATGTGCTCTAATGTTTACTGTAATTAGTGTGCTTAATTTCTAAAGAGCCACAGAGGGGCGCCATTGTGCCATAAGCACCCTTAGCCACATGGTGTTTATTGTGATTTATTGTTCTTTTTCTCCTGACTGCTGTGGGCTGAAGTAAAATATGGTCTGGGAGATTGCAAATTGAATTGCCTTATGGGATAAATCAAGTTGTTTGAATCTTGAATCTTGGATCTGACATGCCACAACATGTCTCTATCACTTAAACCAGCTGGCACTACTGATATACACATAGAATGAAAATAAAACTTTGGCCAAACATATGACTCAGGGAAAGACTCCTGATGGATAAAGTGGCATATCCCTTTATGATATCATGAGTTTTCAAACAGCTTAATTGAACACACATTTTCTGAAATTTTCAGTTGGTAAAAGAGGGAGAGACATTTTTCTCTAATAAGAGGGTTTTTAGAGAGAACATGGACACATATTTGTATGAAAACCATTTAAAACTGTATTTTGACTAACATTTATCTTTCAGTGAAGTAGACTGTTTCTTTAGGTGAGAAAGGCTGATGTAATTACTCAGCATCTCTACAGTCCAACACTGTAATTGTGTCACTGTGTTAGCTTTCTCTTTGTTATTTGGAACTGCAACCACCATGCAGCAGTGCTGCATTACAAACAGGCACGGGTAAAACAAAATCAGATCAGAGTTTGAATTTTAAGCATTTATTGCCTGTTTGAATACTTCAGTGTCATTGTCAATTACAGAGTTTCAAGTCAAACAATATTAATACATATTTGAATACTTCAATTACAAAAATGATGACACCAACATTTCATGGATTTATATTCTAAGTTTTCAATAATTGTTGAATTTAGGTCCTAACATGTTCAGACTAATCTGTAAATTCAATGTTTTTTAAAGTTGATAAGAGGGGCTTTGGGAGCAGAAGATCATAACACCCTTTACTAAACTCTCACTCCACAGAGACATGTGCTATGTCTCTTTCAAAAATCCCTTTTAAAACGCTATGTTTTCACTTATGGGGTTCTTGGGGTTCATTATGTAACAGCTAAACAGCCTTCAGCTACATGTGTGTCTTACAAGCAGAGGCCATGACGGTTTTGAAAGTCCGCTCCATGGCCTTTAACCCCTCCTCCACCCTCACATTAGGCATCATTTGGGCAGCCAATCAGGACAGAGCTCTTACACTACACATCTTTTATCAAAATAATAGAGGCTGAACATATTAAAAACCATTGAAAAGTTGATGCATAGTGAAAAACTACACATCTTTTTTTTATTCTTTTTGTGTTAAACAAATTAACTCTTGTACCACTCATTCATCTTGTCAGGTACTGAAAGCCTCACAGAGCCAGGCAGCAGTGCCAGGTGCACAAGGAGACCATAACGCTATTCATAGGATCCTTGGAGATGACATCCATTAATGCTTCCCTGACTTTACCTTGAAAATGGGGCACATATGAAAAATGGGCTACAATTATTACAAAGGGCTGTTTAGGTGAGAGGAAATAGACAGCGGAGAGAGAGAGAGCAGGGCTAAAAAAAAAATACAAAAATACGGATTCAAGTGATAAAAAGCTAATCTCGTACCAGCAAACAGGATGACAATTGACAGTAATTACATATTTCTCCCTGTTATTATGAGCTTTTTCTATGCACCCCTTTTCTCATAATGCCTGAGTAATCCTCTGGTCAGTCCTGCAGCTGTGTCCTCACTCTATCTCTTTCTACCTCTGGATCAAAATAGCCAAGCGTTGGTCAAGCCAAATAAGCAAACCAGTATGAGCTATACGGGGCTTTCCTTAGCCACAAATAACGCTTGAGAAATAACGTCACACAAAACCAGATGTAGCTATCTAATTACAGAAAAATGTGCAGAGAAAGCATTAAAATCCAACAGGAGATGGGAGCTGGAGTCGACTCAGAGAGAAGGAGAGGAAGAGAGCTGCTTCACCACAAACTGGGAGATGGAGATATAAAGTGGCTGTAGCTACAACAGCTCATTCGGGTATTCTGGTTTCTAAGAGAACTAATGTTATGGAGGGGGGACTGAGGATCTCTGCAGTTTAAGCCAATTATACAGTGGAGATCCCAAAAATGTACCAGATGGAGAGGGAGACATGCAGAAGGATCACAGAGCACTAAAGCCTGGAAAAACTGTGTGTGCTCGGCTTCCAGGAAGCCAATAAAACAACACACAGATTTAACTGTAATTACATTCAAAGTAGGAGGAAAGGAAGTCGGGGGACGGTTAAACTGAGTGTGGGAAAATGGATTCCCAACAGAGGATCCGAAATAAAACTTTAACCATGTTCTGAAACTTTACAGAATCCTTAAATCATATATAACTTTATGCTTCCACGAGGTATGCAAATTCTGGACAGTAAAAACACAGTGATGGATCATGAGGAAGAATTGGTGTCTTATTTCTTTGTTAGTAAAACTCAAATTAAAAAAAAGTGAGAAATGACCATGAGGCAGAAAATCTTCACCTTACATGTAAAAAATCTAAGCCATTTATTCTAAAGCTAGAGTGATCCTAGTGGCAAAGTTTAACAAAAGTCCTTCATAGCATACTTGAGATATCTCGTTCACAAGCAAGGCCCAATGACACTGACCTCTGACCTCTAAATCAACTAAATTAATCCTTGAGTCAGGAGAGAAATTCGTTCAGAAATGGAGTTTCTTAAAACTGTTCCTGAGATATAACATCCACCAGCAAGGCATAAACAATAAGGCCTTTGACCTTTGGAAATATTGGCAAAATTTAATAAAAGCCACTCAAATATATCTTGAGACACTCCTTTCAGAAGCAAGGAATAAACATGAGGCCCGATGACCTTAACCACCATTGACTTCTGAAGTCTAAGTGATAGAGGAAATTTGTGCAAAATTGAAGGAAATTTCCTCAAAGAGTTCCCAAGATATCCTGTTTCTCACATTTATTCTAGAAAGGATTAGCATGTGACCCAATAACCTTGACCACTGCCCTCCAAAATCTAATAAACCCATAATATGATCATAGAGGAAATGTGTGCAATAAAAAATGAAACATATTTTGAACCCATCTTCCAACATCGCATTAACAGGCAAGGGATGAACATGAGGCTCAGTGGCAGGGACCGTTGAGCTCCAAAGTCTAATCGCTTTGGACTTCCTCTAAAAGTTAAGTTCCTCTAAATATTTTCAAGATGGTCTGTTTACTGGAAAGGGATGGACACAAGGCCTGAATGCATCCACCACTGCCATCTACAATCTAATATATGCAAATATTGAAGAAAATTCACGTAATGTTTTGGTATATCACAGAACAAGCAAGGGATAAACATGAGGCCAAAAAGGCACAACCTCCATATCAATTATTTGGAGTGGACATTTGTGACAGCTCTTAAGAAAATCCAAAAGGGATTTTGCCTTCATAAGAATGGCCCAGATGAACAACCCAAGACCATCATGTCTTCAGGTCATGTGCTCTGCCAGAGCAGATGCATATGAAATGAGAATTTTAAGAGCCAGTTAGTTTTTCCAACACATCTTTGCAAAAGCCCAACAGGAAGAAGATTCTTGCAGTGCAATAGCGTGTAGCCTCATAAAAATTCTCTCAGATATTTGACTAAAAACATATGGCTTTAATGTTGGAATCATAAAACGCATGGTAAAATTAGATCAAGAAAAAATGGAGCTGTAAAAATCAAAGACAAGTAGCTGAAAAACAAACTAACAATACATTTGGAGCGCATCTGTGAGCGTGCAGTAAATTAAGCATGAAAAATAAATGAATTCTCAACTTCCTCTGCAGGGCCAGATAGGAGGGGAGAGGGGATAACAGAGATAAAGCCTTAAAGGCGGGAAGGACTTAGAGAAAGAAAAGGGAAGAAAAAAAGATGATAATGGAAAACTAGTGAGAAACAGTTCATCTCGATTAGAGAATAAAAGTCCAGGAAATAATGGAGCAGCGAGTAACAATGAAGCAAAACAAGACTATTGTGCAGAGCCATTTGCCCTGAGCAGCTTAAAACAAAATCTCCCAAAATTAGATATTTAAAAAGCTGAAGAGGAAAGCGTTAGAGAAGAGATCATTTGAGTGAGACAAAAAATGTCACCCTTGCGTCGAGCAAGTTTTGAATCTTCCAAAACAAACAAAAAGTAAAGGTTTTGGAGAATAATGTCTTCAAACACGTTGGATGCACGCAGAATCTGCAACACTTAAAGAGGGCTTCATAAGGCTAAATACAGGATGGATGATTTATGGCCGGATTTTGGATCTACTTGCCTTTTACAGTAACTGGAATGTCATGACTCAGTTTGAGGGTTGTCTAAAATTATTATTTGTCCAAATAATCCTTAAGTGTGTGGTGTCAATAAATCCTGCTCCAAACTGATTTAAAGCCTCTCAAGTAGGAAACTATCTCACCAGCTTGATTTCACCCTTCATCTTGGTAATGTTCCATGTCGCTAATTGCTGATGGTAAAAAAACCTTACAGTTGTCACATTCTAATTACCCCTGATCCACCTTTATTCTTACTCCGAGATGCTCTATTGGAGCTTCTGTCATTATTAGGAGCCCTTTTCCATGTAGGCCTGTTTTGCTCTGATTGGTTGCCAGTTGAACTCTGTTATAATTGGTCGGTTCAGCAAAGTTCTGTTTAAATTTCAATGGCTTTTAATTACAGCCTCTGCAGCCTATGCTCTACACTGGTCTTGCAATCCTATATCAAGCCTTGAGTCTTTTTACATAAGATAAATAATAGATTGTGCTTTTTTCCTAGATCCTGAGAGTCAGTTTTGACAAGCTAATCATGCCAAGTCTTGACTGGCTGATCGGGGGGTTTAGCATTAGCTTTACTGTTGCCAGCTTTCGCTTCCCCCAGGTGGTGCTAAGTTGTAGCTAAGTGAGGTGTGCTGTATTTTTTCTTATTTTCATGTGACACTCCTCACAAATCAGTTTGATATGTCAATCCCTTATGTCCCATTATAAATCCAAAATAAGTCCACACAAAGGATTCAAATGCCGAAGGTGCGTTCCTTTTTTGACTCTTCTGAGCGGTCATGTTTGGTTACTGACCCTTTCCTGCACAACTAACATCACCCCTGCTCACCTCGCCTGCAAAATGGTTCAACAGCACTATCATGTGGATTCAAAAAGTGATTTAAAAAAAGGAAAGGCTTATTAAAAGCTGGAAATTAATTCATTAAAAATATTGATCCTTGCTGGCCATGTATTACTATACCACACCACACTATCTATTGCAATACTATGGTATTGATATTTTTCCCACCCCTACTGTTTACAGAGAATATTATGATTATCATCCAGCACTAGCCCCTTTTACATAGTAACACAGCTTCATGAAATTTGCTCCTGTTTTGTGTCTAAATGTGAAGACAAGCCGTCAGCACCCCCCTTTCTACTGTGTTAAGCTCTCATCCTAACGAGGGTGAATCTAGTGGTTGCTAAAGCCCCCTGGAAGCTGGATAGCTACACCAACATTTTTACATTAGTTCACTTTAGGTGAGGCATTTTCAGTCATACCCATAGCCTCCAATATGCAAAAGGTTTGGACACCCCTGATATACAGAGTTACAGAGTTCAGTATCAGTTGAATCTGT
The DNA here is from genome assembly GCA_037902135.1 of Cetoscarus ocellatus. Classification (NCBI taxonomy): domain Eukaryota; kingdom Metazoa; phylum Chordata; class Actinopteri; order Labriformes; family Labridae; genus Cetoscarus; species Cetoscarus ocellatus. The sequence goes on along the minus strand of JBAMNC010000329.1, from coordinate 358,927 downwards.
CTTTATGTCTGTGGTTTATCATATTCTTAAATAAAGATAAGATTTGGAGATCACCTTATTTGTCACAAGCCTAACTTGCAGTCCAGTGTCTGTGTTGCTACTCTTGTTTTATTCTGCAGATGTCCTGTCTTTAATAACAACCTCTGTGTGGTAGAAAGGGGCACTGTTAAACAGAGCCGAGCAGAAATGATTGCTTATCAAAGCAAAGTGTGTAGATGAATGTGTGTGTATATGTATGTGTGCTGTGTGTGTGCTGCTGTTCCTGTGTGTCCTATCTTTATTAAATCTGTATTGTGTGTGCCAGGCGCAGGAGCAGCGAGGTGCTGGACACATTTCAGGACGTTCAACACTTAGACGACACCTTCCTGATTTTATCATCCAGCCCAATCTTTTTATACACAGGGGCAATCTCACATCTCTTCAATTCCTATTCCTTCTTTCTATTTAAAATACATTTCAATGATAAGAGGCTGGAGGCTGTCTGCATCACAGAATATCCATCTATTTTGGCAATTATATCAGGTATGAGTGCTGGATCTGAGGGGAAAGAAGGGCTTTAAGTTTGTAATCCTTCATAAAAGACAGACCAAAGCTGCAACTTAAAAGAAAATAATCCAGAGAAAAATGTAGGGGTGTCCAAACTATTGCTCAGGGGCCATATGCAGCTCATGCATCATACTATAAAAGATGTAATCATATATAGCCCAAGTAAACTCAGGAAGCTTTTTCTTACATGGCAACAACTGACAAATGGATTAAGGCAACAGATGTGAAAAATCTTACTAATTTTTTTCACTATCTGCCCCATATCAAGATATACAAAAAATAATGTGCTAATCATAGCAAGTACCAACACTTTTAGTGTTTGGCTGCTTTGTGCGGTTTGCTATTGTTTTTTTGTCTGTACATAAAGATGATCTTTCAGTGTCTCCTCTCTCTGCCACACAAATCCTTTTTCTTATTTTGACCAGAGGGAAATCTAGTGGTCTAAAGGGCTGATCAGTCATGTAGGGTATCAGTCATGTGCAAAGCAGCTGGCCCCCTCCTCATCCATGACAAATCACCAATTTGTCAGCCTTTCACCAAGTATCCAGCTGTGCCTTGACAACTGCGTCTTCCTAAGCAGGAACCCTGCCAGAAGTGACATAGAGAATTTCTTAGGCTATATTTCTGCAGTTTCAGAGCTTATTTTGTTGAAAGATTACATCAATCAATAACTCATTATCAATCTGCTCCAAGAGCAAGGCATTTCCAACATGGTCTGGCGAGTTACTGTCAAAATGTGGAAAACTACCCTATCTCACACAGTTAAGATATCCCTTAAAAGAACTCCTGAAACAGAAATCTGGATTTGGATCACAACCAAAATCATATCACTTCTTCTTTGTGCCATGGCGAAAATTCCCTAGAAATGTGATAAAAATATATTAAGATCTTATTGAGTTATTATCAAAATGTGGAACACTCTCCGATCTCACAATGTCAACAAATCCTTTAAAAACATGTTGGATCCACATTCAGATTATGATAACCACCAAAATCGCATCCCCTGAAAATGTCATCAGAAAGTATTGGTAGCTTTTTGAGTTATCATGTTCATACACTAACAAACAAACTAAGTAACTAACATATGCCTCCTTGGAAGAGGTAATTAACTAAATATCAAAGCAGTGTCAGTCAACTTGTCAATAAATCATTCCATATTGTCATGGTTATGCTTGATGATACACATGACTGACTTAATGATATTGGTACTGCAAATCATTAATATAAAAACTGCTGAACTAAATATTTTTGCTGCTTTCAACATTATTTATACCACAAAGGACAATTTTCAAAGGAAAAAATTGTTTGTCAGAGAACACAAGGTCAAACTTTCCTCATGTGTGCATACCTCAGTAATTAGAACAAGGATTCAACAAGAACATGAAAAACTAATCTGGAACAAATCCATTAAACCTACACAAGCTCCACATGTGTTTATTTGTCTGCTCCTGCCTGCTGAATCTGTTGCCATAGTGCCACAGCCACGACAGTCTCCCAACAAATACTTTGGTCCACACAGCTGCAGACTGCGTACTCTGCCAGTGTGAGTGTTACGTGTGTGTTGGTAAAGGGTGTGTCACCCTGTAAAATTCATACTGCGTGCCCTCACTTAATAGTGGGCGTCCTGGTTTGGGTCTGTACCATCTGTCAAACAGTAGGAAGGGAGAGAGGGGAGTGAGCTGGAGCCGCACTGTAAGCTAAAGAGAGCTTCATGTCACTTCAAGTACTCACCTAGTCAACAGAAAGTCCAGCTGGAGGGGGGGCGATATACACATTTACATAACCGATGAAACACAGTGCACACACACGTACGATGAACAAAATGACAGCAACTGGACAGAAAACGGTCTTAAAGCAAGCTTAGTTTGGCTGCAGAGGTCATCATGCATCTGTTGCACACACAAATGAATTCTCTCTCATTTGCTTACAGACACATCTGCATCACACACATAAGAAGAGAGACAGAAGGAGCTCGCTGTGATGAGGGAATAATTCTCCTTTTGACACGGCCGATTCCTCTGAGGACAAAAGAGGAGTCATACACCCGCACAGAGCAACCCTCTGAAGAACAATACACACACTTCCATCACCACACACACGCAATCAGATACATGCGCCTGTTTGTGTCAGTTTCAGAGACTTACATTTCAACTGATATTAGTCTTTTAAGTCACTGGAAGTTATCTGAAAATGATTCAAAGGTCCTATGAAACTGATTGCAATGTTCATCAGTGCTTGTTAGCTTAATGGTAACACATAATGGACATTGCCATCGACAGGCTAATCGATTTAGCATTTCCTTGCACTATTTATATTCATCTTTTGTCTTTTCTGAAACTAAAATGGACCTGGACTTGTATGGTGTTTTCCTGATCATCTGACTACACTGCAGGTCACACCTGCCCATCCACACCCTTTCACATTGCATTCAATTCAATTCCAATTCACTCACTTATGGTAAAAGTTTCTGTTTAAGACAAGGATTGGCAGCTTTGGTCACTAAGAGGGCCACGTTAACATCTTACTCATAGTCAGAGGGTCAAAATATTTGGTAGTTTAAGAGTACCTAACAGCTAATGTATGCTGCATTGCTGTCATACAAGATAGGAGATACAAGATAAAAGAAGACAAATGAAAGTTTACATGTCAAAGATGTTAAGATGTTACTTATATATTTATGCAATAAACAATACTTGTGAGCTATACACAGAATTCAAGCCAAATTCAGCTATTTTTTGATGGAAGTTACAAAACATTTACAGGATATCAAAGTATAGTTTCATTTCTATTTTGAAAATTACACAAGAGTTTCACAGAAACAGAGCCATTAGTAATGCTATCAGAGCATATTTTGTCATATTTTTTAACCTTCTTACTATTTTTAGAATGTCTGCTGTAAGGTAACAGGAGAGCAGCATGTGGCCCCAGGGATCCCAGTTTCCCACCCTTAGTCTGAGTTATCCATGAGTTTAGCTACCCATATTCTTGGCCTTTCATATCCTTACCTAATACTGACGCAGCATTGAGAGCAAGTAGAGGTTAAGTGTCATGCACAAGGACACACAGACATGTGATAGTAGGAGCTGGGCTAGAGCAATCTGCCTACCAAATGACAGACAAAGATTCTCCAACATGGGCCTCCAACACCCCCCACACTCAATCAATCAATCAATCAATCAATCTTTGTGTATATAGCGCCAATTCATAAAAAGTGGTATCTCAAGACACTTTACAATAGAGCAGGCTGATGACAAACTCTTCAGTTTATGGATACACATATATGCATATACTTAAAAAAAATACACAAATACATGTATGTATAAATACATACTGTACAGTCAACACCCAACATGAATCTACAGTATATAGCCAATCATGGACCCCTCCATGATGGCAGCAAGAAAAAACCTTTGTTTAGCAGTAGGAAATCTTGAATGTGGATCCCAGTCTTATGATGAACAGCCATCCACACTATGTTGAATAAAATGTTACTCAAGGTAAAAATTGCAGGGTGAGAAATCAGGTGTAAAAATGGGAAGATTCCCCCCTTTAGCTCCTGATTTCATCCCCACTGATAGTAAGTTTACATCCCCAGAGGGAAAATTTTTGTTCTTCTGCTCTGACTGAATACATTTCCTTTATCAAACAACAGATGATAGCATTTACAGAGAATGGCCCTTTCCAACAGGTGTTTAAGGTAGTTTTATTGTTTGTTAGCATGTTGATAAGAATACTTGCACAATTCTGGGCTGAAGAGCTGCCTCAACCAGCTTTCCAACAGTTCTGCCTGAGACTGGTCAGAGGTTGTGTCTACCCAGAGTGCTTTGGTAGGCTCAGTTCCAACCAAAGACTTACAACAAGATGGTTTGAGATTTGGGACTGCTTCTGACGGTTCACTCTGCAGCCTTCTAAAAGAGTCTTGCTGCAACAAGAATTTTTGATTTGTGCTGCTAAAAAGAAAGGCATGTCACTTGGTAATCATAGAAAACTGATCATATTAACAGAGCAGCTTATTTCATTGAACAGTTATTTTAGTTTTAAGGCAAACTGCCATTTAACTCGTTACTGTGCCTTTTCTTAGTGTTTTTTCTCTCTGGTCCGATTCAGGCTTTAATTGTCAAATAAGCAGTTTGTTGTCATTGCCATTTTTAGGGCATCTCTTACGTCAGATAAATATTTTTTTGTTATTTCCACTATGTCTTTACATTTATAAAGGGCTATTTATAAAGGTAAATCTTTGAATATTAGCAGGTATGTTCAGAACAACCTTTAAAGTTGTTTTTTGTGGAAAAGTGCATACCCTGTCACTATGCATTTCTGAACTGAGTACATCTGCTCAATGCTGAACTCCATATAGAGAGATAACTTGTATTTCGCCTTTAGCCTCTCTTACCATACATTACTTTGTGAGATACTGTGATTTTTTGTAAACATCACCATGCTTTAGGGGGTCTGTTCTTATGATTTTCAAGTCTCATATTACAAAGAGACAGGAATTTAACTTTAAAACAAGCAGAAAATAAGAGAAAATGTGCATGCTGGTCCACAAAAACACAGCTCAGACTTGTAAAAGTCATGCATTTTATTCAAAAGCAATTACAGCAACCTCCCTGGACCCTAATTTCCCACTTTTCACACACTAAGAGCACTTGTTCAGGTCTTTTTCTTGGATTAGTCATGGAAATAGAATGGAAAGCAGCGACACATTGGTCCTCCCTTGTCTGTTGGTCCAAAAGTGACTCACTGTAAGTGGTTGACTTGTGTCTTTTAGTGGAACTAGTACAGAAAATTGTGACTTCCTCCGTTTATCAGACGTTATACACACTGAGTCAGATCAATACAGCTACTTTATGGTTTGAGCTTTACTAGAAAAACAGGTTAGTGCGTGCAAACTGCAAAAAAAGGTTTAGTTTCTGCATCCCCGTTCCCACACTGAGCAGAGTTCAGAGCAGCTTAACATGTTTGGACAGACTGTCCTCCAGATTTTCATGTTTCTCGCAGGCTTTAAGAGTGAAAACAATTACATAAGGAACACTTTTTTTGTTTTTTCAAATAGGCTTTTAGCTTTCAACTTCATCTTTTCTTTTTTTCTGTTTGCTTTGTGCTTTTTATCCCTTCATAAGACTCGTTATGGGGTAGAACAGAGACAGGTAAAAAGCAAGCAGACCAGGGCAACCCACGTCACAGACAGCAGACCATTGGCCCTCTCTCTCCCTCTCTTTCTCCCTCTCTCTCTAGTGAACATCAAACACATTGTGGTCTGTTTCATGCTCCCTGCAGCCCATTATGGCTTAATGCTTCAAGAGGTTTCTTACTGACTTCAGCATTTTAACAACTCCAGCATATTCAATTGGTAGGCAAACACACATTCACACAAAGATACATGCACATACACACATACACAGGCACAGACAGGAGCCCAGATGCAGCAGGGATTCACACACTATAAATTGCAGCCCAGTCATGAGGCTGCGCACTGTGCTACGAAAACAACTGTTGCTTTCTGCTTTAATCTGGGTGCAGAGGAAGGGTCAACAGATGCACACGAGGGGCTTTATGCTGACATGAACCTTCGAATAGGCCTCAGCTCTCTTATCTCTAAGTCAGTTAATGGCTTCCATTCACGTGGCAGTAATATGTAACTCAGTGCAATCAATTAGTTATCAACAATATGGAGAATAACAACAGCACATCAGTGAGGTTTTAATAGGATGAGATAAGGCTACTGTCTAGTATAATGATGCTGCAGGCTTATCTCAACACAAACACACTGTTGGCTATTTATGGTTACGTTTACTCTGTCCCTTAATCCATCTGGAGGCCCTCTTTGGTGTGAAACATGTGACAATGTTCATAGGTTTTCCTTTTCAGTCATTATTATTGAAAAATGTCTGTTTCTCTTGTGCTGTAATTATGTGTATACTTATTTCCCTGTAATGTCACTGAAAAAATCTCCTTGACAGCCGTTCAATGGAAAATAAATTATTCCATTTTTGCAAAGTAGCATTAAATAATATGTCTCTCATTAATTTTAGTGTTATTGACTGAAAAAAAAGATCTGCCTAAATGGCAGCTGAGGCTTTTTATGTCAAAGGCAACAATTCTAAGAAAAATGTAAGATTCTAACTGATGGCCCTCTTTAGAGCTATACGGAGAAAATAAACACAAAGTGGTAATAAACATATGTGTTGTTAAATTTGATAACTTATGCCTCGGCGCTGGTGACAGCCAAGGCCAGGGTACACTGTTTCAGGTTGTCCGTACGTCCATCTGTCCATATCATGTGTTCTACAGGCCTTGTGAACCAGATAGCTATAGATGTTCTCAGAGTTCTTTTTAAACTTGGATCACATGACCAACTAGGTTCAAAGATGAACTAGGGCCGTCAGCTCATACTCATTATATGAATACCCGTTCAAGTGTGGGGGTAATAATCTGTGCTTGGACTGCAAATAAACATTTGAATTCAAAGTACACTCTATGCTCCGCAGCACATTAGGGCGCCTACAGCAGTGAACCGCCACATCCAACAGGGGGCGCTGCCAGTGAAACCAGACCTTATTGCACTCTTGACCTCAACAACAGGAAGTACACCTCAAGAAAGTGAAGGGCAGGCAAAACTTCTCTGTGGAAGCACTTTGGGCTCCACACCGCAGATAGTAAAATATTCTTAACAGACCAGGCTGTGATTGTGTGTAAAGCAGCTGGCCCACTCCTCATCAACAACAAATCCAAGGGCCAATTTGATGGCCTTCCAACCACCACAGTCCTGCACCTCATCATCTTCCTAGGCAGACCCCCTGCCAGAGGTGCGGTAAAGGCCCTCACAGACAAAACAAGATTTTTGGGAAAAGTGTCACCCCTAGGTCAAGGTCAGTAGTCTTGTGGTCATCCTTTGTTTGTCCAATATCTCACCAACACTTATTTTTTTATCAAACTTTGCACTATTGTCCACACTGACTTGAAAATGACCTTATTAGGTTCTTAAGGTCATTGGTCAAGGTCATGGGTTTTCATGATCAATCATTTGCTCATGAATGCCAAAAAGTGACATCCCGAGTCCTTTAAGGTCATTTTTAACTTTGCAAAAATATCCAACATTACACAAGCATGAACCTACTATATTTATCAGGCCAAAGGTAAAGTCACTGACATTTCTTGTCAATCTTTGCTTGTGAACACAGTATCTCAAGACAGCTTTTAGGTATTTCTGTGAAACTTTGCACATTTGGCTTTTCACACTAAAATATGTCATGATTAGATTTTGGAGGTCATAGATTAAAGGTTAACTGGTATCACCTTGCATGCTTCTGAATTTCAAATCAACAAAAACTTCAGGATTTTCTCTAAATCCTGCACCAATACCTACTTTGACTCAAAGACCACCAGATTTGGATTATTTTGCACTGACTTAAAAACTGTTTGAATATGATTGGACTGATTTCCCCCAAAAAAGTTGAAACAATAATCAAAACTGAAACTCAATTACCGTAAAATACCAAATAATAGCCGGGGAGTTTATTTGTTTCAATCACCGAGCAGACCAGGTGTTTTTTTGGGACCAGGCGTCTATTTGGAAGAGGCGTTCAATTCCTTTGTCAAAAAAATCTTGCTCAGCAAAAAATGAAAATATATGGTAAATGTAATCATATTATTTATTTACGTGCGTTTATTTGTCAAAATGTGCTGCTACACCCTGCCTTTAATTGGAACTCGGCATTTATTTGGTATTTTACGGTAATCATCCAGCACTATAATGAACTGAACATTTAAAGGACAAGTTCGGTTTTTTGACACCTGGACCTTATTTTTAGGATTAAATACGCTCGTAGACTCACCCAGACAATTTTGGCGGAGCTCGGAGCCATTTTTGAGCAATTTAGATCCATCCGATGGCGTTTTTTTTCTCATTCCATAGTAGCAGACAGGCCAGAAATCGAAGCCCCTAAATTAAACATTATCTGCTGCGAAACTCAGTCCTCCTCTGTTGCCATTGCCGTGCAATGTCCACAACAACACCATCAGTTAGCCCCCATTGGACGTTCAGTGGTTGCTTGTTCTCTGGCCAGCTGTTCGGCTCTTTCCCTCTGCATCCTCCTTTCAAATAGCTCCTCGTTGGTATATTCTGGCTCAAAACGATACGGGCATCCATTATACTCAAAGTCGTCGTCAGACACTTCTACATTGGATAAATATTCCGCCATGTTGCACAAAAATAGCCGTGCTGCCATGTAGCCTAGCAACAACAGCTGTTCTACTCAGCTGCGCTCTTGCGGTGCATGTCTCTGACATCACCAAAAGTTACCCATCTTTGTAAATCCCCGGATGACCATAACAACGAAGTTGAGCTGACATGGTGATAACACTGGCCAAATATTTATAAAATGTAGCTGAAATGAGCGAGTTTCGCAGCAGATAATGTTTAATTTAGGGGCTTCGATTTACGGCCCCGTCTGCTACTATGGCATGAGAGAAAAACGCCGTCGGATGGATCTAAATTGCTCGAAAATGGTTCAGAGCCCCGCCAAAATTGTCTGGGTGAGTCTACGAGCGTATTTAATCCTAAAAATAAAGTCCAGGTGTCAAAAAACCGAACTTATCCTTTAAGGCTCGCTGTAAACTTTGCTGACATAACTTTTTCTGGTGTTTACTAAAGCAGACCTTAAAACCAGCCAAGAAATGTGCAGTAACGTTCAGTAAGACTGTCTAAGTCAATGTGCCCTTCAAATTATAAGACCCCTCACAGTTAAAAAATACTACTTTAAGGGCTTTATTGAGAAAAGAAATTGAGAAATAATCAGATTGAAAACTTTTCAAGTACCTGTAGGAACTATGAGCATTGACACCTACTGGCTAACAAATTTAGCATTGCCCCTATTTTTAATTTCATAGGCAATGCATTTGCCTTGATAATATTAACTTAATCAGATTGTTTCACCGATCTAGTCTTGGTGTAGGTTTAACCTCTAAATAATAGTTGCATTACAGTCTCTCTCTTTGTTGTGTAAATTGATGACTGTCTTGGGTGCTGGTTTGGCGGAGTGGTTAGCAACCATGCACACCCATGTACATACTTCTGTCCGGGTTGAATCCAGCCTGTGGCCAGTTTGCAGAGTGTCTTCCCCTACTCTCTCTCTCACCCCGTTTCACAAGCCTATCCACGGTCATGCTCTCATCTATCAATAAAGACACAAAATGCCCCAGAAAACAAATAAGAAAAAATAAAAAAAAATAAATAAATTTGCCTTTTCATCTATTAGATATACAGCCCTGCTATGAGGTGAGAACAATGGGGAACCACAGTACACTGGCAAACAAACTAACATTTTACCTTAGAATTTGTTTGAACAGTACAGCTTAAAATGTTAGAAAATATCTAACCCTTTGTGATACTGGCATGAGTGTACATTTCTGTAGTGAGAAGAATGAGGAGATATTGCAGGTAAAGCAGCCTCACAGGGGGGGCAATCTGAGGAGCTAAAGATTCTTAAGCCAACAGCAACTGGTGGTAGATACAGAGATACTGTAGAAGAGTTTCCACAAAGATTAGGAGCTTTAATAAAACCAACTCTGAAAATGGTTGTTTGTTTTACTCTGGACCAGGCACAGTCAAGCAGTTCTTCTGAACTGTGAGTGATGTAGATTCAAGAAGTTTGGAGCAGAATGATGTCTCCCAAAAAGTTTCTGTTTAGACTAAATCTTCAAGTAAATAAATCCTCAGGGAAAAGTCATATCCATTTGAAGGCCTGTCCTTTTTTGCTTTCCTGTTGTCCCATGTTTTGACGAATAAAGGTAGATCTCACATTAGGAGGCTCTATACTTTATTGTTGACATAATCTGCAAATAAACAGTCAGAGGGGAAAAGAGGAAAGACACAAAAAAGGCCAATTTTGCTAAATTCAGTGATAACTAATCATCTACCTTCAAACATCTATGTATTTGATCTTAAACTGATTTCCACTTGAACTAAGATCTTTTTATCTTTCCTTAATCATCAACTGCAGAAAAAGGAAACAATCCACATACTTTTCAGTTACCAAGGCTAAACTTTATTAACATAGGCACAGTTTTTATCTACAAGAACTTCCTCAGGCAGAGGTTTATACGCATGCCAAAATCTTCCGTACCCTGGCTGGCTAGATTTACTCAATGGCTAACTACTCAGTATGTCTGTCAAAAACCATGGCTTCCTCTTTTGAATACTACTCTGTGATTACTGGTCAGTTCAGCGCCATGGCCAGTAGCTCTGCATTCTTGTACAACCCATGCTGTGCACTGTGCTTGCCTTTCTCACTCAACAGGCTGGAACTGCAAACACAGCTCACAGTTTGAATGTCACAGTGGTAGGTTTAGCTGGGTGAATCAGACATTTCAGGCAGCTACTAGTGCTGTACACAGTAAGAGAGGGAGAAATCCTGACGCAGCAGACTTTGCTGTTTCATCCACACTAAGGGGCGTAAAAAGTTGATAGCATAATACTACTTCTTTCGGGGTGCTTTTACACGTAACACGTTTGGTCCAGACCAAACAAGGTCTGGTTTTCTTTTAGGAAAGTTTGCTTTACTTGGGGTGGTGAAAAAGCTCACACAAACTCTTCTAAGTACCTTAAAAGAAAATGTATATATCTATTATCGTTATGATTATATACATATTATGTTCCTTTTATATTTGCCTGTGTGAAAAGCCTTCATGCTGAAACTAAAAACCCGGAAACAAGAAATCAAAACAGAATATCTTGTCTCTGATAAGAGAAGACTGCGGCGTCACATCTTGTTTGTGATAAGTACACCGTCACATGGGCAGAAGTACTGACAGTTGCTGAATGAGAAAGATGACCACTGTTGTGACGCATGTTTGTGTAACTCTGACCAGCAATATTATTGGTTGATGCTTGTGTGATAAAGTGTACCCTGACTGTTTAAATATGAGAAGCTTAGACGCACTCTTTAGTGCGAGAGGAAGTTGCCTTTGTTGTAAACTGCTCCACTCCTTGTGCAAGTAAAAAGACTAAAAGTCTACAAGTTCCTTCTCCTGTCTCTTCTTTCCATCTGGGCTGTCAGTCAGAGGCAGTGTGGGAAATTTTCCTGACAGTACCACAGAACCAAACTCTGTCCTCAGAAAAAAAGGGGGGCCTTGGTTAGCTTACAGTATCAGTAGAGTGCCACCAACATTAAAATTGCTGGCACCACCAGCCTCTGGTTCTCTAAAAAGGTTGATGCTTACAAATAAGTGAGGAATAAGTTTACACATTGCTCCAGTCAATATGAAGGTGCAACCTGACGCAGCCTTAATACAGCTTTACATTTTTTTAAGGTACAAGCACAATTCTGTGAAAGGTCACACTGCAACAATGGGTTGGATGGAAGGAAGAAAGACCTCAGCTACAGCCCCAACTAGTGGCAGGAGGCTACATCACATAACATTTAACAGGGTTTGGTCTGCCTGACGAGGTGCAGTGTGAAAGCTAATGAAACCAAGTGAACAATGAAATATTGATGCAATTTCCTCCCCAGACTGAAATAAGTCCTCCGAGCTCTAGATGTGAAAGCAACCTAGATCTCATGATTTGGACCATAATTGATCGCCAATACTACATTTCCATCTGCACAGGTTTGTATCTGGAAAAAAAAATGTTCTTTGTTTTTTTGTTGCACTAAAGCTGGGCGTCATTTTTTATTTTACAGTATTGTTTAGGTTATCACAACATAGTACTTTGGTCTTGTTTGTTTTTTTGTGGCATACCCTTTGCTGTATTATTGTCACTAAATCACCTTTCCATTTAACTTTAATCCGGAAGGATGTAGAAAATTACAAAAAAAACACTCGTTTCACTGTGTGAAAGAGGACAGAGGTAAAGGTGTTACAGAAGCACTCTATGTGTGTCTAAACTCTTGCTTTGTTTACAGGACTAAAACTATGATTCATATCCAGATTTACACCAAGATTTTTTAGTCCAGCTGATGAGTTAAAACATTGAGATATTTTTCAATGTGGCTAACCAAAGAGATCAGCCCATATTTCCAGCCACAAGTCAGTCTTTAGTCAGCGACAGCACTGGTGAGCAGCAGACCCACTATATCATTAGCCTCACACTGGTTAGAGCTGACACTTGACTCACAGTTGGCCTGTAGCAACCGGCAATCAACAGCAACACAAATACAGCATGAGGAAGGTCCAATGCCACAGCACAACGTTTGTAGCCTTCCTGCAGATGTCTCATGCAGCTTGTCTCTTTGTGTAGGCCTATGTGACATTGAACATCTAACACTCATTGGCTGCCAGCTGCTGTCAAAGGGTTCCTGGCGCCTGTGTCTTTAAGGGCCCGATGAGAGAGAAAAAGAAACAGAGAGATGAAGCATGTCGTCCCCTGAAAGACAAAAAGATAAGTCATCAGGGCTGTAACGATGGGGTGGGGCAGGGAGGGGGCAGCATGAGGAGGAAACGGATGACCATCATGAAAATCAATCATCCGTTTTTCGATAAACAGCAACCAAACAGAGGAAGATGTATCCAAATCTTATTTTACCCGCAGGAGTTAAACTAGAGTCATCGTGCTCATTTGGAGCGCATCAATCAGTTTACATGATCACTCACAGGCCATCGCTTTTCATTTCTGCTCAACTGATACTGCTCTCAAGGTCCACTAAACACCACTTCAACACAATGATAGCAAACAGCTCACCCTTAGCTCAAGAGCTTTTCTTTAGCGTGGCTTCTCTCCAGGGTAAATTGCTTAAGAAAAGAGGGGACTATCCAAGTTGCTATATGAGGCGTATCGATGTGAGAGCTGTATCTAGGAATCTTCTTTCACCACTGACTGAGCATAATCAAACGGAGACTGTTCAAGGGGACAAAAGAAGACTGTACATTTCTCATTTTTCCCCACACAATCTCAGAAAGGTTACTTTCTTTCAGACAGGGACTGGTGATTTTGTTTCATTTCATTCTCTCTGTCAAAGGGCTAAATCGTTACAACTTTAGGAGCCTTAATCTTACAATTACAAGTCACACATATATTTATTGCAAATTTTAGCACATTTTAAGTGTAATGAATGGAATATCGATTAGTTGAGAAGGTTAGTTAGATCATAATCCCTTAAAGCAGGGGTTCCCAATCTTTTCAGCCTGTGACTCCTAAAATAGTGATGACAGTGACCCTGGACCCTTACTGTAAACAACTTTAAAGAGGAACAGACCCTACATCATTGGTGTGATGTGCAACGTGGCTCTTAAAGAGACCATATTTCTCCTTTATCGGTTTATATGCTCTAATATGTGTTAAACATGTCCCTGTTTCAAAAACAAACTCAAGGCCTACCTTTTAGTCTGGCTTTTACCTGAATTACCTTTTAGTGTTTGTATTCTGATGAAAGCACCCTTTTTTATTATTTTATTTATTTACCTTTTACTTCATTTAAATTTATTATAAGTTTTATTTTATTTCATGACATATTTAATTTTACACTTTAACCTAAACTCCAGTGTTTACTCATTTTAAACATTTAAGATGGTGTTTCCTCAGTCGGACTGGGTACAACAATGCTCCTGTTCTACTATTGTCGTGATTTATGATGCATGTTACCAACACTGTTTATGGATTGCGGGGTGGGTGGTGGGTTTTGGTCATACTTCCTTTTATCTTACTTAAATTTATCTATATCTAATTTGTCTATTTGTAAAGAACTTTGTGCTACATATTTTGTATGAAAAGTGCTATATAAATAAAGTTTGGTTGATTGATTGATTGAACAAAATAAAAAGCAAGAAGCATCAGCACCATAGCTGTTCCCTGCCCCCTTGAACAGTCCTACCACTGTTTCATCATCAGTTTAAGCTCATTGGCTTGTGGTAGCAAGCTCAGTGCAGAGCTGAGACGATGGAATGACTGCAGGGCTGGTGCCCGAAGCAGCACTGAACTGACCAGTCACCACAGGACCAAAGTGGTGGTCCTAAGCCCACACTAAGGCTGAGCAATTTCATCGATTCTGCGATATATATTGATATTTTGTTTCCCCAGAAAGTATCGATTTTTCAGCCACGAGTATCACATTCAAATCCCCTGTGTTCTGCCTGGCACTGTGCTTGCTGCCCCCCCCAGGATTTGAGACCTTATTCGGTGGTGGAAAATGCAGACTTCAGGCGCATGGTGAACGCGATGGAGCCCCACTATCCTATTTCAACCTGCAAACACCTCACCAAGGTTTGCGTTCCCAGGCTGTACGCTCAGACAAAGGCACACGTCAGAGCCTCCCTGGCCAGCGTGGAGAGAGTTGCCCTGATGTGCGACGGGTGGACCTTGCGAACAACTGAAGCGAATGTCACCATCACGGCCCACTTCATCAACTACCTCAAATGTTAAGTGTCAAGCTAATAAAAGTTGTCAAAGAAACTGTTCAGAGCAGGACACTTGTTGCACTTTTTAACTTTCCATTGTGAAATGTAATACAACTGCACTTTTACTTTTCAAAGGCTTGTAAGCCACAGTTTGCACGGTTTCAATTAAAGGAAACTCATTTTCTCACCACACTTTTGATTCATTTTGTTCAGCGTTTTCAATTAATGCCCTAAGTTTTAAGTTCAGTTAACTCAATCCAGGTCAACAGAACAGTGGCAAGATGTCACCAAAATCACAGTGTCCCTTTAAAATCTTTCAGAAAATGATGCAAGTGTATCTAATCGTATTGAATCGTATTGTTGGCTGAATATCGTGATATATATCATATCGTGAGCTGAACGTTGTGTATCATATCGTGAGATTAGTGTATTTCTACAGCCCTACCCCACACTGAGAAACACTGCTTGAGCCAGTTTGTCAAACTAAACAAATCTGGCCCAGGATGTAACCAAACACAGCCTGCAAGTTGATTTCATATGTCCACAATTAATGGCCAGATGTTAAATCACAACATTTATATTATAAATCCCACAATGCACTGCAACAGCTACCATGCTGGACCTGAGCGCGATTACAGCGACTTTAAAGCTCAAAGAAAATAGATAAACTGATCAAATTCCTATTTCTGATTAAACTTCAGTCAGTTTTGGACTGTTCAAAAATGTTTATACTGTTTGGCCCCATCTTTGACAGTATTTTAATTTTTTGGCTGCTTCTATGATTGAGTATGACACCCTTGGCTAAAGTGTTACGGTTTAAAAATCATAAAACCCATTTGCAGACATGGAGGACAGCCAGGAGCAGTGATTTATGAAAAATAAAAATAATGAAAAATAGAGATAGGTTTCTGAGATGAAATAAAGCATATTTTGCTTAGAAATACATTAAAGGATGCCTCCTTACACAGTCTATTTTATCTTTTATTTCTATAAAAGATATAAAAATGTAACAGTATTTAAAGATTAATATCAATACGTGTTTATTTTGATGTTTCTGTTGTCATATTTTCTTTGTCATTTTTCTTCATGTTTACAAGGAACAGAGGTATATACCATATCTCAAAAGGAAACAAATTCTAAGAGCTAAAATTAAAATCACATTATCACAGGAGCAGAGTTTTTCAAACAGCTTTCTTCAGACAGCACTAAAGCTTTATTTGTATATTCCTCTGGTTTAATGTTATAAGTTGCACAGCTCCAAATATGAAGTTTAATATTGAGTTCAGAGCACATATTGTGTGCCAAGGACTTTTTTTTTATCTTGCAAATTGTGCTGTGGCACTGAAAAGGATTTAAAATGTGCTGCGAGGACATCATTCCGAATTTAGGATGCAGCCGTGCTTCATTGTCCCCCCCCTCCTCAGACTGACTTAGGGGGTGATGTGATCTCATTGTGACCTTGAGTCAGGCCAAGTAGATGATACATTAGGTCCACGGTGTCACAGCAAGGGAACATCCTTCGACGGATGTCAGAGATGATCCGCAACATTCAGGTGCCTAATACTGTAGCAGTGTAAATTAGAGCGTTCATATCCTACTGAGGTGTTTAATATGTCACGGTGAAGCAGATGAGCAGGTTATTTATGTTTGAGTTCCAGAAGGAGGGAGCAGGAGAAGAAATATTGTGAAAGCCGAATCTCTCTTCGCTCTCTTTTCTGTGTCTATCTATCTATCTCTTCCTGGCTCTCACTCTTTTATTTTCCCCTCTTAGTGTGAATACATTGACCCCAGACTTAAGTAAGCTCCACATCATTGATTAAAACAAGAGGGATAGCCGCTGTCAGGACAAGACAGATTTGCTCTTTAAAGCATTATGGATTACAGACATTTGAGAAGAAAAGGGGGATTTCTGAGGCACTGGGGCTGGCGTTAATTCTGTCAAATGATTTATTCAGTATGGTCGATCAATTAAATTAGAAGTGTCCGGTAACTCCTTTGCTGCTCAGTGTTTTTTTGATGTATGGTGTGATGACATGAGCTAACGGTTTCATCATATTATCTCCCCACCCTTAAATCGTATAATCTCTGCTATCAGCGCAATCACTGAGAGAGAGATGATGAAGATCTTTGGATATCATGTTGCTCACAGACAGAGTTCAAGCTCCTTTAATGCACAAAAGTTGCAAATCCCGATAGTAAAACTTGATTGAAAACACACTAGGGTATACAACAATCAACATGACATCAATATTAGTAGATAATAGCTTATGCTGTTGATATCTGCACTGATACATCAGCTGAACACATGTGCAGTATGTTCAAATAAGATTGTGAGGTGTTCAACAGAAGCAAGAGACCTACTTCAAGCTTTTGTTCTTTTTTCATCGTCGTCCCTCAAACTTTAAAATGGCTTTGAGGGATTGAAGCTTTAGTTCTGGACTGCTGGTCCAATTTTTTGCTCTTTGTGTTACTTCAAGCACTTCGTCTGGGTTGTCTAAAAGAACCATCCTGCAAACCTGTTAATTAGGAGTATTCATTTTAACTTGGAGTTAAAGTCCTCACACAAGGGACACAGTTTTCAGAGCTCACTTTCTGTCAGCAGGTTGTTACTGAGCTGTTTTGAACTCTGGACAAAAAGCACAAAATGGTTGTGTTTACTGTTACTGTTTAAAGTTTTATTACACACTGTGAATATGTTTTTCACAGAATTATGCTGTACCTGGGAGGCAGAGGCACAGATGGGGATACCAACAGAACCCAATTTCTTTTAGACTATAGGAAGACTACCTTTGATTATATGTTAATTGGAATTTATTGTTTTCCTTCCTCCTCTACCATTTTGAACAACAGAAGGCATTTCTGACATGCTTTACCCTGTCTCACAATGTTAACAAATCCTTAAAAAACACCTGGATCCACATCCAGATTCAGATCACCACTAAAATCTAATCATTTCTTCCTTGTGCCCTGACCAACATTCCCTAAAAAAAACTCATTAAAGTCCATCCATAACATTTTGAGTTATCTTTCTAACAGACAAAAAGACAAATACCAGCATAACCTCAATATCAAACAAGCAAATAATAATGTATCTTGGAAATTATTCACTTTTTCTCCTGTTGTCAACACGTGATCAGTACGTGGGTGAGGCTTATTGTTAATGACACAGCATATCAGAATGATCCTCCAATGTAAGGACAGAAATTGACAAGATTTTATTCTTACTAAAGCCATTATCAGTTCTGCCTATCAATTCATGGATTCCTTTAGTTATTTGTAACTGCTTATCAACTGGAATTGGTTTTAGATTCCCAACCTTTCATACTAAACCTCAATACAAACCATTCATTTTTAAAACAAAAATATTTCAAATTTATTGTTACCTTTTACAAAATATGACACCTCCTCCCCTTCTCAAATTGGCGCAACCCTGTGTTGTATTTTTAACATTTTGGACAGACTAGTTGAATTTCACCCTTAGGATGGTACTACTGGTGGAAAAAGAGCTGCAACAAAGTTATTTGTTCTGACTCCAGATTCTGATTGAGGCCGAGTCCTGGAGAAAACTTAGTGAGGGGTCTAGCATTAACACCACCGACAGAATTAAAAAAACATCCTGAGGGGCCCATTTACCAGGCCCTGCAGGGGCCTGTCCAAGAGTGGACAGATAATAAAATACTTCAATTTTAAGATAAGATATGGCACATCAATCAGTGCATTCACAGGGGAATCTATACCTAAGGATGTCCTTCAATCTGTTCACTATTACTCTTATCAGATGGTGACAACATACAATTTAAAAAAGAGAGAGAGAGGGAGAAATGGTTGGCAAATACACTTAGTTGGTTGTAAATAAACTTAAAAGGACCACCTGTGTATCTGTGTGGGACACAGGGAAAAATATTCTAAAGAATGTCTTTGTTTCTCATTTCTGATGTCCATATTTCGATTCTTGGAAAAAAAAAAAAAACTCCTTTGTGGCATAATTGAGTTTGCAAAACATTCTTGGCACTATATTGGCAGATAACAAGTTAAAACATTGGTTATTGGTAATGGCAGATATGGTCTTTTTTTGCTGATGTATACAGCTGATATGTTTTCTGTATAAATTATATTTACTGCATGTAACATTGGCAAAATGTACAAATATACCACAATGCTCTATCTTATCAGGGTATAGTTAAAAAAAATCTAAAATTAGCAAGTTATCTAAATAAATTATTTATCTGATTTTCATTGCTGAATGTTGATCATTAATAAACAATTCATAATAATTTATAGTAGAATTAAATGTCGTCTTTCTTTCTTATCTATCTGTACCTAAATCAAACTGATTGTTACACCAGGAGTAGTGTGTCAAAAGCATTGGAGAGACTTGGTGTCCTTCACAAAAATGTGCACATCATTATCAGTAGTTGGCTAAAACATGTTTGGAAGTGTCTGCATCCTGGTTATAGGCAGAAATCCAAAGTCTTGCATCCCTACAGTGGACACAAACACATGAAGTTTCCATGGTGAGGGTTAAGCCTTGCACACGTGGAAAACAAACTGTTTTGGTACAGATAGTGCCCTTACTGCAAAGCGATGCTATCAAATAGAAAAAAAGAGGGTTTTCTGCTTTCATATCATCCTGATAGTGTGACCTTTAGGTGAATACTGCAGAGAGTCACCTTTGTGGCATTCAGCCTGTACTAATGCACAGACATTGGTGCCTTCACAGAGGGAAGAGAGTTTATCTGCTGTCACAGGAGCGTAGAAAATGAATTGGACAACATAGAGAAGGTGGGTGACGCAGAGCAGTTTGAGGAAAGGGGATCTTATCAGATTGGGAGGAACTACAGAAGGTTTACTGGAAGAATCATTAAAAAAGCATGCATATCGTGCACATCCATGTTATTTTCTCTCTGGTATTAAAGTGAACATATTATGCAAAAAACACTTTTTTAAGGCTTTTGAACACGTTTTGGGTATCTGGCCTTCCTCCCAGCCCACAAAACGTAATAGTAGACAACAAAACCTGTATTTAGCAGGCTGCATAAATGTAAACTCATGTTATTTGGTGAGCTGTTGGGTCTAAAGGGCCCAGTGGATTAATTGTATTTTTGAAGGGAATGAGCCAGCTACAGTCAGCTAAAACCTATATGTGTGTGCCAGTCACTTCACAGCCAACTGCTTCTTCAACTTCAGTCAGTTCAACACAGGCCTGGCAACTACACTTTTCCTGAATCCGGATTCAGTACCAATCGCCAGACCTGATGATGGAAATGTGACCATTTTAATGCTGTGTAGTATTTACTTGCTCATTGCTATGAGCTAATGCTAACAGTAGGGGGAAATGAACCAGAGGTAACTTCACATATTCATCAATGTTAACGTTACTTGTTCAAAGTCTGAAGAGTAAACTTCAAAGTATGAACATTTCTACATTAGTCAAGAGGAGTTTAACAGTTGGCTGAATATAATCAGTCCTTTACCCACCCCATTACCCCTCCGTTTCTGCTAACGTTAGCCCGGAAGTTAGGCTAAGTTGCGACTGTCCCACTGTGGTTAGCATGTTGTGCATTAGCCTGTGATGTTTGGGGGAACATTCGCTGTTATCTGGCAACCAGCATGGATTAATGGTTCGTGTGTGTTCAGAACTCTAGGTGATGCATGGCTGGAGCGCGCTCCGTTTCGCTCGAGTTATGCTGCAGGTCTATCGTGAATTGCCCGTATTTACGCTGCTCTGCCCTGGCTCACCAGCATATTAAGGTGACCGCTCTCAAAACCAGCTGTTCTGAACAGAGGGGTTATGTGAGCGTGTGAGCTGTGCTTTATTCATAGGCTTTTTGGACCAAAGCATGCTACTAACATTTCATGACGACATCAAGGATTCATGTTAAACTGTAAAAAAGGAGCAAAATATGGGACCTTTAAGCTAAGGATTACTTTCAATGTGAGCTGGAAAAGTTTCTTACACTGAAACACTAAGTTCATTAGGCAAATCATTGAGTTGGATTCTACTAGGGTTGGGGAATATGGGCCGAAAATTGTATCTACATACTTTTTTAGCGATACATGATTCGAACCTTCACATTTTTAAATCTGGAAAATAAGGTTGAACAATACTGAATAAAATGATATTTTGTAAATCTTATGTACATTATTAACATGAACTGAAACTGCAGCTCAAAAGGCTGTCTCTTTTATTTATTTATTTATTGTTTATTTGATGTGGACATCACAATTACATTGGACGAACCAGATGCATTGTTTGAGTGTTTTAGCACAGGTGCTAATTCGCAACACTTGTCCGCAGGAGGCTTTTCTATGATACTCACACACCAGCACACACCTACAGCTGTGAAACAAACTATAACTAGAGGTGCTCAGAGAGCACAAACCTTCACCAAGGCATTTCCAACACTACCTGGTGATTATTGAAAAATGGGAACTGCCCTATCTCTGCCTGTTAAGAAATTTCTTAAAATTTCCTGAATCTGCATCCACATTTCCAATATCCACCAAAATTGGATCACCCCTTTCTCATATCATGAGCAACATTCCCTTAAAATTTCATGAAAATCAGTTAAAAACTTGTTAGGTTTTAAGCAAAAATGTAGAAAACTGCAATTTCTTGTGATGTTAAGAAATCCGTTAAAAAAATTCTGGATCTACATCCAGATTCAGATTACCACCAAAATCTAATCACCTCTTCCTTGGGCCATGACTGACGTTCCCTGAAAATTTCATCCTGGTCAGTTCAGTAGTTTTTGCATTATCTTGTTTACAGACTAATAAATAAACAAACACGTCCTTGGCAGAGGTAACAATTGCAAGCTTGTTTCATTAACAGACCATGTATTCAGTCGGAGCATTGACAAGAAGCAGGACAAGGTATTGCTGTAAGCATAACAATACTCCTCAAAGATCCACTTTGCACAACTGTACATCTACCTTGTCCTTTGGCTGTGTATGAAGAATCTGTTGATTGAAGCCTGAATATACATACAGGGGACACACAGACTCTGCATGCACAGGGATCAATTCTCCACCTACTGGGGCTCATGTTAGGCAAGCTTTCATTGATTATTTGTAAAAACAATGAGGAAACTCGCTGTTTAAGTCACCACTACACAACACAGCATCAACTGTGAAACATGCTTCAGGTCATGTGACATTCATTGCATGTCCTGCAGTGTGACTGCTGAACATGTGCACACTGCTATTGCAGCTGAGAAAACAATATATCAGTACAGTCGTAGAAGAAAAGCGACAAAACTTTCACAATGCTAGTAATATAACCTTTATATTTCTAATACAAATCAACTAATAATGATAGCTGTTGAAACCAAGGTGGCTGTTAATCTATTTATCAAAAGCAGTTTGCAATTTTCTGACACTCCACCTAGAAGTACTGAAATATAATGATTCTTAGTCATATTTTAACCAAATGAGAGAATGACAGACACAAGACACAATCAAAGCAGCACAAGTATGTTCGCAACGTTTGAAAAAGTGAGGCTGAACTGAAAAGGAGAAAGGGTTTGCTTCTTACAAGTATTATTATCTCTTTATTTTCATGAATGATGCAGATGCTCAAAATTAGTAAGAAAGGAAAAGCAATTCAACATTTATCCTAAATATTTCAAGTGGATCATCTTGTAAACAATAAGCATATTACTGTTAGTGTTTTAGAATTGTTAACAGCCCTTTTTGTTAATCATCAGACATGGGACTTGCTTTTTAAACATTAGCATAAATCATAGTTATAAAAATGACACTGTCTTACCCTTTTTATTGTTTAAAAATAAACGGATAATCTCAAATTTTGATTTACTGCCCATCCCTACGTTCCACTTATCTGAATACAGGAAAGTAGTTGTGTAAGCATGCATGGTCACAGTCTCATGTCTTGTCCATGCATGTACAGTACTGTAATTGTAGAACCTGAAAATGCTGTAAACTGTGTGTGTGTTTGTGTGAGTGTGTGTTTGTGTGTCCAAGTATACGAAAGCAAATTCCAGGAAACACACACATGTAATCATCTGAGCTGCAGAGGTTCTTGTGACCGTCTGACATCAGACCATGAATGACACAGTGAGCAACATCGTATTTGTGTTGCCACAGCACACGGTCAAGTGACTGGCTGGTAATTTATAAGGAAGAATTCCCCCACGAACAAACACCAGACAGCTGAGAGAAGAAAAAAGATGAAAGATCAGGGAGTGTCTTCAGCTTAGTTTGGAGTGAGAGGGAAAACTGAGAGGTGCTGATCCTGTATCTGTGTTTCCAAAAATGTCAAGAGTAAGAGGCTTTTTTTTTTTTTCCAAAGGAGTTTCTTTTCTTTTTTGATCAGGGATCAGACAGCCAGATTGCCTGTGACATGTCTGCACTGCTGTCTTAAAATCTTTCAAAGTTGTGTTTCATCCTGACTAAGAGGTAGCCCAGAGCTAGGGCTACTTTGCAGTCCGGGTAATAAACTTAAAATAAGTGTTGGACCACATAGAATCAAATAAACTGCAGGCATACAATATTAAAATAAACACACACACAAAAATGGAGGTTAAGATCTGCTTTTTCTTGTTTGTGGTCGACACAAAAAAAGAAAATTGATTTAGGGTTTATTTATGATCAGGGTACCAAAGTATAATTGACGGTTGGGCCAAATATAATCTAACAAAAAAAGTACACATCAAAGTTTGATTAAATCCAGTGACAAAAATGAACATAAAGAGATTGTTTTAACTCATTTTTAGTTACAAAGACAAAGAAAAGAAAAGTAAAAAGAAAAACAATTTTCAAATTAAAGGTTGCGTGTGGAGGTCAGGATAACAGTAAAATTTGCAATTGGACCACAACAGATCAACCGAAAAATACTGCATTCTCAGTGTTTCATTGTACTACAAACAACTAATAATGGAAGAGCTGTTTGTTTTCACTATTTTGGTCCAAACAGAAAAAAAAAAGTGCTACAAGAACACAAACTTCTGCAATTGCATTTCGGAAACTATTTTACTTATAAATACAAAGCAAAAATTCCTGGGTCTCCTTCTCTGTACCATGTCCAACATTCCCTGAAAATGTCATCAAAACCTTTTCATAGCTGTTTCAGTTATCCTGGTAACAAACTAATTAAGAAACTTATCAACACTGGCAAAAACATGAACTTCTTAATTAGTGAAGGTCGTACTGCTTCAGTGAGACATTACCAAGAGCCAAGGCTCATTTACAGTCAAGGTATCAAAGCATGATTATTTGTTTGGCCACATTTAATTAAACAGAATACTGCATTTTTAGTGGATTTGAATCTATATATTGTTTTTCTAAATTTCAATTAGAAAAGCAAGTGTAAAATAAATTTAATAGTAGAGGTAGATCAAGACTGTCAACCACTAAAGCTGATTTTATGGTCAGGGTATCAAAGTATAATTTCAGAAACAAGACTCAAAACCATGACAAAATAAATTTAAGTTAAATAAAAAAGATTGCTTTGCTGATATTTCATTTTGAACCAAAGTTTTAAAGTCGAGGTGAAACTTTATCTTGTATGTTTCTTATTTTTATACCATGGTGATGAATACAGGGATCAGGGATGGTCCAATGGAGGAAATTACAATAAGATTTCAAAATAAAAGCACTTTAGCAAAAATAACAGCAACAATGATTGAAAACAGTAGTAAAGGAGTGAATAATAATAGTATCTACAACTTAACAGTGGTAGATGTGCTATCTATCTATTTATCTATCTCATTTCGTTTTCGGGGTTTATATTTTGGCATTATACCTTTAATCTTCTTGCCAGGTGACCATCATTATATATGTCTTTGTTTATTACCAAATAAATAAAACTCAGAGTTCTTTAACTTTAACAAAACACTTCTTTGAATGCTGACAAAACAATACTTTGAAATTTGAGACTGACACAGCTCCACACGTTTGTTTTTTTTCCTTCCATTTCTAGTTTAGATTTTAAAAAAATGAAGAAATTGAAAAAAAATGTTTGTACATTTCGATTAGATTTACCCAATTTCATTTTTTTGGTTTAAAATAAATAGACAAGAATGTTGACTTGTGTATGTGTGTGTTTTTTCTTACAATAATATGTTGTCCATTGTGAATTATACTTTAGCACCCTGACCCTTTCACTCCCCTATGGACCATTAAATAAGTGTGACTAAAGGTTTCAGAAGTACAAAGATAGACACTGAGTTCGCTTCACTCCCCCCTTGCAACCAAAACAAAACTACCAACATGTTTCATTTTAAGCTTGCGGTTCAGCTGACTTATTTTTAAAGTCGGTGACCTGCAGCAATGTGTGCGAAACTGCACTGCGTTACACGACCCTACAGCCATTAATTTTCGGATCACTTGTTTCCACAGGATATGTCAAATCTACACACAGACACATACAATAAATAGAGCTCCTGCAGGTGCAACTTTGGCCCCAAAATAGACTAACATTCCTGGGGGGGACTTGCAGAAGGATTATGGCTCTCAGTGGCAATGAGTTCATAGCAACTGCATGATACTTTACAAGCATGTTGAACAAATTGAAGCTTAAACCATTACAGCAGAGGTGTAGTGGTCACATTTGTTGACACAAGAGCATGACAGCAGCAGCAGACTTTCCCAGGTTGTATGTCAAGGGAGCTTACCTGATATTTCAGACTGAGGCACCCCACCCAGATGGAATCCTTTCCCGGTATAAAACTGCCTGATATCCGAACAACTCCGAGCTTTCCCTTTGTCCCCATAGGCTGGTACCGTTAGCGTGCACAGTGCCACCAGAGCCGCTATGATGAAGGAATCCATCCCGGCCGGCTGCTGTTGTGTGGACTTAGTCAAGTGCAAATCCGAGTGTGCTGAGTCCTAAAACGGAGACTCCCCTGAAGTAACCGCGTGTCAGTCACAGCTACTGAGCTCTGCTGTTTGTGCGTAAAATATCCTCCACCTTCTTTTATCCCTCCTGCCCTTTGAGTGCGTCTGCGGAGTCTTGTTGCTGCTCTCCGCGCACAGGAGCGTCTCTTCTCTGCGCAGATGTCCCGTCTCTTCCCGCGACAGGACAGCAGCTTTTGTTATTATTTCCCCTCCGAGTAACGTATTCTCACGCCGTGCCCAGAATGCGCGCAAATCCCCTCTCTCGTGTATCCAACCTTTGGTTCTTTAAAGTCACCTGAACTGAGAGAGGCGAGAGACAAGAGAAAGAGCTTACGCATTCACGGCTGTAATGATCTGAAGTCGCCTCAGGAAATAGCGCCGTGCTGCGCTGACGCGGTGCGCACAGGTTCTGTCGCCGTGCGCCTATACCGGCTTCTGACGGCCCGGGGAGGGAGCTGAGGGAGGAAAAAGTGCGCGCAGGCAGCAGCTTACCGCACCGCAGACCGTCTCCAGCTTTCTGAACGATGCTGTGCCAGCGCTGCCACTCTGTGAGAAGAGGGGGAGGCGGGGGGAGGGAGAAAGAGAGAGAGGGAACGAGAAGAAGAGAGAGAGAGGTCCTGCCATTTTCGTCTCATTCTGTCTCATTTAAATATTATTTTTAGTGTATTTTCAGAATAAAATCCCCGTCTGGCTGCATTTATTTGCATACTTTACTTTAACAACATCTGTCACATTCCTTGAGTGTCACTGAGGTGCCCACGTGGTGTTTTGGGAGAATTATACTGTATGGTGGTCTGCTTCTCAGTGAAAGAATGTGCTCTGCGCGTCCTGACAGCTCCAGCTCCACCAGCCCAGGTGTCACAGGTGAACTGTGGGCGCGCCCTCGACCCGGGCCCACCATTACAGGTCAATGCTGTGTACACTTCTAAATGCGCTGAGCCCTGGAGTGAGTATCTGCATCCATGCAGCCAAATCACTCTCCAAGGCGCAATTACGTGACAAGTCAGCACCTGTTCAGGTTAGCCGCCACCTGATGACTGCCTTCATTATCCCGGTTTCTCTACGTGTTAGAGCTGGAAAGGTCCCTGAGACATCTTACATTAGACATTTGGCACTTGATCGTAACTTTGGCGTCAAATGATATTAAATGCAAAACACTGATATTAGTAGAAGACTGGTTATTAAGTTATTAAGCATTTACAGCAGGGGCGACCAACTTTTCTGGGCCTGAGAAGTATTACATAGTTTGAGTTGATGCTTCTGACTGATATATTTTTGCATAGTTCACCTCAAAATAATTCATATTGTGCATTTAGGAGGCTACATATGACACAGAATGATTACTTTTTACTGTAAATGACAATAACTATGACTCATGATTAAGAAATAATACTAGAATATTATACTTATATATCTTCAACTATTTAAATGATGTAAAACTTCACTTATGAACAGCCATTTTGTGATTTGTTTTTGTACAATTAACACTGTAAGGACTCGAGCTAGCAGCAGTGGTGATAAACGTCTGGCATCAGTGCCTCAAGGTAAACTTTGACTCTGCCAAATTTTAAAAGAAAATGGCGATTATGAAATATAACACGCTCAATTAGTTGGTTTTTGTATTGATGTAGGTATGATGTATTTGCAAAACAGAACAGAAATTAAAGGCTCTGTGGTGTGAACTTTTGCTCTCTGTAGAATGCCCATGTGGGCACCTCAGAGGCTCCTTAATGGCTACCAGGTGCTTGCGTGCACCCTGTTGGGTACCCTGATTTACAGAGTGAGGCAGTAAAAAGTAAGGCTGTCAGGACACCACAATTATGAAATATAATATAATACCAGAATTCAATTAATTTGATATTTCATATCTTCTTTGATACCATGGCAAAAGATAAAAGAAAATAACTTGGAGGGCTCAGAGAGCTCAAACCTTCACCAAGGCATTCCCAACACTGTCAGCCAAATTATTGTCAGAATGTGGAAAATAGCCCTATCTTGCACTGTTAACAAAACACTGAAAAAGTCCACATCTGGATTTAGATTAACACTGAAAGTCTAATCACTTCTCCCTTGACAAATGATCAACATTCCCTGAGAAAGTAATCACAATCCATTGACATCTTTTTGAGTTATTAGCTCAAATGTGGAAAACTGACCTATATCACTGTGCTAACAAATCTTTAAAAAAAAAAAAAATCCTGGATCCACATTCAGATTCAGATCAGGATGAAAATAAAATTTCTTCTCCCTTGTGCCATGACCAATATTACTTGACACAGTTATCAAAATCTGTTGAGAAGTTGCTGAGTTTCAGGGAAAATATGAAAAACTGTCAAATTTTGCAATGTCAACACAAAGTATAATAAAAATTCCTGCATCCACATTCATTCAGATCTCCAACAAAATCTCTTCTTTCTTATAGCCCACGACCAACATTCTGAAAATGACATTTAAAATCCATAAAGGACTTATTAAGCTATTAGTGAAAATATGGGAAACTGCCCTGTCTCATAAAGTTAACAAAGCCTACAAAAATTCCTGGATCCGCATTCACCAAAATCAAGCCACTTCTTCCTTATAGGCCATGACCAACTTTCCCTGAAACTGTCAACAATGTCAGCATAACTTTCCGAGTAATCCTGTTAACAAACTAATGGACAAATGAAGAATTAAACCTCCTTGGCGATGGTAATAAATAGCCCTTAAAAAAGATATTTTCTGTTTTTTTCACGGACAACCTGCAGTGAAAAAAGTAAATGAACATATAGCAACATATTGATATTAAATTGTAAAGGTTTCCCTGTTTTGTAAACTAACATATTTATCATTAATGCACATCAACAATTTCTTTTTCCATCTAAATGCTGTTCAAACTGTTAGATCAGAAAAGTTGTTTCATGCATTTATTTGTTCAAATAAAGTAAGAAATTACAAGGACATGATAATGAACTAGAGTTAAAAAGATAATATTAATTTACCAGTTGAGCAGTGCTGGTGGAAAGGATTACAATTTCTAAATCAGGACTCAATAAGAAAGACAAATAATAAGAATCAGTAATGGCATTTGTGACAATAACATTTTATCAATTTCCATCCCTGGTTTTTAGCCACTGTGGATCATTTCTTTGAAGAGGGAAATGTGAAGAATAACTTGAAAGTAATTTACATTCTTACTCTTAATACTAAGCTATGAGTTTCGTAATGTTATTACTTTAAGGCATCGTAATCAAAATTCATTATAATCAATGAGTGACTTGCAATCATCCGCCACCACCTACAGCCAGCTAAAAATCACCAATATGGCCAGATTATAGTACTGTACTGCATCAATGCTTCATTTAACAAGCTGCATTGTGTTTGCAAACAACAACTCTGTTAGCACCTCGACAAAGATGTACACTTCTGTTTTGTGCTCTATGGGGGGCAAAGTCTGTCAGCAGGTGTTGCACCTTAAAAGGCGGATGAAGTTTGGTTTTACTGTAACTTTCTAGCGTTGTTTTTACTGTAAATACATTTTGTTTGTAACATACATGTAATCCAAATAGATTACTTTAAACTTAATTACTTAATGTCCAAGTCTGCAAAAGAATACCTTCATTTTTTATCATAGAATTATAAGTTGTTTGTCTTCTCTGTTTAAAAGACAATTGAGTGTCGCAATAGAAGTAACAGGTGCAGTGTGGTACAGTTGGCACTTGGTGTTCTTCAAACTGAAATAAAAATTATGTGTATTCATAGAAAGGATGCACCAAGTAGATGAGACTCATTCTCAACCACCTCCTACTAACTACTGTAGCTCCACAAAATGGCCAATGCCTTGCTGCCCAAAAGCCCTCATACTTGGATGTAAACAAAGGACATTAAATGTACGTTATGGAACAAATGGGCAGCAATAAAAGCAGCTTGTAGAAACAGCTCAGTTTAGTAGAACTTAAAATAAAAGACTTGGGATTTAGCAATGAAGTTGTGTCAGGTTATATTCACGTTTACCCACGTGAAAGAAGAAGCTAGTTACCAAATTCAGAACAGAACAGGAAGATTGATGACACTAACACAGCTATTAATAGCATCAGCAATACTTCACTCTACAAACCTGCTTCACATTGTTTACCAGCTAGCAACGTGGTCATTTCATTAATGGAGTACACTTTGGTTACTTTAGACTAGCTGCCTAAATTGACCTTAACTTGCATTTAGTTGGACTTGAAATGATCAGCCTTGGAGGATGCCTTAAATATGAGTATAGGTATTGTAATTCACTATACAGAGATAAGGAGTTTGGAAAAACCGGCATATGGGATATTGGCAATAATGCAATATTTCTGTGGCAGTCTACTGTAGACTGAATAGAAATCCTAAATCTTATTATTGATGGTCTGGTTTGTTTTTGTAGATCATAAAGAGGAGTCACTATTGGCTTGAGCCTGTTACATAAACAGCTAAAAACTCCCATGGGAGCTTTAAGTGTCCCTTACATTTTCTATAGGAATGCTGTATATCTAATAGGATTTGTTTGGTGAGAGACATTAGATACGTCTTCATATGTCCGCAGGGAAAGTTCTGTGTCCATAAAGCAGGCTACAACTTATACATAGTTGGAATTTTTCTGTTTATTCATTACTTCAAGAAGGATCAGTGATTCTCATTACCATGCTCAAGGCCCAGGAAGCCAGTGCCTCCTTTTCATGACTGATGGCAGCAATATGTCCATAACTAATGCTTATTTGTCAGAGGGATAAGTTCACTCAGGTCAGGTTGTTTTCAACCCAGGGCCCTCTTTCTGCTCTAAAGTGCGTGGTGAACTGAGCTTGTTGATGACATTTTGGGGAATTCCAGTGGTTTGCAATGCTTATGCAGGCTATAATGACCATGCAAATGAACATGAATGGTCATAAATTTAGGTAAACATAGAGGGAAAAGGTTGTTAAATGGCTACTTTGACAGTATATGAGCCTGCTAACTATCCTGCTTATGTGATGTTACTGTCCGGATCAGCGTGCTGGATGAGCGGCAACGAGACATATCGTCCCCTCTCTTAAAATAATACTGCTTTAGTCATCTGTGCGTGTGAAATTAAGTGAGACAGCGTTCGCCGGTGTCACTCCTGTGGGAGATGCTTTTTAAGGATTGTTTGCAGGAGACGATGCCACCGCACATTATCATCGTGACACGTGGAAAAATTCTGAAATAAACGGGGAAAAACACGAGCGAGAGGCAACACAAAAAGAAAGAAGAAGAAAAAGAGAGTCACATGGCAAGGAAAGTCATTTCCTGCTTTCAAATCATTCTATTTATGATGGCAGACATTGTTTATGAATACATTAGGAAGCGTAGCTCTATGATTAGTCGGTTCCTCCTGACTGGATGAGTCCAAACAAATAGAATGCCATATCACATATCACTTCCTGACAAATAGCTGCACTTGGGGCCCATTATTGCAGTGCTGAAATGAGTGGGCATGAATTACTCCTCTGACTCTGGCATGTCAAGTGTCTGTCTCTTTCGCAGGTTGTGCATGTGCGGTCAGGCAGGTTTGGCTCCGCACCACTGCTCAGCAAAAGTTTGAGATTATGTAATTGTGCCACACAGAAGCCTCTCTTTGTAATTATGTATTTTAAAGTTGCTCCAATACTCCTGTTGCTGCAGGGAGAGTTGAGAACATGTGGCTGGGGGTTAATGAGTCTAGTGGCCTCAAAGTGTGCGTGTGAGATAATATGTCTGTCGGTATTATATATGGGCTTGTGTAAGCATGACCTTTATGCATGTGTCTGAGCACATTTCATCTGTGTGTGTGTGTGCCATGCCAGTTTATGTGTCTGACTGCTTCCCACATGTGGCCATAGGTCGGCATTTCTGTCAGAGCAACTGATTGGCTCTGCGCTGTCTGTCTTATGAGGGGATGGTGTAATTAACGCTCAGTAAAGCCACAGCGCAGCCACGTTTTCTTCAGGCTGCCTCCCATTGAAGTTTTATTGGCTCTGACCATGAAAGGCCTTCTAATGAGGAGCAGGATGCCGGGGGAAGTTTGGGAGACCGGGCCGAGGAACAGAAGGGGGGAGGCGGAGTGGTAGCAAAGAGATGGGGAGATCGGGGTGAGAGAGCGAACAAACTAAGCAACTGTCAGTTTAGCGTAAACACGCGGTAATTATGTGGGGAAGATTTCCAGGGCGTGATGAGCTCTTGGAGTGAAAATTACATTGCTTTTAGACAGAAATACTACAGATGTTTTGCCACTCACACTTAGCTCCTGGGACATCTCTATAGGGAGTGCCCGGGCTGT
The DNA here is from genome assembly GCA_037902135.1 of Cetoscarus ocellatus. Classification (NCBI taxonomy): domain Eukaryota; kingdom Metazoa; phylum Chordata; class Actinopteri; order Labriformes; family Labridae; genus Cetoscarus; species Cetoscarus ocellatus. The sequence continues at coordinate 326,907 of JBAMNC010000329.1, read as the reverse complement.
AGTTTTCTCTGCTCCTCGCCCACATAGATTAAGGGACAGTGACTCAAACAGAGCCAAGAATAGCTCTGACAGAGTGACTGCTCACAGTGCTGCTGTGCTCATGCTGGCCTCATCACTACAGCAGGCCTCCACATGTAATGAGCTGATGCTGACAATAGCAATAAGAGCTTCCTCTGTGATGACTGTTACATCTACTTCCCACCATGAAAACATATATACCTGTCACCTTGAGCTTCCCAATGTGGTCCAAAGTGGTAGTGTACATGCTCCCCCGTTTGTGCTTCCCCACATGCGACTTAGATTCCTTGACAACGTCCATTATCCATATCACCTACCCCTGTTGAACTCGCAGGGGCAGAAGCCTATCCTAGCTGACTTTGGTGCGAGAAGCAGGATGCACTGATTGTCAGCCAATCAAAGGGGCCTATTAGAGAGAGGACAACCATTCACATTCACTCCTAAGGGCCATTTAGAGGGGACAAGCATGTTTCAACCTGGTGCACCAGACTGTTGAATATATTCATTCATTCATCCATTATCTACACCGCTTATCCCTTTCGGGGTCGTAGGGGGGCAGGAGCCTACCCAGCTGTCATGGGCGAGAGGCCGAATACACCCCGAACCAGTCGCCAGCCGATCACAGGGCCACATAGAGAGACAGACAACCATTTATGCTCACACTCATACCGAAGAGCAATTTAGAGTTACCAGTCAACGTAATGAGCACGCTTTTGGTCTGTAGGAGGAAGCCCAGTGCCCAGAGAGAACTCACGCATGCACGGGAAGAACATGCAAACTTCACACAGAAAGGCCCTGCCCGACCCGGGGATCAAACCGGTAACCTTCTTGCTGTAAGGCACGTGCACTACCTGCTGCGCCACCATGCCGTTTTGTTCAATATTCGGGCAACAGCCCATTGGAAGTGTTCGAGGAGGACAGAACCTTTCAAAAACATAGCTGGAAGGTGATTGGACAATCACATTCAATACAGGCCAATCAGATGTTATAGTAGGCAGGCGCTACTGCTGTGATTAAAGTACAAAACATGAGACACTTTGTGGAACAAATTCACCAAAACATGTCAGGAGTAGAATGAGAGAGTCTTTGATACTGATAAATGCTTTCAGTGTTGTTACTTGTTTCACATTTAATAAAGAAATACAGTCCAGATTTGATAAACTGCTACTAAAGCTGACAACAGACTGAGGATCTCTTTTGTCCCTCAGGCCATCAGACTGTACAACTTCTCACTGCGGGGCGGGGGGGGGGAGGGGGGGGGGGGGGGGGGGGGGGGGGGGGGGGGGGTAGTAACAGGAAGACTGAAGATGGGAAGGAGCAGTAGCCAGCCAGCAGCCATATTTTTATTTTTTATTATTATTTATTTTTTCATATGTATATATATTTATTTTATATTCATATTTTTGTTTAGATCTATCTTTTTTATATATATATTTTTATCTACTTTTGAAACTGCTACTTGACAATGATTGTAAGTAGATGTAATAATCATTTGATTCAAACAATCGTCCCTGGCACAGCTAGTCAATTTGTACAAATTGAGTCAACAGATAAAGCATGTTAAAAACACCTTCAGATTTAAAACAGTTTTAAAAGTCTTATCAACACTGACCATAAAAGTCCTGCAAGTCTTTTCAAGTGTCCAGTTCACTTTTTCTTGTAAATGATTTCATTAAAACCAGAGGTACTCACAAGCTTTTATTCAGCAGTTATCTTATCACCTCTTGGTGACATTGGAGGTGGCCTCACAGGTGTACCTGCAGCTTAAGTGCTTGAGAAAAAGTCAGCCAGGCTGTCTTTAGCTTAGCATAGTCTTCTTCAGTAATGTATTGTGCTGTAGCACAATGTTTAATAACATTCCCATTCAATCTTCCCATAGAACAATATCCAGTTAAAGTGTTGGTGAGGTGTCACACTCCATTTGTCCCGGTCAAAGCAAGCTCTCCCAATTAGGAATGCACAATACTGGATTTTTCTCGATATTAGATATGCCAATATTTTCAAACTCATTATTGCCGATATCGCTTCTAATACCGATATTAATACCAACTATTTTTTCAAGAGCACAAAGTCTCAACTATGCTAAAATTGACCTTTTCCTTTCATGGTTACAGTCTATTTGTGTTAGAAATAGATGTAAAGACAGAAAATCATCATTTAATTCTTTAACAAATGATACTTTTGATTTATAAAAATGGACATTAGGTGTTGATGAGGTAAACATCATGGTACAATTGTGCATTTTGCCAATATAACAGCCAATACACGGATATTTCTGGCCACCACAGTCAGTATATGCGATGTATATGGCCATTTTTTTCTACTTAAATATTGGATGTAAATATCAGCAAAAACGTTCATCTCTGCTGATACAGATAATCAACATTTTGAGCAAATACCTGCCAATATCAATATTGGTCTGGTAATAGAGCGTATTCCTATTCCCAATAAAGGACTGTTTTGCACATATTCAAAAACATTCATAAAGGCATAATTTGTAAATTATGGGCACATATGCTGTGCATGTAGATTTGAATAAAAAATCATGTATTATAACATTGCACATGGCATTGTGTTGCACTGAATCGTACCATATTGTAGTGTAGCTTCCATTGGATCATACTGATATCTATACAATCCTATCCTATGGTATTAGAAAGCATTACAGTGTAACATTTGAGTCAACGTTTTTTTAGCTTTACTTTCTTGATGTATTTCTAAGATGTCCAATTCATCAAATAATTTGATTATTACCAAAGCATTAAAAAATTATGGACACATTATACAAACATTATGTTAAAAAGCATTTAAGCACTTAAATTTAGTAAATAAAAAGGTCAGAGGTCTAATTTTAAATGCTTTCACGAAAAATAGTTTCATAATCTGCAGATAAGATTAAATCAAGTCTGCATAAGAAATCAAATAAACATATTCAGTGTTTTTTGCCTTGAAGGCATCAGAATATGCAAAAGAGGGAAGTGCACTGAATGTGCACTATCTTAACAATATTCTTCAGTATTTATAAAATATTCACAGCAGAAACTTGCCAAGATTACAGATCCCAAAAATGTGGCACTGACTGATTAATTGCTGATTGCACAAATTAACCGCTGTCAAAATAAGGATCCAAGAGTTTTGAAATGTTCTTTCCCCCTGTGCAATCAGAATTATTTTGAAACCTGGCACCCTATTAAATGTTCAAGTACATTTTCAGTAAACAAAAAGAACACCCTCAACTACAGCATGTACTGAGGTGTGAAAAAGCGATGTAAAGTGCATGTACACTTCTTAATGGCACCCGAACCAGTGTTTGTGTGAGGGGAGAGGCAGAGTAGATGTTAACACAAATAGTGGTAGAAAACTGTCGGAATTTGTTTTATTGCATTTACATCATATCACATGTGCATTTCTACATTCCTCGTAGTTGATGGGGTTCAAAATGTTCATGCTCAAACCATTTTTTTCACACAATATCATTAGTTTTGCAGATTCTGATATTATGAGCAACTCTGAGTCTGTTATTCTTCTAACTTACCTCAGTGCAGGATCACTGGAAGCAACTATAATGATAACAGGCAAACAAGACTGGAGTATCAGCTCAACCCCTCACTGTGAAATCTGATGTCTGTCAGCTGAGTGTGTCTCTGGCTGTGCTTGTATTTGTCCATTCTTACATTAAATACATATCTAATGAAGGGCTGTAAACTTACACTTGATATTCAAATATCTGTTGAAGCATAGGAGTAAAAACCCATACTTGAACTGTTAATATACATTTGAATTAAATATATACCGTACAGTTCTGCAGCACATCAGGGCGCCTGGAGCAGTGACCCACCTGATCTAACAGAGGCACTCCCAGTGCAACCCAACCTTTCACTGCTCTCTTGACCTCAGCCACAGGAAGAACATCTCTAAAAAATGGAGAACAGGCAAAGCCACTCCATGGAAGCACTTTGGGTGCAACACTGCCAATGGCAAAATAAAAAACAAGACCCTTTTGTGTGTCGATAACGTGCAAAGCAGCTGGCTTACCCCTCATCCACAACAAATCTGCTGGCCCACTTGTCATCCTTCCACCCATGTGGGGTGGTTGAGAAGGAGGCTTTTTATCAAGTGTTCAGCCCTGTGCGACTGCATCCTCCTTGGTAACTAACCTATGCTATCTACAATGATTTATTGTTGTTGTAAAGGTTTCCTCTGAATCTAAATGAAATTCCAAAAGTTTTTGCTCCACCAAAGTGGCTACAGCTAAAGCGTATGCCAGCATTGGCCTCATCATGGCATCAAAGGTGAGTAGGGGTGTATACCAATTTAAAAAAAAAAAAAACTAAAATAAACTAAGACAAACACCAAGTTTTTATTGCCCAGGCATTTATTGTGATAATGATATGAATGTCATTATTTGCACAAGCCTTTCTGGTACCAAATAATCCATGATCTTATATCGGTCCTGGAGACCACTGACAAATATTCTTTGATTAAAGAACTCAGGTTCATATATTCAGAGTTCATCTTAGTCTGTCTAAGCCACTCTGTTAGAGCTCCTGCCACTTTAAGGTCCCCTTTACCACGTGACCCCAGTCTGCTCTGATTGGATGACCATTGGACTCTGTGGTGATTCATTCTGTCTCTAATATGTACTGTACTTGCCACTTTGACGCAGAGGGCCAACAAAACAATGTCAGGACGCAACGCTGGTAGGTTTACTTGGTGAGGGTTACTCACACAGTCGCAGGGGGACAGAGGGGTCCAGATGCTGTCTTTTGAGCCTTCCACTCTACCTGGATGCTTGTTTCTCTCACCACAACTGGCGACACAAATTCATCTCTCAGCTTACCTAACCCGAACAAGATGATGCATAGGAATATTCTGTCAATCTTATCATACACACACTGTCAGGAGTAGATGCATGAGAACAGCCTGCCCCAACTGATCACTCTCGAAAGATATTAATGAAAAAAGGAAACTCTAGATGGATTGAATCACCCGTACACATCAGCTCCTCCCTGGAAAGAGAGTGCAAACAGGGCCTGCTGTCAGGCCTAGGCTGAGTTTCTGTGTAAATATCAGTGTTCTGTTTCCACAGATGTAATCAGTCTTTAGAGGGAGATCATTGTGTCCTCTCCCTAAAACCAGTCTCATCCTGGGCTCTTACAGATAGCATCGATTCAGCCTCTTTTCTGGGTTTTTATGTCACCATTAGCCTGAGTTCAGCACATTTAGCTGGACTGTGGAGCAAGTGTGCATTACTTACCAAGTTTTTCTCCTATTTTCCCATTTCTGTAGTCCACCTTGCAACCCTTTTCTCTCTGCATGTGCAAACAGCTGCTCCATCTCTTCGCCTCATGAGAACATGTGATCTGCTTTTATTTGTGCCTGTGAAAAAAAAACAATGCACAAAACTTAAATTTAGCTTCCTCTCCTGGTGCCTGTCCCTTTGCCATTTTGCAATGCTTCATCATCTCTTGATCACATTTACCTAGTGTCTGTCTGTGCAAACACAGCTTCCACAAACAGCAGATCTGCATATCTCCTCACCGCGAGTCCTCCCCAGTTCCCCGAGACAGATGATGACAGGAAAAGGAGAAATTCTGACTCTAAGTGAAAAGGGTAGACAGATAGTATTGTAGTGAAAAATGAGAAATAGCTGGAGGAAACTGGAGAGAGGGAGGGTGAGCTTATGAGGTAAGATAAGGAAGGAGTGAGTATGATGATAGATGACAGAGGAGTGAGTTGGGGCTGAATTTGCAGAGCGAGATTGTAGATTCAAATGAGAGAGGGAGAAGTGATGGAGAGAGAGAAGGAAGAGTAAAACAAAACAGAGAAGAAAAGTGAAAAGGAAGAGGGAGTTGGGATTAAGTGAAAACACTCAATGGCCAAAGCGGTCTGTATGCTGCATTCTTGGGCTTGCTCTTGTAAATAGATGCTGTTGTGTTTAAGAATTGCCCCCTGTGGTGTGTTGCGTTGGGCTTTTGTGAGTCTCTGTGGGCATTCTGGCACTTTTCTGTTCAGTAATCTGAGCACATCCTGGTTTTCCTCATGCACGTACAAAAAGAGAGAGAGGAGAACTTAAGCAATAAAATAAAGCACAAATAAGGGACAAATAAATGTTTTAGAAACAATAATGGAGCACAAAAGGCAGTTTTAAACAAAATTGACACAATCTGCAGTTTTTATAAACTCTCACACTTCTGAAAACTGTCGTATTTAATTACACACTAATGTTATTTTCTATTTTCACTGCATGAAATATTCTCACCAACTTCAGTCCCAATCATAAACCAAAAGTGCCCCTAGAACACAAACCACTGTCAAGGCATTTCCTATGTTATCTGGCATGTTATTTTCAAACATGTGGAGAACTGGCCCATCTCTCACTCTTGACAAATCCTTAAATAAATTCCTGGATTGGCCACCAAAAGCATACCATTTCTTACTCATGTCATGATCAACATTCTCGGAAATTGTAAGGAAAATCCATTGAGAACGTATGGGGTTATTAACAAAAATGAGGAAAACTGCCCTTTTCTTTGCACTGCTGAGAAATACAAAAAAGTTCCTGGACCCAAATCCAGGTTAGGATCATCGATAAAAGTTAATTTTATCCTTGTGCTATAAACAACATTCCCTGACAGCGTTTTGAAAATCTGTTAAGAACTTACTATTAGCAAAAACTAGAAAACTGCACTATTTCGCACAATGTGAAAAAAATCCTGTCAAAAATCCCTCGAGCCGCATTAGGAAGGAAGAAAAAAGTTGCGCTAAACGCTAAAAAATTATAATATATCAACATCATTTTTTTTATTTTCACTTCATCAGATATTTTCCCAGTACAAGTTAGATTTATTGATTTATTTGTTTCTTATTTTGTTATGTTGTTAGAAATCTAAAATTTGACATTTAATGGTGGGAATTGAAAACCACTTTCAGTTGAGTATCGATAACAACTCCCTCAGGGAATTGATATCATTGGTCTTTTTACTAGGGATTCATGATATTATAAGACCACTGTCAGTTTTGCAGATATTTGCCTAAAAAGTTTATTATCTGCATTGACAAAAATGGAAAATTTGACCATAAAAAATGGCTTAAAATATCATATACTGGATGTGATATTTGCAATATGTACAGCTGTAAGATTTTCACCACATCATCACTGAATATTCAGTTTTATAAATCAAAAATCATCATTTATTAGCAAAGAAAATATTGTTTTCTTGCTTCATATCTGTTTCTTACACAAATAGAGCATAACCATGAATGGAAAAGGCCAATTTTATCAAAGTAGAGACTTTGTGCTGTTGTCACAAAATATTGGTATCGGCAATATTGAGTTTGGAAATATATCAAATATTGGCAAAAATTCAATTTTACATCCCTTTTTTTGGCTTATCAAAGATGTCAGGCTCTCATCAGAGGCAGTTTGAAGAAACTGGATCAAAGAAGACAAAAACCATGGCAGAAGTGGAAACACCATCTCTACAGCACAGCATTGAGTATCTGGAGTGTCATGTGTTTGACATTGTTGCCATTAAAACCTATTTTGCCCACACAGAAGACCTGCAGGAATCAATAAGGGACTTGTTAAAAAATCAGATCAATAAGAATCGTCAATGCATTAATATTGAAAAATTTATTCAATTCCCATCCCAACTGATGAAGGTGTCCCTCCTGTATAACACTGTAAATATCATGGAAAACCACAAATATGCAAACTACAAATTTGAGGCCTTGCCTGCAGATTGAAAGCATTTTATTGGACATCAGATGTTTCTTAGCTGAAAAACCACAAGGTCAAGAAGTGGCAACATGTCGCTATTTCTGGCAAAAATGGGACAAGTGTGATCATTTTGATTGCACAGACCATTTTATGATCATTACAATAGATGAGTTTAAATTTTAGAGTTTGTGAAAAATGTAAATTTCCGCCAAATAACATGTTCTATGTACAATAAATTAAAAAAAAACAACTAATAAAACATGGACGTCCAAAATGGACCACTGGGCCACTTGTGCTCTCAAACAATAGCAATCTGATATTAAATAGATTAATGTAAAGTAACTGTGTAAATCTAATAATTAATTTACATTAAACCATTATTTTTACCTTTCTTTCACTGATACTGAAGTCTCCTCTGACATGCACTAACTTCATCCAATTACTGCGTCCATTTCTCTCCAGGGCGTTCTCATATAAATATTTCACCTCCCTCTATTTTACACGTCTTGGAGGATATATTAACCGCTCTCCTCATCTGCCTCTTGCCGTGAAAACTCATAAATTCAGTGGACGACTCACATGACCCCCAACGACCAACTCTCAGGCTTGTAATTGTTTCCCGAGTGTTAATATCCAAGTCTTTATTATATTCACAGAAGTAAGATACTCTGCTGCAAAATAACAAGGCTGGCTCAGATCAACCTTGACTGTGACCTTGGCATTTTAACAGAAATGAAAACACAGGAGTTCTCTGAATTTTTAAGTATTGTATAACTTACCTTTTCTCTTATTAAGTTTTGTGTGGCACTGAGGCAGATCTTCATCCAGACTGGCATCTTCTCCCTCCACATGGACCTTGGAGACAGCAGGAGGTCACGGCTCGGTGTGGTTCTCAGCCCCCTGTGAGGAGTCCTTCATTATTTTCCCACTGCCACTTCATAATATCCACACATTCCTTCAACATTCCTGTCAGCCCTCCCCTGTACAGAAGCACTTTATCACATTACGCCTCCTCACATTCACCCTATTCCCTTTTAATGAGACTGCATGAAAACTGTGAAGCACAGAGCTTACTTAGCTTGATCACAAGACATAAAACACTAAGTGATTGCTTTCTAATTCTTACAGCGGACATAAACTGCTGGCTTTGATTCACGTCATTAACATCCTACTTTTTTAAAGCAGTTCAGTTTGTGTTCTGGCCTGGTTTTGTCGGCCACCGTTCCCTCTCTGATCAGAGTAAAGCTGCTAATGGGGTACAGCCATTTAGACGCATGGCTCTCCCGCCACCCCTTTCATATGGCGCTGTAAACCGGATTGTAAAACAAATCTTGCCTGTAAATCTGTCGGCTGAGAAACAGTCTGGCTTTCAAACAAAGCTGTAAACTGTGTGTACATTTGACTCAGCTCAGAGAGGAATTATTGATGATTATTGATGTAAAGGACCGGGGCACTCTCTACAAGTGCAAAAGTCCTTCCAGTCAGGGGTGCTCGCTGTGTAACATAATGTTGGGGACAAGTTGTGTATGTATGAAGTTTTTAGGCTTTAATGGAGAGGCTTTATTTTTTTCTTTGGCAATCATCAAGAAAAAAAACTGAATTCAGCAGTCACATTATTTGATTTGTGCAACAGCTCTTAAAAATTAAAAACAAACATAAATTAAATAAAGGATCTGTTAATTATCAAGAATATTTTTTTAAAGAAAATACAGATGTGAACCAAAGTCAGAGTTTTGAGTTTAAAAAGTCCTACAACTAAACAAAAAAGCTGAAAATTTCTATTTTTTTAAGTCTTCATTTTGTAGTTTAATTAACTTTAAAAAAAAAACTGTGATTTGTATCTGCTCAGTTCGCTCAGTGTTTTCTTCTGAAAAGTGGTCACCAAAAGTTCCATTCACTTCAATGTCTCTGTGAAGTTCATATGTTAATGATAATGTGTAAATTCAGCACCAAATGATCAAGTATTTCATTAACACTTAGTCAAGGTAATAGTATAATTTAATCAGGCAAACAACTGCAGTCATTTCACAAGAGAAACAGCTTTATCAGGGGATTTTCTTTTGAGCAACAGGCTATTGTTTGCTTTGTAATTCAGCGTCAGTCCTGAATGATGAATTTTCTGTGTGAAAACCGTTGCAAGGGAAAAGAATCAAGTTTGTAAGATAAAATTATGTCAGTGATATTAATCAGAAATTTAACCTGGTAGAGCTTCAGTGCTAGATATTTATTCTATTGCTTTCTGTGACAGATCTTCCACCCTGGTACATTATTGTACCTTACAAGAGGGAACTGTTCAACCAGAAAAGTAATTTCTGTGACAGACTAATGTCTGACAGCTTTATACAAATCAACATTTTCATTTACATACAGTAAATATTTAAACTTTTTTAATGAACACCACGAAAAGAAAAAAACTTGTCAAAGACATATTTTTGGTACTTTATTTAAAATATTGAGTTTATTGCCGTTCATGTTTTGTTGTTGTTTTGTTTGTTGCTTGTTATCATGGCCCCATTTCACTATTTGCAAGCTGTCACATTCATTTAAAACATTAGTGCCCCTTAAACTCTATTCAATGGCAACAGAATCACTCAAAAACTATTTCTTCATCCTGTTGCTTTCCACCTTTTTGATTTTAAAAGTGACCCAAACAGATGACCTGCAGCTTTATGGGTATGTTACAATGTTGAATTCAGAAAATTGTCCCAAAGAATGCCTTTAATTGAGTGATTTATCATTAGAAAAGCAGAAAATGCACATCAAATGGGTCTGTTTTGAATGGTTTAAATACAGTAAAAGCCATTTTCACCTGCTGATATTAGAAAAACCACAAATATGGGCTGCAAATCAGCAATTAAAATGGTCACTATTAACACCATGACACATGCTATGAAAATGACATGTTCAGCTGCAGAGAGAGTAGAAATAACCTCAGACAGAAATTTGCTGTTATCTATCAGGCAGCACAGAGATGTGAAGAGAATAGTTTCATAACGATCAGTTTGTTTGCTGTCTTACCAAGAGTCTGACGGTTGATGTCCTGCTGCTTGCTCTGCTGTTGTGGGTACACTGGTGTGGTAGTTTTGTAGACTCGGGACGAAAGCTGCGGCTAACAATGACTCGAAAGTCGAGGAGAAATTAGACTTTCTGTAGCTTTCCAGTCCCCATATTTAATTATTTATTTCTACACAGTCTTGCAAGCGTTAACCGCTGGTAATGTCAGAGGATACCACCGTATTTAGCAGCATAAGAGTGCGTGAACGGCTTGTATCTGCGCAAAGGCAGAGATGCTAAAGCTACTGGAACTAGCATGAAGCTAGCTGATGATCAATATACTATCACTATTTCTATCACTTTTCTTCTCTATTGTGTGTAGCAACCTAGATTAAATAATTAAAGGGAAATAACAAAAATTATTATCATTATTTTCAACATTTATAGTTCTGCTTCGTTCATTTGTCATTTATTCTTTATATTGTCTCTAATTTTTCAGGAACTCAGCTAAAACTGTTCTGTTAATATAGGGGTGGGAACTGGCAGCCCGGGAGCCACATGTGGCCCTCTTCCTCCCCCAAGTCAACTGCAAATTTCCAAGTATCAGAAATATAAAAAAGAAAAATATCTGCCCAGGTGAACTTTATTCAAGCTCACCATCTCAACCCACCAGCAAAATGCATTGCAGTATGAAACATGTCTTTAATAACTGGTTTTATTTAATTCTTTACAAGAAATTTGAACATATAGTTTATAATAGTGGCATCTGTAAAAGTCTTTAACAAAGAATTATTTCATATTTGGGAAAAAAAAGTAAGTCAAATAAACATTTTATAGCCTAAAAAACTTGATTATTAAAACTGCCTCTTATAACAACTATTTTTGTAGAATGTTTTAATCTCAAATGGGGTTACAGGTAAAATAAAGAAAAATACGTAAATTAGTTAATTTAAATGATTAAAAGTTAGTTTTTCAATTAAATTAAAAAGAAAAACAGTGGCTATACACTAGTTTGTAGTGTTGAAAAAAGACCATAACTTGGTCTTAATTCAATATTTAACTCTGTAAATTAAGCCTTACTGGTTTGAAGCTTGAAAATATAAACTCTGATTAAAAGAAGATTTTTTATGTTAAATAACAGTTATATTTATCATGTTACTGACAGTATTCTTTTGTAACCATTTAGCACTTAAAATATAATAATAATTCAGCACTCATGGTAACAAAAGTCGCCCATCCCTGTATTGAGGATAATTGTAAAATTATTTTACCAGAAAAAGTAAAAGGAAACTTACGTTTTCTACCATGTTTAAAGTGCCATTTGCATTTATCCTTGTAGTTAAAATAATTTAAGTTATTGTGTTAATCTTATATTAAAAACTCAAAGATTTAGCTGAGTTGCTCATTCCATGAATGCACAATCCTTATAAGTTGTACCTTGTTGAAAAGGTGACTAATCAGGCTTTTCAACAATATAAAATAATAGCAATTGATATTATTAAATGGGAGAAATAACCAGCAAAAATTACATTTTCAAATTTTATTTGAGGAGTATTTAAGCCATCAAAGGTCTTTGTGGGTTTGAAAGCTCACATTCAGATACCAAAGGTTGTCTTTGAAACAAATTAAAGACACTTTTCACCATCTAGGCTGGAAACTTAAGGATAATAATAACTGCGGGACATTTATTAACTTTGGTGAATCAAGATATATTTAATCATTAAACAGTTGCCTCAATCACATTATAAACTGGCTCAGAGCTTTATTGTAATTTAACTGCCATCAGGCCTATTTTCATGGTGGAAAACTAACTTATAACATGACAAAATGAAAAAAAAGAATCCAACTTATTAAATATGAGTTTTATTCTTATGTGTGTCTATTTGTTATGAGAATCTTTCTAGTATTTTTTAATGCTTCTCTGCTGACAGAATATACCTGAATTATGAAGGAGTGAGGAACACCTTATGTGATGCATGATTCACAGGGATCACAACCACCATTAAGTAATATAAGGAATACCCTAACTTTGTTACCACCGAGATAATTTCAGAGATGGTTTTGGACCATGTCAACCAGACATCTGTGATAAGTCCATTGCTTCCTTAAAACAGATGTTTTTTTGAATGCATTCCGAGTGCACAATTATCTTCACTTTAGGCTGTGCTCTACTAAACTTTTGTTGTCCCAACAAAAGCCAACTCCACCAGAAATGTGTTTTTAGTGTCATTAGTATAATCCAAATCCTGTCTGGTATGAGAAAGAAAGGTAATGTGTTGTAGGCATGAGGGTAAAGGCCTTGTGGCCCTGCAGCATTGATTTCCCCTCTCTCGTGATCTGCAGAATCGGACAGCAGCAGGCGTCCCTGAATCCCTAATGAAAGCCAATCAATGGCTCTCCTGCTACCGGCATGCTCATTTGACCTGGGACACACACATAGCCTGCATGCTCGCACACTTATTCAATTATTGAATAAAAAGTCACGCCTAAAACTAAATACTCATTCTTACAATGATGTCGGTGACTCGGGTAAGCCTTGCACAGGACACACTAAGGACAGAATGAAATCTTAAAAAAGACAGAGGAAGTCAAACGCAAAAATGATACAACTTACATGGAAACGTGTGGATTCTGTTACCGCCTGATAGAGATAGGAAAAGAGGAAGATGGAGGGGGAGAGAGAGTGAGTTGGAAAGGTAGAATGGCACCCAAGGGAGCCCTGGAACATTCACACCAGTGCTCATCCATCTCCGGGACATGAGGAGAGAGGCTGCCTGTAGCATGCCAAACAGAGCGAGGCTGACAGAGAATACTACATGAGACGCTGGAAACTCCATGTGTGACCAGCAAGCCATACCACTCACACACACACACAAACACACGCTACTTTCAAAAACTCCTCACTCACGACTCACACCTCACACACACCAGTGCAGACCCCGCTGGTCTAATTGGAATGAGGGCTCATGCAAGCAGGGCCGCATTTCTCTTGGACTGCCCATTGTCACGTGTCGACATAGTTAAGCTGTTTTTTCCAACAGCCACATTTTCATGGTGACTAATGTTAGGGCCCCCTGTACAGCTGCACCAGGGCTTTTACATACTAATGAAGACTCATCCGGCTCAAAGTATATAAAGGTTTACTGCCAGTAAGATATTAGCCATGCAGACCTACTTGTACTGAGTTGTAAACATGTCTATTTCTGGTGATAAAATGGACCTTAAAACACGAGTGTGTATGTGACTTGCAGGGTTGTTATTGCCTGTCATAAGTGGGCAGTTGAGGTACTGCAAGTTTTTTTTAACTTTGCATCAAAAAAGCAGTTAAAAACCAATACATACTGCTTTGCATTAGAAAAAAAATATTTGTATAATGTCCTGAAACTGCCTCTGTTGGGAAAAAAGTGGCAACTTTGGCTACAAACATGGCCACATTAACACTTCCTTATTTTACCCACAATGAATAAGCTAGCATTGGTCCCAGATGTTGCCACAACATTATGTGTAAAGTTGCCTGCCTAAAAAGCCATACAGATATTGAATTTGGCCATGCTCATAAACCCCTCTATTTCACCTCAGAACAGGCTGTTTTAGTGTAAATACTCATAGGCTGTGTCTGACTAGACCCCTCTTAAGAGGTGGATCTGGCTTCAACTTTATACATACATTACATATATACATACATTTTCTTAAAGAGCCATAATTTGCTATATGCTCTTAAGTGTGTTTTGCATGTGTCCTCTGCACTAGTCAAAAAGTCTGCAGTATTAAGATCACCATCCACACAGAGACGAATTCAGGCGTATCCACACAAGTTTTTAATCATATCTGCATTTTGTTCACACAGAAATGGCGTTTCAGGTGCCTGAAAATGCATACTTTTGAAAACGGGTCCCAGAGTGCATATATCTGAAAACCCCAACCTTGCATTTCTGTGTGGACAACGAATACATATAGCTTTAGAAACAGTGACAAACTCTCACTTGAACAGCATGTGCAAACGCTGACAACAATGGCAGAATACGGTGTTGCGTTTGTGCTGCAGAAGCTACTGAGCTTGTTATGGCTTTTAATGCAAAATCTACTGCTCCTCTACTAGCACTGTGAGCTTCAAGAGAACACGAAGAACAGCGTACACAAGTGTTTGTTGACATTTCTCACGATGTATGTGTATGCTCCATGTCTTCTCTGTTTTGGTGAGTTTCTGCAGCAGTGTTACAGCACCACTTACAGGTCTGGCATATATACTACAGCATTTTCAGTGTTTTCATGTGAACAGACACAATCTTTGAAACCATGTTGTCTTTACAGAGAATGTTTTCAATACAAACATGCTTTCATCTCTGTGTGGACAGTGTCATAAACAGAACCAGAAAGAACCCAAATGCAAGACTTCAGACAACAGCCTGTTTCCAAAATCACAGTTTAATACAGACCAGATTTGGTACACAGAAAAGCAATCAGGCAAAGCAGAGGTATCCAAAACGTGAGGCAAATACCGGCAAGGTCCAAAAAAACAAGCAGGGTAAGAGTTAAGTGGCATCAAGAATAGAGTACTGGAACATGACTACAAAGTAAAACAAACTGGCGACAAGACAGGGAGAGACAAGAGGTTAAATACACGAGGTAATGGGCAGGTGCGCACATGACAGACACGGGGTGAGTGACTTCAAAATAAAACAGGAAACAAGTGACATGAAACATGAGGAGAAAATAAAAAGGACAGATACATAACGGGCAGACATGACAGACAGGGCCTGAATGTCCAGTTTTACATATCAAAAGCATAATTTATTAGATAATAATACATTGTTTTTCATGCTTTACATCTATTTCTAACACAAATAGATCTTCATCTTGGATAGATCAGGTCAATTTTAGTTAAGAGGAAGCTTTGTGCAAAAAGGTATCTGTATGGGTATGGGTATCGATATTGGTATTGGCAATAATGAGTTTGGAAATATCAGTATATTGGATATTGTCAAAATTCCAAAATGGTGCATCCCTAATCAAAAGTATTATTATATGAGGAGAGGAGTTTGGCAGGCACAGTGGGTATCACAAACATTCCAACAGAAGTAAATAGACCTCCAATTGATTTGCCTCTGCAAACAAAGGCAAAGTAAATTAAAGCATGGGGAACCAACTTTTTATTTCCACCAAGTCCATTAACTATTGCTGCATGGAATGTCCAAAGAGTGGTCAAAGATTATCTTGGAAACATATCTGTTTTTCATGTTCCAGGACAGTTAAGTCTTGATATTGACAACTCAGGTTTAAATCCTTAAGGCAGATTTTGTCTTTTTTTAATGTGTATGAATTACTGGTATTTGACTGGAGAGCCATACTGAGTGCCGAGGGGTGGTCTCAAGGCTGCTGATTGCCCACCCTTCCCCTGTAAATCATGTAAGAAGCAAAAAGGCTAGAAATAAAAGACACTTTGTCTTTTCAGGAGTAACATAACTGTTCAGAGATAGACATTTGAGGCCTGGTCTACTAAGATCCAAAATAACGAGTGCTAAATTGCGCATGCAAACTAAAAAATTGCACATGCTATTGGTGGGCATGTTGTGGATGATCTACTATGACTGCGTGCGCAATTCATAACAGGCTCAAAAGCCTCCTCTTTAAAGGAGGATTTTGCGTGTGCTGTCACCATTGAGAGTTTGGAAGAGCAGAGTGGCCGTAAATGAAAAACAAAGTTTGAAGCCATGGAATTAGAGGCAAAAAAACCACACTTGCAGTAATCTTTTTTTGTTGTCTGTCATTTTGATGGATAAGGTTGTCACTTTTTCCTTGGTGCACCCTGTTAGTAGATCAGCTTTGCGTGCACTATCAAACATGTACATGTTTTTATAAACCCAAACCTTTAGAAGATTAGGCCCTTGGAGTTTTCAATATTACTGATGTTATGGCTCCCACTGTCCTGACATATACTGACACAAACAAGAAAACTCATCCTCCTCTGGAAAGTCTTTTTATCTCACAGGACAGAAAATAGCTCTTTGCGAAAGACACATGTTGTGTTCCTTATCCTGCAAATGCTGGAGAAACATATGGACTTTATATGCTGACTTATGTGTTGCACGCTCTTGCATCATTTGTAGTGCTCCAGATATCACTATGGTAAAAGTGGGGCACTGTTAAAAAAGTGAAAGGTGAGATTGATCACTGGCAGCAACCCTCTCTCCAACCCTCCCTTCTAGAGGGGAAGACTGAAGAGCATTCTGAGATTATAGATTTTATTTTATATTTGTTCTTATTGCAGGAAAGAGCAATCAGAATCATCCACAAAGTTAGCTTTAGAGAACATACCAATAGATTAATTATTAAACCAGGGTTATTAAAGCTTACAGAGATAAAAGAACTCCGGATATTATTAATTATGTTCAAAACCAAATACAGAGTTTTACCAGAAAACCTACAACAGCTTTTTGTGTTTTCTTCAGAATATGATTATCATATAAGAAAATTTGATTTTAAGCACCAAGTTGCTGGGACTACTTTGGAACAAATGTGCATTTTGGTTGTTGGTATAGAAATATGGAATTCCCAACTACAGGATTTAAAAGTTTGTACAGATACTCATTAATTTACAAAAAGTACAAATGTAAAAATAATAATAATAATGATAATAATAATAATAATAATATGCACTCGAAACTTACACTGGATGTTAATGATCAATTGACTTGACAAGCTTGTTAATTTGTGCTTGTATGGGCTATTTATTTTATTCTATTTTATTTTTGTTTTGTATTTGTTTTGATTGTTTGTTTTTGTTGTTATTATCAAAGTGTTGTTAGTGTAGGCTATTGAAAATCAACTGTATATAATGTCAGACCATCGTTTCTTTATTTTAATTGTTCAAGTAGGGAGCAGACAAATACAAGAAACGTTTTCTTCTTGCTTCTCCTTTTCAATCATGGAGGTGTTGATTTGAAAAATGTAGTGTGCACTTGTGTACAAATTCTGTTTTCCACCTTCATGTAAGGTACAAATAAACTAAGACTAAGACTATGACGTTGTAAATACTGGTCTAAATAATTTTTTAGAGAAGGGAAACACTTCACATTGATTTTTTACAGCCTAAATCTAAAAGTTATTAAACCATTCTCAGTTTAGCTTTCCTGTGACAGCTCTTCTTTAATGCCTCTGTACTGGCATCAGTCAAGGCCAGAGGCATTCTGTTTTTGGTTTGTCCATCTGCACATATATCTGTGAGGGTCAAATCTTATGTATGCATTATCTCAGAAAGTTTTGAAGGTAAGGTCTTTGAACTTTGACACCATGTCCACTTAGATTAAATGGAAAACTGATTTGATTTTAGTTAGAGGTAAAAGGTTAAGGCCAATGAGCCTCTTGTTTACCCTTTACCTGTGAATTGCTAGCTTATGGGTGTTCGGGATTTTCCATCAAACTCTGCAGAAATGTCCACTTTGAATATTTTAGATTTAGATTTGATTTTTAAGGTTGTGGATTAAAAAGGTCAAGGTGTTATGTGTTGCCATCATTTTTCATGATGTGTGTCACTTAAGGACAGTCAAGGGATGCCAGAGCACTCCACTTCCTGATGTGGAAGGATTGAATTCAGAGTAAGAACCAAAAAAAAAAAAAAAACCCATCAATAATCAAATAATTAATAGATATATCAGATCAGGCCAACTGTAAAAACCGCACACTGTCAGCACTCTATCATACTGTTTTTAAAGAATTTTCCTCCATGCTCAGAAGATGTAATGGTTTAATTAGTTACCACGTCAGCTGGTGACTTTCAGCCAACAGGGTTTCTTCATGTCGTTGCTTAGCCACTGCTTAAACAGAGTGAAACCTCATGATATCATATATCATATCGTCATCTGACCCCCTTGCTCTCTTGCAAAGGCCGGTCCATGACTATGTTGTATTCTATAAAACTGGGCCAGGGAACAGAAGAGGTTGGGTACCATGGTGCTATGGGTACCACGGTGCTGTTTTAAGCTGTAATATTTAAGCCCCTGTGAAGCTTTGCCTCTATTATGAACGTCGCAGAGCCTTAACGGAGGACAGGAGTTGATCTCCTCTTTGCTCTATCTCTAGAAGTAGCAACAGAGGTGCGTCAATGGCAAAGCAACAAAAGAGGGAGCCACTGTGAATCAGTTGAGCCATAAAGATGTGATGTAGCGAGTGATGTTTGATGTTGTGTTACTAATGCGTCAGACACCCGGGAAATAAGCAACGAGGCAAGCAAACCACAACTTGTTTGTTTTGGCAGAGCTGCAGTGAGAGAAAACAAGATGTCTAACTATTGAGAATTCTGCTTGAGTCTGCAGAACATGCATCATGAGAAAAAGCACTACAGGCAGTTCGCCCGCCATCCTTGTTTTGATAGTATTATCAGCAGCAATTTGGTGTGTCACCCTTTGATGATGAAGCTCCCCTGGTGCACTTCCCACAGGTATTCACCCACTTCGGTAACCACTGTGAATTAAGCAAATGAGGATGCCAATTTTATGCCGTTGTGAGACTAATAATGATCTCCGCGCAGAGATGGCAGAACATCAGTACGGTACATTTGTGCCAATGCAATGTGAAAAGTGCTATGCTAAAATTGGGGTTTAACTCTTCTGTACTGCTTGCTTGTCTTCAGGGATGGTTCAAGTCTGTCCCTAAGCTATGATGTGACATGACAGAAGGTCTAGTAGAGAGCATGGCTGGAAAGGAAAACAGTGTATTTGCAAAAATGGCGGGTATTTGTTTTCCCTTCACCCAAGAAGCTTCTATTTCTCTTTACCTGGAGGCATGGTCAGGACTGTACGTGCAAAAAGCGCTATCCCTGAACTTTGACCCACCTTTCCTTGTTTGGCTTTGACAATGAAAGGCATGCAGCAAAGTCCAGAAAACCTCCTCTTCTCTGTGTCTCCTCAGAGTGGTTGGAAAGGGGTGGAGGCCAGGGGTCAAGTCCTCCAGATTGCGGTGTTGAGGCTCATATCTGCCTCTATTTTTCTTTCATAACAGCTGGAATAAATGTGGGATTCTTGTGAGATCTGAGCTTATTGCACAGCTGAATGGCTGTTCTGCATTATTGTGTTGATTCTGCAGGCTGTTCCTACACATCCAGAAAGATTCACCTGAAGGAGCTGTCTACTCAGTGTTGGACAGCTTTTGCAGACATTTTTTTTTTTCAAATGTGTTTTTTTGTCTTTTATGGGTGTTGATTTTTTATTTCTCAAGTCAGAAACAAACTGTCATACTTCCCCCAAAAACAGTTTCCTCACAATCACACAGGAAATGACAACAACCTCAGGGGAGTATAACACCTCCTAAAACTATTTACCTGCCCTCTGCCAGTAGCACAGTGCATGATGGGAAACAGATCTGACAACAGGGGCCAGCCAGTGAACAGGAAAAATCAAAAAAAGTTCTCATGTCCTTGTAGCACAGTTGATCTCTGTCAGTGTTGCATGGGGCTCTTCTTGATGGTCTGTCATGTTGAAAATTTGTCTAATTGGACTCAATTTGTCAGCTCAGGAGCTCATTGAGCATAATGCTAATTGGCCAGGGGGTGAGAATTGGCAGTGACAGCTTGTATTAGCCTGTTGAGAAGGCACAGGGGGGCATAGAGGAGGAGGGGGGGAATGGATACAGTCGACAGCTGAAACTCAAGAAGGAGAGCTGTGGTTCACAGGAGCCCCAGGTCCCCCTTCGTTTCCCCTCTACCTCACCCGATTGTTTGTCTTTGGGAAGCTATTTCGAGTGTCGCCCTACAGCTTTTGCTCCCCCCTCTTAGCTCAAGCGTGTCACTTTGATCCTAGAGGGTTGAGAAGGTAAGACAATCTAGGGAGCGGGGGACAGTGGGGGACTACTTTATGGAACATCTCTTGAAGAACACACTTTAAGGCTATTGTAACAAAGAACATTTAGAAGAACATGTGGCTAAAATTCACTGTAACCTTTAACAGTCTATGCTACAGTTGTGCATTTGAGATCAGTCCCTATCACTGGTACTTCTTCCAGCCACGAGTCCAGTTGTGATATTCTGGCCTCTCATTTTGTGGCTGCCATGCTGTTCATTATTGGGTTGGACACTAATATAGTACATGTACTCCTGGTTGAATATTCACCAATAATGGCTGACAGCTTGATTCCTATAAAACAAATCCAACATTAAGTCATTCCAGGGGAAAATACTTTTCGGGCCACTACGACAACTAAACAAAAATACCCTTCCAAACATAACATATTTTCCCCCCTCATGTTTTTTTTTTTTTAATTAAATAGCATTCAGGAGGCTGGATGGAAAGCTGCAGAGGATACTTGCTATCTTATACAAGTAGAATATCAATACAGTAGACCTAAATGTGGAGATTTAGACTGCAGCTGTTCAATAATCTGATAAAATTCCCTTTTACATTTTTTTTTAAATGAATTTAGCATGACCCTCGGATCCTGTTACTCCTTCAGAAAGCTTTTACCAAGACAGTCAAGGTGGAAGAAGTGTAAATATCTACTGCCACAAATTTTCACTTAGACAAGCTTACAAAAATGCTAACAGGAAATACAGCGCAACTGGATAGGGCCTCATTAGGGCTGTCACCTTTTACTGTATGTATCAAATATCCATTTAAGCATCGGGGTAAAAATCCGAATTATAAATATACATTCAAATATAAAATATAGACAGCTTGGCAGCACATAAGAGTGCCCGGAGCAGTGAACCACCGGATCCAACAGAGGGCACTCCCAGGGTCATCCAACTGTCAAATTCACTCTTTAACTCAACAACAATAAGTCACCTTGAGAAAATGGAGGACAGGCAAAGCCACTCCATGGAAGCACTTTGGGCTCCACACTGGTGGTAGCAAACTAAAAAAAAATAAAAAAGAAAGACTGGGCTGTGCCAAAGGTGTGGAAAAAGTCCATCATGAACAAGATTGCAGGATTCAAATGCAAGGATATGCATCCCGCTGATGAGGCCTTGGGAGAGTAAATATCAAAATGATCTTAAGGAAATGTGTCATGCCTGTGTTGCAGCCGGACCTTGTTATGCTTGAAAATTTAACAAGTTCGATTTTGGAGAAAGTGACAGTCCAAGTGGCCCATTGTGATGCTCTGTAAAACAGCAAGAAGTTTCAGTTTTACTGCATGAAATTTGGGGTAAACACAGGTGAGGCTCCAGACAGCTAATAAGTCAGACCTCCCCCAACCCTAATATGCAACATCAGTTAATTGCTTTACTTCACTCATCCTGACAACCACACTGACCACTGCAGACATTAATTAAATGGGTTTGAACCTCAAGCATTATCATACCACTTTAATTTTTTTTGTATGTAAATGCGTCAAATCATAATGTTACCTGATTATTCCCAGTTATTTGACTACTGCAATCATGGAAAGGTACATAATATGAGACATCACACTGCTTTATGTCTGATTGTAGGAGGGGTTTGATTAGCTCTTTGCTAAGGCAGGAAAAATGTCTGTTTTTTTTGATTGAGAGAAAGGACATTTACATGTGGATGCTGCCAAGCCAGTGGGACAGAAGCGCTGATGTGTGCTACTGTTTAAAATAGCCCAGACAGACAGCTGAGCAGCTGTGACCTCAGGTCCCCTGAATTCTCAGTTACACTCACTGACCACTCTGTTTCTTACAGTGTGTCTATGTGTGTACGTCTACCCATACAGTATAAAACTCTGACTGATTCAGAAACAGTCTCCTATGAAGCCAACCCAGGAAAGAGAAAAGTACAGCTGAAAATCATTTTCAGACTATTTCTCTTCCAGCGCTCAAGTTTCTTTCCATTATTTCCCTATTTTAAAATCATCCTCGGCTTCCTGCATCAGCCGGCGCAGGTTATTAAAGGACGACAGACGGCTTTGGTTTTGTCAGGCAGGGACAATGCAGTCCAATTACAGCTCAGGCAAAGGGAGACGAGGCACGATTTATCCCTCGGACTGGCCGCTCTCTCAGCTCACGTCTGCAGCCGGCCAGACAGACACTCAGTTTCACAGCAACAAGCATGAAATAGACTCCAAGGATCAAATACAGACTGCGTGCGATTGGATGTGTATGCGACTGAGCGAGGGGAGAGCATGAGTGACATTATCGGTGTTTGTTTGTGATGACTTTTGTGCTCATAAAAAGAGTGCGAGAGAAAGGCAGACAAAGACAGGGCTTGAGGTGATTGTATGCTTCAGCCAGGAAAGTTTTGTTAGCTATGTGCTCGCAGGCTGATGGCTAAAACAGTAGGAGGTGTGGTGAGACTCGGAGGGCCACTGTCGCCTGATACATTGCCATTAAATGCTTTTATAATCACTGCAGAGGGAAAAAATACCAGAGCTGCCCTGAGGACCAATTAGAAACCTAACTGCGACATATCTAGCTTTAGCCCTATTCTTTGTGACCTACTGTATTTGGCTGAATCTCATGATGCTAAAATAAATTCTCGATATCACATTACCTTCAACTGATTAGGACCATTACCTCACTACTTTTGAAGCTGCATGTCTGTTTTTAGTGGCAGAAGCTCCGTGTTTGTCCTACACTGCTATGCTAACACTGCAGCTGACAGCACACACTGATTCAGGGCAATTATAGCCCATGCATAGGCAAAGTTTCCAGCCAACGGGTCAGCCGCACATCAGCTGAGCGAGCAAAGTTACACTGTCGACACCGCTGTCATCGCCGCACTGGCTGTCTGCTGGCCACGGTTCTTTCCAGCTCTAAACCTCTACATGTCTGCTGCTCCCTCATACACTACCCCCCACCTCTATTCCTGGTACAAACACAGACTGATATGTTTAGCAAGGGGCTTCCTGGATGCAAAAAGAGAAGGTCAAACTATGACAGCACAACTCAGTCCTCCTCCACTGCTTGCTGACAGTAAAACATGGCCAGTGTCTTTTTGCATAGACAGGCACCAATTTTGCCCCATCTCATATCTTTGGTCTGGCCCAAAAAAACTCTGGCTAATTTTTTTTATAGATTGATAGGTTGGTCTGGGGTTGTGTGAAAGCTCACATGAACCATGGCGGGACCAAAGCCTGAAAATAGTGGGTCTGGGTTTGCTTCTAGGCTGTCCAGACATGGGTTTTCAGGGGGTTTGAAAGCCAACAGAACCAAAGAAGGACCATCAAGGCAAGCAAACAAACAAAAAAGCAATAAATTATCATTTGAATTTGGCAAAATATTGCAGCAGCAACCAAGCTAACATAGGGTTCACTGACAATATCAAGCAGAATGCAGTTAATGTTGCACTGGTAGCACAGCAAGCCACCAGTCCTCTTAACAGGTTAACATCTACAAATCTGTGTGGAATATGTATAATATGCAGGTGCCACCTAAACAACTTAATACTCAAAGCTGGTTGTGCATTTCCAGGTCAGGATGACAAGAACAAAGACCTACAGCTACAGCTCCAACTAGAGGCTGGAGGCTATATTACTCAAAATTTCCCAGGCTTCAGTCCTCCTGACGAAGTGCAGTGTGAAAGAAAACCTAACAAAGTAAAAAAAAAAAAAATGTTGTTGCAACTTCATCCCCAAACCGAACTGAGCCCACCAAACTTTAGGTGTGGAAGCAACCATAGTGATCATAGATACTAAATTTTAGTTGAGAAAAAAAGGCAAACAGTTTTTTGGGAAAAGCCAAGTGTTTACAAGTAAAGGTTGTATTGACTTTGAAACATGCTATGTCTCTACCTTAAAACAGAAACAAGATTGAAGCACAGTGAGTATGCTATGACTTTATGTAGAACTAACACATTTATAAGAGTAAAAAGACCAGTGGGTCAAAAAGAAGTACTGGGGTTGTGGTATTGTAAGTGACTCATTTAAAAAAATTCTTAAAGGGAAAGGATTAACATGAGCCTCCATGACCTTATACTTCTAAAATATAATAACTTTTTCATTAAGTCAAAGTGGACATTTCTGGAAGAAATCGGCCAAAGAATTCTTGACTTACCAATTTCACAAGCAAGAACTGATAATGAGACCAAACGTCTGACCATACCCCTCTAAAATCTTACCAGGTGATCCTTGAGTCAAAGTGGACATTGAAAGATGAAGATCATTTGAAGCATTTTTGAGATACTGCATTCTCAAGCAGGTGGTGGAAATGATAACAAAAGACCTTTGACCTCCAAAATCTAAACAGTTTACCCTTGAGCCTTAAAGGCCATTTGTGCATAGTTAGAGGAAAATTGCTCACAGTTTTCTTGAGAAATTACGTTTACAAGCAAGGGATGAACTTACAGAGCAGTGGCCTTGACCTTTCACCCATGACTTCCAAAGATATTCTGTTTTTCCTAGTGTTATGGTGGAGATTTGTGCACAGGGTGGACCCTATCCACTGCCTCTTCTTATAAATAAAACAAAAGGTCAAAACAATCAATTAAAACAGGATGACTGGGCCACTGTGATATGCCCTCCTTTAGTGTATTAGAGTTTAAAAGTTGATCCAGTGTTGGTAAATACTTAATTATTGAAAATTGTTTTTTAAAAAACTAAACAATCTCCATGCAAGCATTCCAGTAAAGCCTCAAAAGGCAAAGAGTTATTTTGGGGTGGCCAAATGTCAGGAGGCCCTGGTTGGCCTAGACTACCTATGGTTGGGCCCCTGGTCAAGATGATCAAACTTCATAAGAGCTTGCGAGGTGCTTGAAAATAACTGGCACACCATTTTTTGTAATTCATACCTTGA
Organism: Cetoscarus ocellatus; assembly: GCA_037902135.1. Lineage (NCBI taxonomy): Eukaryota > Metazoa > Chordata > Actinopteri > Labriformes > Labridae > Cetoscarus > Cetoscarus ocellatus. Next base: position 301,489 of record JBAMNC010000329.1, on the reverse strand, counting down.
GATGGAGAGGACAGTGAAGCAAATAGGGACAGTTAATTCTGCTCCTAGATGCTATAATTGGTTTATTTTCACCAGTCAAGCATAGCTTTATATTCTAGTGTGGGCAAAATTTCCATTATTTTTGGAACTTGCTGTGCACTAAATTAAAGTGGATGATGGGCCATAGTTTGGATATGCCCGCCAAAGACTTTTGATTTTCAAAATGTGATTAGTTGATTCTCTAAAGAAAAAGGACATTTGTGGAAAGTTTAATGAAAACCCTTTTGAGCTTTAAAGAGATACAAGGTTCACAAGCAGAGGATATTAAGGAGGCCCTTTGACCTTGGCTTCTGACCTAAAAATCTGATCAGATCCCTTTTCTCAATAGTTCCCTGAAAATGTTCTTGTGATACTGCGTTCACATAATCGAGATCACCAGCTTGACCTTTAACCTGTGAGCTCCAAAATCTATTCAGTTCATTCTTGAGTCAGAGTGGAAACAAGGAAACTCACTTTAAGCTTTTTGAGAAATCATGGTAAAGCAAAGTGTGGCTGCAAAATGCCATGGGCTTGACCTTTGACCAGTGGCCTCCAAAGTCTAATTACATTGTCCTTCAATCTAGGGGGACAGTAGTTCAAAGTCTGCAGAAAATCACTTTAAGAGTTTATGAGATATGTTCACAATATTTAGCCCATACAGATGGACAACCCAAAAACGTAATATCTTGAGCCAAGGCTGTCACTGGATGCAACAAAACAAAACAGAAAACAAACAAAACTGACCAGCTGTGAGCTTTGGTAAATGGTTTGGTAAATGGTAAGTGGACTTCAGCTTGTATGGCACTTTCCTCGTCATCTGAAAATTCAAAGCACTTTTTAATCACAACACGGGTCAGACAAACCATTTCACACATATTCACCCTGATGGCTTTAATTACAATTTAAGTTGTACTAGCTCATGCTTCTTTCCTATTTATATGCAAAGCAGTCAAGGCAGTTTGAGGTGAAGTGTCTAGCCTCAGGCACATGAACTGGAATCAAATCCTCAACCTTCTGATTCACTTGGGACCAAGCCCACCAAGTCAGACACCTTTGCTCATTTTGAGCAAAGTCCTCTGTGCTGCAGTGTCTAATCAGAAAGTGGCATCTTTGTAAGGGCCCACATTTCATTCCTTTTTGACAAGTCTTAACTGGTCTCACAAGATATGTTGAAGTCTCCTTCACTCAGATATTTGACTTTAGCATGCCCAAAAACCTGTCTGTTTTAGCCCTGCTCAGAACAGGCTGTTTTTGTGTCAATCCTCATGAGTCGTTTCCGATCATGTCCCTCTCAAAAACTGGATGTGGCTTCAGCCTTCCATGTGAAATATTTCCAAGTGATTGTGTGAGGATACATTGTTCTTTATCTAAAAGACATTAAAAGTGTATTTTGTATATTATTCAACCTTTAGAAGGGCATGTTTGACAGTGGAAAGTTTGTCACAAAGCCTGTCCTGTGTATTCTTGTGATCAATCCTTAATTACATTTCTGCATTCTGTCCTTATCCTCTGAGTTTGAGATCTTTGGGACAGTCCTAAACATGGTGGGCCAGAAAGAACATCTGATTTGACTGAAAACTTAGGACTAAGGCCACCTGTGAGGGGTGAGAGGTAAAGCTTTCTTGGGTCCAGAGTCATGCAGGGGGTGTTTTTATGAAAACCAAAGCACTTGGCATTAGTTATAAAAGAAACAAATATACTTCTTAAAAATCAGTTTAAAAATATTATTTTGATTGATTGTTTCTCCCCTTTTATAACTAATTGGTATATTCTCTTATATTTTCAGAAAGCCCGATAAGTCAACTTTACACCCTTTATGAACACGTAAGGACTGTGCATTTCAGGAAAGAGCAACACAGCTATATGTGGGGGTAGTGCCCCCCATAAAATGTGGCAAATTCCCCTGAAACTGGAGGCTCTGCAGCATGCAGAGTGGCAGCATTATTTGATATCAGCCCTGATTCCATCTCCAAACTTAGGACCAAGTTCTGTGAGGCTGGTGAAGTCAAAGACAGATGGTGAAGAGGATGTCCCAGAAAGACAACACCCCAAAAGACTTCTGACTCTTGCTTTACTGACACACTGTTGCCTTCTTCCAGGAGAAGAGGGGATTTCAGCACATTTTGGGTGCTACCGACATGTTTAGCTGTGTTGCTCATTCCATGAATGTTGTACCTCGTTGTAAAGGTGACTGATCAGGCTTTTCAATTACGTGAAATAAAATACCCATTGGAATTATCAAAGGGGATAAATAAGCAATTGAATACAGGTTTTCAAAAATTTTGTTTGAGGAGTGTCTATTCATTGCTTGTCACTGGTATAAAAATATAAGCCACCTCTTGTAAAACGGTATGGACCTTTGTTTTGTTGTCATAATAATGGTGGCAGGGGGCCTAGGGTATCAGAACAGGGGTATACCAGAGACAATTAATACACATTAAGTACACTGATGAAGATGCTTAGTGGCACTGGCTTCCTCAAGGCCCCAAGAGGTAATTAAAACTCATAAAGACCTGGAAAACATGACAGAGTTGGATAGAAATAACTTTTGGGTCACTCATGGCCATGTTTACAGATGCACTAGAATAAATTCAGGGCCCATTTATGGGGCTATTCAAGGGCCCAGCAATGTCTTAAGACAGAGGACAAATTATTTAGAAGACTCATGATGATGATTGTGTGGATTACTGTTTTGGAGTGATGGACAGTCAGCCCCATTGAACAATTTCATTTCTTTTCCTTATAAAATAAGAAATCAGATTGACACATACACTTGTCAGAATCCACAATTGCGCCCCCTTTAAACCACTGTTGTATATGAAAAACTTGACAATTTCCCTCTGTATATCAATACGTCACCTAAGAGTAGTGAAATTGCTTAAGGAGAGGCTGCTGAGACGAGCAAAAAAGCAGAGCACCTTTAATAGAGCCCAGCTACACTGTACCATACGGATACAGAAGAGAGGAAATGAGACACAAAACAAAAGACAAGTGACTTTAAAATATGTACATTTATACACATGCAAGGGCAAATGGCTGTACGTGATCCGTGGGTTCAGTAACCAACAGGCGGAAACAAGACATACATGGAGGAAATTGTAAGAACTAAACAAAAATGGTTACAGAACAGGAATTGACATTAAACTGTTCAAAACTTTACACAGCTGTAGCAATTTCTATGATCCATTCAATGCTGGAAATAAATGTATTTATTTGCACATTCCGCCATCCTTCTTCCACCTTTAGGTAAAGTCAATGTCGACTACTCAGTAAGCTGAGGAGGAGGAGTTGTCTGAAACAAAGGCAAGTTAATGGAAGAGGTATCTCACTGCACATAGATCACTGTAAGAGTATTTAGCTTAATACTGTATGTGTAGCTCCTAAGCATTATCAGGTTTAATACTGTTTCTTTATAGCACAGACCATGCATTCATTCACATTCACACAGGTAGTTACTGAGAAAGTAAGCCCTCATGTACACAAGTAAGAAAAATGTACACAGAGGAAACCATTTAAAGGTGAATAATAACAATTAATTTTCTGTTGAAGGAGTGAATTCAAAGGAAGTGTCTGCATAAGAGCCAACGCAGAGACTTTAGGGCTCATTTCTCAGAATTTGAGATAATTCAACGAAATGGACTCAAGGTGGTGATATACCTGCTTTTAACTATGCATATGTGCAACCAGGATAGTTGTTACGTGTTGCCTGCATCTGTTTAACAGGCACAATTCACAAAAATAAACAAAATATGGACGCAAGATGACCAGTAGGGGCACTGCAGGGGAGGATGTGATGAACCGCTGGCTTCAGAAACCTGACACCACAATGACTGTTTGCAGGTAAAATACTTTTTATGTCCTAAATATGCATCTTTACAGCCTGGTTCAAAAAATTCCTTCAGTGTAAATACATAATGCATCTATGTGATCTCACTGTATGGGTGTTTTTTAATACATAGTATCTGCTTTTCTTTTATTGGGGATTTTTAAAAACCTCTCTGTCTGTGAGTAGATGGAGTTAAGTACAGTTAAGATGATGTGCAGTATGGCCGTGCCCATAACAGCACATCAACAGTGTTCAAATGGCTCCTTTGTTAATCCAACAGCTGACGCCACATGACTTCATCCGGTTCTTTTACAGTCTTTGGATGTAATCAAGCTGCAACCACCAGTGAGAAAAATAATTCCAATGTTGCAGTTCCTCAAGTGTCCACTTGAGACAGAAGCAGAGGAAGCCACAAACACACCCTTTGTTAAAATTCCAAAATTTACAGTATTAATAAACATATTTACATTCTCATTGGAAAAACATTTTGGATAATAATATGTCATGTCTTGAGGATCAACATTTTGCAAATTTTGCATTTTTTAGAAACAACTTTTTTTTTTTTTAATCAAAGATGTGATTTTAACATAATTAAGTGCATGACTAATATGACTAGCAGCCAGTACACTGTAGCTGTTTCTACGGAGGTAGGTTGTAAGCCTCTTAACAGCTTAAACACTGGCTTTCAGTCATATTAGCCAACTCCAAGACAGCTGAAACATGTTTTACCTCTTGGAGACTCCTAAAAACTGTCTGCAACTTCTATGCAAGTACAATGTATATTCCAGGCAGGACATAACTATGCATGATGCATGTATAGTACAGTTCAGGCAGGGTGCACAGGCTGCATTCAACCAGATATACCAGATACTGTTGCTCTGATTTCGAGATCAGAATTAACATAGTATTTAAATCAATTAATTAATGTTATACTGTGTTCAGAGATAACTTGCAGTTTCTGTGTAAATGTGAAGCTACTTTGGAGCTCCTGGCATTTAGCGATGTTTGCTTGCACTCGTGCTATCTAGATCACAGTATTTGGGCTTGCATCCTGCAATGATTGAAGAGCAGACAAAGTGCCTGTGAGAGTCACAATTCCTATTTTTGCTTGTTGTCTTCAATCAGGGAGTCTTTTAAAACAAATCAGATACATTCGTTTCATTTACTTCACGGTACAACAGCATTTATCCAATTAAGGACTTACTGAGAGATGCTGTTAAAAGTCACACCAACCCCCGCCAGCTCTGTTTCACAGTCTTTCTCTGCAGATTTTGAGCAGTAATAGTGCTACAAGTAACAATCATGGGAAAGAAACTTTTAATGGCATCAAGCTGTGTTAAATGTGTGACTGTGGGGGCTGCACTTGAGGTCAGAGCTTTTTACTGGTATATTGGTTGAATCGGTTTATAATCAGCTGCCAGCTTGTTAGATGGATAAAGACATACCAGAATTGAGGCAGAAACAATGAAATTAATGATACATATGCTCCTCTGTCCTCGATGCAGTAAATAGTGTACACAAATGCAAGGTTAAATAGCAAGTATATCTCCAGCCTTTCATTATGATTTCTTGGTTCAAACCAGTCTCTCAGATAACGGGACACATCTCCATTGGAAAGATGTGAGAACACATGTGGGAGTGGCCTGTGTAGGCAGGGGGGAGTCTGATTGGCCACCCAAGGTGCCAATCCAATATTCTGAACTCGGACTGGCTGTTTACCCCGTCAGAGGTGAGATTTCTGTTAAAGATCGATGAGGGCCTGCTAATAGTTTCCTTTCTTTTTTAATGTGGAGTGTGACCCTGTACCCACATCCATTCTTTAAGTCTTAAAGGAAATAAAACAGAAACATTTAAAATGATGCCACCTTGTTGTTTTTTCTCTCTAAAGATAGGGTCAGGGTTTGAATATCAGTAATACAATGTATGAATAATGACTAATGCTAGTGCTTGAAATGAGTTTACACACCAATACTTAATAGGGAACTAGGATTTTGCATGCATGGTTTGATATCGAAAAAATCTTCAAGGAACACTCCAACATTTTTGATGTTTTCATGTCTTACCTCAACAAGCACACAGGACTGTCCAGAGTTTATCTGATGTCTGTAGACAGAGACAGGATAAAGCACTACCCATATACTCTTGGCATTTGAGCTGAGCTAAGCTAGCGGTAGGTGATCTAAGTCCATTTCTTTCTCGTTACTAGACGCAGTCAAAAGAAGGGTGTCTACCTGCTTGTCATGGACTGGGGACTGAGGTAAGACAGGAAAACATAAAAATGCTGGAGTGTTCCTTTAAATTGGCCCAGAGTGGAGCAGGGTGGAGGCAGAGGCACAGAAATACGTTGATCTTGAGGGGGGGGCTACAGAAAAAAAAAATACAGAACCACTGGTTGAAAGAATGATGTATCCAACTTTGTCAAAAATAATCACATTTTTAATATGTACTAAATTTAAATCTGCACTGTTTGATAAAGCAGCCCATTCCTCTTGCTTTAAACTTCCAAACATCACTTGAAGTGTAAATGTTAAAGGTGTTTTTGATGCATCTTGGAGAGGGGCCTCAGCCTACCATAACAATCTCAATAACATGGTAGGTTGTTCATGCATTAAAATGCAATTCAACGAGTAAACACACAAAACAGGATGCACTATAAACATTAGTAAAACAAACAATGTACAGATTTGTCCAAACATTGAACATGTGTTGATTTATGTCATGGGGATTAAGTTGAATTATGTGCATTCCTGCTTCATTTGTTCAAGAAATAAAACCACTGAAGTCTTCTTACCCCATTGTTTTGTATGAAAGATCGAGCAGACAAGAACAGTCCATTCATAGCTCAAGAAAAAGAAATCATTCTGCTTAATCAGTTAAGAGCTTATTGTTGATTCAGAACCTAACACACTCCATCAAATCTTTCCACCTATATACAGTTACATACTATACACACCTAGATTTGTCTGCACAATGTGTTCAGCCGTGCGAATGTGCCCGTGCTCTACCTGTCAACTCATTACATCCTAATCCCTGCCAAGGTACACAGTCATTAGAGTGTATCAAATCTGCTGTTCAGGGCCAGGCACCTGGTCTCCATCTATCAATCTATCATGCATTCCTTAATCCTTGAAAAAGAAAATGAGTTTTTCAGGTTCTTCTGCCCTGGCTGGGAAACGGTGCAGTAGCTTTGCAGAAGCTCTCGGCCTGAAAGTTAAGTACAAACCAGCAGCAGAAAAAGAAGACAACTGTATTATGTGTGTAAAACTTGTCTGTGAACAGTAAGTGTAGCCATTTTTAAGTGCAGTCCTGTTCTCTTCACGCCGACATTTAGCCCAAACACAGCCTTGAAGAAGCAGCGGGTCTTTATTTTTTTTTGTAGATGAGCGTGCATAGGATTAGCTTGTGCAAACACCTACACTGGTGATGCTGCAGGACTACGAGTTCCTGCAAGAGCCCCCATCTACAGTCTCCCACAGCGCTGTCCTCATCTCCTCCACATACTGGATTGTCCTTCCTTTTTTTAACCATTCGCCCATGTGTGCTGAGGACAGGAGTAAGGATACTAAGCGTGACATGTATATGATATGAGTGTTTATGTTTATTTATGTGGCTCCTAAAGGGGCTACTTCAGGAGGGTGGGTGATTCCTAAAGGCAGCCGGCTTCAGAACAGAGTCCACTGTAGGCAAAGTGCAGCAAAGAGCAGAGTGAGGCTCCAGCGTCGTCCCCAGCTGACCGACGGTGATCCACCTATCACCCTCACTGAGGGGGGCTTGGATGGGTTCTCGTGTTGGCTGCGACCTCCAGGCTGTCTCCCAATAGGCTTATCTACGCTCAAGACTTCAGGGTGTGCTGTGAGAGGCAGACACAGAAAGAGAAGGAGGAGGGGGAACAAACAGGCATTGATAAATGGTTTGACTCATCACAGTAATCATGCTAATCTGTTTTAATGTTCTGAGTCCTTGGGCTTGGAGGATGGTATATAAGAAGCTCATCATCATCCAATCAAGAATCCAATCACCTAAATCCAAGGGTTTTCAAAAACAATCAGGCATAAAAATGATGTATGATTATGTCTGCTACAGTTAAAATGAGTTCATGTGTGCATAAGAGGAAGCACAGCTGTGACTGTTTAGGCTGAAGGGAAGCATAACTTATTTTAAAGAGTTCTTTAAAATATGTCAGAAATGTGTTTACTGGGCTACTGTATTACTATCCTGCTACCAAAACACCTGTAAATCATTTTCTGTAGTGCACTCTGTGTTTCTGACATATGGTAAACATTATACAAAAGGGCAACTCCTACTGCTGTGTCTCATCTCCAGCCACAGATGATGGACAGCCCTTACAACCAATCAGAACTAAACATACTCCTCAAAAACAGTTTGGAAACATTATTTCAGGTGATTTTTTCTTCCCTTAAATAATACCAATTGGCATTACATTTTATATTGTTGGAAAGCCTGATTAGTCAACTTTACAACAAGGTAAGACCTGTAAGGATCTTGCATTTGTGGAAAGAGCAACACAGTTAAACAAAGGGTAGCAACCAAAAAAATGTGCCAAAATCCTCTGCAACTAGATGTTGATATTTTGGTATGCAAAGTGGCAGTATTAATTGGTGTCAGGCCTGGTACAATTTCCAACTAAGGACCCACACCAAGAAGACCAGTTCTTCACCATTGCTTCAGTGGTGAACCATTGGCTTTCTTCAGGAAGAAGAGTGTTGCTCCTTTTCCAAATGCACAGTTCTTACAAGCTGTACCTTGTTGTAAAGGAGAATAATCAGACTTTTCAACAATATATAATTCCACTATGATATTTCTGAACTCGTTTTTCCCCCCTCGTGGCCCAATTGTTGAAAAAGGTGTGCCCTCTTGGCAGCCAAAACGCGTGCCAAAGGGCCTTGCTGGTTGGCAAAACACACTAAACTGCCCTCTTGGGTGGAAAAAACACATTAAACTCCAGAAGACCATTAGGGCCAAGAAATACTATAAAACACAACTGTTGCAATGACTTTTATGTTGGGCCATTTTTTGATCTATATTGAGTCAGAACTATATCTCACAGAACCAGTTTGGATTATCTGGTGCTAATATGGTGTTTAAATGCACTAGAATACAGGAAAATGCATCTACTTAATTGAAAATGTTCTAGGGGAAGACCCCCAGACCCCCTTAGGAGTTATTTATTATTGTGTTCTTCACAGTCCAATGTTGAATCTACACAGTTCTTGTGGATGCTGATCCTACCTACAAACTAACTTGAGTCTGTCTAGTTAGTCTGTTTTAAGGCTATATAATGTGCCATTTGTATGACAGATAAACATGACTCAAGTGCCCTCGAAAACACACGAAACGTGGTGCCCGCTTCAGTGGTGAGAACTCGCTGTGTGTGCCCTTTTTTTCTTTTCGCCCCTGCCTTTGAAAGCCTGTGCACACCACTGCAGGCTGTGAATATTTGCAAAAATTTCAATACTGCAGGATACCAATATTCAGCTTTTTAGGCCAATATCTGCAGATACCGATATTGTGCCCATAATATTCCGCATCCCTAGTGAATAGTCTTACGGAAATACTTCAAGCAGTCCAAACAAACTGCATTCACCAGATCATATTCACATGCAAAGGATGAACATAAGGTTTCTTGATCATGACCTTTATCATAATATTGTCTGTAATAGGACATACGGTGACATCTGTTCAAACCAAGGGTAATAATGATAATACGTGCAAAGTGTGATGAGAGTCACTTTAAGTGTTGCTAAGATAATATATTTACAAGCAAGAAATAAACATGAAATGTGATGCTTCATGACTTGGACCTTTATTTTTTAAATTTTGGAAAAAAATTCTTGCAGGTGTTTTTGAGATATTTGCTTCAAAAATATCTGTACATACAGGGGGGACAGAAGGACAGACAGACATCCCAAAGACATCATGCCTTCAGCTTTGGCCTTCAGCAGCATACAGGGATCATTACCAGAGATTCAGAAGAGGCTAATTCAAAGCAGAGAAAAGACTTAGCGAACAGAATTCCAGCAGGAAGGTCATCTTAAAACTTGGGGGTTTAAACGCCTGACAGCCTTCAGTCATTAAATGGCCTCTGGGTACATCCAGCAAACCCAGATCAGCTGATCTGAGGGGGGTCCTGGCTCATTGGGTTGTTAAAGACCACTGACATACTGAAGAGCTTAACAAGGTAAAGCTTTAAAAACTTCAGTTTCCACAAAACTGTGGCACTTTGCTTTATGTTTTAATCAACCCAGGCGAAAGCATGCAAATTGGAACCAGCAGAGGACCTAAAATTGACCCATGAGGAATGACTTGTTTCCTTGCAAAGAGCCATTTATGTTTCTTGAGAATCAGGGTGAGGCAAACAAAAACTTCTGTTTTTGTATTCATTTAGTTTTATGGAGCTTTGAGATGTTCTGGCCGGTTTCACTGGAAAGGCTGGTGGTAAGCTGTTCTGGATTGTTACATCTGGAAGACTGCAAAGTCTGTTGTTGATGCAACAGGGGGATTAATGTTAGGCTTCCTAATGATTTGACTGGGGAGACATTTAGATGGAAAGCAGGAATGGACTTAAAATGGTAAATGGGCGTTAGCTTGCACGGCACTTTTCTAGTCTTTCTGACAATTCAAAATGCTTTTCTATGCAAGTCATCCATCAGTATAAGATAGTACATTACATGCCACTGATGCAGCAGTGTGAGAAACCTGGGGTTAAGTGTCTTGCCCAAGGGCACATCCACATGTGACAGCTGGAACTGAACTCAAACCCACAACCCTCAAAATGTTAGTAGAGTGCACTACTAGTGTACGACCACTAAGTTACCGATGCCCCTGGATCTTACATTGTTTTTTGGGAATATCTTGGCTACAGTAAAGGGAGATAAAAACACCAGAAAATTGAAATTTGGAACTTGGGATGGGAGTTGATCAGGTTTTATTGATGCCAATCCTACTATTGCCACCAACAATTCTACCTATTGATCCCAATTTTTTAGCAAATCTCTTATCAATAACGAGCAAGCCTAAACAGATTTTCAAGCTCAACCATGGCAAACACATGGCACGACTAATACTTCTTTTGGGTAAACGAATGCTTCAGGAAGTTTTGGATGTTCCCAGCCTTGTTTGAGATCACACAAACACTTGAAATTGCGCCGTAAGAACCAAACTGTGTTGAATTACACCACATTGTTGACTGTTCCTGTCCCCTGTCTGCTGTGATCACTTCTTTGACTCCTTTGTTGTTCGTGCTGACAATTTGTGAGACCACCTTGATTTAGAAGACATCTAGAACTTGGCTAAAGGCAGTCAAACAATGGCTAAAATCAAAGCAACAGTGCTTACATGAATAATTTTATCTGGTTTATTGCTTGACCATGTTGCCCTGGCTTTACAGTTTATGTATATATTTAATCTGAAAAAAACTGCTTCTCTTTTATTGTTGTGATGTTATTGCAACTTTGCTTTTTTCTTTGCTCTCTTCTCTTCTTACTTTTATTATTTTATCATCTCAAAAGCCTCCTGTGGACAAGTGTTGCGAATTAGCACCTGTGCTAAAACAATCAAACAGTGCATCTGGTTTGTCCAATGTAATTGTAATGTCCACATCAAACAAACAATAAATGAAATAAATAAATAAATAAAAGACAGCTCATACGGATTCCTTTCACTATTTGTCATTGATTCTGAACCGGAATTGGTTTTAATTCCCACTTAGTGGATTGCAGTAAGTTCAGATCTTATCTGCTCATGATGCAACACTGAAAAGGATAGTGTAGTCCATATCATTTAATGCGGCTCTTAAGTCTAATAGGACAAAGATTCAACACTATCCATTGCAGACTGCAAGGACTGGGTTATTTATCTTTATTACTTGCTATGCTGCATGCATGAGGGACTCTCAAACCAGACTGATAGTTACCATAGTTGCTCATAAACGATCAGTTTAGAGGCATTAACTACGTAACAAATGTTTTGAAAAACACATATCACCACACAAAAAGCACAATTAGTGAATCCCATCATTCCCTAAAGAGGACACACTTCTCTTCTGCGGTTTCCCTATGTCTACTTAAATCTTGATCACTTCTTTCCTCATATTCAGAATCATTTCTGGCTCTGAACCAATCGCTTTCCTCTCATAAACCCACTTCCCTCTGGGATGCGACAATGTCTTGGTATATCAAAAATTCAGAGGAAATGAATTCCTTCTGCCTCTTTCCCATCCTTCTTTGCTTTCTTATTTATGGATCCCAACTGAACCCAACCCAGCCTGGGCTGCACACATCAATTGAGAGAGATGGATAATCACCCTCAGTGCAGCAAAGTGCATCACAATCTCTACAATTCTGGTTAATTTGAATCAAATCGAGAGGCTTTGCAAGTGCTGTCAATTTAGTTTGGGTCAATTTGAAGGAGTCTGGGGCTCCAGAGGCCTTCTGGAGGACAAGAGTTGAAATCCAGGAGAGAAGGATGGGCACTGAAGTAACACATTCAGTACCAAACCAGATTACAGCACAGGTTTTGGTGCCCTTTCCCATTCTCACATCAATGTATAGTAGCTGGCATTAACCAATGTTGACAATCCATCAAAATTTGGGTGGATGAACGTTCCTGTGGTCATTTTTGCTGTGTCTAAATGTATCTAAAGTGGAGAGAAAAGGTGTGCTGGTGGAGTAAGATGTTTCCCAATGGGCCCCTGGTTAATCGTGGACAGATTTTAAATGTTCACCAATGTAGATGTAACACATGAGGAGCATGCTCTACTTAGGGGAACTTAATGTAGCTTGGGGATGCCGAACTTTGTATAAAGGTATTGCAACTTCACTCAGTGTGTGTCATATATCCAGCAGACGTAGATGCCATTTCACCACGAGCAGCTTCAGCTGGTCTCAGTATTCCGACACCATGCCGAGAACACGAAAGATGACTGTCTACAAGGGACACCTCAAGCAGAACAGGAGTCCAGTCCTGAGGAGGGAACAACTGGAGATGAACGCAGTTGTAACTGATGGTAGCAAAGCTTTCTGCTGGTCAACTCCTGCTGCCATTTTACAAGCGTGTTGGATTAAACATCAAAAATTTTTAAGGAAGCATACAATTTTTTGTTGTTGTCCAACTGATGTTAACTTAGTCTGACATGACCTGACTTAGCTCGGCACAGCTTGAAGTTTCCCTTTATGTTGTGCTAAGCGAGTTGTTACATATTCTTCTCCATCTTCAAAAACAGACATTGCAGGTTACAGAATAATTATTGGTCACGCTTTAGTATAGCGTCTACAAATTATAATAAATTGAATGCATACATTCATAATGAAATAGAAGTATGCACATGTATTCAACCTGACTTCATTAAATGATTATTGACTGTGCTAAAGGCTGCCCATGACATTTTAAATGATCAAACAGTATCAGGCAGAAGATACACAAGTTGTTAACCAAGCAGATGCATGATGGCTGCCACACATCCCCTGCCTCTGCTCTGTATGTCCTCCAGCATAAACACAATGCAGACTTGAGATGCAGGATACTCATGATTAGTAGGATCAGTGTAGAGGGGACCTTGATAGAGACAACACAGCAGAAGGATAAACAATGACAGCCACCTCTTTCTTTTCCTCCCTTGTAACTTGGCAGGTATTGCTTATACATGAACTTGTACTTGCAGCTTTAATGTTATTGAATAGATATTTTTCATTGTGTTTGATGACTTTGTGAATAGAACTTTGTTAAAGTGTTTTTTTCTAGGTCCTGTGTTATACTGACTTTGTACTTTGTTAGTTTTGCATTGAGCTGGATATTTTGTGGAAAGATTTTCATGATATTTAAAGTCACATAAGCTGGTTGTTGCTTAGTTTTCCTATTGTTATATGCAAATTATCTGACATTAAGATAGCTACAGTTAATTTGATGCTTGCCCTTTTATATCTTTTCAGATTTACAAAAAATAACTTCAAAGGAGAAGAGAATGACAACAGCAGTAAAGGCCTTTAAATTTACTGCAGCCTCTGCTTCTCTTCCTTCCTGTTAGCTATCTGTAAATTTGTGTGCAGTCACACACACACTGAGGACAGAAAGGGGATGATGCTCTTTTTTCCTCTTAAAAATCTGGTTCAGAAACAGTCTTGGCACCAGCACAGATTCAAAAGTGTTGATATTTCACCAGTACCAGGAAACCCAAGAGGTATCCAACCCCTAAAGGATAGAGACAGGAACAAATATAGACATGGGCGAGGCTTTTCTGCAAAGATCTCTTGTTGCCAAAGAGTCAAAATATGTTCTCTTCACTTTATATTGCTGGAAGTCTTGCCATGTTTTAATGATTTCCTTCAGTTTGTAAAACACTAATCATAGTTGGGTTCCCTGCCTTATAGATAAATAAAAAAACTCCCTTAAATGCTTAAATAAATCAGTTCTTGATCAAAATCACTTGATTTAATCTTGTTGGAAAGGATATTTTTTCACTCTCCCACTTGGCGCTGTCAAATGCTTTAAACTAATAATAAAGTGTTTTGCAGAACTTATTCATTTCCACCCATCCCTACTGTGCACTTGGGTTTGTATTCCTGCATGTGTTTGCATGTGTGAGAAGGGTTCGGCAGCGCTCTAGAGAGAAAGAGGAGTTTCCCGTGCCAATGGTTTTTGTTGTTCCAGCAGACAATAGACAAAGACATCATTTATCCCAAATCAGATTGCTGTTATTGTTTCAATGGAAATGGGCTGCATCTCATCAGGGAGATGTCAGAAAACAGCATCTGAATAGGCCAACACAACACTAATACTGCTGCACTGCATGCTAAAAAACAAACTGGCTAATTACTGCGGCTGGCTGCGCCACAGCGAACAGGTGTTGCATTTACTGTAGAACAGAGCTGCCAACTAGTTTCAGTGTCTTCTACACGAGGGGGGGATTTTGGAATACATAGAGTTGGATTGGGAGTCATTAAATAAAGCTAAAAGGTTGGAAAGTTATCTTTTTGAATCAGTAAAAAGGAATTTTAGACCTGGTGACAACTTGTCTGCTGTCATTCAAACACAATGAAGAGCTTCAACATGAAGTCTTTTGAGAATTATCCATTTACAGAATCATTTAATTTGAGAACATGGCAGAGATTTAAAAAAATAAGCCTGAACTTTTGTTCGCTTGCTGCTGTTATATCCTGAATCCAAAATAGTGCCAAACATTTGGGTGATAAAGGAGTGCTGTGGTACTTTTAGTCCATCAGTTTGAAATATTTCCTGCATAGAAAATGTGCTTTATAAATAGACTGAGGCAATCCTTTAAGATGACATTTTTGGCAGCATTATCAGCTGTTAGAGGTCTGGAGAAGTGATGAACAGCTGTTGTGTAATGAGAAATGGTCCAGGACACAGATCTATCACTGACAGGTGCAGCTACATTTCACATCTATAAGATTAAATAGAAATAAAATAATGCATTATGTCACATTAATGATCAAATGCATTATTATTGCTTTGAGACAGTACAAAAACTTTGGAGTAGAAATTTAAGATATACCATGAAATTAGTTTTACATGCAGCATCCTTTGAGGCATTTCCTTCAAATATTGAACAAAACTCCACCCTGACTCAAGGATAAATTGATTAGATGTCAAAGCTCAAGGTTATTAAATCTAATGTTAATACTCATCAGCCTATGTGAATCTCAAGAAAGCTTAAAAAAATTCTCTTCAAACAGACAAATGTCCATTTAGATTATGGACGTTGTAATTCAGAGGTCAAGGTCAGTGTGTCTTGTGCTCATCAATTGTTTGTGAAAGCAATTTCTCGAGAATGTTTTGAGGGAAATTACTTACAATGGTTACTTTTGTCCCTGGAGCTGAAGTGCACTTATCTAAAGGGACAACCATAATGGAAGCTCATTCTTTTGTCAGTTTATTAAGGGCCTCGGGTCAAATATAGTCATTTCGGAAACATTTTAATCCAGCCATAACCGGCAGTGTTTTTTTTTTTTGAAATTTTGGATCCTTGCAGAAATTGAAGCTCCCTGTCAGTCTATTGACCAACTGGATGTGCTCAATTTCGTTGTCTCATGTTTTCTTTAAGGTAGAGTCAAGTCAAAGGTCAACTTCGAGGACGGCATTTACAACAATATGGAGCGAAAAAAAAATCTGAGAGAATAAATGTAAACATGTAAATAGTTTTTGCTGAAAATATTCTTTACATATTTTCATTTTTATCTCCTAATGGCCATGGCTTGACAGAACTACTGTATATTTAAATATGAAAAGGCTTGTTCATCAATGAAGTTTGTGATTTGTACAAAATTCTGTGAGATTTAATTTTTATTAAGTTGTTTAAATTTGTCTTCATGGTCAAACAATGTTTCAACATTTCAATCTGACATCAAATATTCTGATAACCCAGGTGACTGAAAAGGATGTCTTCAACTTAAAGATTGAATGTTCAGATTTTGGAGGTCATTCATCATAGTTCAAGGACATAAAGCCTCATGTTCATCCTTTGATTGTTAATGCAAAAAACAAACAAACAAACAAACAAACAAACAAACAAACAAACAAAAACAAACAAACAAAAAAACACTACAAGGCATGTCCTTAAACTTTGACACAAATGTCCACTCTCTCTTAAGGATGAACTCTTTAGAAAAAGAAAAATATAGGTCAAAGGTCAATGTTTCTTATGTTCTCTTTCATTGACAGCGGTTTGTTTTTTGTTAGCTTAAAATAAGCAAGAAAGGGTCACAAACTCTACAAATGTACATTCTGACTCAAGGGTGTTCATCCTTCAATATTACAGTAATTTCTCAAGAATGCTTAAAGGAATTCTTTCCAACAGCAAAATGTCCACTCTGACTCAAGGATGGTTTCATTAAATTAGGTCAGCATTACTGGGTATAATGTTCATCCCTTGACATTAAAAGTCCAAAGGACTTGGCAGGGGCATTGGTAAAGAACTGTGGTAAGCATAATAGATAATGACATTAGTATTGATTAGTTTTGATCAAATCTTATCAATTCTCATTCTTGCTTCTGATCATCACTTTTTTGAGCATGATGTTTCAAGGGTGTCTTGTGAGATTTTCTTCAAAGTTCAAAAATGTCTACCTTAACTAAGAGATATGTTAATATGATGTTAAAGATTGTAAATTAAAGGTCAAGGCTACTGTGTATTTAGTTCACCCTTTGCTTGTGGGCATGATATGTCAAAGAGGTCAATGGTCAAGGTTATTTTGGCTCATGAACGCAATATCTCAAGAAAAACCTGAATGAATTTTTATTCATACTTTGTCATTTTGTCAACACTGATCCAATGGTGTTCAGGATAGATTTTGGAGGTCATAGATCAAAAGGCAAGGTCATAAGGCCTCATGTTTACCATGTGTACATGATATCTTAAGAATGCTTGAGAGATTTTCTTTAAACTTTGCACAAATGTCCAGCCTGACTCAAGGATGAGCTGGACAAAGACCAAATTGACATTGGCCTCATGTTCATCCTTTGCTCAAAAGATTCCAACAAATCTTACTATGACTGAATGTAAACCAGAAGCATATAACCAGCAAGTGGTGACCTGAGTTTGTCTATGACATCAAACATGCGTGTCTGCTTTCATTGCATTAGAGAATATGTACTGGTTAATCAGCATGAAACTACATTGTGCTTTAGCCTCACACTTTTAAGATACTATGCAATAGTGGTACTTAAAATCTGTCTAATCCCAGTGTTTATGACAGGATTTCCATCCATACTAAATACTGAATTATCCAAGTTCAGTAAAGGCGGAGTAAAAACAAAGAGGAATGAAAACAGCCAAATCCCTAAAACTCAGTAACAACTTGAGGTACAAGGAGATGAAAAAGCAGGAGTGCAGGAGGATGAAAGAATGTAATGTTGTTGTCATAATGAGACTATGTTAGCAGATAAGCCGTACTTTATAAGCTGGCTCATGTGTAAATCCCACAAATATGGTGGGTGAAAAAATAGCACAACGATTGGGACAGAAAAACAGAGAAGGGAAAAGAGGGAGGGTGGTATGATGTTGAGGGTTGGAAGATGAAAACAGTTTGGGTTTTTCTTTTTTGATGACTATAAAAATTCACCGTCAGTCATATCGATGCAGATGGAATCAATCACCCTGGGCGAGCTCAAGGCAATGGAGTAGTACATTGATGAGCTTTTTTATGACAGTAATATTACATGACATGTTTTCCACCAGTACAAGACAAAAGTGGTTTGACCGAGAAAATAAGCAACATAGACTGACAGAGAAAAACTAGATAAAGCTGAATGGGCACAGGGAACTAGAGTGCTTTGAGCGGTGTATAAGACAAAAAAGCTTCATGTCTGCGAGGAAGGGTGTCAAGATACGTTTGGCGTCCATGGACTGTATTGATTGAACTTTCAGTTTTTCTAGAGAGTGTCAAAGAGGTAGATTTAGGCGGCTGTTTAGCCTCCTGGTAAACAGCTACAGCCTTCTCATCCTAAACTTTGGGCAATCATGCCTGTAATTATATTTAATAAAGGCCTAAAAATCATCAGAAAGGTAAAAGATTCCTCCCTATGCAGTTTTTAACAGGTTTTAAACACACTTAAGTCTCCCTGAAGTTTTTTAAACAAGCTTCAAGAGGACAATCAAGGAACTGCAAATTCTTGGATGTCAGCAGTGGGACCACTTTTCATCACCTGTTGTTAACATTATAAAAGCTCTTTTATACAAGACTGTGCTTGGTGCAAAAACTCAGCGCTTTCCAGAACACAAAATCCTAATTTGTTTTCTTGTCTGACTTCAGCAGAGCTAGCGCACAGACACCCAAACACTGACTAAATGATGGTGTGTTTTCAAGGATCACATGGCAAAAAATAGTTTTAGTAGATGTAGCAACCTTGTAATTCAGTGAAGCATTGTGTTTGTAACGTATATGTTCTTGGTTAAAGGAGGGGGAATCACTCATCTAAAATAAGCTTGGCTTTTATGTTATAAACAGTTCTTCAACATAAGGAGAAGCCAATTTCGACTTTCGGTCCCAAGGTGAGTGCAAATGGCAGTTTAAGTGTTAGTTTCTCCACTGAGTCCAACCTAAATTGACTAATAATGCCAAAAAAAAATAAAAATCTGTGGAGTAAATAATGAAAGAAGAAGAATGACCCTATGCTCTGACAGTCACTGAGAGGATAATTTCAGCAAAATCAAGAGTTGGCCTATCAGATTTATCTAACCGAGTGCTCTCTTACTGCGTTGATGTAATTTGCATTTCCACTAATGAATACTTAATTGTCATGTCACTTTTGGGCTTGTGTATGCCTTTGTTTTTAGAGTTATTTTCCTATTGATAATCGATATGACATGTGACTTGGCTGAGATGTTTTGTTTTCTCTTACAAAGTTTGGTGCTTTGTGTAATCAAAATAACCAACTAGACTATTAGGCCCGAAAAGGCCACATTTAAACCCAGAATATCCAGGTTTTTGATCATGTCTTGCAGCATAGCATAATAAAAGGTTTAAGATATGCTATCAGTTTGCAGGCTCGTCTTTATATATGTAGTTTAACTATTTCATTTCTCATTTTACTGTGCCAGGACAAAACCTTGCAATTCACTAAGTGTCCAGTGGGAATTTTAAATTTAAGCTGATACAGCACAAAAATAAAACTGTTTTGTTGCAAATAACTGACATGTTTCAGACAGTGTTAAGGAACAAAGGTTTTCCTTTTGGAATTTTGTGTATGGAAATAATCGTTTGTTATGTTTTCTCTATGTAAATATCAGTGGCAAATGAGCAAAAAAACTGGCACATGGGGGAAGTTTCTGAAAATGACTTCACATTATTTTGTTTAATCAATGACAGGAATAATGTTGACAAACATATTCCATGAAGCAATATTAGAAATTATATCAATATATAATAATTCTATGGCTGTTTTCTAATGTGACTACTTTGTGAACACAATAAGCTTACGGCGACAATTTTAAAAATGACCCAGCACAAAATATCTGATACACCAAAGACAGCTTTCCTTTGGGCAATGATTAGTTTTTTGTGATTATTTTATTAAAAGATACACATGATATAAAGTGCACTAATTGGCATATAAAGGGTTATAGTTATGGATTTTTTTTGTTATTTATGAACAGGGATTAAGTAGATAAAAATATTTGATTCATAGTTTTGTGTTCTTTTTGTGAGTGTAAATGTCTACTTCTGGAACTTTAGAGTTATTGTGTTTTTTTTTAATCTTCAAGCAAGCACAGAACTATAAAAATCAATAAATAAACAGATAAATTAATATAAATGAGAGAAAAAATTACCAAAATTATTTTTGCCTGTAATCGCGGCATATCCTGCACCATGTTACTTAAAGGAGAAAAACAGTCTTTCAGCATACTGCATATGAGAAAAATGTATATTTTTGTTTTATAAAAATGCCAGTAAATTATGTAATCAAACTGGCACATGTATTTTTGAAAATATATTAACTTGGACTGAACCGGATTAAGTAAATGGATGCACTGATAGTATGAAGTATACAGACAGTCACAACGATATGGTTTGGGACTCTGACATTGTCTTGGTGGAACATGAGGGTCAAGGATAAAATATGAGCTAGATGCTGTTTGATTCATAAGGACTATTCAGTAGAACAAAAAGTAGTCCTGATCTTAAGTTTAAGGTGTGTGATAACTTACCCCAGACAGAGGGTCATGCCACTTAGTTCATCTGATCATCGAACACTCTGTGATGTTTCAGAGAAATCACAGAACTTGATCCTATTATCTGGCTTGTTTATCAGGGATGTTCTGCCTCCTGCTTCTATGTTGACCCATGTGCCGGCCCAATGTGTGAGAAATGTTTTATAATGTCCTTTGCCACTAATTCCTCCCCAGGTGGGCAGTTTGTGAGTTTGTAGGAGCTTTTTATTTCCCACTGGCTGAAGAGCCAAAGTGCAACAACAGCTGCTAGTAACAAGCTTGGACACAAAACTGAAGGAGAGGAGGACCTTTGACTTTAGCCAAGAGGAAGGAGGGCTAGGAGGGAAGGAAGGGAGGGATAATGAATGCTTTACCATCATTTCTTTGGTGCTCTGGGGAACCACGTCAGATTAAACCCTGAAACCTATGCGGAGGGAGGACGTGAACTGTTCAAACAATCCCCCTTCTGTTTTTACCTGATAAGATTTAGTTTCTCATTTCCTCTGAGCATTGTATGCTGTTCTTTACTGTACACCACAGACGAGCGCACACCCACAGAAATGTACACAAGACACATGATCACGCAAGCATTCACTCGCATGGAGAGGATGCGCTTTGAGTTTATCAAACTGCAGTCCATTTGTGTTGTTCACGGTGGCGTATTTCTGCCTGGCGTGTTGTATAAGCCTGGTTTAACACTTGCTGCAGAGTTATAATCCAGTGAGGGCTGATGCCACTGTACACTGAGGCTTAGCAAGTTGTCACACAATATGCTTCCAGGATGACAGGGCAGCTTTCCCAGACTCAACAATGAGCTAAAGCTAATATAAACAAACACTGCATATTCTGCTGGATTTAATTAATCTCAGTCTAATTAAAGTGTAATTTAACCCCCTAGAGAGGTGACATGTGTCAATAGAAGACTTTGACTTGTGTATCGTGGGCTCCAAAGGACCTGTGGCAGTTTTCTCTCCTCCGCCTGCCTGTTGTGCACAATTATAACAACAGTCAGAAGGTGCTGGTTTGATTTATGGCACATGGAGCGTGTGTGATAGAGGTCAGAATCTCCCCTCTCCTCCCGCTCATTCCCACCATCCTCTTCTCCATGCTCACACTCCTGCCTTGACCTTGAAGGTCTTCTGCCCGCCAAGCAGTTGATGGGAGATGGATGCAGGGAAGGGAAGGTGGGGGCGGGGTTGTAAAGCCCGGTCACAGGCCTGGGTTCTGACAAGGCCACTTGACCTGCCTTACAGCGATGTTTCATAAAGAGAGGCAACCTTTGACACACAATGACGGATATGAAGCTCAAGAGAAAGTTCAGTCAGGAAGACTTTATTTTGCATGCCTGACCGGTTGTTTGTGTCTTGTACTGCTCTGCATTTGCTCCTCTCGTGCAGGCTTACACATAATTTCCTGCTGTCAAATAAGACATAAGCTGTTATCATGCGCCAACAGCAAAAGGACACACTCTTACTGTTGGTCTTTATTTGCTGCCGTCTTTTTAAATAGGTCTTTTTCTCTGTTTCAGTTCCTTGATGCAGTTCTTAACTGTCCTATTTAGGGATAAAATTAAGTTTTGAGTCTTGTGATTGCTGTGAAATAAAATGCTATAGGGTGTCCCATGAAAATACATCACAGTGAGCCCCACTACAACAGCTGGGACAAACCATGCATGAATCTTTGATGTCACTTTTGCATATAAGGAAATTATGTTTGCTGGTTACTTCCTTTTTTAGAAAAGAAGAAGTGAGAAAGTCTAGAGAGACCTGTAAACTCTCTTTATATGAGCATTCCTTTTGGGTACTTAGCCCAAATAAATCGGATCATCTCTAGAATCAAATCACTTTTTTTCTTGTGCCATGACTAAAACTCCCCTAAAATGTCATGAAAATCAGATGAGAAGTTATTGAGTTATTAAAGATTTCTTGAAAACTGCCGTATCTCTTAAGTGTTAAAAGATCCTTTATAAACATTGTGGATTCGCAGGATTTGGATCACCATGAAAAACAAATCACTTCTTCCTTGTATGACTAATATTCCCAGATAATGTCATTAAAATCTATTCATAGCTTTTGAGTTAACTTAAAATGGGAAAAAAACAATATCTTTGGGACCCAATGGGGACATCAGGAGAAGGTCCTGAGATGCTTTCCAAAAAAACACGACATTTTTAAAATCATTTTTAATAAAATTTTTACTCATTATCTGAAGAATACATAAACAAGTACGAATTGAAATAAAAACAGTCAATAGGTGAGATTTATGCTGCTATATGGGTAATAACTCAAAAAGATCCTGGAAATACAAGTTTGCACATGACACCAATAATGTAGGGGTCTGTTATCTTTAAAGTTGCAGAGGTCCCGAGTTATTGTTATTGCTAATTAGGGGGTCATGGGCTAAAAAGATTGGGTATCATTGATTTAACTCATTACAGTTAATAAATGACACAGATACTGTCTGAATGTTCAACCATTTTTTTGTATTAAATTTAAAAAAGACATAATAAGAAATGTCTCAGTAACATGGTATAATGAAAGTGGTATCTTGTGGCATTAACGTTAAAATTGAATACAAAAAAAATACTGTGCACTACATATTTTGTTCTATTTTTAGGGACTCTGATAGTAATGATTGCACAGACTTATCCTAACTTTTTACCCTCTTCTGGCCCCCAGATCATGAGATCAGTGATATCTTTATATCATATTCACTGGTTATATACACACATCAGCTCTTGTATGGAGGATAACAATAAAGAATAAAATAAAAGAATAAAAGAAATAAAAATAAGAAAAAGGAATAAGAATAAAAGCTCAAACCACATCATCATTGTGAATAAAATGAAACCATGATGCAGTAAATTAATCTTTATTCAAACTGAAAAAAATCTGTTAAATCCTGACAGCTGTTCCTGAAATTAGCATGCTAACCCTGGCCTCTGCGGCTGAAGGACAGTCATCATTGTAGTCAGCTAAATTCATTCACGAAAAGCACACCTAAACTTTGAGAAATGTTATTTCAATTAAGAAAAGAATCATTTTGAAAGAAGTATTTTTTTTTTTTAATTAGCAGGGTAAAAGATGATTGGCTTAGAAAAGATGGGACATATGGTAACATTATGGTATGTTCAAGGTCTGCAAATGATATGCCATTAAAATGTGTCTCAAATAAAATTCTAAGTAAGAGAAAAATATTTTTTGGTAAGAAACTTCAATAAATACAGCTTTTAAGGGGAGAAATGCCTTATTTCCCAAGCAATACAAAATAGATCCAGACCAAATTCGGACCTGATAAAATTCCCAACACATGAATCATAAAAAATGTGACGTTATCTTTCTTTTTACCAAATGATTAAAAAAAAGGTATTGATAGGTACTCAAACCTTCAAGGAGCATTGACATGGATATCAGTAACCAAAAAAAAATAAATAAAATTCAACCCTCTTTCTCTGTCTGGTCCAAGCCATTTCATCAGCCTCATCTGTCGCCTAATCATCCTTAAATGCCCAGGCTACATGGGGAGATAAATCTGACTACCTCTCAGCACAGACACCCTCAACAACAATATCTTTCACTCAAGCCTGAGAGTGAAAGGTTTTCTGACAGGACTAAATTACCACATATCATAGGTTTTAATAAGAATAAAAAAAAATCAGCAACCTTCATTAACTTGTCTCCCTGACCGAAATTGATTTTCAAACGTTTCCTGAGACAGTATGCAATAGGGTTGTCATGCCCCCCCATTGTGTGCTTGATCCTCACAAAAGTCTGTCCTTTATTTGAGCAAGCAGCAAACTCCAGAGTAGAAAGACAAAGTTAAAGTTCAAGTGTAAAAACTGTAGTTCCTCAAGTACCCAAATGGGGGTGGCTGCAAAATCCCTGGATGTCTGGGGAGGGCCAACTCACTGAGCCGTTTGTGTGAACAAACCTGGTCTTAGTCGAGTTAAACTGTCTGATGCTGAGACATACAGAACTCTCAGCTCTTGTTTTCCTTTGCTGTCAAATCTTTCAACAGAAATATCGCAACTCATGCTGTCTCTCTTGTTCTCTGAGAACAAGAAGTCGCATGAGTGGGTATGCAGGCTGATACATGTGCCGACCCTTCCAGCAAACTGAACATATGATTACAACTTTTTTATCAACAATAGAACAAAAGAATTGAGCAATTCTTATCACTGAATAATCTGGAGCATTTTGCCCATCCTCCTAGCTAAAATGCAGTCCATGCTAAAGTCAAAGTCAACTCACAGGTCCTAAATCAGGACTCAAGCACAACAACGGCATCATATGTTCAGGTTTTGGCAAAATAATCACAGTGTGTCATCCCCTCCTCCTAAATCAGCTGTCATTGGCAGTATCACCAGATTGTCCTGTCTTTGAAGCAGTGGCACCAGCTAACCACTTTTTAAATCTAATGAAAGCAACAAAAATGATTGGTACCATTACTCTGTGCCATTAGCAGGGACAGGTCATTCCACGACCAATAATCCAACCTCATTTGTGGCCTTTGCGTCATATCTGCTGGTTGCCATTTATCCTTTTGAGAATAGGAGTTATCCAGTTGAAGCACAATTTTCCTTTAATCTCTTTAATATGAGCCCACCCACCATAGATAATGTAGTATGGGCCTCTTCTGGCATCCATTCAAACTAAACTGCATGTGATGAAACATTTCTGTCCTGTCCCCAGCTGGATGGCAAAAGATGCAAGTTACTCACTGGACGTCTTTGTGAAAAACAATCAACTACGAATTCAGCCACTGATTACCTCTGCTGTGCAGTGAAGTGTTCTAAAAAATCTTCAAAGCCAGAATCAAATACCAGCTAATAATTTAATGAAGCATACCCCACAGTGGAGTCTCATTCACAATTAACAGGGGCACAGTGTGGGCTTAAGCTGATGCTAGTAATCACCAGTATGGCCTTAATTAATGATTTCCTTCCAAAGAAACAGTTTAGAGCAGAGAGAGGACTCATGAATGCATCTATCTGAAGTTTTTTTTTCCTTTAAATACAGGTCTGTTAAGCATATTAGACTTTTTAATGGACATTTCATCAAAAAAAGTATCAGCAAGGCTTCCTATAAGATCACTGCCAGTGCACTAGAGATGTGAACATTTCCCTATCTCATGATTTGATATTGATTCAGAAGGTGAGGAGTCACCACTCATGTTATTTCTTAGTTACTTTTTTTATTTTATTTTATCAAACCTTTAATTAACCAGGAAAAAACCTCAGTGAGATTAAAAATCTCTTTTTCAAGAGTGTCCTGGCCAAGATAGCAGCACATTCAACAGTTCTGCACAAACACACGCAGTCACCCAACACATAAAACAAGACTTCAATACATTAAGAAAGAAAAGTCACAATTTTGGATAGCCAATTTTGCTTGGATTGTCCACGTGAGAAAGATAAAGTCAAAACATCTGCAGCCAGACGTATCCGCCTCCAAGTCGCTCAACATCATCTTAAAAGTGTCCAGTTAAACCAGATCTTTTAGTTTCAGGTCTTTTTGAAGTTCTCTCCAAGTATGTGGAGCTGAAAACCTGAACGCCTTTTTTTTCCCAGTTCAGTTCTTACTTTTGGAACAGACAATAAGAAAAGATCCTGGGACCGAAGATTATAAGATCCGTTGGTCTTCTGACTGATGAAGGTCAGAAGGCAGGATGGGAGCAGACCTAAGATACATTTATAAATAAGAATACGCCAATGATTGAGTCTGCGTGCAGACAAAGAAGACCACCCAACATGAGCATACAGCAAACAATGATGAGTAAGAGATTTAAAATTAGTGATGAACCTCAGAGCTCCATGATACTCAGTATCCAGAGACTGTAAGCTTTGAGAGGAGGCGTGCATATACAAGACATCACTGTAGTCCAGCACAGACATAAATTTAGCAGAAACCAGTCTCTTTCTAGATTCAAAAGAGACACGATTTTATTCTAAAGAAAAAACCTACCTTCAGTTTTAATTTTTTAACAAGCTGCTGAATATGGGCAGAGAAAGAAAGGGAATCATCAATTAAAACACCAAGATACTTGTACGT
Source organism: Cetoscarus ocellatus (assembly GCA_037902135.1). Lineage (NCBI taxonomy): Eukaryota > Metazoa > Chordata > Actinopteri > Labriformes > Labridae > Cetoscarus > Cetoscarus ocellatus. Next base: position 274,911 of record JBAMNC010000329.1, on the reverse strand, counting down.
AGAAACAAATTCTATCTGAGAACCCCGAGCAGTGATCACCGAAGGCATGTTGGAAAGTTTGGACCTAGAATTGGAGAAAAACATAACGTTTGTTTTGTCTGCATTTAAAACCAGTTTTAGATCATAAAAATGTGGTTGCACAATGTTAAAAGCAAATTGTTATTGTGTAAGTGCTTGGACAGGTGTGGAAGCAGAGGTATACATGACTGTGTCATCGGCATAAAAAGGACATTTCGCATTTGATATGTTTTGATTGATATTATTGATGTAAAGTATGAAAAGAGTGGCTCCAAAATGCACCTCAGTCTTAATTATCAGCTGAAATGCATTGAAGTTTGTTGACAATAGCAGTACTTAACCACTGATGCTAATGTCCTCATTGTAGAAACAAGTTTGTACATTAGCAATATGACAACTAAAACTACATGTCTCTCACTTCTTCAGAAAATACAAGATTTAACTTTATGTTGCACAGGATGCACAGAGAGCCATCAATCAGCCCCCGATCAGACCTCTGGACTCCAATAAAAGACTGATGCTGCTCATGGAGGCCATGGATCACGGGTGTCCTGACATTGTTTGGGACTGCTGAAGAATACCTAAAGCCTGGGTCACCATGTTTTTCAAGGCTTTTTTCTTCACAGCCTCACACAGAGACATTAACCTTCCCAAGCACCCACACAACATTTTCTTATCTCTTTTCACACACACTTTCTTACAAAGAGGGGTAAGGTTAGAGGATGCATTCACACAGTTCATTAGCGGCCATCTATCTCTTTGCCTTTTTTGTGCGGGGCTCACTCTTTATGTGCTGCCATGTCAGGCCGGGGCTCCTCTTTGCTCTCCCCCCGTCAAACTAATCTCCCAATTACGTATTCTAAGAAACACTGAATTTGTCCACATAGATTTCTCTGGGAACTGTCCCTCTGGTTCGCTGGCAACCTCTAAAGAGAATCCAGGACTGGTACAGGGTCTCTGGCAGGCCATTGGAGGGGCTAAAGGGGCAAAAACACAGGGGCACCAGTAGGGTACACATGTTAGCATACAGCTAGCCTAGCAACAGGCAATGCAGCATGGCAACACCAGAGTAAGGATCAGCGCAAAGGAATCTGCCCAGTGCGGTTCTTGGCTGCGGTGGACTATTAAGCCCCTTGGCAAGATTTAAAATTTACTCCCATATACACACTCGCACAAACACACCGATACAAATGGGCAGAAGGGGCCCTGGGAGGACAGTGACCCCCACCAGTCAATGTGACAAATCCTCAAGATGGAGGGGAATCCTGGGGAGAAAACAGCCTCTTTGCAAGTCCTGGTGCAGCTCATCGATCTCACACACACACACACACACACACCCAGATGCAAACACCAGTTCTGAGTCACACACACACCTCACCCTACAGCGGGACACGCTCAGGCTCCAGATGCCTCATTGCACTGGCAGGTGTCAGGGCGTCCTTGTGGATAGACAAGCGTGAAGGATGCCGAGATAAACTCACATTCATAATCTTTTTTTCCTGTCTCTCTCACTTTCACACGCATGCATGTGCACGTTTCCTTGCAATCCATTATAGTTGGAGGGAAGTGCACATCAGGTAGCACTCTGTCACAGTGCGCAGACTGATAACATTTCACACATGGGTCCCTCCTCGAGCTCAGAGGACTGAAGCTTTGCAGTGCCTCCCACAAAATCACCAGCGATAAAGAGTCAATGGCTGTGGGAGGTCATTAGTTCTTTTTTAATAACAGTTAAGTTAAGACGTTTTTACTGAGTGGTTCTGGACTGTTGGCTTGGAACCCAGAAATGAGAGGATCCATTTTTATTAGGTGGCAGGTGAGCAGGTAAGTGCCTTGATTGAAGTACTACAGATTAAAAATTCTTTCCTATCTCTTATACTTACTTTTTTGCATTTTTTACCTTTATTAGCTAGAGAGGGTGAAGGATAGAGATGTAAAATGGGGAGAGTGAGTAGGGAATGCCATGTGGGACAGAGACCACAGGCAAACATAAAGCCATGTTGAATGTGTTAAGCTTCTGTACGTGGGGATAAAAACAGAAACAAATTGTTTGACCCAAAATTTTCAGGTGAAAACTTTCAGTCTAAAGCTCCATGTGATTTTAAATAATGGTTTCTATCAAAGAAATAAATCTGAGACCTCTAGTTTTATTAAGCTTCTACCAAATGTGAACTTTTTGGTGGCTTTTTTGACCACAGATACAGTCAGCACATTCTCTCAGTGGCTTGCTCACCAGTGTTAATTTTGTTGACTAATTGTTTTCGTCATAGTTTTCGTCAACAACTTTTTTTCCCCTGACGAAAACTAGACTATAACTAAAAAACGAAAGTGTACATTAACAAAAACTAAAAGTGAATTAACTGACGCTTTCATCAACAAATAAAAACTAGACTAAAATGTTTGACAGAAACTAAATCCAATCAGAATTTCATAATTTAGAAAGTAGAGATAAGAATCACAGCCACTTTGGTTGTGTGGAAAGGTTGGATGAGTTAAGATGGACATCCAATCACAACTGCCTTAGCTTCATGGTAGCGGGATCCAAGTGTAAAACATGACTTCAGAAATTCAAGGAAACATTAAAAATGCCTTACACTTCATATTTTAGTCGAGTATATTTCAGGCAAAAGACTAAAACTAAAACTAAATTAAAAAGTGCTGTCAAAATTGAAACTGTTGCTTACAAGCTACCTCCATTTTTCTCCTGATGCCATTAAGGGATTTACGACCTCCCTCAGATGGAAAACACTCCTTAAGCCAGGTGCTCATTCCAGTGCATGCCAGAGTCCAATATATAGATATTTGGGTTTTTGGCAAAAACTGTAAAATATATGCAGGGATAAACAGGGGTCAGTGAAAACTTGTTCAAAGGGAGATTTTACAAGACCTTCAATATATACTCCTCAAAAAATTTTAGAAATGCAATTTCTGTGGAGTATTTCTCCACTTTTATAATACCAAATCGTATTGGACCCGTTTGTTGGAAAGCCTGATTTGTCACCTTTACAATAATGTACAACTAAAGATTATGTATTTGTGGAATGAGCAACACAGGCAAACGTGTGGGTAGCTCCTCAAAAAATGTGGCAAAATCCACTGCAACTGGAAGGTGGTGTTCAAATATTCTGAGTGACAGCATCATTTGAGGTGAATCCCAATTGTACCTCTTAGCCCTTGACTTACCACTTAGCCCTTGGCTTTGAGCGTTCACGTCTAGTGAACAGGCGTCCCAATTCTCCGTAGGGCTAAGGGGAAGGGCTAAGACAAAGGGCTACACAGCCCTTGAAATGAAGACAGACAGGGACCTCACTTGAAAAGAAGGGGTATGAGAATTTTCCTATAATACAGCGCGCCCGCTGACAAGAAGGTAGAGCGGAGACCGAAGGATGCGCATAACTATAAGTAATAATTAAAACATCAAGTAAATATTAATCAAGTTTTGAACTGTTGATCGTATTTTAATTTTTTTGTTACAATGAGCTAGCTTTCGCAGTTGTAGCGACAGCTATTGTCACATCTGCCTACGACACAGCCAGCAAGTGGTTCTGGGCGATGATGATGTAGCGAGAATCGAGTGGAGTCTCGTTTCTTAGGGTCTAGTTTTCACCCCTTTCCCTTGGCCCTCTAAACAGAACTTGTTCTTGATCTCAACAGGGAAGGAGCAGATGAGGTCCTCTGGGATGCCGTAGGAGTTTCTAAACAGAGGGCCAAGGGGAAGGGGTAGACAAAGGGGTAAGACGAAGGGGAAGGGTAAAGGGGTACAATAGGGATTCATCCTTGGTGTCAGCCCTGGTACCATGTCTAAATTTGGAAACAAGTTCTGTGACACTGATGAAGTCAAAGACAGACCGCGAAGTGAGCGCCCCAGGAAGACTACACCCCTAGAGGACCGGTTCCTCATCCTCGCTACACTGAAGAACTGCAGGCTTTCTTCCAGGGGAAGGGGAGATTTCTTTTGAGGCACAACATTTAGCCGTGCTGTTTATTCCACAAATGCATTATCCTTACAACTTTTACTCTGTTGTAAAGGTGATTAATCCAGCTTTCCAACAATATAAAACACAATACCAATTATTAACAGTAGCACATCACCATCTTCCACAGCAGAACTGGAGATATCCTTTAAATACATCTACTCTTTACTAGTGCTTGCATACTGAGACAAGCACAGCAGTCCAATGAAGGCGCCTACATGGGCTAACATCATAGTTAACACAGTTATTTAGTGCTCTCCTGCCTTGACTACTGAGCAGTTGAACCCTTAAGAGCTTGTTGTTGACCCCCAAATGGGTCTGTGGTTCAAAAAAGACACTTAAGCATGTGTAAATAGTCACTGGGGATCTACCTGCTCAGTGAGCCCATTTAACCGCAGCAGCGCCCACACTAGAGTAGGATACAGGGGTGTATTTTGCAGGCCTGTGTTACCCCATGTGGCCGATCTCCTCTGAATAAAGCTGATCTAAAGTGATGCTCGCCTTTTTAACTTCAAAGTGTTTTTCAAAATTCTGTGTGAGTTAGAAAAAAAAGTTGAGCAGTGATGTTATAAATGTTTGATTTGGTGGGGGGGAGTCAAATACTTTGATGTAAACTCTTGGTTGCATAACTGACTGCAGTTTTAGAATTAAATTACTTTGAACGGTGCACTAAGTACGCTGTCAGTGGCCCCCTTCCTATCTGATCTGTAATCTGCTGAAGCAGTTAGAGGCCAGCTCCCCCTCTCCTTCCATCCTAGCCCTCAGGCCTGACAGTCTGTTACAGGTTCAGCTCTAATTGCCACATCAATTATGGATAATGGAGAGCGGCTTTGTCGCTCTCTGTGCTGGTCAATAGAATAGACCTTTAATGAAGCAAAGTCGTGCATACAAGTCTCTTTGATGCCTACATATAAATAAGGTCTTGTGCTGCAGGTAGTCAATACAAAAACTGGCTCATCGTTACCATCGTCCATTATCTGACCTCTCATGCAATGCTAATGCACCTCTGCTACCTTAAGTAGATACTTTGATCTGTGTTAAAACAAAAGTTTGAACCTTTTGAGTTTGAAGTGGAGTTATTTCAACTCTCATGATGGTTAATGGAATTTTTAAGCACAGTGCAGTGAATTTTTAAACCTATTGATTAAAACTTTAACTTAACAATCATATTTCAGCTACAAGGGTCTTTAAGTTGTTTCTTCAGTTTCATATCGTACCCCCTCTTTTATCATAAACTGCATCCAGCCCTCTTATAGACTCAAACACCCACATGTGGGGATAGTATCGAAATCCAGGTCTGATGTGATACTAGTACAAACACATCCAGTACCCACTGACAACACAGCTTTCAGTTCATTTTGGTACCTATTATCAGATGTTAGATCTGAAGATGCAAAACCCTCTCTGCTATCTTTGCCCAGTCTTTGCTTGTCTAGCACATGCGTTATTAAAATCAATACATCATGAACAACATGAGTAAACTTTACTGATGCCCCTTTGTTTCTCTCAAAAGTATGAAATCAGGAATTATTTAAGCATCTGCACTATTTAAAGAACCAATATTAAACCATTAATTCCTTTTTTTTTTTTCAAAATGGACTCAACACCAAGTGACTATGACTCAGTGCTCATTTATATTGAACAGAAATGAAATAGGTCCATCTGTTTCAGGAGAGGAGAACTTGGAGAGTGTCACTGCTTTATTCAGGAGATGAAAATGTACCACAGCCGCCTCTCGATCAAATGTTCACAAAGGTAAAAGCTTGAGTACACACACACCATCGTCACACTGCAGCTCCAGCACTATCTTCATCCACACATTATCATTAAATTCATTATCCTTGATATTTTTCTGATTTTGGTCAAATAAAACAAGAAAATCTGAATCAAAAACAGCAGGCCATCATGTTGAATGTTTTGACAGATGCTGACATACCTGCCAACAACAAGTGCTTTCATTGGTCAGATGTGGGCTTTCTGGATGTGAATCTTTCCAAAAACAAACCATAAAATAATAAAGTCCCACTATGATTGGCTACAGTAAGTGGCTGGTGTGTAAGCTTAAATTGTACAAAATATGTGCACAAAAAATGTGTCTGGTGTGCAAAAAGCCTTCAGGGAGATTCTTGTGAATTAAACTCTTGAAGGGATTGTCTTTAACTCTGCACAAATGTCAACTTGGGTTTTAGGAAAACTACTTAGATTTTAGAGGTCGTAGGTCATTGTTGTGAAATCTGTGGTCATCCTTGCCTCGTGAAATAAATATCTAAAGAAAGCCTCAAGGACTTTTCAGTAAACCTTGCACGAATGTCTGCTCTGATTCACAGATGAAATAGATGATAAAGGTTTTAAAGGTCATAAGAGAAAGGTCAAGGTCAAAGAGCCTTGTGACCATCTTCTTGTTGAACACATTTTTTCCATTAATATGGGATTTTTATTTAAAAAATTGCACCAATTCCCACTCTTACTTTAAAATTGATTTGACTGGATTTTCAAGGTTATGGGTCAAATGTCATAGACTATTATGACCATTCTTTGCTTGTAAATGTGATCTTGTTAAAGATGTTATCAAAACAACAATGAGGAGACTTATTTCTAAAGTTTGCTCCAATGTCCATTATGACACAAGCATTAATTGATGAGATTTTGGAGGTCAAAGATTTAAGGGTCAAGGTCATTGAAAGAGATGTCTAAAGAAAGTTGTTGGGGATTTCTGTCAGACTTTGCCATCTCTGACTGTGGGATGAACTGATTAGATTTTGGAGTTCATTGGTCAAAAGCCTTTATGTTCGTCCCCATGCTTGTGAACGCTATATTTCAGAAATGCTTGGAACATTTTTTAAAAATTATTTTGTCCACTTCAAATCAGGGATGAGTTTTTAAGATTTTGGATAGACAAAGTCTACAAGCTTATGCTGCATGATCATCCCTGACTTAGTAACCTGATATCTCAAGTATTATTTAAGGGTTCTGAAGACTCAAAAACAAGGCAACTGGACTGTGTAGAGTTTGTTGGGAAGACGTTTCACTTCTCATCCAAGAAGCTTCTTCAGTTCCGAACTGAAGAAGCTTCTTGGATGAGAAGTGAAACGTCTTCCCAACAAACTCTACACAGTCCAGTTGCCTTGTTTTTGAGTCTTCAGAATGACCATGACCTGGATGAATGAGAATCTACACAGACGTATTATTTAAGGGATTTTTTTTTAGAGATTATTTTTGGCATTTAAGGCCTTTATTGACAGGAGAGAGAAACAATGGATAGACATGTGAATGGGGAAGAGAGAGAGTAGGGAGGGACACTCTGCAAACTGGACACAGGCTGTATTCAAACCAGGATCGGCAGAAGCATGTATATGGGTCATGCCTGGTTGCTTACCACTCTGCCAAACCAGCACCCTATTTCTGCCAAATTTGACAGATATCCCTTCTTACTTGACAATAAAATTTAGGATACAAGGTCACTGGCAAAGGTCAGTGGACCCATGTTTATCCATGTCAAATAAAAATTCTATGATCCACCCTACCACTAAAACTTACGTTACTTTTATTATGATCTATACTGTCACCTTCAGGGAATTGTATGCTAGGGGTGTCCCGATACAACTTTTTCACCTCCGATGCGATACCGATATTGCAGCCTTGAGTATTGGCCGATACCGATATCGATCCGATACGATATCAGCAGGAATCATACATACTTTTATTACTTATTTTGTAGTATGGACTGTAAGAAAAGGCTTGATCAAGTGCGATTACTCAAACAGAGAACAGTAGTCAGCAATAGTTGGTATGAAAAAAACTGACCCATTTGTTATTAACCAATGGGTTGAATAAATTTTAACCTTAAACATATGAATATACTGCAATTAAATAAAATAAATAAAAAAATAAATTAGAAGACCCTGAAAGTAACCTCAATAAATCCAATAAAAACAAAAACATATATTTTTAAATTGCAAAATAACCACTGTGTATAACTTAAACATAAGCATATTCTACGACTGAATTAAATTAATAAAAAATATATTAGAATGGACTGCTTGTATCAGGGAGCTTATATCGGAGATTTTAGATGCAGGCCGATATTATCCGATATTTGTTTTTTTGTTGATATCGGACCGATATCCGATATCAATATCGGCTCGGGCACCCCTATTGTATACTTCGTGGGGCCATAAAAGAGCCTGACGATATATACTCTGCATTCACAATGGTCAGCTCTATGACTACTGGTGGTGGTATCTGACAGACTTTACTTATTGATAATTCAAGGAACGAGAGGATTGTTTTCATTTCCATTGAACAAAAATGATGTCAGTGTGAGGTGCTTTAGGTCATGTGACTGTGCGTGCATGTCCTGCAGTATGTGTCACATACTGAATCTGCAATGGTAAGACAATACATCTTTTAGCCCTGGCAGGAGTATCAGAATCAAAGAGCTATTCCTTTCATGCTCCTCTCTTCTCGCCTCACCTTGTCTGTATTTTCCCCCTGCATACCAGGCCGAGCTGAGACAAAGAGGATCAGACTCATCCCTGCTTATCCTTCCACTGTATTTTTCAATATCAGTGGAATGCTTGCCTTTATTTGCTCAGTGCTGTGTTACAGCAGGAATGCCAGTTTCTGTGTTGGTAGCCAGGGCTGAGCTTTGGGATGGGTTAAGAAAGTCAAGGGGGTCACTCAAGCATACCCCCTTCCTGTTCTCCTTCCATCAAATCCACATCTTAACCCCCAACAGAGAGGCCTGGGTATGAGCATTAATAAAGCAGCCCAAATAAACCAGCTCCATCAGTAAGTCGCCTCAGCTGTAGGGCTGTCTGTTAGTGTGACTAGGCAGCAACAAAATATTTTCAAAAATTCACAGAGTTCTTATTAAATCTAGTCAAAAACAACAGCCCAAAAATTTTAGTCTAAGCAAAAACAACAGCCTTAAAAAATTAGTCTGAGCGTGACTGGATTGTTATGTTCACAATAAATCCAAGTCATATCCATTAAATTTGCTGCTTTCAATGCAGAACTCTTTATGTGTCTGGACACCACTTTTAACCATCTTTAAAAGGACATTTACAGCTTGGAAACCTGCACATGTTGTAAGGATTGCTTGTTAGATTAGAGAATAACGGCTCCCTCTGTGGTTGTGTTGTAAAGACTTTTATGTGGCTATGGTATCACAGCACTGAGTCACTAGCATTCCTTGTTCCTTCGCTATAAACTTCATGGCAACAGTGCAAAAATCACCAAATCCATGTATCGTTTTCACTGACTTCCGAGGCACTAAACCCTTGCCACTTCCTTTGCTTTATAACCTGTTGCCACACCTGCCAGTCTTGGTGTTTCTTAACCCGGGCTCCCAAAGGTGTGCTGGAGAGGCTCAATCATAAAGAGCTCGCTGATACTGCTTAGAAAGGAAACGATGATGCCAGCTAATGAGAACCATTCTCCCCTGATGACCGCACTCCCAAGGAGACTTGCACTAATTCGCCCTGGAAGTACCATAAAAACCACAGGGCAGCATGTGCCAAGTTAGAAAGAAAAAGAAAACCACAGAGAAGAAAGGTGGAACATGGTATGAAAAGGGACTGTTTGGGCTGCAAAAAAGTGGGATAGTAAGGTTGTCAAAGTGTTCCTTGCTTCAATATTCTTTGATTTTTTTCAAGGTTTAAAATAATTTATTTTACTGTTTAATAAATAATTCAACTTTTACTTTAATGACGTATACTATAGTATCAGTAAGTACCAGTGCATGAAAAGAACTTCTTTTGGGATTGGCAGTGTTCCCAAAGTTTTCTTGTAGTGTTTGGTATAACCCCTCTTCCCCATGATTGCTAGATTAAAGGGAGCTTTGCATGCTAGGACATATTGACCTTTTAAGATTAAATTTGATAAATCTTACATGACTGCTGTGAGAAAAGAAACATTGGATCTCAACATCTGAAAAAAAAATATTATTATTATTATTTCCAACATACCTGTGATTGTACTCTCCACACTTTTCACATAAATCCTAAACTGCAATCGGGTTCGGCCACATATTACTGCTTTTCTACAAGTTAACACGTCCCAGATGTCCCCAGATCATATTTGTATTTCAAGTTTCTTGCTTAGAAATTGACTCAGACATTGGACTTTGGCATGCTTTTGAACCCCTGTGTTTCTGCCCTGCTCAGAGCAGGCTGTTTTTTCAATAGATATTTTAGTGCTTTTTGGCCTTAATTGGTAAAGGAGAGACAGTGGGTGGATTGTACAGGGGGGTAGAGAGTAAGGGATTGCATGCAGCAAACAGGCCTTAGGTTAGATTGAATGAGGGCTACCACACAAGACGAGCGCCTCCATATATGGTAGGCAACCCAGAGACTTGAAACTGATATTGGTTTTTTTTCTTTTTTTGTGGCCTTCTGTTTAACATAATGATATCATTATTTTGAAAACTCATTACATGTGTCTTAAGCGGATATCTAATCAAAGAGACATTTGTTTGGACACCATTTCACATCTGGGAATTGTCCATAAGAAATTGCAATAAATATTGCAGAACAAAAAAATATTGCAATATCATTTTTACCCAATATCAGTCAGCCATAGCACAGGTGTTGCTTTAGACCAAGGATAACTGAGTTAAAAGGTAAAGGAAGGGTATATGTCTCTGATATGTTAAATGCCAAAGAATAAATTATTGCTGTATAATCATCCAACAATAATATTAATAATATCATTTTGTAGAACCTTGGAGGAGAAGCAAACTCATCAAAGACAGCAGAAAAGCTCTTGCACACTGTCTTAAGTACAACAAGAACCCTACCAATTTTTCAGAAATGTCAACAATATTTTGTGCAGTTCTGAGTGCAGGAGTTTCCTGGAACTACCCCATGATACTCCACATTGACGACAAGAAATCTATTTCACTAACTTCAGTTAAACCATGCAATAACAGTGACTTTTTGAAAAAAAAAAAAAAAAACCACCCCTTCCTTTTGGGCAAATATGGGTCTGTGGTAAGGAGAAAGCCACAAGGAGCATAAAACCACAGATTGCCTCAGCGTCATGTGTCTGTGTCAGTTTATGTCCGCGCATTCATCCTTTCGGAGAGCATTTCTGAGCCTTTACACTTTGAGTTTTTTAAGCACATGTAAAGTTTTTAAATGAATAATAGCAGACAATTATATCTATAAATTCACTGCACAAAATATAAGTATTTAAATATTCTTATTTAAAAAATAGAAATGAGACATTCTAGAAATAACAAAACTTTTGATTCATCATGTTAAATGCTTTTAATCTTTAGGCATGGCATGAAACCCCATTGAAATCCCCTACAGGAAACTCCAAAGTTGTTTTTTCCATATTCACTTTTTTTAATGTGTTTGAAACTGACTTGACGGCTGCATTGAAAGAGGTGGAGGGCTGCATGTGGCCCTCTGAACACCAGTTGCCCATCCCTGGTGAAAATTATACAAGTGCATGGGTAACATTTGCACAAATTAGAGTTTCTGCAAGAGTTTCTCTGCAGAAGTGCTGAAATTTATTTTCCTTTTGGCATCTTTAACTCCCCAAAAGGGACATGGAATGGACTGATAAGATAAAATAAGTTCCCCTTGTGCACCACAAACTGACCAGAAAATTCCTTATCCTCCCAAGAAAGTTTTGTGTTTATTGGAAAGTTGCACATTTTCACAATTATGTTTCTTTTCTGTTTGTGCACACGAGACAGTCTTCAACTCAGAGAGATATCTCAGGCTCACAGAGCCTGAGATATCTCTCTGAGTTTACATGGAGTATTTAATATTTGTATTGAGAAAAAGCACCCTCTGTAGAGCAAGGAAAACCTTCTTGGGTTTACTGGACATATAGTTTTCCTTGTGGAACTCCAAATGTAATAATTTGATGGTGGAAAACATTGAAAAGTCGGAAATTAATCAACACACTTTGTGAGACAAGTTTTAAGAAAGTGATGCAATGACAGAACAAACACCTGACTCAGCAAATTTTTGAGAAAATGTGACTCACTCCTCCCACATCCACCCGCAAACCAGACCGTGGTCCTGCCCAGCCAAAGCTATCTCTGATCCCTTTATTCCTTCCTCTCCAACCCTGCTCTGCCCCGGGGATCTCTCGTTCAACCCCTTGAGCTCCAGATGAAAAGGACTACGGGAAATGGCAGTTCTCCTGGTAATATCCGCAGCGGGACCGAGCCACTACATCTGCTGACCAGCCGGCCCGAGGCACGCCAGTCCCAAGGGGCCTCGGCTCAGTCCAGGACCTGGGAAAGAGGGGAGATCAAGGGAGTTTGGGATTGGTTCGACCCGTCCTGGCATAGAGTACAAGAACCAAATCCTCCCTGTCCTTCTTTCTAACCCACCTCTGTCACGGTAGATCGGATCATAGGTTTGTGTTTTGCAACAGTCTTGTGTTTGCTGTTCCTCAAAACTTCTGTCATCTCTTGTTCTGTAACGTTACGTCATATGTCTTTCTGGTCTTACCGCCTCATTGTCTTAACTGCTTAAATCCTCTTTCTTTCCCCCTCAAACTCCACTTGACCTCATGTCCTCTTGCAGATCCCAACTTTAATCGCCATCTTTTCTTCATCTTGTAAGTTCTCCAGGACGAGAGGCAGGTGAGCACAGGGTCCAGGAGTGCAGCGAGTTTGGGGCCAATCCATTGTAATCCTGCTAACACTGGTGTAGGTTGGCCATATCCTGCTTGAGAAACCATTCATTTCAGGAATGCGCTGTTCCTGCCAGGACAGACAGCTGCTGCACACCTTTATGGCCTTATAAGCTTTGAGGAGAAGTTCCCTTCATGCCTTCGACATTAGGGCACAACCTGATAACCCTTTGAGACTGAAAGGCAGAGTTTTATGTCATCTTCATGGGAGCAGGTGGAGACTGAGTGGCAGAGTTCAATCTCCTCCTCTAGAGAAGGGTTAAAGGTCATTATTAAGACAGTGAAGAGCTGTTTGAACATATAAGTAGTACACAAGAAGTGTTTTTGCAGCTTTAGAAAGCAAATTTTAAGCTGCATACGACACTGGATAGTGATGGATAAGGGGAGCAACATTTGCCCTTCAGCCTTAGAGCTAAAATCTCCTGATTGAACCCCAGTTTGAGAGTGTGTGTGTGCTGGTTTGGGAAATAAATTAAGTCTCTAGAATGTGTATCAAAACATTTGAATGAGAAATGTGGTAGAAAATGATTATATCAATATATGATGTTTATGCTAATGTTGATTAAAAAAAACAGGCCTGATGCTTATTAACTCCTGCAGCTCCATGGCATTTTTGTGATTTTCTGTCTGCCTGAAATATATATAGTAATAATGCATGTGGAACCTCAACCCTTTCAAGCAGAACCAAGTTAAAGAACATAATGTTTTATGACCTACTAGGTGATCAGAATATTTATGCTGCAAAATTAGATTGATGTTTTAAAAATTTTATGACAAAAGAGACAAAACAAGAATCAGAACAAAAATACACAAATCACTCACCAACCAATGATAAGAAAGCATTTTCCCATCTGAATATGGTTCTACCAAGCTTTGGCTGTTATAGGAACAAACTTAAAATATGCAAAGACACTTAGAACATTAACGATTCAAAAAATCAATTAATTGCTCCCGATCTTTTGCTTAATTTAGTAATTTGTGCGTCTTGTGGAACCAATTTTTGTCTCAAATGTTACAAAGGGCCACATCACATTACTAACACTTCCTTTTTAATTTTTTTGGGAACTGACTGGTTACTAATTTGTCTCTTGTGCATCTTTGGCTGCTCTTGATTGGACATGACCATGAAGAAAGCATGAAAAGAAGGTATTGGTTGCCTCTGATTGGTCAGTAGAAAGACAGAAGCTGTCACCTTCTCCATAGGTCAAAATGGAGGTCTTATAATGTCACTGCTATGTTAATCATTTAAAAAAACAATTATCAATCTATCACTGTTAATCTAAAATAAAAAAATAAATAAACAAAACACTGCACTTCATGGCTAAGTTCAACAAAGTGTTTATTTGACCAGATGCCCTTTATTAGTGAGCTCCCAAACACAGCTGTCCTCATGAGGATCTGCTGTACAGTCCCAAAGATTTAAGTAAACAAATAAGTGTTCCTGCTTTGGGAACCATCAATCCCATGGAGTTAGGAGGGTTAAAAAGATTTCTACTGCAAGAACAGCTTACTGTAATGGGCCTTTTGACCACAAGATTTTTAATTTGAAATGCTTTGGCTAAATGGGAGATAGTCATTACATACTGTTGCTGTCGGGCACAAATCGTCTATCTCCAAAATTGCTACTTTTCAGGGAATGAAAAAAAGACTCTACTAAATGGATACATATTTTATTGTTTTGATAAAAACTTCTACTACTTCTAATTGGTTTAAAATTCATAAAACCCATTCAGCAACATGGAGAGAGACCAATAGCATCGTCTTATGAAAAAAATGGAAATAATAACAAACGGAGATAAGAAGCTTTGGCCCATAAATATAAGATATTGGTAAATATCAAATTTACTGAAAATTGTTTAATTTCAAGGCAGTAAAAAATCCCACAAATTATTGGTTAAAATTATTCTTGGACCTGATAGAAATAAAGCAATATTTGGATATTTAGTATAACTAGTTTGTATTTAAGCAACTTCAGTTCATTCAAACCCTTACTCGTAACTTTAATAGGGTTGGCATTAGCTTATTGTTCACATATAAAAAGACTTATTAAACCTTATTTGATAAGGTTTGCTTTGGTTTAGGCACAAACCAAAGCAAACAATAATGTAATGATATCACAGAATCACATACACTTTTAATATAGAGCTGAGCTTGTGTTCGAGTATCTTCCTGTGTGTCTTTTTTAAATAGTTTAGCAGATTCCAAGATAACTGATACAAAATTAAACGTTTTTCTTCAAAGTATAGTTAGACATTGGGCAGTTGTATTTCAAAAGCAAATACATTGGACTGAGCAAACATTTTAAAAAGTTTCACCAATTTCAGACAGAATTTTAAGCCCTGATGCCTGTGCTAAAAGTTGTTAGTGTGACTACATGTTATACATAAAATAGACAACCTACCTGTACAGGTTTCATCCTATTTTTTTCCACCAGTCAGCAAAAGATATAGTCAACAAAAAAATGAGTTAACATGTGAATGGCCACTGACATGAGGAAGCAAAAGAGATTTTTCTTTATTCTTGATCTTTTCAAATTCCCACACCATGGTAGACAACTCATTCAGACTATGAGACCACAAACCTGATGACAGACGCAGGATCTCAGAGACTCACTGAAGAGAGGCCATGCTTCAGGATGCCAAAGAATAATTTACTGCTGGATCACATATAAGTGAAGAAAAACAAAGAAATGGATTTGTACTTAAATTTTTGTTTCATACTCATGTTTTACCTTTTTTGGTTTGAAGCAGAAATGGGCAAATTTGGTTACAGAGAGGGCAACATTAAAGGGGGAGTTCATTTTTTTAAGTAAGGTGGTATGAGGTTCATTTTAATAGTATATATTTTTACAGCAGTGATTCTGATCAGCTTTGCCTCTGTGAGGAAATGAGTAGCATAAAATAATCCAACTTCACAGAACTTGAGGAAAACAAAAATAAAACAGTGTTGGTGTTAACACATTTACAAAATTTGACTTCTCTATTTGAAAGCCCCATTTGCTTTGGCTCTATTTAAAGCTGCAGTATGTGATTTATTTATTTTTTTTTATATCTGGCCCAAAAAATATGATTACCTGTCAACATCTTATTACTGAAGTCACATTAGAGATCATGAGACATCTGTGCCTCCTCCTTGCTGTGTATTAAACCTTTGGAAAATCTAGCAAGGGACACCCACTTTTCGGCCAATCGGGGCTCAGTTCAGGGACAATGTTCTTATTGGATGCTTTACCAAGGTATATGTGCCTGTTATATCTGAATAAGCTTTAGTTGTTGTTTAGATTGTACAGGTAACGTTAATTTTAATTTTATGAAGGCTGCAAATACATTACACTGGCATAATGCTACAGGCAGCTAAAGGCGCACAAGCACAGTGGAATGATGCACATACGGGAAGGGGCTTTGCTAGGAGCACAACCATGGAAGGGAGGGGGGAGTAAAGTTGCTTTCACTGCAGTCTCACCCAAACTACACACCCCAGCTTTAAGCACAGAGCATAACCTACATATCCTTCCACCAAGAGTAAAGTAGAACTAAAACAAGGACAAGCACTGTCAGTGTGTAAATAAACATCAAACATGTTTGCAATTAAAGAGGTTACACTGCAGAGATATTTTTGAATCATATTTCCCAGCCTAGTATGTATGAGTGTGTTTAAACATTGAATATAATTAGCAAACCAGTCAAAATATTCCAAGAAAAATGTTGACAAAACTCGCAGCTGTGATTCTGAATAGTTTCAGAGTTTACTTCCTTGGGGTCAGGTTAACACAAACACACCACACAAATACCCACACATAAACACACACACAAACACATACAGCCAGCTGTTTTCCTCTGCATGATAATCTGCTAGTAGACAATTTTATTCTTTTCTTCTTCTAAAGAGTGAAGGGAGCCCACTTATCCCCTCCTAAATCTTCCAGTTCTGTCATATTGTGATAATTATGTTCTCTGACAAGACGGTGCAGCAAAAACAATCATTGCCAATGGTTTCATGCTAATAGACATGTTTAGGCACCGAGGTGCAGAGAGTGTGAGCAATTGCCGGGGGGGTCTTCACTTTCTTGATGAGCTCACCAGTGTTCCAGACAGATGGTGTTTGTTACCGAAAGAGAATTGTACTTTCATGGCTGTACGATTCACACTATATTGCCGCGCATCCCTCCGGCTCAATCACAAGGAAGTGTTTATCCGTGCATTTACTTCTGCCTCCTCTGAGATGGATAACCAGCTTTCTTCTGCTCTTCTTTTTATGACTTCTCGCACCTTTGTCAGACAGCTTTGCTGGAAAACAGCACAAACAGAACTACTGCAGTCAAATGGAAGGAGGTGTAGAAAGGTGGGGAGGGGTTTGTTTTGGTATCTCCCACATTGAATCCTTGACACCTTTAACAGGGTTCCCACTCTTTTCTGGAAATAATTTTCCAGGACTTATCCAGGACGTTTTCACACCTCCTTAAAATGTATTTATTTCTAAATCTCGGGCATGAACATTCTCTGCTAGCTATCTTTTTAGTCTGGCTTTTATGTAGTGTCTTACTATTATAAATTTATGGTTTATACTTATTTATCTTAATTTACTCTGTTTTTTTAAATAAATATATTTTGTAGATTTACTGTTTGAATAGCCTAAATTTTATTTTGCCATTTTTATTTTTTTCTTTTGTCACCATTTTTTTGAGTTTTTATATTTTATTCCTTAACTTGCATTTTTTTTATCTACTCATATTTTATGGATAAGTGTGCATTAGTTACCAAGTGCATTTTTACTTCATTTCCTATGTTTGTTTTTTGTTCACTAACAAAGTAGAAGGAAGATAAATAATTTCCAGGACACTTCAAGGTTTTCCAGGACATTTTACCTTTTCCCTCATTTTCCATATGTTTTCCATGACTGGAAAGTTGGTCAATCATTTTCCAGGTTTTTCAGCTTTACCAGGATGCGTGGGAACCCTGTTTAAGTCTCTAAAATGACAGAAGCAAACTTCTGCTGCACATTCTTTACATTTCATATTATTGATGTTAAAGGGAACCCTGCATTGTAATATGGATTGTTCTTATCAGATCAACATCAGTGATCTTTTATCTGCTTTACAAAATTATATATGTTTTCTACATTTTAAGAAATTTCAAAACACAGATTCACGTGTAGGCTGTCACCTTTTATGTGATAACAGAATATCTGTTTGAACTTGGGAGTCAAAGTTTTTATTCAAACTATAAATACACAGTGCAGAAGCACATTTAGGCTTCTGGAGCAGTGAACAGCCCGACCCTAAAGGTGGAGCTTCAAGTGCAACCAGACAACAAGGAAGAACAATTCAAGAAAATGGAGGACAGGCAAAGCCACTCTGAGCATACAATAACGACACCGAAACATCTGAGGAGTGCTGAGAGAAAGCATTTTAGACTTCACATTGCCAAAGGCAAAATAAAAAACAAAGACCAAGCTGTGTTTATATTATGTGCAAAGCAGCTAGCCCACTCCTCATCCATGAAAAATCTGCGGGCCCATTTGTCAGCCTTCCAAGTGAGGCAATGAACGAGCAGGGTGCTCATGCCTCATGCAACTGCATCCTCTTTGGCAGGCCCCAGCCAGAGGCACAGCAGAGGCCATCACGCACAAGATTGCAAGATTCATATGTAATGATATCATAATACTTGTTGAGATTTATGTGTGTGTGTGTGTGTGTGTGTGTGTGTGTGTGTAAATTTTAGTGATAGGCCAACATGGGTCTGGATTAGTACTGACATCACATAATAGGGTTATGTTGTTTGACACTATAGGTTGGATTATCTTCACCTGTGTTATGTGGACAAGGGCCACATATTTGGAGTCCCCATGAGACACAAGGGCCTGGAGACAGTAAACATTATAGGGCTACACTGTATTGCTCACAGATAATCACGCAGGCTGTCCAGTGTGTTTTATACACACATTAGGAAAAAAAAGCCATGGGATCCAGCAAAGAACACAAGAACACAAACATTTACAACCTAACATGTATTTGATGTTTCATAAACAGGTCATTATATACAGAAACATGTCTGATCCTACCAGAAATCAGAAATCCTTGCTATAAACCAGCTAGTGGGCACTGCTTTTAAGTAAATGAGAGCTGATGCTTTGTACATACATGGGCTTACAAGCCTCAAACCAAAGCCTTTGGACAGTGTAAGCATTGTACTTTATGCTGTCAAACTAGGGACGACCGTGTTTTTGATCTAAGAAACACTTTCATGCAACTTTTTAACCTGAACAACCCTAAAGGATCATAGTAAGCTTTATACTCCTACACTGACCTCTTTCGGCACACTAATACACTTTTTCCCTTTTACCAGAATTCTAAACTACATCTTTATATTTATTCCTATGTATTCATGTTATGTTACTGTCACAAGTATAAGGTCAATGAACCACAAAGGCAGCCTGTATGGGAATTTATTGTTTACATTCTCTCAAAATGCAGGAATCAAATGTGTATCATCGTAAACACATACCCAAGACTGTAATGCCCTAGAAAGCGTGTCTTGTGGAGTTCTTTTAATTTACATGACTTTTGCATAGATGGATAGAACAGAAAACACTCAGACGCAGACAGACAAAGCACTGTTTTACCTTTTAATGCACAGACATTTAGAGTCTCCCTTCCTGTCCTAATGGAGAGATAGTAGTCTAATGTGCCACTTGGGTCTTTTTAGAGATTAATGCCTTAATGAGCTGGCTACAAATGAAAAGCTCCTTAGGAAGGAGCAGCCATAAGTGTACTTGGGATAATACAGTTAATAAGCCAAAGTCACGCCACAAAGTGTAGCACAGAAGAGGCCCTCGTAGCTGCAGGGGGAAAGCGGGATGATATGGTTCATTAAAGAATCACTGATTTATTCTCTTGTTCATGGCTGGCCGTGGTCATCGCAGTTCGTACATGACCGAGCTTTGTTTGGTTGGAACACAAAGTCTGCTCACATGTCTGCGGGCAAAAGGAGAAGGATCTGAACCGAGATAAAACAGAGATGACATCATGCAATCAGACTGTGCTTTCTTTGAATAGAGGAGACTTGTCAACTTCTGTCTGAAGCTTCTTTTCTTTTTTTCCTAATCTGTCATCCTTAATTCATCTGGACACAAAGATATTGTAAGTTTGAGCTCAGTTTTCATTTGACTATTGAGGTGAATATATGAATGTTTAAAGACATATTTCCCGCTCAAAGTGCTAGGTATAAATGCATTCCCTTACAGGGAGACTCTCAGCGGTTGTAACATCTGTGTGATGGCAATGACGGTGAGACTCTGCAGATTAGTGTTGTTAATTAAGTAAGGTTTGAAGTACCTTTTATGAGACCATCAGCAATCACAACCCCTTCAAATATGGGGCTTGGGGCATCAACCGCATTAGCACAAAAACACGAGTCTGATCAGGCACAATTCAAAACAGAATTTGTTTCATGGTTGTGGCTTCCTCTCATGGCAACACAACAAATTTATCATTTGAAATTGTTGTTTTTTATGTTTTTATTTTATTTTTTTTGGTCAGGGCCTGGGCCACCCCTACTGGAAAGTTTGGTTCGCCTCTGCTTGTTGAACTAAAGGTCTTACAGGGTCCTATTTCCACTTTTGTCAGCAGCAGGACAGAATTGATTTTGTTAATGGTCTAGAGCTGGGGGGGGGCAAATGTTGGCCCGGGGGGCACATGCAGCCCTCCACTTCAGTAATAAATATGGCCCGCCTGTCAATTTCAGATTTCTAAAATTATAAGCACGATGATAACACCCTGTCATGTGTCAGTATCAGATTTGCCTCTAAGGCAATATGTATAAAGGCTAAATGCATAAAAACATGTTGAAATTGTAATATTTCTACAATAATCACAAGTTACTGGTGATTGTTTTGCTATTTACAAGAAATAAATAGATATGACTCACTGTAATGGTTTATGTGAAGGTCTATCATGAAACATACTAAATGCACTTCAGTAAGCGGAGTTCATAGTATTGAATACATGCCTTTAATTTTCATATTTAGCTCCTTAGATAGAGCTTTGTTCTTTGCTTTGAGCTCAAAATATTTATGTCGTCATCATAAAAGCTGATTTAGATATATCTTAACTGTTAGGGAACACTTCACAACAAAACCAATTTTAGTAAATGTAAAAAATGTTATTTTTTTGATTACTAAACAATGCTTTATCATATTTGGCAAATACTTTTGTTCTGATTGGTTTAGAATTTGTAGAATACACTTTCAGCCATGAAGCCTGACAAAGAAGACTGATTTAAGGAAAATGAAGCTCATGATGAATGTAGATATGAGGTCTGTCAACACTGATATTTCTTGTTAGAAAACAGTTATTTTCATTGTCTTATCAAGTGCCTGCTTCAACATGTAATAATTTGACCCTCTAGAGGACTGTTGTTGGACAGAACGGCCAAAACAGTGGACAGGATAATATTCAACCAGTATTTTTTTAATTCTTTTGATGTAAAGTGACTGGTGCTTCTGACTGTCCTCCTCCCTCTGCAATAGCGACATCCATAATAAATGTTTACATCATATCTTCGTAAGAGCTTTAGGAATGATCTCAAGGATCCTCCATTAAGGACATCTGAATGAATAACAATAAAAGACTCGTTTATCACTTGTTTTGATCATGTGAATAAACAGAATTATTGACAGTATGACTAAAACTATTAGTTCAATCCAACAGGCAAAACACATGCAAACACCTTAAGAAATAAAAGGCAAAGCACTTAAAAATATAAACTCATTATCACAATGTAGCACATCATGTTCTTAGCTTCATCAAATACTCATTTTACTGATCCAGCCATTACAATGTTTCCGACTGGACCTCAAATGCATCACTAAACACCAGGTGCATTTGTTATGGAGCAATGTTTCGATCTTTAGTTTAGCTGATTAGCTTTTATCCTGTTGATCTCAGCATGAATTTCAGTATAGACTTAAAAACACTGGATTAATATGTTGGACTTAATGGACTAAAGACAAAGTTTTGGAGACTCTTCTGCAGTTTATTTAAAAGGATGACAGAGCAGCAAATGAGCAGATGGCATTCACCAGCAGCAGACATGAGGTAAATCCACAGTTGATCAGTGGTAGGTAATGGTGTTTACATTAAAGGTCCGTTATTTTGCTCCTTTTCTGCAGATTAACATGGATCCTTGATGTCTTCATGAAACATTAGAAACATGCTTTGGCCCAAAAAGTCTATGAATAAAGCACAGCTGCATTCTTTCCATGCTCACATATCTCCTCTGTTCAGAACGGCTGGTTTTGAGGGCGGTCAGCTTCATATGCTAATAAGCCAGAGCAGAGCAGCGTACATACGGGAATTCACGATAGACCTGCAGCGTAACTAGAGCCAAGTGGAGTCCTCCAGCCACCTCTTGCTTACAGTCCTGAACACACACAAACCGCAAATTTATGCCGTTAACAGATAACAGCCATCTTGTTTCCCCAAAACATCATAGGCTAATGCACAACATGCTAACCTTGGCCTAGTCACTGCAGTGGGACTGATTATATTTAGTCAACTGTTAAACTTCTGTTGTCTGATGTAAGAATGCTTATACATTGAAGTTTATCCTTCAGACTTTCAACTAGTAACGTGAACATTGATGAACATGTGCAGTTACCTCTAGTTCACTTCACCCTGCTGTTAGCATTAGCTCTTAGCAATGAGCAAAATAAATACTACACAGCATTGAAATACTCAGAATTCCATCATCAGGTTTGGCGACGCATTGTTGGTACTGAACCCGGAATTCAGAAAAATCTAGTTGCCAGTCCTGCGTTGAACTGACTGAAGTTGAAGAAGCAGTTTGGGTCCTCCAAGGCTGGTAGCCTATATGTGAAGATATACACTGCCTGGCCAAAAAAAAAGTCGCCACCACAAAAAAGGTCACACACTCCAATATTTTGTTGGACCAACTTCAGCTTTGATTACAGCATGCATTCGTAGTGGCATTGTCTCAGTAAGCTTCTGCAATGTCACAAGATTTATTTCCATCCAGTGTTGCATTAATTTTTTCATCAAGAGCTTGTATTGATGATGGGAGAGTCTGACCACTATGCAAAGCCTTCTCCAGCACATCCCAAAGATTCTCTATGAGGTTAAGGTCTGGACTCTGTGGTGGCCAATCCATGTGTGAAAATGTCTCATGCTCCCTGAACCACTCTTTCACAATTTGAGCCCGATGAATCCTGGCATTGTCATCTTGGAATAGGGAAGAAAAAAATCCATTGATGGAATAACCTGGTCATTCAGCACATTCAGGTAGTCAGCTGACCTCATTCTTTGGGCACATAATGTTGCTGAACCTAGACCTGACCAACTGCAGCAGCCCCAGATCATAGCACTGCCCCCACAGGCTTGTACAGTAGGCACAAGGCATGATGGTGCATAATTTCACCTACCTCTCTTCTTACCCTGATGTGCCCATCAC
Source organism: Cetoscarus ocellatus (assembly GCA_037902135.1). Classification (NCBI taxonomy): domain Eukaryota; kingdom Metazoa; phylum Chordata; class Actinopteri; order Labriformes; family Labridae; genus Cetoscarus; species Cetoscarus ocellatus. The sequence goes on along the minus strand of JBAMNC010000329.1, from coordinate 251,792 downwards.
TCTGGAACAGGGTAAATCTGGACTCATTAGACCACATGACCTTCCTCCAGGACAGTTCTTAATCCAATTTTAGTAGTTTCTGCAATCTCCTTAGATGTTTTCTCTGCTTGATGCATGCCAATGATTTGACCCTTCTTAAACAGACTAACATCTTTTCCATGAACACAGGATGTGTCTTTCAACATGGTTGTTTAAGAAATGAGAAGCTACTCATTGCATCAGCTGGGGTTTAATAACTTGTTGCCAGCTGAAAGACAATCACCCATAAGGTAATTATCCAATAGGAGGCTCGTACCTATTTGCTTAGTTAAATCCAGGTGGCGACGTTTTTTTTGGCCAGGCAGTGTATATGTGGCTGTTTACAGCCAACAATTGAGCAGTTACAGCTTCTGAGCTTAGGCATGCTGAACACTGATCTCTCTCTAAGGAGATATACAACATGGGTGTGCTTCGCAGATGAATCCCTCCAGCAGGGGGGAGGGGGATACTAAGGTAGACCAATCAGGTTAGGTATGCAAATCAAAAAATATACTGTTACGTAACAGTATATCCACAGACTCAACAGCTTGCCAAATACCATGAGTTTACATTGATGCAGCCTGCTAAATACAGGTTTTGTTGTCTCCTATCACATTTTGTCAGCTGGAAGGAAGGCCAAATACTCAAAAATGTGCTCAAAAGCCTTAAAAAAGGGGTTTATGGCATAATGTGTCCCCTTTAATTCCGATCAACCAGTCACATTTTTTTTTTTTTTTTTTAAATTAGTCCAATACTGATTGGTACTACCTTAAGGCACATTGCATGCATTGCACGTGGCATTCTTCTTAATTGCCAAAGTGGTTGTTTTCAGTATCAGTCATAGCTTAACCAATATTCATGAAGTCAGAAGAGAATGAGATATTCTGTATGCAAATCCAAACAGTGCTGAGACGTCAATTTCAAACAACACTTAGCCATTAGTGAGGCAGATCTGATCAAAAACACCAGGGAGCCAATCTCTTTGACAGATGGCCAGCTTTTAATTTCTTGAAAACTTTAAACAAATGTCAAGACATCAAGCTTCACTGCTAGGGGTTTGCATTTGAGAAAAACACATGAAAAATGAAATCAAAGAATATGAGTAACAATAGCTGTAAGTCACCTCAGAGCTTAGGAAACTGCCAATACATTCCCATAACTGAATTGAAAGCCAGGCTTGGCTTGTCTATAGGAACACTGAGCCAAAAATGGACTGTCCATGCATAAGAGGACAAGTGTTGCCCAGCTCCTGTCATCATTCTCCAGACAAACCAATGGTGGCCTTGGTGTCAGAGCTGTCTGATAATAGCGCCAGTGCTTCAGATTGATTTTAAAGGTACAAAAGAAGGCAGAACACCTTTCCAAAGCAGGGTGATTTTATTACTGGATAACAAATACTCCTTTGTAAGCTAAAGGACAGTTGTACAGGCAGCGGGAGTCACCAGGATATGGATTTTTACTTTGAGCACAGACTAATGGGTTTTGTTCTGTAAATCTCAGACACTGGTTTTGATTGATTATCCCCTACTGTGCTACTCTCGGAGCTCTAAGAAAGGCTTCATGTTTTATACACTCCACAACAAGGAGCAGGGCAGAAAGAACCTGTCCAGAACTGTGCGTAACTGGGGATAGAATAGCTATTGATCTGTTTATTTGCTGTTTTGTGGTGTGAGAAGCGTCCTGTCTCCAACTTTGTGAACTCGTGGAGCTGCAGTTTTGAGGCGTGCTGCTGTCACACTGAGCCACATGGGCTGGGGCCATTCATCGTGTTTTTTTTGTGGGCAGTATTTTTTAGCATTACAGTATATTGTAGTAGCTTAGACCTCAAGATGTACTTTCAGTTTTGTGCAAATGTAACTTGCTTTTTTTACTGTAGAGGCCAAAAAAATAATGGAATCAAATGAAACATTTGAATAAGAAAATGAAAAAGGAAAGTAGGGCTACCCCGTGGTGGTTTTATGCCTCTGTGAAGTATATATCACAACAATATTGGGTCATCAGAACCAGCAAGGCCTCCTTTTCTCAAAGCTTTGTTAATTTAATAGATAATGCTGCCTCTGATGTGAATAATTTGCCTTTCAGTGGTGCTCAAGGGCAGCTTCTTGTGTGCTTTAGAGCAGCAGATTGACTGAGATGAGGAAAGGCATGATGAGTTGTGTTATTTGGGTCTCGTATGGCTCTTTCCTCCTTGTCTAGATGTGTTTCATGGTACATTTTTATGTTGAGGTAAAATTAATAATGTTTTAACAAAATTAGAATACAATTGTTAGATTTTTCTTCATTTAACTGTCTTTAAAACTTGGAAAACTAAATAAATAATGCCAATGTTTCTTGGTTAACCGTGCAGTGCAAATGATTCTGCCTGATTAAATGTCTGTGATCAAGCAGATCCATCTTGCCAAGCTCCAATCCACAACGATTGAGAGCGGAGAGCTACGAGTGGGACGACACCAGGAAGCGACTGCATTTACAGAGACTAGCATAGATGCTAACAGCTTCAGTAGCATTTATTGAATGGCAAACAAATGACAACACTACAAACTTCTCAATAGAAAGTGTATTTTTAGCCCACTTCTGACATGTTTTGCCATGAGTTTGTTTTGCAAAGTGACTCCAGTTCTGTCCTTTGGGGATCAATAAAGGACTATCTTATCTTATCTTATCTTTACACTGCTGCAGTAGCACCCACCTTCGACATTATCTGATTGGTAATGAATGTGATTAGTGGAACGACCGTCCAATTGCGTGCTGGATATGCTTTTGAAAGGTTTAGCATATTCCCAAAAACTGTCTATTGGCACTTTCACAGATGGACAAGCGAAATACATTAAACAGTCCATCTGGTGTGTCAGGTAGGATCACTTGGTGGCCCAAGGGTGAAGTTTGTGTATGCAACCCTGAGAACATCATTTTCTTGTTTGGTAAGCAGAACTTATGTATACACAGAGCTTAATATGTTTGTTAAGACAATAGTCCTTGGAAATTTGATTCCAAAAGGTGGATGGTTCTTGGCAATTTATACCTGCATTTCTCTCAAAAAGGCTGAACACTCTGTCAAATATGTTATGGAGAGGCAATCAGACTTGAAACTCTATTTTATGTCTAATCTGTCAATAAGGTCATAATGTGGTATGATTGATGTGGTCTCTGGGGAGCCTATATAATTGGAGTCTGGGTCTGTGTCTGAACTATCAATACTACCATCAGTCATTCCGTTACTGTCATAATTAACTGTTGCCAATTTTTGGGTAAGTACCTAACTTTTCAATAACGCTCCAATTTTTAGCCACAATGTTGGAGCAGCCTAAGAAAAAACAATTTCCTATGAAACAAAAAAATTCCATCTCATCCCTTTTTGTCTAGCTTCATCCTGTTATGTCTGTCTGTCTTTCCTCCTCAGCCAAATCATCCCACCCTAACCAAACCTCTCTCTCTGTAGTCAGCCAAATAACCAACAATTTCCGCAGTTTGTGCTTCTAGCATTTTGTCAGTGCCACTGTTTTGCTCCAGTCAACAATTAATGCACCAAGTGGGGCCAGAGTGCAGCATTACCCTGAGGAGCTTGAAAAGAAAATCACAAGGTCGCAAGGACAATAGAGATAACATAAAAACACTTTGCTTGTACAAAGTTTATTGCTGTTGATTTCATCTGTACTTCATCTGTGTCTGGTGATTTATTTTGAAATGGATTTGATTTGTGCTAAATGCTTTGCCTCTGTGACAGATTTCTTGTTTGGTTTGATCTGCTCTGATCATTTTGACACATGCTTACAGCAGGCCCAAATGAAAGTAGACTCTGCATGTATCTTGAGCGTAGCTAAGGGGAGTGGTGCTTCTGGCTCATGCCTGAGATGGACTGCAGCCCGTTCTGTGGAAACCCAAAGCTGAACTAGATAGACTCTGATTTTTCCTGAAGTGCACAGGGCAGGCAGACTGCTGAACAGAGTTACAATGTTGACATTACAAATAGGCCGGTATCATGTCAAGAGCAATAAGCAGGGGACATTTATGTACAAAAATATAAAAAATATATCCTGATAAAGGCTGTTGAATTAGTTGGCCCTTGATTTTATCTTTTTTTTTTTTTTTAAGAAAAATGCAGACATTTTGGTGGGAGAAGTGTCAACTGTTCAGTGAGGCTGAAAAAAATCACTTACTTTCAACAGTGTCATATGTCATGAAAGGGGCTTAACGTCTTTAGCTTTGCTCAATGTGCAGTTGTCGTTTTTTATTTTAAAGAGCCTTTACTTTCATTTTGTGTTCATATTATTTCAACAAATCTGCACTTTATTTTACAGGTTTTTTAGATGAAAAAATATGACACTTCATACATTGTATTTTCAACAAATCCTCCACAATAAATGCCTCCAGTTGTTAATTTGTCAGAGAACTTTTAAAATGAATAACTTAACAGGATAAAGGGACGTTTACAGGAGCAGCAACTTATCACAGCTCTCTGAACTTACAGGCAGGGACACAGACTCCGGTAAAACATGCTAAGAACTTCAAAAATAGCAATTTATAAAAAAAAAATACTATGCTCTGGTCTTACAATCTCTGCGCACAGTGGCCAACATCTTATTTCTCTTGTCTTATTCACACAAGTGAAACATTACAACACAGATTTATCTTAGGGAGTTGTAGCATGTTAACTTGTGATGAGCATAATAAAGTGAAAATCCAACATTTACCACCAGCTTATATGTCTGTATGTGTCTATGAATAAAGGCTCACATGATTTTAAAATATTACAATGAAAAACACAGTGGTCTGGCTGATGCCAGTTGCACAGCATGCAACATCTGCTTTTGTTCAACATTGCTTCTTATTCCACCATAACTTCATGTCATTTGGCCTTTATTCCTCCTCATCCTGACCTATTCCTGCTCTCTTTAAACATTTGGTGTATTATTAAAAGTGTGTCAATCATTTTATATAAATGAGAAAATGATTTATTTCTCCTCACTGTAAAGACATATTATGACCCATCAAACGTAGCCTCAGGGGGTCTTCCAAACATACAAGAAAGACTCCACAAGTCACTGTAGTTTATCCACTGTAGTGTACAGACTTCAGAGTACATGTATTGTCAAAGTCCTCGATCAGGTTGTACAGTTTGCATTTGGGTTTAACAGGCTGGAGAATATGTGTTTGTAGGTTCATCTATGAAGTCTTAAAAGACAAATGAGTAGACTTAATTAATATATAATTAACTTCATTAAGAGTCAAACCAAGTCAAAATGTATTTATAAAACACATTTAAAAAGCAACATTTGTTGACCAAAGTACAAAACAACCACAAAGGGACAAACAAGATAGGAAAATGGCAATGAGAACCACCATATGGCATAAAACAAACAAACTAAAATGGCCAAACGGGACAAAAAAGCACAAAGGCTAAGGGTCAACAAGATAAAAAGTAAAACCACAAAGATGTCACAGTACAATGAAACCGAAGGCCTGGGTTTGTTTCACTGAAGGTCATCAGGAAGAAATGGGTCTTTAGCAGTGACTTAAAAGTGATGAGGGACTGAAAAGATCCTGTATGGAAAGGGAATGAGTCCCAAATCTTGAAGCCACCACAAAGGCTCAATCTCCACTGGTTCTGAGATTAGATCCAGGCATAACCAACTAGAAGTGCAAACAAACCTCTGCCAAGGCATTTCCAACATTGTCGAGCAAATCATTGTCAAAAACTGCTCAATCTTGCACTGTTAACAAATCTTAAAAATTTCCAGGATCGACATCCAGATTTGGATCATCACCAGAATGTGATCACTTTTTTTCTGTGCCATGTCCAATATTCCCTGAAAATGTCATCAAAATCCATTGACAACCTACTTTTATTAGCAAAAATGTGGAAAACTGCCCTATCTCGCAATGTTATGTAATCCTTTAAAATAAATTCTGGATTTGCATCCAGATTCAAATCAGCACTAAAATCATAACTCACTAATCACCTCTTTCTTTTGTCATGACCAACATTCTCTGGAAAGTTTATCCAAATCCCTTCATTACTTTTTTCATTGTCCTGCTCACAAACAAACACCAGCAAAAATATAACCTCCTTGGCACAGGTAATGAATGAATATACATATACATTAAATTGTCAGCAAGTCAACATGAAAACTAGAATTTTAAAACCCCTTATTAAATCAAAAGTAACTAAACAAACATCAAAGATTTGGTGGAAATTAACAGAGGTTAACAGAGGCACACCATGCAGGGAAACTGAAGATGGCTGACATATCACCAGGCTATCGTCAATGTATGCTAATGTATGTGTGTGTATTTTTGTTTGTCTAAGCAAACAGTTGGAGTAAACATGATGTGCGCTCCATGAAAACTGCTGAATCAGCATTCCTGCTGAGGAAGACTTGGGGAATCCAGAGGGTCTCTCCCTACTTAGAGCAAGGATATCATCATGGGGCCTGACTCCTGTCTTTTTACTTCCACGTCTGAGCATACAGCATCTCCTGATGGACTCTTTATCAGCCGCATGGCAAAAAAAATGAATGTTTCATGTCAAACTTGTGCTCTGCTGATACTGTGTAGGGTAAGTTCTCATTTCCATCACCATATCCCTCTCTATTGGCCCCGCCCCTCGCCCCTCCAGACTCCTTTGTTGAGTGTGTAGGTTGAAAAACTAAAACATGGTAATTAGGGATGATTAACAAGACGCTTCTACAGCAGATCAAATGATTCTCATCAAAGCCAACACATGCCCTAACACCTCCTCACTGCCTTGTCTGTTTATGTGTGTATTAATGTTTGCCTGTGTGTGCGTGCCTGATGAAGCTAACAGGCTTGTTTGTCTGAGGATCTGAGAAATCTCCGGTGCTGCCACCTTTGCTGGAGCCTCAAGGAGACTCAGTGGGTGAGGAGTGGAGAGGGTGACAATATGTTATTTTTAAATCCATTTAACCCCTTATGTAGGAGGTGAACGAGGGAGTGATTTTGTATAACAGACAATTCAAGGTTCCCTGAGCAACAGAAACATGTGCTGACAGTTTTTAGGAGATCTGTCCTTGGCTGCATCTTACACAAAATCAGCTTATAAGCTATGTGCAGATAATTATTCATTTTAGCATGGGTGGGTGGAGTTATAATGTACTGAGACGGTTTTTAGGATTTGGGAAGCTCAGACAAAGACCAATATGAGGCCGTTCCCTGTGTATAACAGCATCTATAAGACTTTAATTTACCTGATGTGAAGACAAGTACAGAGGCACCAGTTTTGTTCATGAGTAATGTTCTGAACAAGCAGGCATTACTCCCTTGGCTTGGTTTGTTTGGACATATGTATGTCAGCACAGCAACTGAACTCTGTTTCAGAGCCAAACAACCAGGAGAGACTGACTGGAAAAGACTTGCTTTCAATCAAAACCCCAGAGTTGCTTGTTTGCAGTGGGAACAAAATCGACCCAGGATTCGCCACATCCAGGCAATAAGATTAACTTACCACATTGTAGTAGAAGCATATGCAGCAGAATTAATAACAGATATGTGGCTTCCAGGATACAGCACAATATCAAAAATATCAGAAATAGTCTGCAATGTAATACGGTTGCTTTCTGTGACTGATCCCTTATTAGCCTTATCATAAAAACAGACTAATGTACCTCACTGTCTTGTCAGGAAAGCATCATGGGACTTGACAACATAAACAGGTTCAAGACCTTGTTAGCAGGGATGCAAAACATCATTGGAATGATGTCAGTACTGTCAAATATTGACCAAAAAATGTTAAATATCGGTATTGGCCAATCTTGATATTTACAGCTGATACATTGTCATACATATCTGCCATATATATCCCATATATCTGTTGTAATATCAGTAAAATGCAGAACATGTACCAAAATGCCAAGAGTTTCATCTTTTCAAGAGTGAAATAATATTTTCTTGTTTAACATCTGTTTCATTCATAGACTGTCACATTGAAGGAAAACAGTCAATTTTTGTAAATTAAAGACTTTGTGCTCTTTACAAAAAAACACAGCTGTCTGTATATGCAAGAATGAGTTCAGAAAAGTATGCATATCAAATATAGATTAAGTTCTGTAAATCATGTTCAGCTTGAGAAGCAGGGGAATATACCCTTTTTGGGTCTTAAACCTCCACTTCTATAAAGATGCTTTCTGTTTTTCTTATTGCTGTCAGAGACTCTCTGCTAAGTCCAATGCTGCAACAGCTGTTACGCTGTACAGAGCTAGAATATTAACAGGTGACTACTGCTTACATTTTATATTGTAGTTACAAAAGTATCATTCAACCTCCTTACTGCTCTAACTTTGTCCACATCTGACTGTGCTGATACATTAAATCACTAACCAGCAACACAAAATGCAAAGTGCAATCAGTATGCATAAACTTTCTTTACCTGTGCAATGGGAAAAGAAGGCGGTGGTGAAATTAATAAGGACAGCCCCTTACTGGTCTGTGGTTTGGCCTGGTTTGTAATACTGTGTCAGGAACAGAAAACTTATCGAAGGACAATGCAACAATTTATCATTTATCATGATCTTCATTCCTGTTTTTAAATAAAAGAGGGAGAACACTGTCTAAATAGCATACATATGTTGGGAACTATGAAAATGTGTGAACAAGTAAGTAAAACTGATGTTAGTTTTGCTTACTTCATCCTATATTGGCACTTTGTTGAATTTAGACAGTGTCATTAATGAACGTCAATTACAGACCCTATTACCACATTATTACCATAACAACTAAATGTAGGGGCAAAGAAGTCTTTCTGTCTTACTGTATTAGGCTCTGGACTTGCAAATACGGATTGAAAAACAATCGATCCAGCTCATGACTGCAAAATTTTGTAAAATGAAATGTCAAATTTAAGTGACAGCTGAGAGTGTTTATAAAGCATTTTCTCTCAGGGGAGGAGAGAAAGGGAAAATGATAAATGGTTGAAAACGCTGCGGTTTTCAAAAGGAACCCCGGCTGTGAAGTCAAATAGTCATAAATATGCTTTAATGTTTATCTAATACTAGAATGTGTTGTTTAAAAAGCACAAAGAATTGTTATTTCTTTAAAAATCGCATTTTATAACACATATTCTAACCTACGGATGCAGCCATTGTTTTACTCGCGCAATGCATGCTGGGTTGATGACGTTATAGGGCTGCACTGTGCCGAGCTGCTATGTTTACTCACTGGCTATCAGGAGCGAGAATACCATAATAATGCCACATTGTGCTACTTTTGGGTGCAATTTTCAGTCAAAGAGAAACAAGGGGAGTGATGTAAGTCTAAACAGCTTCACAAGTGACAAGAAGAGAAGAAAGGAGTGGGAAATCGCTTGTGGGCGTACACAACTTCTAAAGGACGCGCAGCTATGTTCTCGCCACTTCTCTCCAGATGCATTTGATGCGTTTAGCCGAGCCAAGCTGCTGAAAGAGCTCACAGGCGCTGCTAGTTACATAGACTAAAGCCAAATTCCTTGCCTACAGTTTTCTCACACAAACAGACAAAACGCCCTCGGGAAACAAGGGAAGTCCGCTAGAGGAAACGCCATAGGCTGGAGACGCTGGATGTTCTCCTGCGAGGATGTCAGTAATTCACTCCTGCAGATGAATCAGTCAACACAGCAGTCCGTAAGTCTACAGACTCGTCGTCAGCTTCCTCTGTGATCGTGGTCATGCTCGATGGTTCGCCGTCAGCTACATCTGTAGGAGTGAGTTGTTGACATCCTCGCAGAAGAACACCAAGTGTCTCCTGCCTATGGCATTTCCTCAAGCATGTCTTCATGCTCGGCACAGTGCAACCCTTACACGTCATCTACCGAGGGCGTTTCGTCTGTTTGTGTGAGAAAACTATAGGCAAGGCATTTGGCTTTAGTCGATGTAACTAGCAGCGCCTGTGAGCTCTTTCAGCAGCTTGACTCGGCTAAACGCATCAAATGCATCTGGAGAGAAGTGGCGAGAACATAGCTGCGGGTCCTTTAGAAGTTGTGTACGTCCACTAGCGATTTCCCACTCCTTTCTTCTCTTCTTGTCACTTGTGAAGCTGTATAGACTTACATCACTCCCCTTGTTTCCCTTTGACTGAAAATTGCACCCAAAATTAGCACACTGTGGCATTATTATGGTATTCTCGCTCCTGATAGCCAGCGAGTAAACGTAGCGGCTTGGCACAGTGCAGCCCTATAACGTCATCAACCCAGCATGCATTGCGCGAGTAAAACAATGGCTGCGTCTGTAGGTTAGGAAAAAATGTGATTTTTAAAGAAATAACAATTCTTTGTGCTTTTTTAACAACACATTCTAGTATTAGACAAACATTAAAGCATATTTATGACTATTTGTCTTCACAGCCAGGGTTCCCTTTAAGCCCAGTGATCATACGAGCCCAGAAAATAACTGCTCCTCCTAGTGGATACACTAAAGATGCATTAAGTCTCAAAACAAGGCACTTTGGGACCATAATCACATTGTGGGGTCTCATTACAGCCACATGGGGGGCATGTACCAGCACTCTGCTGTCATGGACCAGCCAAGGCTCTGTCAGGGACAGTGGTAAATATCTGGGTGGTCCACTCTGTATGTTGCTTTTATTGGTAAAACTATATGCATATTCATACTGCAAACACTTAGAAAAGGTAGTGGAATTGGCAAGGAGCTGGGATTTGGGCAGGAAATATCTTTATTTGTGCAATTTAGGGGATGCAGGAACTTTGCCAACAGCATCTCAACCAAAAGAGAAAGAGCACTATTTTGAAATTGCACAAATAAACAGGCAGCATGAAGAAAATGAAAACAAAAGCAAGTATAATTCAGTGTATAAAGTCTTTGATAAAATATGGGAAACTCAGTTCAGAATGTGGTCCTTTTAGCTCTGTCAATAACAGGTTGGCGATGTTTGAGTCTGTGGGTCAAACCAACTCCAGTTTTACCTACTGGTCCAAACATCTCAAAGATATATGAAATGATATAGACAGTACAAACACGTCTTTATCACTGAGAGTAATTTTAGACATATACCTTCTACTTGATACTCACCTATCATGACCACCTTAAGACCCCTCTGGGCACAAGGCCCCAGACATTTTCCCACTTTTGCCTAATGGTTAAACCACCCTTGGTTATATATGCATGTGAATGGAACATACACGACTAGTAAAGGGAAAAAAAGTGATCGCATTCAGAGGACATGTATTACTCACAGTTGTGGCCTGGACCTTCTCCCGAAGCCTGACATCCATCTTCATCGTCACAGTCTGTGGTGCTGCCCTCCTCTGCTTCCCCGCTTCCCAGCTCATCCCAGGCCTCCATCTCACCCAATTTGGGAAACTTGTCCTGGGTCTCCTAAACAACACAGACAAGGTTATTACAAACTTATTAGGAACAACCTCAAATCCAGCTGGATGAGTGGCTGTGGGAAAAATTTACCTAGTTATTACCGTGGTTCAAAAAAAATTCCTTAACTCTTCTGTGGTTACCACTTTGGAAAAAAATAGTTTTAGGGAAGCACTGGCTTTGTTTCATTATTTTTGCCAGAAACTTTAAGGAGTTTGTCTGAGACTCTGAGACAAGATTTTAAAATCTGAACAGTTGCTGTTTTTCAAAGCATCTCCTCCCTCCTCTATCTGCCCTCTTTACTCCTGCCCCCAGACTCTGTTTCACCAGCAAGTGTCTTTAGGATAGAAACACCTGAGAAACAAGTGCTGACAAACACTTGAAAAAAAAAAAAAAACAACACAAGTGCATCTATTTTATCATGCTGTTATTGAAAAATCTTCCATTAATTTTGCTTCATGAACATATATGAAGCCTTTAAGGGTGTTATCCTTTTAAGCACAACTGCTTTGTACTGTGTCTGAGTAAGACCTCCTCTGCTGCCCTGTCTTTGGCATTGCCCCCTCCCTTAGCACCCTTTGCCTGATACAGTTGGTGATGGTATGCAAGTAGTTGGTTTTTAAATCTGCAAAGAAGAACAAAGAAGAACAAAAAGGAAGCAGCTGACATTCTGCTATAATGGATGCTTTTATCCTTTCTGAGACGTTAAAAATGATTCTTTCTTCCTGCTTCCACTTATGCCATGCAACTCAGAGGATGGTATGGGATTATCGAAGAGACAGGAGACATTTAAATGAAGGGTTGTCCAACACATTTCACTGGTCCATCTGGGAAGGAGCCCATAGAAAGTGTTTAGGAATGGGCAGAACCTTTCAATAGTACATCTGACAGGCAACTGGACAATCATTCCTCAATCACATTCATAACAGGCCAACCATACAATGTAGAAGGCAGGCACTACTACTAAGGTGTAAAATACAAAATGTTCACCACTGCGTAGAACAAACTATTGCCAAAACATGCTGGAACTGGAGCAAAAATATCTTTTCCATAATAATGTTTGTACTGTTGTCAATGTTTGTCATTTAATAAAGAAATGTGTACTCCTAAAGCTGTTAGCATCTATGCTAATCTGCTCCAAAGGACGCTGATTGGGCCGTGCTGCTTTGGGCCACTCACAATCATTGTAGATGGATCTGCCTATATAGCAGACATAAATACAGGCAAATCCATCTGCACTGCAAGGTTAACTAATTTTGACACTCTGTAAATAGAATTCTTTCCCATTTTTTGCTTGATGTATGACTTCAGCTGATCAACAGTTGGGTGACTCTGTTGTTGTATTTTCCTTTTTTAAAAAGAAAGGTGATGTAACATAGAGGCAAACATGGCCCTGGCCCAGCTTTTTTGAACATGTTGCAAGCATCAAATTCAAAATGAGCGAATAACTGCAGAACAAAACAACAAAGTTTATCAGTCTGAACATTAAATATCTTGTCTTTTTGGTGTGCTCAATTGAATATTGGTTGTATAGGATTTGCAAATCATCATTCTGTTTATTTGTAAGTTTTACACAATATCCCAGCTTCACTGGAACTGGGGTTTGTACTTAGATTTTGGTTAGAGTCCATAATGTGGGATTACCCTACAATATTAGCTAGATACAGAAGCATGTTAGGGAAACAGAGAAACATTGTGGGTGGTGTTGATAGTAAGATGATGTGTTGCATTTAATTACAGTCACAGTTTAGGAGGAGCATTGATTAAAAAATTGAGCCCTAAATGAGGAGTTTGTGCTCTAATTTCATCACACTGAAAGGTTTATATTTCATTTGATGAGGGAGGGAGTAGTAACTCTGTCATTGTTAAAGTTTACAAGAAAAAACATCATTTTTCAGCACAATCATCTTTTACGTATATGGGTTCTGTTGTAAAGCATTTACAATGTCAAACAACTGAGAATTTTTATTGATGTGTGTTTATTTCCCCACAGTGCAGGATCAATAAAAGTTATAAACACTAGGCATTTCATGAGCAGAGAATTTTCATTAGATTATGCAACTTTCTGTGAAAAGATCTCTTCTCTGATCAATCATATTGATCATATCTCTCCACACGTTGCATCATAGTGTGACAGCATCTTGATCTATAGGAGGCAAATCACATTGTGCCATGAGCACTTCTTCTGCATGAAGTCTCTCACAGCCTGGAGCGTGAAATACTCCTCTTTAAGATATTCCTCCTTCTCAGCATGGAGCCAACTAATTGGACCACCTGCTGGCCCTTCCTGCTGTCCACCACCATCAAGGTGGTCTTTGTTCCGTCACCCCGTGTCTGACAAGAAGCTCTCCTGACATAACAACAAATCATCCTCTGGGGGAAGAGTAGGAAAGTGTTTTATGAATACCATATTAGTAAAACGTGAAGCGGTAGAGACACATTCAGCTTTACCACTCTCTTGGTTGTATTATGCACACACACAAACCATTAAACATTCATGAGAAGGTTGACAAGATCAATCCAGGAGCACAGCTGACCTTCATATCCAGGGAACAACCACTACAGACCTGCTGAATGGTGTGTGGGAGGGATGGGGGCAGGTTCATAATGTTTGAAGGATGACTTATGCCGATGTTATTGACACCAGGGCTATCTATCACTCAACACACCTGACAGAAAAGGTGACCTTTAACCCCTGGCCTTGTAAGCCATTAACACTCGAACAGAGACTTTGCATAAAAGACAGTCAGGGCTATTTAATCTGTGTAAAGAAAGGAGCCTTTTGTAAGATATTATCATGAAGCTCAGAGTTATTCAATAGGAAGAGTGATATTACTAGAGCAATCACCTGGCTGTCTGCCACTGTGGGTTAAAGGGATAGTTCAGGTACTTTGAAGTGGGGTTGTGTGAGGTTCATGGCATGACCCCTAACGTGTGCCTCAGTGTCACAGCTCAGTTCTCTCTCTGTTCAGAAATCTCAGGACAGACACTGATGCTATACATTGCGGTACATGGCGCCAAACTCGGCGTAATTAAAAGCTTTTAGTTTCTACGCTCCTCACCCATGGAACAAACTACCAGAGAACTTGAGACTTTCTACATCTGTGAACTCTTCTAAAGCAAAAGCATCCTTTATTTACAACTGTCTTCCTATAAGGTCAGCTTCTTATTTTTCTTCTTTTATTATCTCAGCTGTCCTTTTGATTGAATTTAAATTATTTTTTATATTTTATTTATCCTTTTCACCTTGAAATTCTCAAATGATTTATATATTATTATCCTACTTTTGCATTTTTTTTCTTTAAAGCTCTTGATGTCATAATATCTTTGTTTTTCCCTCTGTAAAGCACTATAATTCCTTGTATGTATGAATACTGCTCTATAAATAAAGCTGTCTTGCCTTACTAAATGCCCAATTTTCTGACATGTTGAATCCTTATTTGTGCTTAGATAAGATTTAAAACTGTGCACACATTTGTTTCGAGGGCATATAATTATAAAGTGGGCATGCTCCAGGCAAATCTCCTTGGTTTGGGCTAAACCCTGCATAATCTTCAGGTGCATATTTTGTATTACAAAGCAAGTTAAGAGTATTGTGGTCAAACTGATGCATAAAGCAATGACCTTTGACCTTGAAAATCTAATCAGTGCTCTCTTAAGGAGCCCATACCCTGCCTTAACTCAGGTCCATATATTTGAGTAGAGTATTTTCAGAATCCCCAATGCTAAAAAGGACTCTAGTTTTCCACACACTGACTACCCCTGGTCCACCTGTATTCTCAGTCTGTCTGAGATGCTCTGTTCAAGTTCCTGCCTTTTCCAATTGGGCCCAATCTGTTTTGAATGGCTGAGTATACTCTGTGGTAGTTCGGTCGGTTCAGTGCTGCTGGGTGCTTATCTTAGCACTGCATTGGGCTTGCCACCCCCAGCCAATGGCTTACACTGCTAACTAAACAATGGTAGGTTGTTACACTGGTAGGTTTAATCGGAGGGCCAGGGTACCTAGCCAATTTAGGGAGCCACTGGTGCTGTAAAGAGTGGGAAAGGAAGAAGAAGTCCTGACACCACCAATTTGTTGTCTTGTGCATAGAAGTACTTTATAGAATAGATCAGAATAGAATAGAATAAAATAGTTCTTATTGTCACTATATAAACACTTGTTAGGCAACAGAATTTTTACAGTGAAACATAGTTTGGCGTCCTCTGAGGCAGCATAAAAAGTAAACATATTATAAAATAGACAAGTTATAAATAGAATTAAGATATATACAGACTATAGCTAAAAAAAAGATAAAAGATTTTTATGTAAATCAGGGCAAGTGGAAGGAGCTAAAAGTGGCTTATGCGAATTGTCCAGGGACATACACACAGGTATGGAGTATACACATTTAAAGCAACAATAAACATTTAAAGCGAGGAGGGGACATATAGAACACACCAATTAATAATAATACAGTTTATAATAAATATAAAACTCGAAAAAGCTCCCTAAAGTTCAAGTTAAGGTTTGTGACAAAACTGACAAAAAGCTATTATGTCGGGGGCTACTGCTGGTGGATGGCTCCATTTCTGTTGAGATAGTGTTTCACAGGAACTGCAGGCCTCTACTGATGAAAAAAGAACTAAAAAGAGATGGTCTGATTAACTGTTAATTCTGGGGCTGGTAAGTTAACTGACTTCAATTTTATACCTGCAGAACTGTACGCATTATTAATTCTAATCATAACACTTGATCATGATTCAGCATATTGGGAGGCCTGACACTTTATGCCGTCTGTGCCTGGACTTTTCTCAGTTTTGGGACAAACTCATTGAAAAGTCAAGAAAGAAGAAAACCCAAGTTGAAATTTCTTCTCTAGGTGTTGGGATGGGTTGATAGTAACAGAAATGGCCAAAAACTTAAAATACATGAGCATGGCTGCAGGGTCTGCTAGGCCCCTTGTGTTTTTCGGCATATTGATGCTTTAAAGGTGCAGTGTGTAGAATTTGGCATTTGAGCGACATCTATCGTTCAGATTCTAGAATGAGCCCAACTGTAACCAAAACGTCACATCGCTGAGCAACGGAAGCCTGTGAAGACCAAAAGGGATCATGAACACGGCATCATTTACTAAAGTGACAAGGTTTGTAACCATTATTTTTATAGATTATAGGTCAGTTGTTGTCCTCTCTCCTCTTCTTCATCTGCATTCCAGGTAGATTTCAGAACCGGCGGACAGATTCGCGTTTCGTTCTTTTTGTCCCTAAAATCCACCCGTAGACAACATTGCGGATCGTTATGTCGGCCTACGTGAACACGGCCCGCGGTAATGTAAATTTTTTGAAGCTTTTTCGAACAAAAAAAAAATAAAACAAACATTTATGGGGATGATTGTACTCCTATTTTGATGGACTTTACATACAAATAGAAACATTATATCCTATGTTCACCGTTTCTGTTTGGCAAAATGCAGCCAAATTCTACACACTGCACCTTTAAGCTAATGAGGCTTTTCCACTACATGGTATCAACTTGACTCGGCTAGACTTTACTCAGTTGTTTAGGGATCGTAACTAGTACCTTTAAACAGTTTCTATGTCAAAGCTGTTTCATTTTCAAATCTGTTCCTACCACAATGTCTGACTGGTTTAACTTGTGAGATGTTAAGGGTGATAGAAGGCGCACTGAGTAAATGTATCTTTGTTTATATCTCAACTTAAGACTTATCTGATAATCATAATTATATTGTGCTATTATACACTTTCATGGTTACACTTTCTTTGTTTGAACAACTGTTATAACAATGGTAACCTAAGAGCAAGCAGCTATGGGTCACCAATCAACACAGTTACTTGTGAAACAGTAACACCAGGCCTCGCCCTGAGCGTCGGCAGCATTTTTAATATCTGGATGTTTGTAATCCAGCATCAAAGTGAAAAAGTGAAAGAAAGTCTGTGCTAGTGTGTAAATAGTCTAGTTATCACACTTGAAAACAGTAAATGTTAACAACAACCACTGTAACACAGTGAGAATGTTGCATAATATCAACCTGTGGAGAGGTTAGTGCAGAGAGTGATGTTTCGGGCCAAAAATGCAGATTTTCCTACACGGAGACACCCAAAGCTGCATTTTCATAAACATTCACTTTGGCTTGAGTTTTCAAAAATATGCATTTCCACTGACCTGTTAAAATGTAAACAGAAGGCAAAATCACACAAAAAACTCAGTATTTAAAAAATACACACCTATGTGTGGACATAGTCTAAAAATGATGTGGAGACACTGCTGACCTCTGATTGGTCAGAGTATAGCATTAAGTGTGGGGGGTACTGATGCGAAAATGAACCCCCCCTCCATTGTTGGCTCCATAAAGCTGAATGATTTCCCATACTCTCCTCTGCTTAAAGAGCATGTTGTTTTGCTGCTTGCAACCATCTTTGTAACAAAATCAATACACATGCTGTGACAAGAAGCCACAAAGAGGCCAGCAGCTCTATCTCCTCTGTTTCCTCCTTTACTTTTGTGAGGACCTTACAAAAGGTAACCAAAATGGCACCTTAGTTTTGTGCAGACATGCTTCGACAGTCCTGCCCACCTTCAAGAGGTACTGTTACAGTCTATACTGTAATGGAAAATGGAGCAGGCAGAATCCAAACTGTGCACAGTTGAGGGGATATGAACAGATACCCCAAACAGAAAAGCACCATGAATGTTAATATCTGTATGCGTGGGTTGCTTTAAACTAGAGTGATGACCTGATGACCGATAATGAATAAAATGTAAGGTTAGTGCAAAGTCATAAAAATTCATCCTCTGGGAGCAACAATGTTTGCATAAAAGTATAATGCACCAATTACTATAAACACAATAACTTTGTCTAGACCTTTCTTACTTTGTGGTGAATGATATGAAAGGGTAGATGCCCAGACAGTCAAGGCCATGAATTGAAAAGACACCATAATGAGGCAAAGAAAGATAAGGAGGCACTAAAGTTAGCTGATGCTGGGAAAAGTGTGACTGTCATGATTAATTCTGCAGCAGCTCAACTGGTGTCACACTCGCCGTTCTCTCTGTCTTCCCTCCCAGAGAAGTGACTGCTGATGTTTGCTAATGAGAGAGGAAGACGAGACTCAAAGTGATCCTGACACCAGTGGGTACTCTTCTTATTGTAAGTCATTATATCTATCATGTTCCCCATTTTGACTTAATGTGAATTGGCCCCCTCTGAGTCAGGCCTGGGAGAAGTGCCGCAGTAAAGCAAGTTATGTAAAAGCATAACACAACGCCCAGGCTTCATGAAACTCAAGTGGGCTCTTGAGTGGAAGCAGGTTAAACATATGATTAATGTTCAGCACTAAAGTGTAGGCTGTTAACAATAGATGTGGCTTAGGTGGCTCACTTTTCACAGATGAACAGACATGAACAAAAGGATTACTCAGAAAAATATGAACAATATTACACGCTAGTAAAAACGGAGTGTTTTATGGTTTTGGATTGGCTCAAATTACAACCTATTAAGAAGAGTTATCTGTCCTATGCTTGTTTTGCATGTTTTAAGGTTGAAATATGGCATGCTGCTTAAAAACTTGATACTAACTAGACAATAAGGCTTGGCACTGATCCAGCAACCCCTGTTAAGGACTAAACACTGCCATACAAAGAAGACAATATGGCAACCCAGCTCTAGTAATTGACTCTGCTGGAATAACTGTAATCCTTTTGGATCCCTGTCTGTTTACTGTGGGAAAATGAAAAAGAAAAAGAAACTGTGGTGAAAAGGGTATAAACACAAAAGCTGCAAAATATGACGGAGTAATCTTAAGGTTTATTTAAAGACTGAAGTATGAAAAGAAAATGTCAACAGACACCAACAATAACAGGGCAGACAAATTTATTCAGGTCCTTGTCAAGCAGATTTATTCACGTCTCATTGTGGAAAGAAAGCTAAGTTCATTTTAAAATCCGTCCAATTTAATGTGAGCAAGACCCATCTGCTTAACCTTGCAAAGCATAATAAAATAATGTAAACAGGCATCTGTCTTGTAAATCTTCACGCTGATGCAATTGTTCAAATGTCAGATGTTAAATATTTAGGTTATAGACTATTTGAAGTAGACGTCACAGTTATGCCACAGCAGATGTGCAAGCATACTGGTGGCAATAACGTGGTTTGAATAAATGGGAGGAGATATAAAAAACGCAGTTCAGAATACTGAAGTTTGATGTTAAAGCTAACAGTAAGTTTGACTTGCTTAAAAAATGCAGCATGTGAGTTATAACAGCTGGCTTAGTCTGTTTAAAGAAATCTAAATTGAGTTACTACACCTAACAAAGCTCACTTAAAGAAATGTGCAGTTAATTGTGTGGTACAGCTTGCTTAGTTCTACGTTCTAGTTAGTTTTTAGTTTACTGTAATGACAGTTTCCTTTGCTTATTCCAAAACTTCAGTCTAATGTCAAAGTTAGCTAGGTTACTTTTAAAAAGAAGTTTTCTGTTTAATGCTACTTAAAACAGTTAGCCTAGACTGTTTAAAAGAATCTTAAGTGAGTACAGCTAGTTTAGCTCACTAAAAGTAATGTGCAGTTAAAACATGTTACAGCATGCTAAGTTCGATAATTTTTGTTTAATTAAACAACAGTTGGCTAAATTATGCTTATTATAAAACTACAGTTTGATGTGATAACAGTTATCTAGCTTAGCTTATGTGTTCTGTCTAATGTGAGTTATAACAGCTAGCTTAGCCCCTTTTGAGATATCTTTAATTTCATATGAATTGTTTTGGCTACCTTTGAGAAATGTGTAGTTTAATGTGCTTTACAGCTAGCCCAGTTCATCCTAAGAAATAATCAGGCTAATGTAATGAAGTTAGCTTAGCTTACCCTGAAACTTTTTTGTCAAATGTAAAAAAGTTAGCCTACCTATCAATTTAAAATAAGTGCTTCGTTTAATGTCTTATATGCTAAGCTTACGTTAAGAAATGTGCAGTTTAATGTGTGTTTAAAGTACTAGTTATTAGCCTACCAGCTAATAGTTTATTTCAAGAAATGATTGGTACAGTGTGAGTAACAGCTAATCATGCTCTTCTTTATAAAGCCTACAGAGATAGCCCTAGCTAACAACACACAAAACTGCAGACTTTGCAGACTGATCTATTCTATGTTTTTCCTATATAGCCATAAAATTTCCAGTAAAACAATTAAAATCATAATTTTACGCTGAGTTACATGTTTGCAGCTAAGAAGCCAGGCTTTTGTATGAACTTGGCCAATTCATATTATGAATTGTTTTTAAAGGGAAACTTGTTAGGGGGATTCATCTGAGACAAGATTCAAATAAAAAAATTTGCCCTCAAAGACCTAAAATTTTGCATGTATGCACAGTGTTAAACAGAACAGAAGTCTGCAAAGACACGTGACCATGAAAAAAAGAGGATAAGCGATAAAGAAAATGTTCTACTCAAACCTGAATAGTTACCATGATAAACCCATTAACCTCCTTTTCTTGTTATAATTCTTTGAAAAATGAAGTCCATTGAATGCACACTCTATGACTTGATGAAGAGATGCTCTGTTAAACAAGAAACTGTTGTGCTACAACACCATCCAGATAACCATTGGGGTATTAAGCTAATAACCGTGCCGTTCAGGGGACGTTTAACACAATGCTGCTCAGCCCAGCTGTCGTTAAAGCATGTTAATTAGGGAAGAAATCAATTAGGGCGCTGTCGCCGTGGAAACCACAGTTGGCCCGTTGTAGCATTGTTTGTTGGCTGCAGTCCAAGGCAGTTTGTTGGTTGTTTTGACTCTGTCAGAGCTGCGAGAGTGCAAGAGTGCCAAGACCTTCTGTGTTGTCTGTTAATTCTTTGTGTTAAATTCAGAAGTTATATACAGGGAATCTCCTTATGGTATTCCCATAACATACTGCAGTAAGAAATTTTTAACTTGCCCTATGAGATGAAAGAAGATTAATACATATATTATATATATATATATATATATATATATATATATATATATATATATATATGTGTGTGTGTGTGTGTGTGTATATATATATATATATATATATACACACATACATATATACATATATATGTGTGTGTATATATATATATATACATATACACATACATATATACATATATATACACATATATGCATACATAAATATGTACATATATATATATATATATATATATATATATATATATAAATAGGAATATACTCACACTGTAGAGTCTTACAGGATGAAACCACAGCATCCTTTGAGAAGTCACTGTCTTTCTCTCCTTATCATCCTTCCTATAGAAAAATCTCTGCTACACCCATGACCAGCTCGGAGTCTTCATTAGAGTCTTAAGACATTTACTGGATTAGTTTTTTATTCTTTCATTCATCTGTCCATTAAAAACAAGTTTGGCATGTTCAGACACATAAGCTTTGCTGCTGAAGTTAATGCAGAATAAAGGCAGCGATGGAAACTGAATCTTCTGCAATTCAATAATGAAGGAATTGCGGATTGACAGGATTGTTTATTCATGTTGTAAACAAAAATATTTTAAAATCATTTCTCTTGATTACCCTTAACATATTGCAAAAGAGAAGTAGGCAGATAATTTCAGAAGCTGTCAGCCTTTATAAAACACACAATAAGAGATGTTTGGTGCTTTTAGCTTAAGAGGAACAGATCTCTTTGTTCGAACATGACTCGCTCCACTCTCTCTGACTTGTAAAACAATGCTGTTTGATGAGATGAAGCACTGCTCTACAAAGGAGCCCCTTTACATTGAGAATGTGCTTTAAGACGGAGAGCATATGCTGTTTAAGGTTAGTAAAATGAAATCACTTCTTATAAATCAGAGCCCAATATAGATTTTTTTTTTTTAACTTTTTGAACATAAAGTTAAGTAAAATTCTTCACTAATTATTATTGCTTGTAGTTTCAGGTCCGCATTGCTTATTAAATGTTGTCTAAATGTGGCTGCCTCTGGCTGGGTCTTGATAGATTTTCACATGGCTAGCATAGAGGGCTGAGGGGAAAGACCACCAAGTAGAGCTGTAGAATGGTCTCTTAAATGTTTAATGTCTTCAGGACTACAGATATTTTCATCTACTGAAAACTGTAGGAAATTTAGGATATTACTGTTAACTGTAAGATTCAGGTGCTTTAGATCCTTTTTACAGCACTAAGGATGTTATTTTAATGACTATAAACAGCTCACCCCATACGACAGGGCCCACTGCATCAAGAAACTGGGGTTGAACATGATACTCCATCATCTTTGACTCCTGTTCTCCAAAATCGACTCAGTTCATCTCACTTTAAGAGAGGACAAGTGTGCAAAGTTTGACAAATTCCCTTAAAGCTGTCATTAGATATTGCATTCACAAGCAAAAATAATACCTTGATCTTTAACCTATGAGGTTCAACATCACATTAATCCATCCTTGTGTCATGGTGGACATTTGTACAAAGTCTGAGGAAAATCTCTTTAAGTACTTTTGTGATATCAAGCTTCACAAGATTGAGTTTAAAAGCAAAGGATGACCATGAAGCTATATGTCGCTGACCTTTTAACCATGACCCTGAAAATTTGTTTGGATCATCCTTGAGTAAGAGCAGATATTGGCAGAATGTTTGAAGAAAAAGTGTTCAGTGTATAATGTGTTTCATAAGCAAATGTTGGCTATGAAGCTCTCTGACCTTGACCTTTGTCCATGTACTTTTAAAGCTAACAAGTTGCATTTAAATTGACTTTTTTTCAAGTTTTCAAGATAATTTAAGAATAACAATGAAAAAACAATCTCAAATGAACATAAAATCTGAACTGCATACGCTGAGAAAAGAGAATACAGCAATGGACCCAACACAGACCCTTGTGGAACTCCATGCCATACAGCAAGGGACTCAGAGAAAATGTTTTTAAACAAAATGCACTGGGATCTTTCTAATATGTAGATGTCAACCACTGGAGCGGCTGGCTTTAGATGCTTAAACAATGTTAAAGCCAGCTGATTAAAAACAGTGGCCCACTGTAAAGGCTGTGCAAAGATCCAATAAAGTTAAAACAGATGCAACCTCTGAGTCTTCATCAAATGATACACCATTCATCACATTTGTAAATGTTTTGTAAGCTGTCATTTGACCACAAATACCATACAAGTACAAGCAATGAAGAGTGGTATAGACAATATTTCCTACCAAGTTCATCGAAAGAATCCTTAGTCTGTATAAACTTTTAATTATACACAAAATATAGGCAGTGATATTAATTTGTGCATCACTTGAGATATTATTACTTTGGAATCTATATAACCATAAATATATAGATAAATAAACAAAAATATGACTGAGAGTAGAAAATAGGGAGGTAAGTAATGAGAGTTGAAGAGGGAAAAACATACTGGTTTCAATTCCTTCGCAGTGTTCACACAGGAAGACTTAGCATGTAGCGAGCATCTCAGGAGCTCAGAGGGTACAAAAACAAGATGCCAGCCTTCATACTCCAGGCGTGCCTTGAAATTACCCCTGGCATCCGAAGACAAATCAGGTATTCCAAAAGGCTTTGATTTAAATCCCAAATCATGAAATACTTTCTGGTTCTCCTCTCGTCCTGCCAACTCATTCCCCCCTTCTCCGACATTTCAAAAGCATTCCTCGCTCTGAGGATGATGGGGCAGGTTTGGGAGTATCAAGGGGCTGCATTCCTGCATGTGTTTGACTGCATCCTATAGTCACACTCAAATCTGTACTGCCAGGAGTAACCAATCACTGTCTGAAGGAGTTTAAAAGAACAATGAGCATGTGTGTGTCTGTCTGTGTGTTAGATTGCAGCTTGACCAGGACACTGCAGAGGCTGCCAGCTTTATGTGGTCAAATCTCAATATGATATGCAAGAATGAAACCACAGATGCAAAACGAATATGGTTACAGTGGCAAAGGTTGCATTATTGTGTGTGTGCACTTTTAATAACTGGTGTCAAACTAGGGAACTAGGCTCTTAACTCTCAACCTTTGTAAGCCCACAGAAAGACATGTGTGCTTTATCTTACTTGACATTTTCAAACAGGATCACCTCATTGTGGGTGGTTATGGCAAAAATTGCAAATGTGGGCAGGGGAAGGGAAAAATGGAAGGTAAACTTGGAAAAGAGTGAGGGAAAAAATGACAGTGGTTAGATCGACAAGTCTGCAGAAGTCCTCTGTGCTTTTAAACTGATACTCCATTTTCTCACAAACTGTAATGACTATGAATGCTTTTGTGTAAAAGACAACTTAGTAAAGTGAAGCATCTCTCTTAAAGGGAAAAAGTCCATCACAAAAACATCAACAGTAACAATAACCACAAGTACACCGGACGGTTGGAAGACAATTAGAAAAGTATCTGTAAAGTCTTGATATATATTTATAGTTTTTCATTGCATATGATGAGACAGCTCATTTTTCCTTTTGTGGGTAATTGGACACACTGGATGTGGGTTTTTCATGATTCTTCCTCTTTGAGTCATTTGTGTAACCTGCTTAAAAGAAATATGCAACTGTCAGCCTAAAAAAACCTTAATTCAAACATTATGAATAATTTCAGACCAATATATAAGCTGCTTTTTTCATCAGAAATTTAGAAGAAGTTGTCTCCTCAGTGCTGGGAGCTTCTTTGAATGAAAATTCACTTTTGAAGTGTTCCAGTCAGATGATAAGGTTCAAGGTTTCTTTATTAGTACCAGATGGTAAATTTGTTTTACAGATCGGGGAACTCAGCAATCCCAATATAAAATATAAAAAACAGCCATCCAACATACGTGTAATGCAGCTCTTTATCATGTTAGCAGGCCACAAAGGCCTCATAGACTGTTTGAAACGATGTGAGCTGGAGATAAACTTGAGGTTTGTCCTTGCATTTGTGCTTGCAACCATGGGCCTCATGAGAGTTTTTGTTTATGTACTTGCCTATTTTGAGCGTGTTACTAAAGGATACCACTAGAAGGTGCAAATAGTCCTCAGGCTACATGTAACTACCGGCTGTGTAAGAAGTAAACTACAAACATGGCGGGCAACTCTGAGAGAAGGTAATAAAATAAACATTTATTTATTAATATCATCAACAAATATAATGGTCAGACCACCCCTATCAACATCATCTGCATTTCTACACTACTACTACTACAATTTCCTCCATGAACTGACATGTCTTGGTGTTTGGGTGTTATGTGTGACCATGTTAACTGATGACTTTTGCCCAACTGCTGATTTTTACATAGTAGCCTATAAGGCATCTATAGCTCTGATTTTGAAGTGTTTGTAATAATGTAAATCTTACAAAAATGGTATGATACATCAAAAAAAAAAAAAAAACTTCTCACATGGTCTTGAGGAAGCATATAGAGTTGGAATTAAAAAGAGCTATGGGGAGATCTTGAGGAGGACAACTCAGAGGTAAGCAAGAATTTGTTCTGTATCATGGTGTAAACACTTCAGGTTCAAAGATATCAGTCACTAACTCTTTCTAACTTCTTAAAAGCTGTTAAGCAGGATATCTTTCAGGTATAAGTGCAAGAATGTTTTACAGAAGAATTACTGAATGTTAAAACAGGAAACAAGTCCTCTAAAAGGAATAACAGCCTGCAAAAAAGTACCTACAGATACCCACTGACTCTTGATCAGTTATGACCTTTTGTTTGTGTAGCTTATGATGCTTTTTAATCAAGCGGCTCAGACAGCTCTCAATCCAGGCTGAGTTGTTTACTGACAGAAATATTAAGTCTTGAGGTGTACAGTGATGATATCTGTTAGACTGTGGACTTTAATGGCATGAAAAACAAACTGATTCAGATGTGACTTTTGAGATATTCAGTACAAGCAAAGTTCTTCTCTGCTGTTTTTCTTTCTCCCTGGTAAAAACAAACAAACAAAAAAGAATTCAATAAAAACATTTTACACAAAGCTCTCAGGCAAATTTTTGCCTCATTGACTCTAAAATTTGAAACTGAAAGTGCAGTGCAGACAAGATGAGAGAAGTATAACTCTCAACAGATTGCTCACCACAACACTGCACAAAAACATGAAGATATTAAGCTGTTAAAATGTCAGCCAGTTCTCAAGCAATAATTATTTTGAAAATCTGCTGCTGCATCTGCCTGGAAAAGCTCACTGAATCACAGTTTTCTTTGTTAAGGCCTATACAAATAACCTGCATATTGTAAGCCTTATAACTGGTTGTAGATGGCCTCTGACTCTTTTTCAAATGTTGTATTTCTGCAGCTGTAAATGTACTGGCCTTGGATCCCCCAATCACATATTTGCAGCAGACGGACCCTGATGATCAATGGGCAAGATTGGCTGATACTAACAAAGATCAACTGGTTAAGCTGTTAGTATGTCAATGTAGCTTTGTAGAGTACTTGGGCCTCCTCTAGGTGGCAGTAAAACATAATAACAGTGCCACAAAAGGCATCCTTCATTCAGTCAACTTGGGCTGCGTGGCAGTGCGGCAGGTATTGTGCGTGCCTCCCAGCAAAAGGTTGCTGGTTTGACTCCTGAGTGAGGTCTCTGTTTGGAGTTTGTATGTTCTCTCCGTATCATTTGTGGGTTTTTTGTGGTTACTTCAGTTTCCTCCCACTGACCAAAAACATGTTTGCTAGGTTAAATAGTTACTCTTGATTGCCCTCGGGTGTGAGTGTAAATGGCTTTCTGCTACTCTATCTCAGCCCTGTGATTGGTTGGCTAGCAGTCCAAGTTGTACCCCACTCCTTGCCCAATGTCAGCTGGGATAGGCTCTCGACAGCCTCTCACCTTCACCCCACCCCTAAGATTGAAGACATTAATAAAATATGTCACGAAGAATTTCAGTTTGATTTGCCATTAGGGAAAAATAATTACAAAGATAAAATTCATTACAAAATAAAAAAATGTAAACTCTGATAATCTTATAACTGGTGGGCCTATATGCTTATACTATTTTATTCTATTTATTTATATATTATTTGCAATAAAAAACAAAGTGAGCCAAGTGACCTTTGATAACCAGTACACACTAGTCGACCTCAACTAAAAAGTACCTTCAGCTGGCTTTAGTTCCAAGAGATTTTCCACATTAGATTTAGCTTTACATTTTGCTTTCAAGCACAAGCACAAAATGTTTCCATCATGAATTTTGATTAAATTTATATATTAATCCCGTAGATTAAACTGCATGTAGTATGACTATCTTACTGAAAGTATCCGCTTATATTTGCTGATTGATCCTCAGAAAGTGAGAATAATATTAATGTTGCCCTCATAGAGCTGTTACCTTAAACTTGATCCTCAAGTGTCTGTTCCAATTTGGGGGCAAAAATCTGTACTCAAACAGTAAAGATGCATTCACATTGAAAATACACAGTGCAGCAGCACATTATGGTGCCTGGAGCACTGAGGCGAACTCCCAGTGCAACTGGACTGTCCAAGCTCTCTCTTGAGCCCTACAACAAGGAAGTATATCTTACGGCGTGTGGAAGTATTTTAGGCTCAACAATACCAATGGCAAAATAAAAAACAAGACAAAGTTGTGTGTCGATAATGTGCAAAGCAGCTGGCCCACTCCTTGTCCCTGACAAATCAGCAGGCCCATTTGTCGGCCTTCCACCCAAGTTTCTCGTGGCATCTCATCAAGTGTTCAGCTTCATATGACTCCATCCTCCTCAGCAGGTCGCCCAACCAGAGATGCAGAAAAACACCACCACAGGCAGGATTGCAAGGTTCATATGCAAAAACTTGCAGCCCTCCAGTGTGGCCTCAGGAGAGATATGCAGCAGAATGATCTAATGGAAATGCCTTGTGTCTGTGTAGCCAGGCCGGTAGGGAGGTAGGGTGTACCTTTAGTTATAAGCATGCATGCTTGAAAGCTGTTGGAGTTTGATTTTTGGGAAATATGACAGCCTTGGGCCTAACAGTTAACAAAGTAGACCATCCATATCCAATGGTATGACTGGATCTCCTACATGTGGAAATGTGACCTAATAAAAGGTCAGCTTGTTCAGTCAACAGCGTGATTTTACCTTATTGTTCAAAAAAGGAGATAGCCTAATACTGACAACATTTTGATAATTATTTCCACAATCAAATGTGTTGGTCCCTTATTGCACAATTTTCTAAGTTTTAAAGCATTTTCTGCAACAAAAAGTATTTTCTTTTTATTTACCTATGACCCCAATCTGTTGAATAACCCCCAAAGTCAATCTAAAATCTCACACCGCAGACTTATCACACATTTTATAGTTAACTTGAACATTTCCAAGAAGTCTGAGTAATACTTTGAACTCCAACAATAACAAAGATACACGCCCCTGCACTGCAAGCTAGCACAAGCCGATTTTCATGCTAAGCATAAGTGACACTTCATTGGCCCCAACCTTGTGTAACCCTCATGAGTCAATCAAAGCAACACAGTGTGGCGTTTGGCTGTCACACCCTGATCCTCTCAGGCACACACTAAGGGTTGTTTCTGTGTGTGTACTGTACCTATGGGTGAATGAACTTTGGTTTTCTGTCTGGTAAATGATGGAGATGTTGAGAAATGCGCCGGTTTGAGCGACATCAGCATTTGTTTTTGTTTTTTTTGAGCATGTTCTAACAGCTACCTGGTGATAAAATGCCTGCTGTGTGAGATGTAAGGGTCAGCAGTCAGTGGAGGCTGCTGCTGGGAAGAAGAAGACTTACAGATGTCAAACTGGGCTAGAGAAGACCTCATAAGACAGCAGCCAAAAAAGTTAGGAGCCGCATCATTAGAACAGTCCAAGTCACTCATCATCCAAGTCTATCATTACAGTCATTATAAACCCACATACTGCAGTAATCAATGGAGATCATTCTTTGCTTGCAGCTCCAGTATTGAGCATGTCAGACAAATAATTGGTCTTCAGTCAGCCTTTGTAAGTTTGTGTATTTACTTGTAATACAAAATTAGAGTATGAGATTAGGAGTTTGACAAAATGATGAATGAGTAAAGTATAATCAACCTGACCATACAATAAAAATTCTGATTTATGTGATGTTACTGAATATCAGTGTGATTAAACTGAGGACTCCATGACTAGTTAAAGATTTCTGAATGCGACACCTGTAACATGAAAAAAGTAAACAGGTGTTTTCCTAATATCTGCCTAATGAAGGTGTGATTTATACACTGTTAAAATACTAAATGATCATGTACTCCCGTTTGTGCCCAGGGGTGTATTTGTCTGATAATGGGGGGTGGTCAGGTGCAAAGCTAGTAAGTTCCTCACTTGAAGATGTAGAAACTGACTGCACTTCAAATCTCCTAAAATCAGGTCTGAAGTCTACAGTATGTGGTGCAGGGTTTTTCTGTTACTTTAAGAATGCATGATGGATCAAAATGCACATATTACTGAGCTTGTTTCATTCACATGAGATGCACAGCAGCATACCTCTACCATTAAACATTTCAGCTTGTTCCTAAGGGGACTGAGAGCTGAGAGACAGCATGGCTTTTTAGCAACACTTCTCTGTGTGCTATTGCTGTGCACTTCAGGGTGCAGAATACTCCCAACAAGAAAAAAATACACACAAGATGAAAGATTTACTAGCAACACAGAGCTACATTTCTAATATTTGTAAACTAATGGATGTCAACACTCACACATAAAAAAAAAACTATGTTCAAGATGTTGCAGTTGCAGCAGAACCTATGGCTCTCTTTTGCAAAGATGTGAGATTAATGAAAGGCCACAGTAATTCAAACAGTCACATACTTTGCAAAAAGTCATCAGTTTACATTGTCACTTTATAAACCAATACATCAGTCTTCCTCCATGTAGTATTTCAGGGGAACAAGGGGACTTTCATAGATCTCCTGACTTAAATGGCGAAAACTGAGTCAAGACAGGTATCTTTCAAACCCTTGTTTTGCATTATTTCAGTCCATTATATGATTAAGGAGGCTTAAAAAGATTATCACAGTTTTAATACCTTTCACATTCAGGATCTTTCAACAAATGAGTAAAGTCAGAGAAGCACGACATCCCAGTTGAATACTTCTATATTACAACAATAACAAAGGATTTAACTAAAAATTTGCCAGACATGGTTTTGGTCATATTTTGGCCTGCCCTTTCCTTTTACTTGCAGAGCTGAAAAACTCACATAAAGTGAAAAGAAAGAAGAAAAACAGGTTATTGAATTATAGAAGCTATAAATGTAATTATATTGGAATACAATTCATGCTTAAATCAAAGCTCATAAAGTTTCGTCGTTCAGCTTACAGCGAGTGGTGGGACTTGTTGCTGTATGGCTGCCATGGCAGCATGAGCAGCATCAGACGCGGCAAAGAGCCGCTGCGCTGCTGTGAAGGCAAGCTCAATCATCTCCTTCACATGGAAAGAATCTGTCCCCTCCCTGTGATGGCCTGCCAGCCCAGCTTGGCTTTCTCTTCATGCTCTGGACTGGACTATCTCTTTAGAGCTCAAACTCTGAGTGCTGCAGACACAGCTGAAACATACAAAAACTACACAAAAACAAAGGCATACTGAATTTGAAGGACACGCATAAATGGATTTCATGAGTCAAGACGAGGGCTGGGCTTTTTTTTTTTTTTTAAAGATTTATCGATTTATTTTCCAGTAAGATATGAGGTAAGACAATATCATTTTTATTGATGTAGTTTGTATTGATGTCTATAACAAAATGATAACAGGGCTGGCACAATATATAAATAAGTACAAATAAAGTCCCTTGAGCAGCTGACTGATCCAAGGGTGTACTGGATCAACAAAGGGAACGTTTGCATGTGTATGTTAAAAACAAATAAATGATCTCTGATGGGAAGCCTGGCTGGAACACTGGCCAAACAAAACAGGGAAGTTACAGTCAATCCTATCAAACACGTTAACTTGCTCTCCCTCTAACATATAAAGTCTTTTCAGCTCTATCTTCAAAACATCTCACTATGTGCAGTCATGCAGTCTTTGTTTACCTGAGTGTGCCAAAGACAAAGAACATGAATCACGAGAGTGGTGTTTTGTTCCCAGTTTGCACAGCGTGTCACCACCGACTGAGTTTTACCAAAGTGAAAATTGACAAACTGACAAATGATCCGGCTCGTTGCTCAAAAGGAAACAGATAGACCATTGTAGAAATGATCCACACCCAAAAACAGCTGGAGCCATGGCCAGGAACCAAAAATTCTGCTTTGAGACATTTATTGTCCACATTAGCGATATTTACAGGCAGAGCGAAAGAGGGTGAGGAAAAGGAGAGTCAGAGGAGACCCACAGGGGAGGACAAAAAGTTGGCCTGCACATTTTATCAGGTATTTTATAGGATGTTAAGAGACAAGTGCCTTTCCTGTGTGTGTGTTTAAGTGTCATTAAGTCCATCTTAACGTGTAATTGTATTGAATTCTGTTTTTTGCCTTTGTGCAAATGTTTTGTCCTTTTCAGTGTCAACCAAAAATGTGCTCTTTTTACATATGGACATGTGTGTAAAACAACATAGAGCTAGGGTAAGCAATACAATTTACATCAGCATTGATATTTATCAGTCATGTGGTCAACATAAAGTCTAGAGCTCAAAAATAGGGTCAGCTAGTAATGACAACCTAATGGAGCTTTAGCAAACCTTTAGATGTCCCATGTCCTGAAAAGTACATTTTCTTTACTTTAATGTTCTGAGAAGGGGCTTGGGGAGCAGAAATAGATACCTTTAAATTAGGCCTCAGTCCACAGAAAATGCACTATGCCCCTTAAAAGAAAAATGTTCCTTAAAACACTACGTTTTTCACTTCCTGGAGTTTATTATGCAATAGTTACACAGGCCCCACCTACATGTGTGTTTCTGCCCTTACATGATGTAAACAGTCAAACAGGCCAGGACATGGGACCTTTCATTTTTATTTTAAAAACATGCTACCACTCCATGAAAACCACAGAAAAACAGAGCTACCCTTATGCAGTATCAGGAACATTAAGTCCCCTTAAACAGCACAGTCTTTGACAGAACAGGTGTGTTAACATAGACTTGTACCTGAGAATCCCTCCCTTTTTACCAGTGCTACAAAACGAATCCACAAATAAAAAGGTGTTTTATGTACTGTTGATGTGTTTGGTTCAATGATTCTGTTGTTTGGAAAGTGAGTAATGACTTATTCTTAAACATTAAAACAGCAGTGAAGGCAACATTAGCCTAATAATGTCACTGTTAATACTATAGGGATCACTATCGGCTGCAAATCTTGGGCAGAAATTTAATAAAGATAGTAATATTGTTAAGTTAAAATAAAAAATATGTCTGGATTAGGAGAAGTCCATTTGTAATTACTGTCTGTAATTTACTAACAAAGTGGAGCTGCAGACAGCATTTACACTATATGCTACAATTGGGGCTCTTGTAGAAGTACAATTTGGGCTTCTGTCCTCATCTGTTAGTTCATCTAACTAAGAAAAAAAACTATTTTATTCAGAAAATGAAAACTGACCTATTTAACAGGCAGTAGGTTTGGGACTGTAAGCTTCATGACAACCATACCTTGAAGGAGACCCTCGTGAAAATGAGATGTCACATCAAAATGTTCTATCCTCTTAAAAATTTCAGTGCAATAGAGACAAATATGATAAGGACACATTTATCATTCAGGCATCCATAAATTTGTCCCTATCATCAATTCTTGATTTAGTCCTTTTGTCTGCCCCCAAGTACTTCTGCCCACTCACAGCCCTGAGCTTCGGTGGATGACTGTTCAACATGAGTCTGGTTCTGCCCAAGATTTCCTACTGCTTAAAAGAGGGTTTTTTCTTGCCATTGTAATTGCAAGTCATCTATTGTGGCCCAGTGCTCTACCATGATGGATTCAAGTTAGGTTTGGATGTATGTACTGTATATGTATGTGTATATGTGTATTGTTTTATGTAGATATGTGTATCTACAAAATGAAGAGTATGGCTTTGGCCTGCTCTGTTGCAGTGTATTGAGATAACATTTGTTATGATTTGGCATCTATAAAGATTGATTGAGTTATTAAGTCCACAATCTGATCAGTTCTTCCTTAAGTGTTAAGAAAATCTGTGAAAACATTCTGACATGGGGTTCCATGATCTTTACCTTTGACCTTACCTATAAAATCTACTGTTTGTCTTTTGAGTCAGGGTTGGCAAGTTGGAAGAAAACCTCTTGAAGTGTTCTGGAGATATTGTGTTAACAAATAAAGGTTACAATTGGCCCTGACCTTAGCCCAAGACCTCCACAATGTAAACATTTCATCCTTGAGTGGATATTCATGCAAAGTTCGAAAAAAATCCTTTGAACTGTTCTTGAAATAATGCTTTACAAAAAAGATATAGATGGACCAATAGAAGGACACGGACAACATAAAAACATGCTTCCTTTAGCCTCAGCCTTTGCAGACAAGGACACTTAGTAGCACTTTTCACACCTCAAAAAGCTTCTGTCTCTCCCTTTTATGAATTATGGACAGAAAAACTTGTGAAAAAATGTCCTCACTGCGAAACTCAAAATAATTTTCACATGGCTAAAGCTGCAGAGACACACATAAAGAAGCAAAATCATGACAAAGGAGTCATTCTTTGATTTTATCTAGACTATGAAATAAGAAGTTTTAGCAAATGCATTATTAAAAACGTTTCCTCCCGTTCAGACTTTCTTATGCTTAAGGTCAGGTTTTTTTGTGCAGTTGCCAGACTCTGACATTATCCTGCAGTTAGATTAGAATAAATCAGATGTTTGAGGGAGTATGTCTATCTGCTGAAGTTTTAAGTCTTTCTATTCTTGCAGGTTTTGCAGAAAAATGCCAGGCATTTTGACTTACATTTAAACGACAGTCAAGATTTTAAACTCTCTAAAAGACAGAGCTGAGCTAGCTTTGAGTATTTTGTAGGGTCACCCATTTAATTATGACTTACTTTTCATTTTTCAAAATGCAAGAGTACAAAGAGACTTTGTATCATTGATAAATCATAAGCCTTTGCAAAGCTCAAATGTAGCAAAGTTAAATCATCCCATCGACTTAAAGTTTTGAAACTCTGCTACACACTTGGAAACTAATAGCGCCCACTGTAGCAACCCTTGTGTTTCTTAGGGATAGGAATCAAAAAATCATTCCAGCTGAGACTCTGAAACAATAAGCTCAAGCTATAGTTATAATATTTTTTTCAGGGTTTTTAAAACAAATCTTATCAACTTAAACCACAGAAAAAAAAAACAATATTTTGGGCATGTGAACCCTCATAAAGCCCCAATAAAATGTCAACAGTTTGCAAAATACAAGACTTTGACAGAACTTCCCTCCAGGGATGTTTACAAAGAGTCCCTCACCAGATGCAGGGTATCTCGGCTATCTCAGGTTATGTGGGGGTCTGGGTCTAGGCTGTCTTCATCCAGACTGACTTGGCTGTGTAGACTAGGCCCAAACTAACGCACATTTAACACCACCCTTAATAGCATGAATTTTTAGGTCACGGACCCATTCATGCAATCATTGTTTGATCATTGAATATATCTTTTAAGTTTGCTATCCATGTCTTTAAGTTATGTATGTATCAATTCAAGTATTCAGCTCACATATGAATCCACGTGTGTCACACACACAGACAGAGAGTCTGGTGCTCAGCTGAATATAGCATGACCATATTCAGGGAGCAGTGACATGTTTAATTCTGTCCACTGATGTACTCTCATGTAGTCTGTCAGTCAGTCCTCAAAGTTGTCCGACAATCAGTCAAAAATTCATCAGTGAATGTGCTGGAAACAGTTGTGATAGTTTTGAATACTATAACACATCCGTAGCCTTAACTGAGATCTGATGGCAATTGCAACTGTTGAAAAGCCCTTGCTGTCCTCATGTTCCGCTTTGTCCTCATTCCCAGACATCTTCAAGCTTATTGTAGCTGTTTTTTTTTTTCAACTAATGCCGCAGTCACACATTCCCGTTTCTCATGGCGACTGTGCACGACTGTACACGATTGCCAAAGCTGGTTTGATCGGCACGATACGAGAAGAAATGACTGTCTCTCCCCCAGACATACACCGTCAGTAGCGCTTCTATGGCGCTCGTCCCGCTTCAATTAGGTAAATACAACGATACAACAAGGATTCCATGACATCCCGCTGACATGACGTCACGACAACACAGGTCAAAACTACACATTCACTCTCACCTTTGTTTTTAACACGAGGAGACTATCACTATGAAAGAAACAGGTCAGTTTCAGCTAAGTTGAGGCTTTGTGCTCCTTTCAAAAATATTGGTATTGGTAGCTGTGACAATTAATTCAGAAATACAGTACCTGCAAATCAGATGTTGGCATAAATCATATTTTGTGTATTCCTAGTTTGCATGTTGTTCTCTTTGCTCCTTTGTGATCTTAAACAACACACAATTGAGAAACACCAGAAATCGCAGTTTGGCGTAGTGGTAAGCAACCAGGCATGACCCATATACATGCTTCTGCCGGCCCACGTTCAAGTCCAGCCTATGGCCAGTTTGCAGAGTGTTCTCCTCTTACTCTCTCCTTTCACAAGCCTATGCACTGTCTCTCACTCTCCTGTCAAAAAAGGCACAAAATGCCCAAAAAAGTGATCTATAAAAAAAAAAAGGAAGAAAGAAAGAAAGAAAAGAAATGGCAGGGTATGGCACACATGGTTGGATGGAGTAAAACTGCAGCACAGACTAAATGAGGTGTAAATGGATGATGTGGAATCTCTGGGTCAGGATAATCTTCAGTGTTTGGTTCATTTCTTAATTACCCCTCTTGTTTGTTAACACAGTGACCTCTAATCACTATCACTCCAGTTATAGTCTGCTGTGGAAAAAGACCCCAGGGTTGTAATTGTTAGTGAGTTAGAGAAAATATCACCAATTCATTATAAATTTCATGTGTACCACTACTGTGTTAAGTTGCGGCCTGAGGAGTCTACAAAAACAAATGTTAACTGTATGGATCAAAATGTCTGGGAACTACTCCCTGCCTGATTACACAGCAATTAACTTTACTGCCTAAAAGACACAGAGGATGTCCAGTAAAGTTTGTAATTTGGACAGGGATCCAGATGGGCTTGCCAAGATCAATCTGAGAAAGAACTTGGATTTTGTGAATGGACCGGCCCACCTGGAGGAGTCTTATGTAATGGACCTGTCTCCAAACATCTGTTCAGGGCTGTGCTACAAGCCGAAAGACAGCCAGCTCGTATGCTCAAAGACCAGACAACAAGACATCATAATAATGATAATCTCTTGAGGTTTCGATTAAGGAATTTTAATTAATATCATTTCATGTTTTAAATGCTTAATGACAACCCTCAGAGTAAATATCAGACAGCAGACAAGGACCAAAGAAGAATGGTGTTCTGATTTTTGACAGCTAGTCTGCTTAAGGTAACAGTCCCTCAAGTGGGGTGATATTAGCCTTGTGGTTATTTTAGTTAGCTTCATGTTCAAAGGCTATTGCTCTTGATGTGGTCAACCCAAGTCCAAATCTGCTTTCATGAACTCTCTTTCCCCAGAATCTGACTCGATCAACTGTCTTTCCCTCCAGTTAAGGCAAAAAAGGCCCAAAATATGTCTACAAAATTAAAGGTTCAGCTGATTTATGACACAGCTGTCGGAGTGTGACTCCTGGTTGTGCTCACACTTCCAAATTAAAAGATTAAGTAGGGTTAACACAAGACAACATTCTTCTCATGTTTTTTTTTATGTTTTGCAGGCATCAAATTCAAAAGGAGTGACGATTTGCAAAAACCAATAAAGTCTATCAGTTTGAACATTAAAAATCTAGTCTTGTCCCAATACCTGCACTTGTTCACTCCAAAAGTGCGCTCTCGATAAGGGGCGCAAGATCGAGGGTGTTCTCTTGTGCCCTTAATGCGCCCTTCCTGCAAGAGTACATCAGACCACCATTCACAGAAGATTATTACCCAGAATCCCTTGTTTTGTTACAATGTTTCCAGCAGCTGACCAATGGTGGAGCAGAATGGCTGTTGCCCAGGAGATCTCAGGCAGGCAAGCCAAATGAAAGTGAAAATTTAACTTGACAGAGGAGACATTTATCTTTTAATGTAAGTTGAAAGATTAATAATACAAAAGTTATGTTAAGACACAGATACATACTGGGTTAGGGGCTGAAATTATTATGCTATAGCCTGTTGAAATACAACATAAAATGTAACAAATGTCACTTTCATTTGCTCTTTTTTCCAGGTAAGAACAGACCAGATGGTATTGCAACCAGTTCAGTTCAGGGCAGAGATGAGCTGCTGCTCAAGGGGGACAGTATTTAGGAATGTTTATGAATCACGACCATAACAAGAGCTGACAGGTCTGTGATTAAATTATAAACTTATCTAATGGATGAACATTAGTAAAAACACTGGGCTGATCCTGTAAAAGTGTGAACAGATATTGGACAGTTATTTTCCTGATTACATACTTTTGTGATTTCTGAGCAATTTAAGCAGAACTGTTTACAGATACTGAACTTTATTTAACCATAAAAACCTCACTGCGATTCAAAATCTCATTTGCAAGAGTGCCGTGGCCAAGACAGGCAGCAGCACATTTACAAAGTTACAGACACGAAACAATTACAGACACAGCTACATACAAATCAACCAATCAAGTCAGAGTCACAGAGCAGAAAATCATCAGTCAAAGCATCCACAGCCTGCTTTATCTTCCTCCAATGATTTTAACCTGCACTTAAAAGATTTAAAGAGACCAGCTATCCAAGACCCAGTTTTTCTTGTAGTTTCCTGTCTGCAGGAGCAGCATATCTGAAACTTCTTTTACCCATTTCAAGACGAACTTTGGGGACAGAGAGCAAAAGTAGATTTTGTGACTCAGTGACAGAACAAATACTGTAGCTTCCAGCACTTCTCACATGAATACAGTTACTCAAGTATGATGGAAGTAGGCCATGTACAGCCTTGTAAATCAGGATATGCCAATGATTCAGTCAACGGATGGTCAGAGAGGCCCACCCAACCCACTCATACAGAGCATCATGATGAGTTAGAGTCTTGAAATTTGTTATGAAGCTTAAAGCTCCATGATAAACAGTACTCAAAGACTGAAGTCATTGAGAAGTTGCATGCAGATATAAAACATCACCATAATCCATCAGAGGCATGACAGCGGCATGACAGTGGCAGCAACAAGATGCTTTTTTGCAGCAAAAGAAAAACAAGACTTGTTCCTTAGGTCTATTAGCACAGCTTTCATTGGGCTTGGATTTGTTTTTTCTTTTCTTAAAGATCACCTCTTCAACGCAATGTGAAATGATGCAATAAGCAGACAATTGGAATCGAGCCATTGGGACTCGGACTCGAGTTGACTCGAGTCGCTGATTTGACGACTTGCAACTCGACTCGGACTTGGGAGACAATGACTCTAGACTCGACTCGAGACAACATGAGTAGGAAAATTGTAGCATATGTTTCTTTCATTGTATGTTTTTTTTTTTTTAACGTGGATATCATTTTAGCTACGTCTAAAAAAATACACTCAAAAAAACATCAGAAAGGCAGTTTGAGCCTGCAATTTAAATGTTGCAAAATGTTCCAAATAACCATATTTTTGTATCAAACACACCATTTCTTTAATGGTATGTAGCCTTTCCCATCTACC
Organism: Cetoscarus ocellatus; assembly: GCA_037902135.1. Taxonomy (NCBI): domain Eukaryota; kingdom Metazoa; phylum Chordata; class Actinopteri; order Labriformes; family Labridae; genus Cetoscarus; species Cetoscarus ocellatus. Next base: position 212,858 of record JBAMNC010000329.1, on the reverse strand, counting down.
TAGGTCTAAATGATCATACATGTAATGTTGTAATGGATAAATGAACAGCTTTTTGTGGTTTAATCCATGCAGACTAGGATGCATGCTCTTTTTTGACATTGACCTTAGGAAGATAAGGTTTCTCTCTTCAACATATAAACCAGAGTGCTATTTGGGCGGGCTGACAATGGTAAGGGACTTGACTTGACATAACCTGTGACTTGGCCTGACCTGACAACCTGTGGCTGACTCAACTTGACTTGACTCGACATAACCTTGTGACTCGACTCGACTTGACTCGACATAACCTTGTGACTCGACTCGACATAACCTTGTGACTCGACTTGACTTGCCCACAACAGAAAAAACTTGGGACTTGCTTTAGACTTTGACAAATGACTTGACACTCGCTTGGAATTAAATCAGAGGGACTTGGGCAATTGTCTGGCAATAAGTGACATTGCAGAGGTGTCCCATTTCTGCTTTGAATAGTTTCGTCCCCTTACACTTCAAACATTTCAGTGCGCTTTTAGCAAAGTGCACTTCCAAGAAAGCTTAAGGGCACAAATGGGAGTATTAGGACAAGGCCTTAGTAGAGTAATCAATTGAATATAGGTTGAGAAAGATGTGCAAATAATTGTATTCTGTTTTTATGTACATTTGACACAATATCCTATCTTCATTGGAATTGGGGTTTTTAAAAATGCCAGCATGATATCAACTGCTTAAAACTGTCCTCTCAGATGTGCTCACAAACTGTTTAACTGTTAGAAATTCACCAAATATAACCTGCATCATAATGTACTTTCACTTTCTGTGATCCTCTGCTCTTATCTGGCACAAACACAAAGCTCAGCCCAGCTTCACCACCTGGTCTAGATTCAAGGTACGCTTTTCAACCCTGTAAATGTCAACAGGACACCTGCGAAACTCTGCAAAGTAACCATGACAACGAGGCACTTGACAGCGACCATGCACAATGGGATGTTTTGGTCTGACAGAAATGATCTTGAGCTGTTGGAGACAGACAGGTGGACAGTCTGGCTGGGAGATTTATGTTTGGATACACATGAGAAGAGGAGGAAATGCATCCAAAGACGGGAAAATAAAAATGATATAAGGGTATGAGGATGTAAGTTATGATTAACAATTTTCTTGTGAAGAAAGGGATGAATATACAGTTATTGGGCAAAACATGCATGATGCAGATAGGATAGAGGAGCCGAGCAACCAAACCGGAAACAAAAGGGTAAACTCAAATAAAATCATAGATAGTTCGAGATGTCTGTGGCAGTAGCTGCGTGCTTCATTTTCAAGGCGACGAAAGGCACAGACAGGCAGAGGGGAACCAAATCCTGGTCCGTTTGTCTCCTCAAATGGCCCCTGGGGACTGTGTGAAATAGCCCTTTTCTTCTTGGTCCTTTTCAGCTCTAAAGCCCATCTACATGACAAACAGTGTCACTTTGAAGCTGCCTGTGTCATCTCTGCCTATCTGTCACTCATTCCTGACCTTTTGCTCCCGCCTCTCATCTTTCTCCTTTTTTTTCTCACCACAGTAATTCACTTTTTTTGTATCTCTCTCTTTCGGCTTCTATCCCTTTCATTTATCTTTGATATCTGCCTCTGTGCTCATAACAAGGCTTTGTATCAAGAAAAGTGGCAAGGACGTTTCAGTGGTTTGCGTATGTGTCACATTGTTGGAGGCATACTAATTACCTAGAAGTCACATTGATTAAGACGTCAGGGTCGCTGGTTGTATTAAAACTTGTGTTTGATGTTTGACCTGTTTCAGTGTGTCACTCTTAAGGCTGTTTTTCTTAAGACCAAAAGAACTTATGTTAATTAATTCTGAAGTTTGTATTCACTCTTGATGTTTCATTTTAATTACTGCCAATCCTAATCCAGTTTAAACAGGCTAGGAGTAAACAATCAGCGAGGTAAACAACAAAGCCAATCACAAGATTATGCCCCTAAGCAATAGGCATGTACAGTTATTGCAGCAAGCTCTTTAGCACTCAGCAGTCTTCAGGCATTTTATGTGACAATGGGAAAATGGAAAAATTTAAATACACAAGCTCAGGCTTACACCATGTCCTAACTGAATGAGAGCGCAAGGAGCAAAGTCCGGCAATATGGCATCATATGTGAGTGTCCTGACTGCCTGTGGGCGATGAAGCAGGATGCGAGGTGATGTGGTGCGATGCTGTGCTGTGTTTTTGCCTTGATGCCCCATTGCTATATTCATCTCTATTGCTTGCTTTAACATGAAAGTACATTTTTAATGGATGCACTGTGGACAGCAGGCATGTACTGCTGCGTCATGCATCATTACTAGGGATGTACGATACGATTTGGCCAAAATCTGACGGACAGATATTGCAAAACTTATTTTGGAAGAGAGTGATATCCACACCAATTTACAGAAATAACTGAAAGTATTTTTTTGGATTACAATTGTTGTATGCAAATATATATCACATATATATTTTTGGCAGTGACAGCAAAATCATGCTACATCTTCCCCTTTAAGAGCTACAAACACTGATTTACTAATCTGTTGACATAAAATCTGTCTATTTTTGGGAGCTTGTACTTGCAGTTTAAAATTAACATGCACAAATTTGCCAAACTTTATGATAATATATTAAGCTTAAATATTGGCAGTAAATATCTGCTGTAATTTTCATATCTTCAGATACCAATATTTCGCTTTAAAAGCAAATATCTGCTGAAACTGATATCTTACCGATAATGTTGTGCATCCCTAAACATTACCTTTAACTTATGATGCTGTTTAGCCCAAATTTACAATTAGTCACTAATGATACAAAACACGTTTGATGTTTTCTTCACAAAAATTTGCATTCATGGCTTGTCTATCGAATACCTCAAGATGAGAAAAATCCCTGCTCTATCTTTGTTGCTTGCTCCAACTTCAAAAAATTGTGTGCTGAAACAGTCCATGTATAAATATTCCCCTTGTCATGTCACCTCCCCCAGACTGAAGACATTCATCAATCCAAGAGTTTGTTCATCCCAAATTCAACTCAGCAGAAGGAAGATGTCTTGGCACATCCGTGTTGCCACAGTAAATGTTAGAGCACAGTGCTGGATAGCCAAAACTATGCCCTTTTACTGAGATGACAAGGTGAGACACAGTTCATGAGGATTTACATTAAAACAGCCTGTTCTGAGCAGGGCTGAAACAGAGGGGTTTATAGCCATGCCATCGTTGGACACCTGAATTGATTTTTAGAAAATAAACAGTGGAACATATTCTGGGGAAATCTGAAACCAGTACAAATTTGCTTAAAATGCGGTTACTATGTGACCTTTAATAAAATTTTGCAAACACATTGTTGTCTAATGTCCATTAAAAGAAGCTATCATTGAACAGTCTTTAATGCCTGAAAACACATATTATAGCCAGAAAATTCTACTTTTTTTGGAGCCGAAACGTTTATTTCACTTTCTACTGAAATCCTAAAAAAATCAAAATTTCCATAAAATGTAACGTATATATTTTTTGTATCTCGTTTGATACATTAGGTGTTTTTGGCAACTGATAATCCATTTGAGGACATTTTCATTATTTATACGATTGTATTCAGACGTTTTTTTTAGTATTTTGTTGGTCATTTTGATTAGATGGAGGTATCATAAAAGTATGCATCAAAAATGATACAAAAGGTGTTAAAGGGTTAAGACACAAGAGGGTGCACTCTAAACATTATATTTAAAAAATAATAACAATTAAATAATTACCATAACTAACCATGATGGAACACTTGATGCACTTCATTAATCTTTTTTCCATCCATCATTATTTTTGGTTAGGGTTTACTATTTTGTTTTCATTTACTGCTTGTTCTTTATTGTGCAGAATGAGAACATCTATCAAAATAATCATAACAATCACAATAATCACTTAATATAATTAAGTGACCCTGAATTGCACTTCAAGCAAAGTAAGATAGGCCTCATGTCCCTAGACAAACAAATAAGGCTTCCCCTTAGAAACAAGAAACTAACAGGTTTTGTGTGAACTTAACTCCAGAATTTGAGAAAATATTCACAAGCAGTTGTTGCAACAGACCACTGATGTATTCATTCTTTATCTATGCAAGATCTCACACAGAAACCTTACATGTTCCCAGCAGAGAGATGTATTTATGTCATGGTATGCAGGGGTTGCCTACCTGATTGAAGTGCTCCAACCTCTCCTTGACCTCCACTAGTGTAGGGTTCGGGGTGCGCACTTTAACCTCTGGGTTTTGCCTCTGGGCATGAAGGCCATTCCCAACGACTCTGCCTGTATAGCTGAAAGAAAAGAGGAGTAAGGAGTCATACCAGGGCCTCCATTGCCATGTCCCATGTTTAGTTGTGCGTTGTTTATGTAGTTGTTATTGTTGCATCTTTCACTGAAATTTTCAAAGTACAATTAAACATTTACAAGAACAAAAATGGAATTAAGACTATACTGAGTCATGCTTGGAAAATAAGATGTAATTTTGCTTTGATTGTAAAATAAACTGAACAAAACGCCAAACACTGACAATCATCACGTAGTCCATCGATTTCTATGTTTACAAGTCTGCCATCTGTATTTATTCAGCATAAACTAAAAACCCATTAGGGACTCATTTGCCAAACAAAAACACAGAGTATGTTGATGCAAAAACTCCATTATCCCAAATGTTTTGCCTCAACACTGAACCAAATAATACCAAAAAAACACTTAATGCTGCATTTCTGTTTCTCTCTGATTGAAAACCCAATAAATGAGAACATAACTGTGTAAAGCCCAGTCAGAATTAAATTGAGAGACATTGTGAGCTGGACCCTTTAATCCCTGACTTCCTCTTTTGGTCTGCAGCTCGATGAGGATTAAAGCTGTTGATTCAGTCAGGGCTGTTTTCTGAGCTGAAGTCAGGATGAATACATTTTCTACCAGTTGCCTGCTGTGAAAGGAAAGTGTTTTATTTGTGATATATTTGGATAAAAGTTGTTTCACTCAAAAAAGGCACAGTATCATGACACATAGAAACACAGTTATGGCTCCGGAGTGAATTGATTTGACATTTCTGATTTGAATAGGTAAAATGTTACAAGTATGGGTCAAATATAGTGCTGTTGATTGTGTTCAAGCAGGATTGTGTTTGAAGTAAAGCAAGACTTCTCAAATAAGAGCTACCACCTGACTTCTGTAGGCCACAGCAAGGAATACAAGTGTCGGACAAAGAAAGAACTTTGGTGGATTAATGAGGATGTGTGTTGTTTTTGAGGTGGTGTGATTTGTAGACATCTCAAAGACAAGAGATGAGCATGATCAAAAGTTTGTAAATGTTATTTTGGTTGATTATTTCTCTACTTTAATAACACCAACTGGTATTTTATATTGTTGGAAAGCCTGATTAGTCACTTTTCTAATGAGGTACAACTTACATGGATTGGACATTTGTGGGATGAGCAACATAGCTAAATGTGCGGGTAGTGCCCCCCAAAAATGTGCCAAAGTCCCCTCTTCCCCTGGGAGACGCCTACGGTGCCCCAACAAAGCAAGGGGGAGGAACCAGTCCTCTTGGGCTGTTGTCCTCCTGTGACTCCCACTTTGAGGTCTGTCTTTGCCTTCACCAGTCTCATGGAGCTTGGTCCTACATTGAAAAACCAGGGCTGACACCAAATAATGCTGCCATTCTGCAGAACATTTTTAGCTATGTTTCTTATTCCATTAATATACAATCTTTATAAAATGTACCTACTCTTGTTGTAAAGTGACTCATCAGGCCGAATGACATGAAAAACTATGCCAGTTGGTATAATATGTAAAAGGTGAGAAATAACCAACCAGAATAGTGTTTCCAAACTTTTTCGGAGGACAAAGTATGAGTTCAATATTGAGTCAGGTTAGGAATTTGTGGTCAACAGATGGCATGCACAAACAAAGTTTGGAGAAAATACCCCTTTCACAAAATTCCATTCCATTCACAAGCAAAGGATGATGATGAGTCTCATGGCCTTGATGTTTGACCCATGAACTATATTAAGTCCTTAAAGAAAGCAGACATTTCAACAAAGTTTGATGAAAATCCTCACAAGCATTCTTCAGATATTGTGCTTGATGAAAAAATCTCACTCAGAAGGATTATATTTGGCAACAAGTAACATACTTGTCGCCAAATAAAATTCCTCTAACAGAGTTTTTTGGTGTTAGGATCTCTGGTTTCCTTGTGTCTGTGCTTTTAGGATCCAACACCCACAAAGTGATGCACGTGTCTTCAGCAATTATTCACTGCTAAGTTATAGAGTTCACAAACAAAGGATGACCAAAAGGCTTTGTGAGTTTGATTTTTGGCTTATACCTTCCAAAAATGATAGTCAACCAATCAATCCCTTACTCAAAATGAGTATTGCTTCACTCAACCTAAAAGCCTATAAGTCAATGTGTTTTGGATCATTGCTTAGAAGGCCTATAGCAAACAAAAAATATGAAACTTACACATTCATTTTTCTGTAATTATCTTAACAAATAAACCTGCATTTCATGATTATTGAAGCTTAAATGTAATCGAACAAGAGTAAACATTTTTTTAAAGCTTTTATGGGACTAAAACATGGTGGTTACACTCGGAAGCAACTTCAATATTTCTGATGTATAAGCAGTGTATATCCCATATACTTTCAGCCTAAGGAAAACAGGAAATGCTAACACATTCAGCGTATCTGGACTCACTCCTGCACCACTAATTGTTGTGCCATGATCCGGTAATACACAATCGGGCTTCAAGTATTAACTGTAACATTGTTTACCTTGAAGCACTTGGAATTTTACCGATTCCACAAAATAAAGTTGAAGCTGCATTTAGGCTGTGTAATGGGACACGTTTGCATATTGACAGGAGCGCTGTGTAACCATATTTATGCATTAGTAAATAGAACTGGAGACTGGCCAAGCATACAATGCTAACATCAGCCGCATTCTTGCTTTCACATTCACCGTAAAACAAACTCTGGTTCGCTTGGAAGCAGAGTAAGCTCCCCTGTTTTAAAAACTGAACCAGTGTTCATTCGGTCCAGACCAAATGTGTTCGGTGTGAAAGCAACCTGAGTTTCAAGCTGAGGGTGGAACGGACGTAATGTTGCATGCATAAGATTTATAATACAATGTCATCAGCATACCACTGAATTTGTAAAGACATCTGGTGTATATCTGTTACATCTACATGCTGATTAAGGCTATAACTATTATGTTCACAGTGTGTAGCAAACCCATTTTTTGTTTTTTGTACTTGCTGTTTCTCGTTTTGTCCACCAGAGGGCAGCTTGCACTGTTTAAAAGGTCATTAATCTTGAAAAGGTAAACATCTGCTTTAGATGCATTGTTTAATGATTTCCCTATGTATAATTTCATGATCTGGTTTACTCTCTGGAAAGTGTGATTTCTTCTGTGTTTATATGTATATTTTTGCCTGTTTTAGAGCTAAAGTTTGGTTTTTAATAGTAAGGTTTTATTTTGAAGAGCACTACCTTGTACTTCCTTCCTGTGCTGTATTCACGGATGAAACAACAGAACGTATGAGCTAATGGTGAACGGTATAAGACACCGGAGCTGAAATAGCAGTTTAATGATAAAACTTCCAAGGCAAAGTGTATGTTGGCAACCCCCCGAGGAGGTACAAGGCTGGTGTTCATTGTGCTTATGGTTTCACTTCATCATATGACGATTTGAGTTGAAAATGAGCTAATGGTTTAGGCGCCTGTTTTATGAAATGGCGGTATATTGCTCATAATGCTGGGTTTTATCTGAGATAATATCCTTGTTATCGCTTATTTTTGTCAGTTCTCACGTTGGTTGATTGAGCTGATTTGTGGAACAGCAATTAAAAGTTTATAACCATCAGTCGAGTCTCACCATTTTTCTGAGGGTATGCTACACAGTGGCAGCAGCTTCTTGATCGTACATATAACATTGTCATCATCATACAACTGAACTCGCACACTCACACTACAACTAATACGTGACAACTTGAACTAGTTAGATTAGTGAAAGCCAATCAAAGAATCTGAAAAACTACTTGTCAAGGGTTTAGGAAAACAGTGCAGCAGCAGCAGTCTGCCAGAGAGAAGTGCTGAGACACTGTAACCTTTAGAAGTTCATCAATGCCTCACAGTGAGAATACTTCAAAGTCCATTAATATTACAGAGAGGCTGCTGATGTTAAAACTTACTCACCTTCCCTTGACTCTGTCTCTTTTTCACACTAAATCTGCTGCAGACATCTAAAGAACAAACACAAACACCGGCCCTCGTTCTTTAGGGTCCTCCAAAACATTCAGACTCCCCACCAGGCCCTGATGTTAAACACCAACACAAACATACAGTTAGTCTTCCTCCCCGCAGCCACTTCACTGCTATCCAAATTAATTTCAGAATAATACTTTGATGCTTATCTCTGGTGCATTGAGGGGGACTTCACAGCAGCAGAGAGGGATGACACGAACTGGCATCAGATCAATCGTAGCTTCCATAAGGCTAATAAAGTGATTATGGATTGTGTATGTGTATGTGTTAATATGGATGTGTTTTTGTGTGCACACTTGCATGTGTTTGTGTGAATATGAGAGGAGGCAATCATAAAAGTGCTGAACCTGAAGATCCTGGGCTTGTGATCTAATGCAGTGTCTCGATAAGGTCTGCGCTTCTCTGGCTTGCTGAAACAGCACATCAGGCCCATAAAAATGCTAAATTTTTTCCTGTTTAACCCTCTGCTGCTACACATTACTTTACATCCTCTTCTGGTTTGTTTCCTCTTCTGTCTTAAATTGCTTGTTTCACTTCATAGTATCTGCAGATTTGATCGCCCTCCTCCTCTTCTCATACACACACAGTACAACACCGTCTGCTTTGACGACAACTGAAGCTCTTAATTGCCAGCAGCTCTGAATCTTCTCATGTCACAAGATGAAAACAATCAATAGCCTTTGGACTTTCAACTTCCCCTCCTCTGACACAAATGATAAATTGAAGAATCAAACAGCTCCCCAAGCAGTGACTGAGAGTCGGGGCCTGTGTGCTATGCGTGTCTGTCTCCAGGCTGGGCTTTGGATAAGTGTGTTGGCACGGAAATGAGCTCATCAGATGGGATGCTAATGAAAGAGACGTGTCTGGGTGCGTTTGGCAGAGCGCTACAAGAGCTGGAATGTTTCATCACAGGGGTGCATTTGAATTAACGTTGAGGACGTGACTACTGACACAGCGGGACATCCCAGGGCTGATTACCTGATAGGCGGACAGTCAATGCTGCAGACTTTGGACAGTTGTTGAGCAGACAAAGATGTTTTACAAAGAGTCTTGCCAATCACAATAAAGAACTGTTTCAAATAACTCTAAGAAGTACTCTCTGCAGCACTTTGACATTATTTAGTAGGGGTGTAGCATCCATTAATCTGGATCAAACCACTGACTAGTTGAAAAAAAGCCAAATGAAATTGATGTAAATTCAAAACATACAATTATTCCACCTAACTGCATCTTGTATTTTTGTCATTTAACTGCAAAAAATACAACTTGTTAGCAGGTTTAACAGGAGATAGGTAAAGAACAGGGACATTTTGAAAAACATTTCAGAAGAACCTGCATCCACCAAGCAGTTTTCCCTTTGTGCATGCATACTGGGATAATACCAGTCAGTGCTTCCCGCACATAGTCTACACTTGGGTGGGTGGTTTAAGTAGATTGATGGCTGCAAAAGTATATTCCTCAAAAAAAGTTAGGGAACGTCTTTTTAGTTGATTATTTCTCTCCTTTAAAAACACCAATTGGTATTGGATTTTATATTATTAGAAAGCCTGACTAGTCACCTTTACAATGAGGAACAACTTTTAAGATCATGTATTTGTGGAATGAGCAACACAGCTAAATATGTGGACAGTGCCCCCCAAAAATGTGCAAAGTACCCAATACAATTTTCACAATAGGACTGGTGATTTTCTACCTGAGTATGTGTTGCTTGTGTTTTACATACAGTACATTTAATTTTTTATATTGTTCTTAATGGCGTTTGAATTTCTTTGTAATTTATATTCCTAATTTTCTAGATTACATTCCAATGCTTTTTACGGCTGTATTGTGTGAAAGAGTATCTTTCACAGCTGAATTCCCCCCCAGGACTAAATCAAATATTCTCATTGTATGTCTCTCAACACCCTCTCCTCTCCTGTGGTGGTCGAAAACATTTACTTTTAACAAACATCCAAACAACTACCTACATGTACGGCCTCTTACTCATGGGTCCCTGACTCCTTTCTATGGAACTGACTCATCTCCTGTGAATGCTCGATTGATGCACATTTCCTAAAGCCTGCATTGTCTGCCCCCCCACCTCCACCCCCCTGCCTAGAGCAACAGTTTGAAGTGACCTCCACTCCCCGCTGCTGACCCCAAACTCAACCATCTCGATCTTACGGAGGCCTGCAGGAAAGCTCGTGGGCTTCAAGGCAGAAAACAAAAATGAAATATTCATCCTTCAAGGTGTAGAGGGAGATAAGGGAAGGAGAAAATATGCATTTTGAGTGAACTCATGTGCATGGACATTTTGTGTGTATATGCTGTAAACAAAGCTGGACTATATCATGAATACTAACACTTTGAGGATGAGTAAACATTTGATGAGGTCTGCTGAAGCAAGAGCAAGGCCGCGTACCGAGGACTGGCCCCAGGTAAAGCAGTCATCTTTTAATGTGTGCTTGGTTCATGAAGGATCATCGAGGTCTGACTGGAAAATTTAATGAGACCAAAACAACCTGCCAGAGATTTAATTAGTTGAACTGTACCTCCGTTATGCTTTTTGTCTGTTTAGAGATGCACATTGTCATTCAAACTATACAAATCTAACGGTTACAAAATATTGAAAAAAATAGATGTATTCTTTTGAATGGAGCCCTACTATTGAATCAGTCAATCTTCATATTTGCCCTCCAAAAATTTCACAGGCAAGATGACCCATGGACATTTAAAAATAGAGAGCAGATTGTCCTGTATGATTGTAACTTCTTTACTGTCTTATTGCAGCCATACAACAGGGTCTCTACTGCAGATGTAATTTCAGGCATCCCTTTAGTTTAAGAAATTATTAAAAGTTTTAGCCAAGGAGGAGAAATGGTTGGACATCATCCTTGACTTCATCAAAAGGCAGTGTAGTTGGTACCTTCAATACGTCTCAAAATTTCAATCATAGTACAAAAAAGTATCAGCAAAGGACCTTTAAGTTTTTGATATATCATGCAAAGAATTTTCCTCTGATGCCGTCTTTCTTGCTTCAGAAGTTGGAGAAAATAATTATCTTCTACAAACTCAAAGTAGGACATTTCCAACTTCAACCCGGACCATGATCATGCAAACTAATAACTGAATATCTAAATACACAATTATACAAACTGTGCATTTAATGTCATAGGTCCATGTTTTGTTACAAGACTTGAGGTTACAGTTACCTTTATGACCTCCATAATTCAGTATTATAATCCATGAGTCAGTCCTTTAAGCAATCTTTAAAGGACGGGAGTGCTTAAAGGCCCTGTCCACATGGAGATGAAAACATTTTGATTTTTAAAGCATTTTCTCTTAACACGACACCACAGAAATGTGTCCATCCACATAAAAACACTGAAAATGCTGCAGTATATATGCCAGCCTGTGAGTGGTGCTGTAACGGTGCTGCAGACATACACAAAAACCAGAGAAGAAGACATGGAGCATGTGCATACATCATGAGAAATGTAAACAAACACTGGTGTATGCTGGTCGCCATGTTAACTGGTTGCTCACGGTGGTAGCAGAGAAGCAGTAGATTTTTCTGCAAAAGCCACAACAAGCTCAGTATCTTCTGCAGCACGAATATGACACCATTGTGTCTGTTGATGTTGGGGTTAGCGCATGCGGTTAAAGGAAGATCGGGGCTATGAGATCGTTGTTCACACAGAAACACAAGAGCATAATTTTAAGATTTAATAACTCTGGAACAAGATTACAAAAATATGCATTTTTGGGCTACTAAAAAGCTGGATCATTGGTGTGGACGCAACACCCATATGATAAAAAAAACTTTTGTGAATATGCATAAACTGGTCTCCATGAAGACAGCATCTGAGTGTGAGTGTCTGTCTAAAGGTGCATTCAGACCAAATGCAACTTGGAGACCGAGATTGCATCGCACATCCAAGTCGCGTCACCTGCCCATAAATAGCTAATTTTGGTCATTGTCGCCGTCGCTCAGTGATGTCACGCCCCCTTGAGTTTCACCTCGATCATATCATATCATATAATAGGATGTACTAGCTGAAATTATTCCAACTGTATCCTTTTCACTCACCTACCAACCACAAAACACTGCAGCAGCATCATCTGCGAGTTGCAGTCCTGTCTAGGCGGAACTAATGTACTCACAAACTTTATGTTCCCACATGGACATGGATTGTCACTCTGTGATCCTGAATCAAAACAGCCTGTCACAGGTGTCGTCACACACCCACACAACACTGATTGGCTGTCGTAGCACAGCCACACACGATGTCGCCTGAAGAGTTCAAATTTTTCAACGTTGGCGACCGAGCGCCGAGTGACCAAGTTGCCCAGGTCGCGTCCGTCGCATCGCGAGAGGGTTAACCCCGCCCCACCGTGGCTGTACGTTGACTTTACATGGAAAGTGGTTGCCCAGGTCACCCAAGTCGCGTTCGGTGTGAACGCACCTTTAAGTGTGGGAGGCATGCACCATGCCATGCTCTCTTGCATGTATCCAAAGCAGTTTTGTAAATGAACATAAATGCACCATCCTCGCGGGAGTAATGTGTTCTTGTCAAAATTATCTCCCCACTCTTATTCTAAAGCGACATAAACATTTTAAAACAGAATATCAAAGATCTAACAATAAATGTCAGAGCCCTGCTTAAAACAAGGAAATTTCCCAAGATGGAGGCAAAATTCACTCATTTTAGGTCTTAAAATAAGATGGTCCTAATAATCATGATTAAAGAGAGTGTTATTAGACATGAAGGAAAACCTCCAGAGCACATTTCAGCAATTCAGCTATTTTAATATGGTGGAAAAGTACACTGACGTTTCACACAGCAGGGGTCCTCTCCAGAGTCCTCCTCAAATGTCAGTATGCTTGCACCATATTAAAATTACTGAGCTGATCGTGTGCTACAGAGGCTTTCTGTCATTCTTTGATTATCTGTCACTGTTCTGAGAGGCAGTGTTTCTCAGCTGAAGTTGACTCCCCTTCTTAGTGTAATTCTGTAAGTATATGTGTTCATGTCTGTCAGCAAGGTGTCTTTACCCTTTAAAGGCATGACATTTAAATATCTGGAAAGAGGCATCTGTGCTGAATATTCAACCTAATGCCCAATGATTGAAAATTTTCAAGATGTACATTTTTAATCAGAAAATGTACAGGTATGCTTGACAAACTACACTGTGACATTCATTGAAACTTGTTCAATTGATCTGACCAAATATTTGTTAGCTTTAAAGAAATAAAAAATATTTACATGGTTATAAGATGTCATGTTGGGTGTAAGCTGATTGAGGTTTAAGTTCTTGTGACACAAACATGGGGAAGAATGAGAGCAAACTTAGGAGCAGGAGAGCGAGGTTGGGTATTTTTCTGACTGTGGGTGGCACCACAACAGCAGAGGAGAGCATTGTGTGAGAGCTTGTGTTGCTGCTGTCAGAGTAAACAGCAAATTGTCGCTTCACCGTGATTAATAAAGGCTCTCTCCACCCTCCCGGCTGTTGTGTGCATACAAGACTGAGCGTGTGTTGAGTCCTGTGATTAATACTCAGCAGGTCATGCCAAATGTAGTTTTTAAAAAGATGTTCATACATTTTTCGCATCAGTGTTGGGTTTTTGCTGTTTCTGTTTCAATGGCTCTTCAAAAAGTGTTACATAGAAGTAGTGGCAATGTTTTGGAACATGTTTCCAACATGTTGTTTTGGAATTTCCCCCTGTGGGACTAATAAAGGAATATCTTATCTTATCTTATCTTCCTGCAGTGTAAACAACTTAAGGGGTTAAAAGTCCTGCTTTTGAGCTCCTTCTTTCACACAAAAGTTTCTCTTCTAAAAGCTGACATTTGCTGGCATAGCAGACTGGATACTGAAGAAACTGATATCCATCCACAGTCTATACTGCTTATCTCTTCTGGTGTTTCAGGTGGCTGAAGCCTGTCCCAGCTAAAACTGTTCAAACTCACCCTCACACCTCAATTTAGAGTCACCAATTAACCTAAAGACTATGTTTTTAAATGCTTCAAAATGAGCTGGTAGGACCACAAGTGCAGCTGCCACTGTCACAATGCACCCAACATGAACTGCATGAAAGTGGGCTCCCATTTATTGTGAAACATTATGCAGGTGCCTGCTCTACAGCTCAAAATTTGTATTAATCTGGCGATACAGAAAGCCGATGGAAGATATCACCACTTTTTCACAGTATTTATTCATCATTAAGTCACAACCCTGAATTTAAGTAAAATGCTGGTAAACCTTGAAGTCAATATATCATGTACAAGCTGATTTGTTTGAAAAACTCCTCAAATTATAAATAAAGTAGCACAGCTCTGACAGGCTGTCAGCACTTCCTGCCCCTACAGGCTTAGAGCTCAATGATCATAATTTAGCTGGCAGAGGAGCAAACTCCACATTGTGAGAGCAGATGGTACTTAAAGAGGTCATATTTTGCCTTAACTCTGGTTCATCTATTTGATTTTGATGGCTGCTGGAGTACACTCACAACCACTGATGTAAAAGAATCCCAAAAACTTAAAGGTTTCACATACCGAGTACACCCAATCCACCTTCATTCTCGCCCTGTCTGGGACACTCTGTTGGAGCTTCTGTCACTTCAAGGTCCCCTTTTCCATGTGGGCCCAGTCTGTTCTGGTTGGTTGACTGGTCTACTTTGATGGGACTGGTCAGTTCAGCCCCATCTGCTCTGCATTGGGCTTGTTACCCTAAGCTAAGGACTAGTGGTTGCTCTATTCGGGGTACTGGGTATCAGCTGTTTCAGGCAACTTCTGGTGCTGATAACAGAAAGAGAAGTAGAAGTCCAGTGGACTTTGTTTTACACGCATTGTACCACTGGTAGAGGAGATATGTGAAACACACTTATGGGCATTTTAGCTTTAAAATCTTAATGCAAGGCACATGCTTCTGGGGTCACAGACACAGCGGTGTAATGATTCAAAGAGCAGCCATATTAACTGGTGACTTTGACCTGATCTCTGTGTTTAGGCTTTGTTTTCTCTCATCATAGTTTCAACAATAGTCTTCTGACATGTCTTTGGTTAGAAGTCTAAACAAATAAACATCAGTTTGGACACTTTCATCCTCAAGCACAGTCTCAGTTACACAAACTATAAATGCTGAAAATCACCAGACAGTTACTCTTTAAACTGTAATAACACTGGTTTCTTAATTTCCTTGAGGGAGTCTTCCCAGGGGATTAATAAAGTTCTATCTAATCTAATTTAACACCATGATGCTTGTGACAGGCACTCATTCACAGACTTTAAATAAGAAAATTCCTCTAAGCTTGTCATTGCAGTGGACTGCTCATTTGATACATAACTTTAAACACTGCCAGAAATGTTTTTGGACCCTATGGGCTTCAAGTAGTACAGATTTATTTTTAAAATGATGCAGAAACATGTTGCTCTCGCTCTACAGTCTCTCTTCTTCTGCTCTGCATGTGTGTGTTAGCATGTTCCTGACAGTCGCTGTCAGAAAGCTTAAGGCTTAAGGGTTTGTATCTGAAAAATAAGCAAAATAAGAGTGAAGATTTAGTTTAAAAAGTTTAAGCTAAAGGAGATAAATATTCATCTGCAAACAGCAATTTGTTTTGATGATCAATTCATACGTAATATTTAACATTGATCTCAGTTTTGGCAAGCACTTTTTACAAGGAATTAACTGTTTTACAAAAACATGAAACTTATACATTTTTACAATGTAGCGGGCCAGCCAACTGTCATTGTGCAAAACAGCCAATGGGAAACTGTATCTGCTCTATGGATAGGTATTTAGGAAAAAAAAAAGGAAAAGAAAATCCTATACGTATCATTACTTTAAAAAAGTGTGGCAGCTCTCCAGTTCAATGTCTGCAATGTCAGATTACCATTCCAGCTCTTGGGTGAGGTAAAACTTGTCACATATTCTTGTTGTTGTTTTAGTAGATGTGATCTTGGTGTGTAAATTAATTTTTAGCCTAGATGTAAGCTGGAAGTCTTATAAAATTTGCCATTCATTCAAAGCTTTAGTACACAAACTGCCCCTTAGTTTTGAAATAATGTCTCTTAAGGTCAAACGGGGCACTTTTGGAGAATTCATGCTGCTGTCAGTCCAAAATAAACCAAAATTATAGAGTCTGAACACTCAAAATTACATTTTTTATTTCTTTTCATTTCCTTTCTCTATCTAAATTAAGCTTCAGTGAATGTTCATTCAGTAAAACTCACGTTTCTTGTCGGGTCTGTTTTTCATTTTTCATATAATTCCTCTCGTGCATGCTCCGTCATAATTTCCTGCTGTCAGTGGTCACGGCTTGTCAACAAACATCAGATGGTCTCATCTGTCCAGTAGTACTGTGACACACCCTCACTGTTATTCTGTCGCATTGCCCCTGTGATTTTTTTTCAAATGTTATTTTATCTCTGCCTCTGGGTTTTGTCCTTATGTGCCCCCTTGTCCCCCCTGTCCACTGCCTTGTCTGAACAGTATCATCTGTCCCAGCAGGAGCCATGGGCCACCACCTTCACCACTAATGTCTGGACTCCACAGGAGAAAAAATCTTTGCTGCTGCTCATTATCTCCCTGTAGAGTCCATGCTTCAAAGCCTTTCTGACAGCAGCTAATTACCTCAACAAGTCTAATAATAAATACTTATCCTTACTTCATTAACTCGGCTGTCCCCTCATTGAATATATTCATATTAGTCATACATCAGACATGTACAGTACAGGATAAAAAGGATCATAAAAGAGCTCTGTAAACAAATGGACTGCATTCATACTGCAAATAAACTCTGCATTAGTGACGTGGTTTAATATACATGAATAGTTTTGTTACGTCTTTGTTATCTGAGAAACAGCTTAGTGTAAATTTCATGTTAAGTATTATAAAGTAACAAAATGTAAATATATTGTCTTGCAGCTGTCAGTGAATGAAAATGTTTCCATGTCACAATACTTCTCTGTCAAAATGAAGAACACAAGTAGAAAAATACCCCTTTGAATAACCAAAATTTAACTGTGAAAAAAGCAATGAACATGAATATGAAGAGCTGCTGTAATCTTGCAGTCAGAGGATGGTCACTGGATCTGGGTGTGTTTATGGACACTTAATTGACAATAAAAAAAAATCTGCACAGAAAATACCAATTCATTTTTAACTTATTTATTCAAATTCAGTCAAGTTTTAACTTTAAAGACAGACTAAAGTGTCTGGAGATGGATGTTAGCTGAAAAAATCACCTGGAAAGAGTAAGGGGTGTGTCATGTCCCTTCATGAACTGACTGTTTCAGCGCACATTTTTTGGAAAGGTTGAGCTAACAACAACTGGAGAGAGGGAAAAAGTCCCACTTAAAAAGGCATGGTCACTATTTTTAAAGAAGAGCTATTAGACCGTGTTTTTGGCATAATACTGTGCCTTTTAATAAGCCATTTTAATGCATAATGCACCACTTTGGATCCAGTGGGTGTCGCACTGCAGCACAAGCTGCTCCGATAAAAACAAAACTCCATTAGCAATCTGTCCCTCTTTACACACTCTTTCCTCAGAGTTCCGGCAGTGTTTCTAAGTGCAGCAAGTTGTTTGACAAGCTCCATTCAATATGCAGTAGTGTTAAGTTGATTCTTATTTTTTAAAAAGGAGAGGAGAGTGGGAGGGTTCAAGAGGCACAAGAGCCTCTGAGGGAAACGTAATCAAGCTAAAGTGAGTGCTGTCCTGTCTGTGTGAACACAGAGCTAAGAACAACCAAACTAAGAGGGAGTTAGAGGTATTTAGGAAATCATTCTGCAACAATACATCTACAAAGATGATCTTTTATTTAAGCTTCATTGAAATGATGTAGGGATGCACAATATTATGGGAACAATATTGGTATCTGCAGATATTTGCCCAAAAAGATGATTATCAGCAGATATGATGATTTTTGCCACTATGTAAAGCTAATACTTTATCTGTGCAAAGTGGCCATACATCCCAACTACTGGCTGTAACATTGGCGCAATGTTCAGATGTACTGTAACGGCTAACCTGATCATCAATGAATGTCCACTTTTGTAAATCAAGAGTATAATTTATTTAATAATTAAATGTTGTTTAACTTGCTTCATATCATTTTATAATACAAACTGACCATTACAATGAAAAGTGGAGGCTTCATGCTCTTGAAAAAAATCTTTCTCAATATCAATAACGCTAAAGATTTTGGAAATATTGGCATATCAGCAAAAATTCAATATTGTGCATCTCTTAAATGTTGCATATATTTGACCTTTAAGCTAAGGCCATGATATATTTCTTATTATATTTGACTTGATGTTTTTAAGAGACATCAGTCTTTCATAAGCGTTAGTCTATAAAACATAATAACAAAACCTTCTCACTGTAACACTAAGGCCATAACTCTGTAACATATAGCATAACAACTTCTCCTTCCTGGAACAAGGGGACCTAAAGTCACCAGAAAGGCCAGTAATAGATGAAGGGAGGGGTATGAGTACATGTTTGCAGCCATCTAACTTTACGAGCAGAGTCTGGACATGTTGAAACACTCTGAACAGGAGGTTTTGTTCTGAAAGGCCAGGCTGTTCTCACACACGCTGTGAGCTAATAGCAGCCGCTCACTGTACTAACACCAAGCACATGAGCAAGCAAGGTCAAAAGCCACTTTGCAAACATTTAATCAACATGACATATATAGGCGCACTCATGGCAGATGGTAAACATGGACATGAACAAATACATTCATAATGTTGTGTAATGTAATGTAATTTGAACGTACACATGAAGCAGTGATGCAAAACCCTGTGGTGGGTCTGAGTTTTTCGAAGGTCTCCAGAGATAAACAGTGAAAGTAAATATTTCAAACATCACACTATACACAAAACTGTGCTGCAAGACCAGTCTGATAGAAGATGTTGGAATTCCTGGCACTATATAGTGCAGTTTCCTCTTTAATAAAGGACACACTAATACAAAGGAAATACTCAGATGATTAAATGTACATGGAAGAACATCCAGCATATCAGCAGAGGTCATCTACAGGGCATGCAAGCTCAAACAGCATGCTTCCCTCTCTGTGCTCATGTCTGCAGTTCAAGTTCTTTTTATTCTTCCGTTTGACATCTCTGCCTGCCTCCACAAACTCCATTAAACTCTGATGATTTCTCTCTCTTTGTTCACATCACTGTCTTGTCAGTAACCCAGCTGGAAGCCACATGAACACGTGAACACCGCTAGAAGCTGCAGTCACTTGGATATCTCTGCAGTATACTTGGGATACACTCGCAGTCCTGGCTTCATTTCTGTCTCAACAGATCCATGTTTTCCACCTTCTTAATCTTCCTCCTCCTATCTTTTGACTTCAGCTCTTCCTTGTTCCAGCTGGCAGTTCAGGGATTTGGTAATGAAACAGTTCCATGGCCAGTCCTGTTCCAGTCAGTCTCTGAGCTAATGGGTTTTCAGCAGTGGCATGTACGGATGGGTTGCAAGGGGTTGCCCTGCTTCCCTCTTCCAAAGTCTGACTGAAAACACAGGTACCACTTTAATGATTGGCTATTTCTTTTGTCAGAGGCGGAACTTAAGTTAAAATCATTTCTTTTTTGCTGCTGAAACAAACAGCAAGTGGTTTTCTTTGCATTTTTTACAAAACATAGTAATCTTTCACAAGTCAAAAGTCCGATATCCTGAAAAATCAATTTTCTCTGGTTTTAATGCTGTTAGAAGGGGCTTGGGGAGCAGAAAAACATGACACCTTTCCTAAACTCTCAAGCCCCTTTAAATGCTCTGTTTATACTTCCTGGAGTTTATTATGTAATAGCTATACAGCCTGTGTTTCCTGCTTGTCACAGGCAAACGCCATGACTCCACTCTGCGACCTGTAACCCCTCCTCCTCCCTCTTATTGGGGAATTGTTTGGGTAGCCAACCAGCACAGAGCTCATTGTCACAGCCTCTTGGCCCCCACAGATCAGAACATTTCCAAAAGGAGGGAAAAGAGATGCATCTGATTCTATAAAGAGACAAAAAATCATTTTTCATTCAACTTGAATCATTGCTTAAAAGACACCCATGATATGATGTAAGAGGTCAAACAGATTAGGACATGGGATCCTTAAATCAGAACTGCAAAGTGGTACAGTAAGGCTGTCACCTTCTACTGAATATTCAACTGTCTATTTGAGAATAAAAATATGTACTTGAACTGTAAAATATATTACAAAAGAAATTACACAGTTCTGCAGCACATTAGGGTGCATGGAGCAGTGATCTGACAGTTCAAATGCACAGGCAAAGCAACTCCGAGGAAGTACTTTGGGCTCCACACAGCTGATGGCAAAATAAAAAAACATGACCTGGCTGTGTGTTAATAATGTGAAAGCAGCGGGCCTACTCCTCCATCCACGGCAAATCTGCTGGCCCATTTTTCCACCCTCCACCCAAGTGTCCAGCGGTGCCACATCAAGTGCTCAGCCCTGTATGACCGCATCCTCCTCGACAATGACCAGATGAACTTTATTAAGGACAAGATTTGAGATCTTAAGTGTTTTATAATAAATGTATCCATGGCTTGTCAACAAACCCCTCTCTGCAAACATTCAAAAATCCCTCTTCTTTCTCTGTTGCTTGGTCCATATTTGCTCAAGCAGTCTGTTTTAAAAATTTCCCCAAATGATGTCATGGAAACACTCCCAAAACTGTGTGTTTGTGCAGCCGACAGGAACGTCCAGTGGATGTTTGGACATGTCCATTCAGCCACAGCAATTATTAGAGCGTAGTGCCAAAAAGCCAGAGCCACATCCACTCCATGAGAGGGGCATGGTCAGTCATATCCCATAAGGCTTGGACAGGCATGATAAATTTCATGACCTGAACAGACTTTTAGGCAAGCAACATAAAAATAAGTACTTTGTGGAAACGTGGGGCCAGATTTAATTTGTTGAACAATATAATCATTACCATGTCATGAGACTGCCAACACTGCTCCAACTTTGCCTAAAGGCCAAGCTAATGAGGAGCTAACAACCTCCTACAAAATGCAAATGAGTACAGTATCTGAGATGGCTTACAGATATATGCACAAGTTCTGAGACTTGGTATTAGCACTGACACCTGCGAGTGGTATTGGTGAATATCATGCAGTTTAAAGTGTTTTGTGTGGTAACTTTGTACATTTTCTGTTAGAGGACTTGAGAATTTATCTGACAAGGTTAATAGGATGCCATGCTTTTGAGCTACTTTTGGACCCTAAATCAATACACAGGAGTTTATAAGATTCTTTAGATACTTTACTGTTAGCAGTAAATGTACATATCACATATTTTTTGTGCCATTCTGTCCGAGTGCCCCATTGGGTCATCCTTTATTAAGAAAGTCTGGACTGCTCCTGGAGTTCAGACAGACTCTCTCCCTGGATGAAGATGCTGACTTATAGAAAAGTTATCCTGAGGTCATCTTCTCAACAAAAAAAAAAAAAAAAGGCTGATCAATGCTCCAAAACAGATTTGATTTCTGCCGATGGAAGTATAAAATTTTGAGTGTATTTCTGACTTCAAATGATCCATACAAACTTTCTGAGAGACCCAGTTAATCTCTTTAAGAGCTGAGTCAAGTTTGCCGTGTGATTTTTGTAGACCTGGCCAAGCGCCCAGTGGGCCCTGTGTCATGCCTCTTTGCAGCCTGGCAGGCTTCTGTATTGAGTGATGAGTCAGACATGTGGGCAGGGTCAGGGAGGGTCACGACTATAAAGAGCAGAACAGGAACAGCAGTTATGTTGGCAACTCCGGACGAGTCGAAGGAACACAGTCAGCTGCTGGAGCCAGCAATCTAATCGCTCTTATTTTGAAGTTGTAACTGTTTTGATGATTTCATACTGACTAATGTTCTTTGTGCTTGGGAAGTGTCTGCATGACAAATCACAAGATGATGTAGAGCCCTTTAAACTCGTTCTGCCCTGATAGTCCAATTTTATAGCTCATGTGATGACCATGTAGTTTGTGTCAATTGTAGCATTATCCGGACAAAACAGTGTTCATGTGTAAGTATGGTGATTTCAAAAATCTTCTCTGATGCTTTTCAACAGTAAGCCACAACATTCATTTTAATGAAAAACATCAACTGTTTCTTCAGTATGTTCATATGTCTTTCCCTAGCATTAGAACTGACAGCCATTAAAATAGTAAATGACACATTTAATGTAAGTAATTTTGTTCTGTATTTGTAGGTCATATCAAGATCAGTGTGGATTTAAGTCTGTTTCATAACTAGCTAAAACATCCTCACTAAAGCTTTAAGCTTTTTTAATATACGTACATTCTCAGAGGGAAAGCAGTGCTCATTAAGTTAATCCTGGTATATTTTACTTGGAGCACTGGTTCCTAACTCTTCCCATCTGTAACGCCATAAAGAAGAAAAACTGCTTGTCTGCAAGCCCGCCCACACTCTTGTCTGAGCCCCTGAAAGAATTTGCACATGAACTCTCATAATATCAATATGTTGGAAATACCGGTGACTTCATGGCTGTAGGCTTTATGAAGTGGCTGGCCTGGTTTGAATGTGGCCTGTGGCTCCTTTATCCCATGTCATTCCACTCTATCTCTCCAACATTTAAGTCTATCTGCTGCCCTGTGACCCAAATAAAGGCATTAAAATTCCAAAAATAAAACAAGAAAGGCATTAATGATATCATCAAGCGCATGTTGTGTAAGGAGTTAGAACATTCACCCTCTGGGCAGCTTTGGAGTCCAACCAAAGTGTTCAGGTCTAAGCATGACTGAAAACGTCAAACATTGTTGTGCTATCTATAAAATGTAATGGTCAGGTATGTTCAAATCATTGATATCACAAAAATAAAGATTGTACCATCTCAGGGGGACGTGGGTTATACTTTTTAAATAGGCAACAACAAATAAATGTGTTCTGCTTCTAGAATGACTTGTGAGTATTTAGGCTGAAAACAATAAGAAACCACAGTCTCAGTTTTTGATAGACTGTGTCTTTGATAAACTTCATGAGCCCCTACACGATTCTGGTCCCCAGAAAGCTTTCCCTTTCATCCCCTCTTATGGGCGGCCTTGCTTTTCTGTGAAGCCTTGTCATAAGCTGCCTTTATCACGAAAATATAATAAATAGTAAACCCAACAACAGATGGACTGTTTCACATATCCATGGAAAATATTTCATATCCATTTGTTCAAAATACTATGAATGATGCTTGAAAACGGAGGAACCTTTCAAGAAATGGATGGTTGAACAAAAGGTCTGTGTGTCACAGGCCTGTCAGGGGTTTGTAGTCAACTCTTGCTTTCAGCCGAACTAAGCCACACCTGTAATAACACCCTGTGTCTCCTCAGGATGCTGATTGTTCTGGTCATTTTCTGACAGGTAACAAGTGTTTCAGCTTGAAGCTTTGCAAGATAGATTTGCTCAGTGACAGACATGGAATCTGGAAAATCTATCCGCTTTCCAAAGTAACAAGCTGTGGTTCTCAAAAAAGTTGAATTATCATATCATATCCTTTTCCAACCTTTTAACACCCTCACCTGTGGTCTACATGAAATGTCTGTGCCTTTGTCAAAATAAAATTCATATCAATCACCCAAGGACGTTTCTAACATATTGTATAATATTTTATTGGTATTTGATGTTAAAAAAAATTCCTCCCGAGCCTGTACTGCTCTTCCAAAGGATGTGCAGGCATGAGTACAGTGTGACTGTGGGTGGAGATCTATTAGTGGAGATCCACTAAATGAAGAGAGGCTATTAATATATAACTCTGTGATGTCACTATGAGCCCAGGTCCTGAAATGGCCGTTAGATGATCATGATTTCAGACAAAGCTGGACCATAAAAGGAGAACTAGATTGGCTTTTTTTTCCCATTTTGTGAGACAGAAACTTGGGAAACACAAATACATATATGTGTATAAACACTACTTAAAGTTCTTTTTTTAACGCCATTCCCTCATTACATGATTTATTTGATGGCTAAAATCAAAACAACAATGCTCACGTGTATAATTTTAACTGGTCAATTGCTTGACCATGTTGCCTTGGTTTTACAGCTTATGTATATATTTATTCTGGAAAAACTGCTTCTTTTTTATTGTTGGGATGTTATTGTACACTGTACTTCTTCTTCACTCTCTTCTCTTATTACCTTTATTATTTTATCATCTCAAAAGCCTCCTGTGGACAAGTGTTGCGAATTAGCACCTGTGCTAAAACACTCAAACAATGCATCTGGTTTGTCCAATGTAATTGTGATGTCCACATCAAATAAAAAAAAAAAAAAATGATAAAAAAAAAAATAAAAAAATAAAAAATCAGTTGAAGTCCTTTAACACATCATAGAGGCAGAGATGTTTGCAGAGCTTGACAAGCTTTTTCTTTTGTCTCATTGTTCTGCGTTAAAGCAACAACTTCCATCTTCTTTTTTTATTCTGATCTTGCCGTGCTGTTTGATTTGTTACATCCGCCATGGAGGTTGTGTTGTTTTCTCAGCGTTTCTGTCTGTCTGTTTGCAAGATAACTTGGAAAATTAAGAATGGATTTTGATTACATTTTTGGGAAATGTTGCTAATGGCACAAAGAAGAAATGATATAATTTTTCTGAATCAAGATGTGGATCTAGGAATTTTTAAAAGACTTGTTGGCACTGCAAGATAAGGCAGTTTTCAACATTTTCCTTAATGACTCAAAAAGTTTTCAACGGATTTATATGGCATTTTCAGAGAAAGTTGGTCATGGCACAAGGAAGAAGTGATTAGATTTTGGTGGTGATCTGGCCCTGGGTGTGGATCCAGGAATTTTTTAAGAATTTGTTAACAGTGCAGATTTCCAATAACCTGACACACAAGACCTCAGGGAAAGTGTTTGGGAATAGGCAAAACTTTTCAAAAGCAAACCCAGGAGGTGATTGGATGATCATTCTGTCAATCCTTCATTAAGGGCCAATCAGATAATGTAGTAGGCGGGCGCTACTGCCCCAGAGTAAAGGAGAACGTGAGCCACTACGTAGAGCAAACACTTGGCAAAACATGTCAGAGGTGGAGCAAAATATCTTTTCAATACAGAAACTTGTAGTGTTGATATTTGCTTTTCATTTTATCAAGAAATGCAGTCCAGATGTGATGTTACAGCTTCTAAAGCACTTCCTTGTCTTGCTTGTAGCCTCCACCCTCTTATGCTCCAAAGGACCCTGACTGGGCCGTCCCACTACGGGAAGCTCACAATCCTCGTAGATTGGGGCTTGGCAAGATGAATCTGCCAGATTAAAGAGAAACAGGCTGATCCATCTGTATTGCAAACTAAGATTTCCACTAGTTTTACAATAACTCACCAGACAATGTTTGAAATTCCTTGACAGAGGTTTGTGCCCTCTGAGCACTTCCGGTTTACAGCTGTGACTGTCGCATCTATAGAGCGCTCTGTGCCCTTATTGGTCAATGTCTTAAATGTAACAGAAAAAATCATGGGAGGCATGTCAAAAATCAAATAGCAAGGCTTAGGGGCAGGAAGTTGTTTTGAATTCCAGATGGGGTCTTGATTGTGCTTCATTATGGGTAGACAAGATTAAAGAATATTTTTTCAAAGTGACAAGTCCAAAAACCCTCACACTGTCTGGCTGTGTTATTGTGGTGCTTATATCTTGCAGTCTGATCCCAGCATTATGTGAACTTCCTGGTGTAGAGATATTATTTCTCCTTTAGAAAAGAGCAGAAAACAAAAAAACAAAACAAGCAGAAGTAAGTAGGTGGGGAGTGACATTATGCTGCATGAGGACGCTGCAGTTCTGTAGAAAAAAACTGCATAGTTGGTCCAACAGGTCACATGACCCCTCAGTTGGACTGGGGAAGGGACGGTCTTCTCCAGTCCATGGCTTGTTTCTAACTCCAATTACACTGACTGCAGGGTTTTGACATTTCAGCCAAGATGAAACATTTTCACTCTGGACTTTAACCTTAATGCATCTTTACTCTTATTGTCTTTGACATCACCTGAGGCACGGCACCTGTGCTGGGCTGGCTATATATCTGTCTCTATGGCACTGTGCAGCAGTGAAATATGGCTGTTTACGACGGTGTGGTTGGGTTGGAATTACACACCGCGATGTTAGCCTCAACTGCTTTGCCACTTCTTAAGAGGTCCCTGGGTGATTTTACCAGGACTGGGCTGCTTTAATGAGTGGCTGCAGTGTAACGGCTATATGGTTGAAGGTCCAATGGCTGAAATTACTCATGGCTATTACGCACTGAAAGCATGTCCTCTACAGTGCAGTAAAAGGGGTTACTGCACGTATGAATGGCTCCCTTTGTGCTGTATGTTTGTTTTCTAGATGATTTTAAGAGCTATCAGATACATGAGTGTGGCTTTCATTGGGTAAGGTCAAGTATCAAACCAATATCACTCCTTTCTCCTCGTTACCCTGGGGGATTCGAGTGTCTTACACTTTCATTTTTCCTTTCATTTGTGTCGTGCATGTTTCTTTCTCTCTTGTCACAGTGTGCAAAGTTGCATGTGGTGAACCAAAACAGCCTGTCTGAATGTTTGCTTGTCTCCTGGTTTGTTTGTGTAATCAGCATGGTAGCGTGGTAGCTGTTGTGTCTTATCAGATTTTTGGGTGGATGGAGATGAAAGCTGACCCCCCAGTCCCCTCTGAGCCAGCAGACCGTAGACTAGTGGAGATGTGGCCCGTTGCTAAAAGAGGCTGGGAGTCTCATTGGAATAAGGCTTTCCAAAGTGCTTAGTGCAAGATTAATATTGAAACAAGAAAACAACTGCTGATGTAAAATGGTTTCTCATTGTGAGGGAGATTTGCAGTGGCATTGCATGCACTGCTGCAAGTTTCTGGGAGGTGGCGGTGGTGAGGGTCTCAGGAGGCAACACACAACATACAAACAATGCTGCAGTTGCCCATATTTTTTGAACAAACTTAAATCACTACTGACTTATCTCCTGTGGGTGCATTTCTTCAGTTAAATATCTATATAGTGATCCAGTGTATTTTGCTTTGTTAACTTAATTTTAAGAGGTTACATTTGATAATCTTATCTTTTGTGTGTTATCTTTCAGTCATCATATCCTATTTTGTTCTTCCAGATCATTTTTTAGCATCTTAAATCCATCCTTCATCTTTTATGCCTCCACACCAGGAAAAGCAAGGGCTTGAGGTTCATGTTTAAGGTTGTCCATACAAACAGGGGTTACAAGTCAAAGACAAAGGTCATGAAACTCGTGTTCATTACTGGTGTGTGGATCCAACATCTCAAAAATACTTAAACTCTGCACAGGTGTGCATTCTAAGTCAAAGCTGATCCTGAGTTGGAAACCCAAGAGGCTGAAAAACAAAGTCAATTCAAAAGTGCCAAAAGTTGCAGTTACTCAAGTGTCCACTTAAAGCTGGCTGCAGGACACAGACTTTATTTTATTGAGTGCAGGGCAAGAAGATTTTTACAACCTAAATAAAGATATTTACACCCAAGAAGCTTCAGTCCAAATATGTAATATATTTAAAGGCTCTCAACATGTAGGGGTTGATTTTTTCCAATGCCATTCCTGTTTTATCCTATTAGATATTTCAAGATTTGGATATTTAGGGACATGACTGACACTGATATAGGCCTACACAGTGTTGCTATTGGTCGAACAGACTTTGAGTCCCACCTTGTGTAGTTTATATGAAGGATGGAGCTGTGCATCCAGGTGCTTGTAGAGATTTATTTTCTACGAGTATTGACTCTAGATTGTAAAATCAGGCTATTACTGATGTATAAAATTTGTATTATTTCTATGAATAATGAAAGCTGGGTAAACCATTTATTTTGGGTTAAACCGTGTGCATGAATTTGGAGTAGAGGGTTCCGGTTATATAAAGTGGTACAGGAATGACATAGTTTAGCCAGCCAGTTAGTAACGCACTGGTTCTCTTGACTAAGAGCCTAGGGGTTTTTCTTTGTGGTCTTGAGTCATTGGGGATAATAATAAAGGATAAAAGCAGCGAAAACAAAACAGAAGGGTGAAAACAACAAGTTCAATCAAAACAAATTCTGAAAATTTGAACTGTTATAATCTTAAAGCATTAAAAGAATCAATGAGCCAGACTTTGGACGGAAAAAGAGAAATGAGTTCTTAATGGAGAAACAGAAGGAAGAGAAAATGATCTATGACTAGGCAGAGTTATTCACTTAACATGCGCATACACTTACAGGTAATCACGCTCTCTGATTATCTTGTACCCAGGAGGCGTTGATACTCATCATTAGGGCTATTCCGACAGTCTATTTCTATTTCCATCTACAGGCTGGAGGATGTCTACAATATCAAGTTTGGCTCATCATTAGCCCATTATAGGCCTACACACAGAAGAGCATGTTTCATTTCCATGCTACTCCGGGCTAATGAACAGGTATCGATTTATCCAACAATCGCAGAGGCTGAAATGAGCTGAATTAATTTGGTGTAAGTGACTCAGTCCTGCCAACAAACTGTTTCTGCTTCAGCTTTCATCCTCACATTGTCTCTCTTCCTAACACACACACCAACACCCACAAAACACACACTCAGACATTTTCTTTCTCACTCCTCTTTTTATCCCTGAGGCTGCATAAGCAAATCCTAACATTAGCAAATCAAAGTTAAGTTAAGGCACAGTGTAATTATGTACCTGGTTTCTCTATAGGAGGCCAACATATCCAGCAATCACTGCTTAGTTCTTCCTCCAAACACTGAAGACAAAGTGCTCAAATTCCTCCACATGGAGAGAGAAATACAAATATAACTTTGAGTAATTGGACAAAAATTCAATGTGGTTCAAGGACATTAACTTCAGACTTTGCTAGTGGTTTGACAGATGAGCTAAACATGCTTCAACAATGCACTCTGGTGGACAGTTTGGTGTACTGAGCTCTGCTAGAGGCCCACTGAAAGCTTGAATTTTTAAGAATGTTAAAGTAAATACATAATGTTACTCCACTGAATAAAATGTAATTAATGCTGTGTATAAATTTCACTCATACAGGCTAAATTAGGCCCCTTTGTTTGAAACTGACTGGCACTTTTCAAGCATCCCTCTTCTTTCTCTATTTTGATTTTAAGTAGTTTGTGACCCACCTTCAAGGTCAATTTTCTTTGGACATTTCAAAATTTTGTTGTATAAAAGCTGTTAAATTATCTGTATTTTTTATTTTCTAACCAAAAAAAAAAAAAAGCATAGACATTAAGGAAATGGGCCTACTGTCCTTAAAGCTGCCAGAAAGGTTCTTTTTTTCAATATGGCATAATATTGTGTTAGTAGGGGGAATTTCTGGTAACTTTTTCATGGGAAGTTAAGAAACTTGTTGTTTTAGCCAAGATTATGCTAAAATACTGTATATTTTTTCCAAAACTATAAACTAACCTTCCGTTTTGTAAATTCCAGGTTTATTCCCCTAAATTAACTTTAATTCCCAAGGAAAGTTTCCAACTTTGGAAATTCATTGAATTTTGCAACCCTCATTCTATATTAAATGATAGTTTAGTTATTTTTTCAGTGCTGGCATTCAGTGATGATGAGGTTAGCACTATGGTGCATTTAAACATTGTGTTGATATAACAGCTCACATACAGATACATACTAAGGTCAATATGTAGCACCAACATTTTGGCTGTAAGTATCGGCAGAAATTGTATTGTCTGCCAATAACCATGTATATTCACCTTTTTAAGCTTTTATCTGCCTCTACCAACATTGAGGAGATTACATATTTTATACTAAAAATAAGTCAAGATATAGAGAAAACAACCACTGTTACCACTATCACATCAAAATAGAGTAAAATTGAATAGATGGAGATTTATGAATGCAAAGATGTATGTCTATCAAAGAGTTTTTGCTACACAAAGCTGCAATAACAGTTTGTCATCATCATACCTTAATTCCACAAGGATGCAACATTTGTGTCAAATCACAGTGCAATTTAGTTTTGCAGTAACTCCAGAAGCCATGACATGATGCTTGTTTCACACTGAAACAAAAGCTGACACACACAAACCGTGCTAGCCTCCCCCACTGAATCCAGATGCCCCCTCTAACAATATTGGGCCTCTAATACTTCTAGAGACAGAGCAAATGGGGGGCCATAATTCAGTTTCCATGACGTTTACAGCGGAGACAAAACATCATATGGGGGTAAATACTATGTCTTGAAACGGCAGCATGAACGAGGCTGTACTCACCTTTTAAGGACAATTTGTGAATCAAACCATGTCTAAGAGTGAAAGTGCATGTGAGTGAGATGTGAGAGCATGCATAAGTGCCTCCATGTCATTTCAATATGCGGGCAGGACTTGTGTCTGCAGTCTAATAGAGCTGCATTGACTCTTCCCAGAGGCCTGCGTGGTCTTTTGACTCAGACTGGAGCTGGTACATGGGAGCAGGGGATGCTGTGAGGTGGGGAACAGTTACACTCAGTGACTGACACAGTTTGGACGGTCGTGCATGGGAATTTCCTCTAAGAAAATCAGAGTATTTTATATGAACCTGCCATCAGAGACTATTTAGGCTTTTGACTCTGTCATATTGCTTGTTTCCAATGGTTTTCCTCAGCACTACACATGAAACAAATGGCTGCTCCTCAGTATACAATTTGTGTGCAAGTGCAAACAGTGATTTCACATGGAGTGTGTCAGGCAGCAGTGTGGGCTATGCATTGAAAAGGTGAATTTCATTTTACAGACATAAGCTCTTTATGATAACTTCTATGGATTAATTGTTAATTTTAGGACTGTTCTCTCTACCAAATAAAAGCATAAAAAGCCCGAAAATGATCTGTTAGGTAACAAAACTATAAGAAAAAAGTAGAAAATGGTGTTTACAAAGAAACACTTGCATCTTCTTCAGCCAAAAATCATACCTCTGCCCTGTGTCTGTGATACACCAAAAGGACAGTCTTCGTGCCAGCCAGCACAACTGTGTCAGAGTGGAAAACCCAACTCAATACTCCACTGGAAATATAGTATTTTAGGCTTTATTGGAGTAGAGCAGGTAAGTGGTAAGCCACTGCAAAAGAACAATAATTCAAACCCCATTTCCAATGAAGTTGGGAGGTGTGTAAAACACAAATAAATACAGAAAAACTGACCCTTATTTAATTGAACACACTACAAAGACAAGATATTTAATGTTCAAACTGATACATTTCATTATTTTCCTCAAATATTCACTCGTTCTGAATTTGATACCTGCAACACGTTTCAAAAAAGCTGGGACAGGCATATCTTTACCACTGTGTTACATCACCTTTAATTTTAACACTCAGTAAGTGTTTGGTCACTGAGGACACTAACTTTTGAGGATTAGTTGGCAGAATTGTTTCCCAGTCTTGTAGGTCTGTGAGAACCAAACCAAACTGAAAACTTGGACCAAAAAACTAGGCACATACAGTATACAGCACAACTGTAGGCTAACTGTATTGTTGCATCTCTAATTTACATGTATTCAATATAATGATATACTATAAAAACATGTCTGTTTTGATATTTCTTTCAAGAGCATATCCAGAAGGATGGGTTAACCAGGTTTAAAGCTATCTTATAAGTGATGCACCAAATGTGAATATCAAGGCCGATATTGACGTTTACCAGAACAATTTAGGCAAATGATTTCCCCATAATGCAAGTATTTATTCTTCCATCTGATCATAAAAAAAACAGTTCGAACAACAGGCAAGTTTTACTGCCCTAAATAAAACATCTTCTCCAAAGCAGTTAGGTGCTGAGATGTCAGCACCAAACTGGAATGACACAACAAATAAACATCTGAAAACTAATAACTGTCCATCTCGTATTTATTTGCTGATGGACAATTTTTGTTAAAAGGGCTGATGTAAGCCAATTTCGATGTTGAGCTGATGTTTATGTGCATCTCAACAGCAGCTAGTCTGGCTTAACTACTGGGAGTCCCACTGACAGAGGTTAAATACCTGTTGAGGCCTAATAAATACTGTTCACTGTAAAAACTGAAAATGTATTTCTTTTTAAACCTTGACTAATTATCTTTTTTCTTGCATCAGTTAAGCTCTCAAAATGTGAACAACAATCCTACAAACCATTTAAGGTATGCAGAATTATACTGTTCTTAACAATGAAACTATCTAGAACGAATTATTTAAGTAAAATTCATCACCAGATCATTACTCATCTTAAACATAGAGAAAACTAAGTTCAATTACATTTTTGACCAGTAGGGGGCAGCACCAGTCAATTTAACCTTGGATGACTTTAATCAGAGTCCAGACAGATTTTCAAGATACCGCTCTAATGGATCAGAGACAACTGAGCATAAAAATAAACGTAAGAGAAACTGACAGAGAGAGGAGGAATGAGAGTTCACCGGGATTCTTATTTGAGGAATCAAACTACATGAAGCAACAGAGCAAAGTATTATTGGATCCATGTTATAAGAAAGAAAGAAAGAAAGAAGAAAGAAAGAAAGAAAGATGGTTGAGGATACAGAGCCATGTTTCTGTCTCCTCTTCCCTCCACATGTCCACATGCCGAGGAGGGCATGGATGTCTGAGGTTAGAGGTCGGGGGGAGGTGGAGGGGACGTTGATGTGTGGCAGGCAGACAGGGGCAGGCAGGGGCAGAGCCAAGAGAGTAAACTATGCCCCAGAGCACAGACGGGTGGAGTGGACCGTGATCCTCTGGTGTGGTACGACCACCTGTTTGCCTGTCTGTCTGTCTGTCTGCCTGATCCAGGACGGCATGAGCTGTGGCTTAAGGCTGACAGCTTGAGTGTAACTTATAAACCAGTCAAGGATTTCATTATTGATGAAAAAAAAAAGCATATATTATATGCATCACGTTTTAATCAACTTACCACAAATATCCTTTGTATTTGTTTTTGTATTCAGGGGCCCCCTGAATACAAAAACAAAGGGTTTGGTACTATGATTTTACAGACAATGAATTCAAGCCTAAACTAATACTTGATGCCTTTTAATTATTTGATGGAAAGACTAGTATTCCAAAATGTTTATTTTTTTTTTTTAAATAATGCGTCTAGATAAAAAAATCAAATTACTCCACAAAAAAACAAATGTAACCCTGTGTCACCTTATTTGATGGTCTGTTTTATATTGCAGATTCAACATGAATTCTTCCGTTGATATCTTCTTACAGCAATCAGGACCTGCTTCAAATTGGAAGTACAATGACCGCAGCTGCTTTGAGGGCAATTACTGACCTACCAAAGACAATCAAAGGTACTGTATTCTGATTATTTTAATGCACAATGCATGGAAGTTGTATTCTGCAAGACACCCTTTTGCAAGATCATAGATTGTGCTTCTTTCTACACCTTTTCTTTTTTTTACTCACCTTCTTGTTGTAGTCTTGACACTTTGCCAACCTGAACAGAGTCTAGTTTCAATACCCATCCTTTCCTAAAAGCAGCTTAAACATGGACAAACAAATGAAAACAATGGCATTGTGTCCACCCTGATCTGCATGTAAGTGCAAACATACAGTACAACTGACTGACAAACACACTGAGGCATCCACATACCCAGACAAGCCCACAGAGAGAGTGCAGAGGCCTGTGTGAGTGTTGAGTAAAGAGGTCAGAGGTCAGACTCACCGCTGCTATAGAGGGCACACAGGAGGACCGCTCACACCCCTCGTCATGAACACACACACATACACACAAACACCAATAAGGCAGACTAACTGTGTGCATTTCGAATGAAGGCATACCGGATAGACATTTTAAGACAAGTTAAAATCAACACTGACAAAAAGGGAGACACTTAAAAAGTTTATTGTACAGGTAATTTTAGTGACTGAACAGCAGAATAAAACGCATAGGGTTATATTGTTTACATCAGTTTTGACCCCTGCCACGAATTAACAGCTGAGAGACGGTTCCAACTAGTTTAAGAAATCCATGTGATTTATTTTCATGCTGAAGAATTCCCTTATCAATGCCTCATACTTAGTTCTGTCTGCCTTGAAAAACAAGGTTTTCACATTCTCAAAAATGTTGATTTGAAAAGTTTCAATTAGAAGTTTGATAGTGACTTTTAAACAGCTTGTAATAAATTATTGCTTACAAAAGATGTTTTTTGTCAGTTTGTTTAAAACATCTAATGGGCAATTATATCAATCCATCCATTATCTATTCCACTTATCCCTTTCAGGGTCATGAGGCGCTGGATCCTATCCCAGCCGACATCTGGTGAGAGTAAATATTAACAATTAACAAACAAATATTGCTTGGCCCACTGGTTGACTCTGTAATATATTACCAATTACTTTTTACTCAATTAAAAAGTAATTACATCACTTAATCTGTGACATTTTCTCCATAGTAATTAGTTATTTTACTTGTAATTTACTTGTTACTTTTCCCTAAAGTTTTATAAAGGAAAGCAGTGTTCTCAGCATCTTTCAAAGACACAAACCTAATATCAAAATAAGTATGCAAAGCCTTGAAGTACTCACTCTTTTCTATTAATCTTCCATACACTTCATCTAGTGTACATCATTTCATCATCTGTACATATCAGAGCATTAACAGCCCACCTAGGAACAAAACTAACCACGTAACAAAGCTTGACTTTGATTGATGCTTGCATTAGTATTACTTTTTATAATTTAAGTTCTTTACTTTACAGCTTACACTGAAAACATACACAACATACAGTCCCCTCCAAAAGTTTTAGAACAACAAGGCCAATTCCTTTGTTTTTGCTGTTCACTGAAGACATTTAGGTGTAAGATCAAAAGATGAACATGAGACAAGAGTTCAGAATTTCAGCTTTTGTTTCCTGGTATTTACATCTAGATCTGTTAAACAGTTCAGGACATGCCACCCTTTGTTTGAACTCACCAATTTTTCAAGTGAGAAAAACTATTGGAGCATGTGACTAACAGGGGTTTCTTGTTGCCCAGGTGTTGCCTTTTAGGTAGATTTTTCAAATATTAAATAGCTCTGCATGACTAGTCTAGGTTTTAGCCTTGGGTTTAACCCAGGGGTGTCCAAACTAAGGACAACTAAGCCACTTGCTGCACCTCACTTTTAGTGTATTTAAGTTAAAGTTTTAGTCAAGGGGCCCTTGTAACCCCGGGCTATCTCTGGATTCACACCTAGTGAGGGTGAGAATGACCTTCTGAGCAGCAGAGATGGGAGACACTGGCGGCTTAATCTTCATTGTCAAACACAAAACAAGAGTAAACTGTAAGAATGTTGGTGCTTGAAGATGAATATTGCAATACTTTGTAAATGAGACCTTTTGAAAAGTAAATATGGCAGAAAATGTTCATGATTGATGGTATTTGCTGCTGTGATCAAAATGTCTATTCTGTTTCAGGGGCCAATTCAAAATGGGCAGCAGGCCGCATTTGGCCCCCGGGCCATAGTTTGGACACCCCTGGTTTAAGCTATAGAGACAGCATTTCTTGTTAAAGAGGATAAATCAACATGAAGACCAGAGAGCTGTCTATGGGAGAAAAGCAAGCCACATTGAAACTGAGAAAAGAAGGAAAATCGATCAGAACCATTGGACAAACATTAGGCACAGCCAGCACAACGATTTGGAATGTCCTGAAGAAGAAAGAAACTACTGGTGTACTCACCGACAGTCACTGAACATGTCGGCCAAGGAAAACAACAGCAGCTGATCACAGAAATATTGTGAGAGCTGTGAAGAATCCCCCAAACACATCAGTAAGTGACATCACCAACAACCTCCCAGTGCAGTGGTGAAGGTATCACAACCCACTGTTCGAAGAAGACTCCGAGAGCAGAAATATAGAGGCCATACCACAAGATGCAAACCAATCATCAGCAGCAAGCATCAGAAGGCCAGATTGGAATTTGGAAAGAAAAACAGAGATGAGTCACAGAACTTCTGGAGCACAATCTTATGGACCGATGAGACCAAGATTAATCTCCATCAAAGTGAAGGAAAGGCCAAAGTGTGGAGAAAGAAAGGAACTGCTTATGATCTGAAGCAAACAAGCTAATTTGTGAAACATGGTGGGGGTAATCTCATGGCTCAGGCTTGCATGGCTGCCTCTGGAACAGGTTCACTAATATTTATTGAGGATGTAACTAATGATGGTAGCAGCAGAATGAATTCTGAAGTGTACAGAAAACATTTTTTCTGCCAATTTACGAAGAACTGTATCCAAACTAATCAGGAGGAGGTTTATCATGCAGCAGGACAATGACCCAAAGCACACTGCAAACACTGGCCAAGTCAATCACCTGACCTTGACCCAGTAGAGCAACAATTTACCTCCTGAAGAGGAGGCGGAAGGCAGAGCCCTCCCGAAACTAACAAGAACTGAAAGAAGCTGCAGTAAAAGCCTGGAATAGCATCACAAATGAAGAATGCAACAGTTTTGTGATGTTGATAGGTGCAGGCTTCAGGCAGTTATTGAAAGAAAGGGTTATGCCACCAAATATCAAATGTTATTTACTTTAAGATTATCTGTTCCTTTACTTTTGCTCACCTAAAAATGTTGTGGTCTAATACAAAAGGTGGCATGTCCTGAGTTGTTTAACACATCTAGATGTAAATACCAGGAAATAAAAGCTGAAATTCTGAACTCCTGTCTCATGTTCATCTTTTGATCTTAAATCTAAATGTCTTCAGTGAACAACAAAAACAAAGGAATTGGCCTTGTTGTTCCAATACTTTTGGAGGGGACTGTATATAAATGCACGTATAGAATATATACTGTATAACAGAAGTATAAGTAAAAGTGTTTGGCAGTAAATAGTTACTACTTACTAAGTTAACAGTTACTGTAAAACACTGATACCACCTATGCAAAAATATAAAGTTTGTTTTTTTCTAATTTCTTTTGTACTTTGGGTTTCTAAAAAAAAAAAGTAATCAAGTATTAGGCCTTGACATTACCATTTAGGGTATTCTACTACTATCAAATGTCAAAACATGTCAAATTTGATCCCAACAGTATGAAAGGGTTAAATTCAGAAACAGAAAGTTGGACTGTGCAGGAGAAAAGAGGCAAAGGGAGCTATTACCCAGATGAAGGCAGTCACATGGTAGCACTGACAAACACAAGGCTGAAATGGCTTTCTTGGCAGAATTCCCAGCCATGTTTGTCATGATTAGGATTATACATCTATCAGCCACAGGTGGAATCTGGACACACATGTCAGTCACTGAATATATTAGGTTGATGTCTGCCTTTGAGAGGTGTGGACAGGAGCAAGTAAGTTTGTCCAAAGAGTGCAGGGTCATTGACGTTTTAAAAATAAAATGGTCCCGTTCTGGTATTTTCTGCCTGTTTGAAGTAAGTCTTTGTTTTTCTGAATTTGGTAGGCTTTTTTAGAAGATATAGTTGGAGCGTCCTTTGCATCTCCAGACTGTCCTTTAGCAGGTTTGGACATATTGTTTAATGTGCTCTTCTACTCTTCGCTCAGTGCCACGTTTTGTCAGTAGTAAACAGCAGAACAGCTGATTGATTTAAAGCTATTACAAATTACAAGTTCTAATCACTAGCAAGTTTTTGCAAATTAATCTATGTACCTGCTGATGCTTTAGCTTCTTTTAATTGTGTTTCCCGTAAGTTTGACATATTATTAGCAATTATCAATGGGCTTGGTTAAGAACTGGCTCCAAGTTGGATCTCATTCGAAATTTCCGAGATTTGTGGATTCAATAAGACAAGCAAGTCTCTGTTCCGCTTTCCATTTCCAAACAGCAACATAAATCTGTCAGGATATGACCTCAGCTACACTACTGCTGTCCAAGCAAAGTGTTCTCGCTATTTTAACAAATTCATGGAAAAAAACTCCTGGATCCACATCAGGATTTGGATCACCACCAAAATGGACTCACGTCTTCCTTGTGCCATGACCAAGATTTCCTGAAACTGCAATAACAATCCATTGAAAACCCTAATTAGAAAACCTTGAATTATTCGCAACAATGTGGCTGCCTTATCATGCACTTTTGGTTGATTCTGGTTTACATTTTAGTTCTGCCATATCACGCAATGTTAAAAAAAATCCTTTAAAAAATCCTGGATCCACATCTGCAAACCACCACCAAAATTTAATCACTTCTTCCTTGTGCCACAACTAACATTCCTTGAAAATTTCATCAAAAGCCATTCATAACCTTGACTAAAGAACAAAATAACCTTACAAACACCAGGAAAAATTAACCCCCTTTGGTGGAGGTAATAATCAGTCCTTACTCTCAAAATCTCTGACAGTCTGCTTCTTCATAGTTCTTTAAATACAAAGTTAAATACATACTACAGTGATAAAGAAATTAGGTCTATCTATCTCATAATCATAATTTAAACAGTTTACAAACTCCCCAGAAAGCAAATTTTTCATGAAGCTACAGTACTGAGATGCTTACATTTTCAGGATCAGAGTCAGTACACCCCTAAATTGTTCAAATCTATCATGATTTTCTTTCTAAAGGTAGGCAAACTAGCAACTAGTAAGCAAGCTAAACCATTTACGCATGCACTAGGGGTAGGATGATTCACATACTGAATTACCTCAAAACCCCATCCCCACTGTTGGTATGTCCGGTATGTTTTGTATATATCTGCATTCCTGGATTGGATAAATGATATTTAAATAAGTGTGTGGTCAATATCAGAATAAAATTTTTAAAGTTATCAAAGTGGGGTGTTGGGGGACTTCCCCTCTATTCTACAGCTCTTCCGTGCAGAGGCCACATTCCCAGTACCACTCAGGGGGCTCCAGTGAGCTAGCCACGACACCAAACCCACCCGGAATTCTAGGAACGTTTTCCCTGTGGTTTCAGGTTACCGCATACACACAGTGAGCACAGATCATAGGCACACACACACACCACCCTGCACAGTAGTGTACTGTACTTTTGTTGTTTGTATAACGTTGGTTTTGTTAGCTTTCCCTCTCTCCTCCCATGCCTGTCATTCATCTTAATTTTAAACTCACATACTTATCCATTGGCTTGGGCAGCAGCTTGGACTTCAACTTGAACTTGCAGTTGGAATCCGACCAGACGTCTTGTTTCAGAATCTCACTCTGATGGTAAATACCACACGCTGAAAGCTTAAACTCTAAAACACATTCACACCAAAACTCTACAGGGAATGTCTCCGCTCACTTTGGCCCTAAATTTAGTCTTACAGGTACACATTACATCAAAATGAATCAGCTCAAGTCCTGGAAAAACTTAAACTGAATCAAGCTCTAAGTGACATTGGTAAAGTCTGCTGCATCCCCCAGGAAAAAGGATAACGGTCCCTAAAAATAGTCAAGGAGGTACAGCTCTGTATGTCAGTTCTATCATGCTGTGTGTGTGCTGACATCCGTGTGTTTTGGTGTGTATAGAGAGAGCTCTGTCTCTGGCACACAGAAATAGTGTGATGGTCTATAAGGCCATAATCCCATGTCGGCACGGCTTCAGTTTGAGCTGCGTGTTTGGATCAAAGCAGAGGTCTGAAAGTGGATTTTCTCTTGCCTTTGAAGAGTGTGAAAGTGCACACCGCAACGAATGAGTCAGTGCGCGTGTTACTGATATTATATGAGTCAAAAATATGATGCCTTTCTCACATAGAAGGTTCTGTTTCAAAAGGCTAGTGTTGTTTTTCTTTGTTTTAACAGCACAAAAAGTCACCATTCAATAGGATTATTTATGAAACATAGTTTCTGTACTTCTGAAGATTCTACTTATGGAAACTTTAAGGTCCCATATCCTGTTTTTTTTGACTGTGTACATCGTGTCTTGGGTGTAAATTGAACAAGGATTTGATGTAAGTTGTTAAAAAAATGAAAAACTTAATCCCCACAGAGGTTCAGATGCAGCTCTCTTTCTCTCCCCTTTTGAAATGCTGCGATTTGAGGGAGGGAGGGGCTACCAGAGGCTATGATAATGAGCTCTGTGCTGATTGGCTGTCCAAACGATGCCGGATGCATGGGGGGAGGAAGTGTTGCAGACCACCAGGTAGACTTTCAAAACAGTCATGGCATGACAAGCAGAAAACACATGTAGGTGAAGGCATATAGCTATTATATAATAAACCCGAGGAAGTGAAATACTGAGCATTTAAAGGGGCATTTTTTAAAGAGGTATAGCCCATTTCTCTGTGGACTAAGAGTTTCATTAAAGGTGTCATTTTCTTCTGCCCCCCAAGCCCTTTCCAACAACATCAAGAGCTAAGAAAATAGATTTTAGAGGACATGGGACCTTAAAGTTAGAATAAAACCAAACTGAAATTCAGTTTGTGTCCATTTCATGTTTAACAAAAAAAAACATGTAACCTTGTATTTCAAACAGGCTTTCTATTGAGATAACATGTTAAAAACAACAACTGCCATGCACAAAAATATGTATGTTAAATTTTGATTTTTGGGGGATTTTAGTAGAAAGTGAAATAAACATTTCAGCTCCAAAAAAATAGAATTTTATGGCTATAATTTGTGTTTTCAGGCTTTAAAGGGTTAAAGGGATTGTTCATATTTTTTTAAGTGGGGTTGTAGCAAGCAACCAAAGAGAAATAGCTTAAAAGCAGTAATGACATCACAAGGGGACACCTTTCAAACATACTTTTTTTAACAGAATTTTTTAAAAGTGGAGCTAGCAGCAGATGTTTAAGGTGTTTGTAGAGAGGCCATGGGCATATATTTTTGTGTACTTTAAATAGGGACTTTAGAGCTATTTGTTGTCAACATGTCTTAATACTTAGGAATAATTACAATTTTATAACATCATAATAAACCAGGGATGATCAAGAATGTCTGTTTTCTGGTCTTGAATAAAGGAACAGAACTAAATATTTCCGTAATGATCTAATTGACAAATCAGCAAGCTAACCAGGCACCAAATTTATTATCAAAATAATCCCCTGTTGTAGGCCAAATCTTGCCTTTGATTTTGTTGTAATTCTGAGAGTAAGCTTAGAAATTGGCCTGAAAGTCCTATAAAAGGTCCATAAGGAGTCAGACTGTTGACGCAGGCAAAGCCAGCACTAACATTGCGACATCATGATAAGCATCAGCGTGTGTGCAGAAAACAGAGAGCCTCATTGCATAGCTGTGGTGTCGTCCAAGAGCAATTTCATGACACAAGACTAAATTGCCCTCTAAATGCAGGGTTTGTCCTGGAGGAATCCTCCTCGACTGTTTTGTTTAACATGGATGATGCTGTTTTCTGAGTGCAATGGCGTACAATCAGCAGATCTGACATCAAGGAGGACACATTCTTCAGAGTTTTGTTCTTTGTCAATTATCGTAGTGACTCACAATGCGTGTCAAACTGGGCTACAAAAATGTTGGAGAGGCTAACACACACACCCACACAGAGCACTATACTGGCTGGTACCCAGACACGCTAGCAGTGTGCACTTCAAAAAGGCTCATAGAGGCAATTAAGCAACAAAGACAGAGGGCTTTCTGAAAGCCACTACTTCCTGCTGCGACTGACCTACATCCTTCACTTTTTTCTCCAGCCATTCATCCGTTTGCATCTTCTCCTATCCATTGTTTCCTTATCCATGCTTCCTTTTCCCCCTCTGAAGCATGTCGATCCTTCTACTCCTCATCTTTCTCTCCTGCCAGGAGTTTGATGCCTTGCCAATGGGTGAGCAGAAAGGTTAGCGGGTGCACTGCGTCTACCTCGCCCAGTAGGAACTGTTCCAGTGAAACATGCCAGTCTATTGTGGCATTTTAATTACATTAGCCCAACTCAGGCGGCTGGTTGGACACACAGCAGCAGGGAGGGGCAGTAAAACTGTGCGTCTCCTATAAAAGTGATGACAGTAAGTCTAAGAGGAGCTGGAGAGAAAGTTCACAAATGCACAAAGAGCACAAAGCAATCCAAATCCGTCAACTTGAGGAGGCCGACACACATAAACACTCTTCACCCAGAGGAGTGTTAAGTCCAAAATTGGTAAATAATTGTACAGTGAGGCCAACAAATCCCATTTGCTTACACACTATCAACACAAATAAAGTTCAAGTACTGGTTCTCCCTTTTTTCCACTGCACAGTCACACATTTAGAAACACCATAACTCCAAACTCCTCCAGTCCAAGCATTTTAGCAGGAAGCATAAATAACTCTGTTACTGGAACCTGATGACTGTTGTTTTTCTCGATGTATCACGTGCAATCGCACCACACACAAAGATGCAAGCTCTAGTGAAGAGAGTGAAGTCTATGCAGTGGAGTAAAGCGGAGGGGGTCATGCTAAGGTCCCAGGCAGAAGCCCAGGGTTATGGGAAAGGGAAAGGCCACTGCATCTGAGCTGAGAAGTAGAAGAAGAGAGCACTTGAGGAAGGGCCAGAGGAAGGACTTAGAGGTTCGTCGCTGACGCCAGAGTGTGATTTCAGAGGTGATAGACACAAGAGGGGAAAAAGAAAGGATATGATGTGGTTGTAGTACTATCAAAATTTCAAACTTTAATAAAACAGCAATAAAATAAAACATTGACAGTTTGTGTTTTGATTCCATGGCAACAAAAACTATAAGAACTTGGCACCCACAGGGGAATTTCTGATTTGACTTCAGAACTAGAACAACCATTTGGCAGAAATATGACTCCACAAGGTATCAAGTTGCAAGGCACAGAAAGAACAGCAGTGGATCATACAGGTTTTATGATAGTGGGAAGTCACAGCGACCTTTGACCTCTCAAGTCTAATCAGTTAACCTTCAAGATCATTTTTAAGTTTGAGGAAAATTTGACAAAACTGAGGTCAAAGAAAACTTGAGTTGGACTTTAAAGAGCCCATATTCTGTCTTTATGTGGGTTCCAAATCCAGTAAAAGATTCCTGGATCCACATCTGTATTCAAATGACCACCAAAATCTAATGCAATGATGTTTTACTATGACCAACATTCACTGAACGTTTCATCTAAATCTGTTCAGAACCTTTTGAGTTATCTTACTCAGAGACAGACTTGCTCTTGCTCAGGAAAGATAGACACAATGAAAATTAACGGACTTACAGTACCACACAAAAACATAATCACTTCTTTTTTCTGCCATAACCAACATCCCCTGAAAAATTCTTATTGATGCGTTGAGAAGTTTTCTAATTATTAGTGAAAATGGGGAAAACTGACCTATCTCACAATGCTAGCAATTCCTTTATATATATAAAAAAAATCTGGATCTGTATTTGGCTCACACCAAAATTTAATCACTTCTCCCTTGTGCCATGGCCAACATTCTCTTAAAATGTCTTCAAAATCCATCCAGAAATGTTTGAGTTATTTTTCTCAAGGACAAACAAACCACAAACGCACAAAGACCATCAGCAAAAACAGCATCTCGTTGGTGGAGGTAAGTTATGATGACTGCTAATGTAAGCTCACAATCACTAAGTTAAAAAAAAGGATAAAAAACGCTGACAGTAAGTCTGAGAGAAGCTGGAGAGAAAGTTCAAATGCACGTAGAGCACAATGCAGTCCAAAAACCGTCAACTTGAGGAGGCCAACACATGTAAACACTCTTCACCCAGAGGACTGTTAAGTCTTGGTAAATAATTGCACAGTGAGGCCAACAAATCCCATTTGCTTACACACTATCAACACAAAAACACTCAATTATTCAACATTCAACATCATCTCGTTGGTGGAGGTAAGTTATGACGACTGCTCAAGTATGCTCACAATTACTAATGTAAAAAAATAACAAAAAATTCCAGTTTTTGAGATACTCAATGTTTTTTACATTGAGTATCCCGATCCAGCTGTATTTCTCAGTCTGTCTGAGATGCTGTCAGAGATCCCTTTAAGGCCCCTTCCCCTGTTGGGCTCAGTGGGATCTGATCAGTTGCTTGGCCATCTCTTTGGTAATGTATCACTTTAGCACTGCTAAGCACCATGTTGTCAACAACTCAGCGTACATTTTATGGTCTATGCTCTGCACTGTGCCAGCCTAAACTCTTGATGAAACAATGTTTGGACATAACACTGGAGGGTCTTTTCAAGGGGTCAGAACAATGAGCTGTTTCAGGCAGCTACTGGGGCTGTAAATGGGGGAGAAGGAGAAGTCCTGATACCATAGACTTTTTGTCCTGTGCATAGAAGTACTGTATCATGAGAAGGTGACATATTAAATACACTAAAGCATTATATGGGCTCTTTGAGGAGGGAATCTTTTTTAGTAAATTTTATCTGCAAAGCCTGAGAAAAAGGGTCATTACTGTGGCATACAGTCGAGCCAACAAAGTTTTTTGAGTAGTTTTAACATGTAGGTAGGTTAATCATGATGCTTTGGTGGCACCATGTACTGCTATGTACCAGCAGTCCATCCCCAGAAAACTTCCCACCAGGGACAAAGCTCACAAGTTCCTTCATTGGTAATCTTATTTACTAGTACCATGGGCCTCTGGCAAACCAACCTCAAAAAACCTGAACTAA
Organism: Cetoscarus ocellatus; assembly: GCA_037902135.1. NCBI lineage: Eukaryota > Metazoa > Chordata > Actinopteri > Labriformes > Labridae > Cetoscarus > Cetoscarus ocellatus. The sequence goes on along the minus strand of JBAMNC010000329.1, from coordinate 168,207 downwards.
CCCTTTAAGGTTTTTAAAGCCTTGTTTTTGGGTTACTTCAGATAATGTTGATTGAATTGTTAAATGACAGAGACTGTAATATCTATTCACATACTAATCAAAATTACAATAAACACTTGGCCTTAAATTACTCCATTGCCACGTCTGTCTAAACTAGATTTAAAAAGGGAACAAACTTGACAGAATGAATTGACAACTGCCTTTAATCACATATGAACAGCACACACACACATTTAGGGATCTGGAATTGTCTTTCTCTGCACATTTTATTCATTTATTGTCCCCTTCTGCAAAAAATTCAGCTGGAATTAAGCTCGTCTGATGAGACAGACTGACACAGCAGAGGCAAACCAAACTCAGACAGGATGAGTCGAAGTAAAGGAAAGAAAGTAAGCAAGATTTAGAGGAGAAAGAGCTCTGCCTTCTCCCTCTCAACTTTTCCCCACAATAGCAGAATAGATTCCAGATGTCAAAATGATAAACAAATGGATTGTCATAACCTTATAAAAATGTAAGGCATTCAGAAGCGCTCACATGGCTGTATTGTCTGTTGTCTGTCATGTTTCAGCCAATCCAAAAGTTTGGAAGCATCCTGAGAGTACGATGATGAATCATTATCTTTCTCTTTTCACTGAAGAACATTGCGTAAACTCTAACACCCATGTGAGTGCAACTACTCATATCTATTCCAAGACAATTTGCAAGCCTAAATCATTATTACCGTTGCCAGTTGACCAATTGGCTCAATTAGCTCATAGTGCAAATGAGGAAGTCTTTTTGTAACCAACTTTCTCTCTCATTATACATTTTTTTTTTCCATGAAACAAAAACACTGGTTTGCTACCCAGCAGACATGCTTCATGAAGTGCAGTTTTAATTGAATGAGTCCTCAGTTCACACAAAAATAAAAGATGAAGGTGGGAGGAGGTGACTGTGAGTCTTTCTCCATCTTCTTACACTTTTAACTATATAGAGTGTGTTTTACCTTTAAAAAAAACATATTTATTCAGGTTACCAGACAAAAACTGTTATTTTTCCCTGACGTTACATTTTAGGGCTGGGTCTGCTGTCAGTTACACTCATACCGTAAAGTACAAAGAATATGCTGTTTAAAAAATATTACATATTAACATTATATTCTGCATTCATTGAGACATTTTTAACCTACATCAGGCCTGATTATTGATATACAATACTAACTAATTTTTTAAAGATTTTAACCCAAGAATGCCGGGTTTTTGTCATGATGCCTGCATGTTTTCAGATGAAAAAAAGAAGATTATTTTCAATATACTACATGCAAAGGAGATTTTTTTTGTTTTGGATTAAAACAGCCTGGGATATCTCTGTGATTAGCAGCCACACTGATTTTATATGTATCATTATTTTCTGTGCAGTGTCAAAATCTCACACTCATACCACTAAGGACAAAATATGCCCTTTTCATAAGCAAGCTATGAAAAACAGCACACACTGGTATCATTTCAAACTTTCTCAGTCTTGATTGTTAAACTAACATCATTCCTAATAATACACATCATTAACCTGATAGTCATTTTTCTGAACTGGTATTGAACCCATCATAACATGACCTATGTTTACTCCGTAAGTCAGCTAATAGTCTGATATCCTGATGATTTTCATCAGATTCTGTGTTATAAAGGTCATACCTTTTTTCTTAAGATTTATCAACTCTTTAGTGTGTTTAACATGTCTCCTCTGCTTCACAGATCCCCTCTATGAACAAGACAAAAAGTCTGTGAACTTAAGACCTCCCTCTTTCTCCCTTTTCTTAGCACTAACTGCTGCTTAAAACGTCTCATCGTGAAAGTCATCCAAATCTGTTTGTAGATCCAGCTATTTTTCCACATTTTCATTAATAACTTACTGAGTTCTCAATGTTCTCTGGACATTTTCAGGGACTGTTGGTCCTGGCACAAGGGAGAACTTATTACATTTTGGTGGTGATCCAAATCCAGATATGGATCCAGGAATATTTTGACAGATTTGTTTACAGTGCAAGATAAGGTAGTTTTGACATTTTTGACGATAACTCGCCTGAAAATGTTGGTAACCTAGGCGGTGGTTTGTGCTCTCCGAGGACCTCTAGTTTCTAGTGTTTTGTTAAGTCCCAACTTGATTGTAAACTGGGAATGTACTTTTCTTAAATCATTTCAACACTCAATAGGTTGTCCCCATGCCTATTGCCAGTAAATGTAGAGGTTCTTTGTTTGGTGGATCTTAAAAGATTCTGTTTATTTCAACACTTTAAGCAACGTCCCAACAGTTTATTGTACCCTATTTGTTCCACTCCTTGCTGTTACACTAGCAGCCAAGAATATGTTGGAAAACTGATATCTACAGTAAATCATCAATTAATCCAAAAAGGCTGAGGTTTGCAAACCTACATCTGACTGGAGCCAAAACTCAGTAAATCCAAACTTTTATAAATGTGCCACTTCTTTCAGCCAAACAGATTACACTGTGGTATGAGCTGCATCTGAAATAAATCTAATTTTAAAACACTCACGTTGCACTCTGTATTAATATGAAAAAAGAGCAGGTCAGACTGCGACTGATTAACACACCATAATTTTTTTTTAGGTTCCAAACCGTGGCCTCCGCTCCACCTGGCTTTCATTTGCCACCTGCGACCCTGTGATGGATTTGATTTGCTGTTTCTACACCTCACTTACTGTGTTCAGTCTTGCTTTACCCTAAAGTTACCCCTGCTCCTACTGAACCACATGAGGACCTATCACTGCAGCATCAGCACTCCTTTTGAATCCAGATTGCTGCACCCTGAGGCGCACTGCTTCCAGGATACTGATGATGATGCCAGCATCAGCCTAAAATGCTTTTCACCACCCTTTCCCAAATCACGCTTGTTGTGATTGGGGCAGCAAGTATAACTGTGTAAAATATGATGAGATAAAGGTTCAAATCTAATGTATACATTTTCTGAATGTATTGATGGATTGCCATTTTGTGCATTGTAGTTTGGATGTTTGGATTCTCACCTAGGCTTCTTCCAGCTCCTATTGTGATGACAAATAAGGACATCACTGCTCCTTTGAATGCCCGATTTCAGTTAAAAAAAAGTCACTGGTGACAAAGACAAAGTCAAAAGTAATTTACACCTTAAGATATCAAACATTCATCTTTTTAATTTTTCCTTTTAGCTATCTTGATTTCTATTTCCATGGTTAAACTAATGTAACATACATTTAAAAATAAAAGCTGGATATTAGCTAAACAGGACATAACTCAAAACCTCAAAATACAATGTATAATTTCCATAAAATTGAAAACACAAAATTTATAAATTAGCTACAAAAATGAATACTATAAGACATAATTCTAAACAATGAAATTCATATTTTGAATAATGTTATATTTATTTATGTTAAAGCTGTAGAATATATCATAGAAAAAACAGAATCCGTTAAGAATCATGTTTTGTTGAATCTAACTGATTAAAATGTACAGCTATTTTCTGATTATCATCTGATTTCATAAAATTGTACACTTTATGGACAACAAACTTTACATCAAATTTGAGTTGCTACTTTTTTAACTTGTCTTTATTGATTTTTTTCTTTTTTAAAACATAACACATAACAATTAAAGATATACTTGACATTTTAAAAAATAAATAATATTAAAAGTATATAATTAAAAACACATTAATAAAAATATTATAGTGATAAATAAAATAATAACAAATAATAATAATTTAAATAAAATACAAAATAGAATGTAAATAAAAAATAGAAAACAGCCTCAATGATATTTAGTTCTGTCATCATGTTGCAGGTCATAGCTTTCTAGGAAGTTGTAAAAAATGTTCTGTATATCTCATGATCTCAAAACTTGTCAAGTTTGTTGTTAAAGTCATTTCTAGAACAGAAGTGGCACTGTACTTTTCTGCTCATCACACATACCTTCTCTTGCTATCTCTTCTCAGTACGAGCTCCCTCTCTCTTAGAAACTGTTATTTTGTTCTTAAAAAATAACCTATTGATTCCAACAATTCTATATGAATATCCTGTTATGCTTTGCTTAAAGAAAACATATACCAAAAACCCACTTAACAGTGATACCATCACAATTCACAGTTCTGATCATAATACAATGGCCAAATATTTGACTGCATAAATTCTTTACATCTGAATTCCTCTGAGCACTTTAACACTGTGAGCTCTTGGGAGGTTTAATAAGGGGTTATTGTCTAATGAAGGCTTGTGGTTAGCTCCTCGTGAGTTTTCAGCAGGGATAATTGTGATGCCATAACAGTGGTTTTAGCCTACAGCTCTGTTTTCATACATTATCTCTAAGTATGCATGTCCTGAGGTTTCTCAAACAGGCAAGAAAAAACAGGGATGGTATTTAACATAATTAAAGTGAAGACAGATGGCAAAAGATAGGTTCAGGTTGTGATAAGACAAGAGAGAAAGATAAATAGAAACTGGCTAATCTAAATAAAGAATGAGGTCATTTTGGTTGATCTTATCTTTCCGGAAAAGACGGTGCTAAGTATTCACACGTGTGATGCCTTAAATGTTCAGAGATGTTTAAACACATGCCAACACGCACTTTTAGTCGTGATGTACAACTGCCTGCCCTTCGCTCGCCCCTCTGTCATCAGATGCTGAATAAAGAGAGGGAGGGGATTTCAATCCTCGACGCCTCTGATGTACTTAGAAGTATTACGACAACAGAGTTTGTGTGTTTCTGCGTTCACATGTGAATGTGTGCTCCGGCAACTGTATGATGGTGTCTGAATGGATAAACCCTCCAGCTGTTGAAACATATGGGTCCCGTGTGGATTGATGTGCAAGTGAGTGTGTGTTAAAGTGTCTATGTGGTCCTGTGTGAGGGTAAAAACCCACCGAGCCCCTCACAGGCTGTGTGTGCCAACCAAACAGGAGGTCAGCTGACCCATGCTGGGCAGCTCTGTCATTTTTTCCTAATGTTCAGTTGTCTAATATTTCATAATGCACAATTAAATAAAAAAGACAACTTTTTAAAGTTTCGGGCAAGGAGATGCATCATTATAAAGCATAGGAATTAACAAAATAATAATTAAAATATATATATATATACAGTATATAGTTTGGTATTTTAAATTTCTAACTTTAGCTACTATTTTTCAGCCTTTAAAATCGAGATCTGTCCCTTTCACCAATTCCGCAGCTAACCATATGGAGTTTCGTAAAGCTATAGATAAAACCACAACATTTTTTTGGTATCATGGAAGAGGATTAGGGCCAAAAAAAAAAAAAAAAAAAAAAAAAATTGAGGTTCAGCTTATTTTTTTATCAGGGGAAAGGGAATACATATATATATATGTATATATATATATATATATATATATATATATATATATATATATATATATATATATATATATATATATATATATATATATATATATATATATATGTGTATATATATATATATATATATATATATATATATATATATATATATATATATATATATACATATATATATACACACATACATACATATATACATATATATCTACATATGTATATATATACACACACACACATATATATATATATATATATATATATATATATATATATATATATATATATATATATATATATATATACATACACACACATATATATATTTGTAATTTTGATTTTTATCTCAGAAATTTTTTCAGTGTACTGACTTTTTCCAGATTTCTGACCTTTTCTAGGATTTCTGCCTTTTTTCTCGGTCATCAAACAAAAACTCAGTCTCTAAATACACTTATTTGCTGTGGCCCTTATCCTCTCAATAGTTAGGGGGCCAGATGTAAAGCTTTGGGAGTACCTGATGTGGCTCCTGGGCCACCAGTTGGTGATCACAGACCTAAGGATTGTGTTTTCTATTTATAGCATTATTTTGGTATAATGACAAAATTATTCAAAATATATTCAAAGATTAAATTTGCAAGATATCAGTGGGATGGACCTTAAAGGACTTCTGAGTTTATTAGGCTCATGCCAACACATCATGGAAACTGACATAAAAAGGCTAACAGATAAAGCTTAAATGAATAAACCAAAGGTAATATATCGAGCAAAATACAATTTTTCATGATTGTTATACAAACAAAAGATGTCATGACCAACCGTATCTACAACCCTAGAGCATGGCAAAAAGCCCTCCTTTCCTTTTGTTGCTTGCCTCATTGTCCAGAAAATATAGGATAGGGATATAATTCTACTGCAAGGCCTACAAATACAGTGGTGGGTCTACAAAAGGAGTGAGCAAATGGTGGCATGGGTGCCACATTTGGCCTTCCTCCATACTCAATGTGACACAAATTTCAACTTCAAATTTACAAATAATGCAGCCTGAAAGATTACAAAATCAGCCATTACATACTCTAGTCTGTTTTGCCAACACAACACATCTGGGAAATGTATTACAACATGAAGATTGAAAAATTTCCATTATAGTCTGATAAGCAGTTTTATTTTATTTATTACAAGAATTTGGGGAGATATGATTTGCTATAATAGTTTCTGCAAGGTCTTTTATGATGCATTATAAATACTTTCAGTAAAAAAAAGTCAGATGAATGGAAATACCCTAACCTTGCACAGCAGCTGGATCTGCCTGATTCAATGTATGTAATCAGTCAGATCCATCTTGCTAAGCTCCAGTCTACAACAACTGCGGCTGAAGTGGCACAGCCCAATCAGAGTCCTTTGGAGCAGGAAGAGGTGGGAGCTACGAGTGAGACAGCAACAGGAAATTAATGTTCTCAAAGAGATTAGCATGGATGCCAACAGCTTCAGTAGCAATTTTGTCAGATCTGGACTGCATTTCAATATTAAATGAAAAACAAATAACAACACTGAAAGCCTTTCTCAATAGAAAATATATTTTCACTCCACTTTCGACATGGTTTGGCAAGAGTTTGTAACTCACACTTTGTACTTAACACCACGGCAGTAGCCCCCCAACTACTACATTAACTGATCGGCTCATAATGAATGTGATTGGGAGCAAATTTCCAATCACCTGCCAGATATGCTTTCCCAAACCCTTTCTTTAGGCTGTTGCCCTGATAGACTAGAAAAATATAGTCTGTATAGTAAATATTTACCAGTTAATCTGGTATCTGAGGTTAGAAATAACCATTAGTAACTAAGATTAGTATCCTAAGCATAAAAAGATGACTCCTTAATATATTAGGAGCAAAACTCGTGTCCTCGCCCTCTACAGTCTGTAATATCACTGTTGTGTGTGATCAGACATCTCTACTTTCTTCTTTAGTTGTTGTGAAATCGTGGCTCATCCCTTAGTAGATCTATTGACTACCATGATGTTAAATGTCTGGAATAAAGTCTGCTTCTTGCCATATGTTCCCTCTTATATTTTCTCTCATTATCTCCCCTCTCATCCTCTATCATGCACTCATGCGACTTTCCCAGGCATGGTGTGGGCAGTGGCAGTAGTAGTGGCAGTGATGTCCAAGCCTTTCCCATGCAGCCTCATAGGAGGGTCTTTGTTTCCCCTTCCAGGCTTTGGGGGTCCCCACTGCAGGGCTGTGCCCCACTCCACTGACTCCACAATGGGTCTTTATGCTGCCAAGGCCCTCCCTCCCCCCACATCACTCCATCATGCTTCCCTCATCAGGGGCACAGAGAGGCACAAGGGGCACTGCGGCACCAAAACGCCAAGCCTTTTCATGCCCTGTCCGGTCCCTCTCTGTCTCTCTCTCTCTCTCTGAAACACATGCCAGCAGAGTCAGACGGAGTGAGTAAGGTTTGCTCAGGCCAACCTCTGAGATGTATCAAATACTGTAGTAGCATGCTATTTTCTTATCCCATCTACAAAATATAACAACACAAGCAAGGCCATGACACGTGGAATTAAACTATAATGACTCCTACGATCAAGCGGTACCTCTGGTGTAGAAAAAAGAAAAAGAAAAAAAGCCAACATGCAAACAAATGCAATTCCTCAAGTGTCCACTAGAAGCTGTGTGCAAAAGTCCCCTCAACAAGCTAGCAATAAAAACTTACCCGATATCAAGAGACAGTGACCAAGGGCAGATTTTAATTAAACAGAAACTAAATGGGCCTCTGATTCTATAAAACGCAGGAGAACTTGGTGCTTCTCATCATTGTATTTCATTATTTTGTTTATTTAACCTTAATTTATTCAGGAGCTGAAGCTGTACTACGCCTCCTTCAGGACCAACTATTCACAGCAGCTTGAGTATGCACTCACCGAGGTCACACTGCAGCTGCAATACTGTCCTCCTCCATCATTTGTCTGTAAATTCATAATCCTTGTCATTTTGAAGACTTTTGTCAAATAAAATGGTCTGCTGTGATGCAAACACAATATCTTGCGGGCCACCATGTCGATTGTCTTGACCGACTGTGACGTATAGTGAACAATAAGTGCTCTCATTGGTCAAATGTGGGCTAACTGGGCTTACTTTAGAAAAATTGACTATGGTGCAAAAAATAAAAGCAGCTTTTTCACTGACTGACATTACATTGCTTGTGTGTAAGCTTGCATTGACTGGCTATGGATTAAAAAAGAAAAATGGACACTCTTGAAGCTGGTATGAAACTTTTTAACCTTTTTGCTCTGTTCTGTTTTGCTCTGAAAACCACAAAAAAAAATTTGATTAAATAGATAAATTGTCTCTAGTGTGCAAAGGCCTAACATCCATACTGCAAAATTACATTAGCCCCACGGGTAGATTTTTTTTTAACTTACAGCATCTGCCTATTTATATTTCCTTTGTTGAAATGAATTTGTAAATCTGGGTTTGTCAGGTGAATGGGGCTTAAAGTAAGTTTAGAGTAATTTTATTTTTGTTGTGTTTCTAATTGGAAATAAGGTGGTCTAGACATATTTGTCAACAACTTCAAACACATGGCATTCTTGCTATTTGTCTCCTAACAGCAATGACAACTCCCTCCACTCCATGATCACCAATAGTGTAGACTAGCATCAGTGAAAGTGTGATGTCATTGCTTTGCAAAGCACATGGGACCAAGCAGACAGCACTGACAGGGGATTTGTTGCACATAAAGACAAATCACATTGTTTCCTCCAACTAGATGGAATGGATTTTCAACCGGGACTGATTCTCAATTCACGTCCCTAACTAGCAAATGGCTGCTATGTCTGCAAGTCAACACACAGATGTTCATCAGGAGACTTTAGATGTACCTCAGTTCCACCTTTTTGGCTATTAGTAGGCTGACATAGAGTTATTTTTATTGGTTTATTTGTTAGGGACAGATACAATATACAAAGACAACCTGACATCAGTCATCCAGTGCATGTATCATAGTGTTTGTAGTGTTGCTGATTTGCGACACCTCATTCCTGGATGGGCTTTTGTGAGACAGCTTTTGTTGGCCACTGGACTTAGAAACCTCCTTTGGTAACCGCATGGTTAACATCACTCAGATTTCACCTTCACATCTGGTAATCTGTGATATTAACATTAAATTTGACTGATAACTTTCTACTCAGACATTCACTTGTTTATCAGTGCATTCAGGCAATGATCTGGTGCCTGCAATCAGTTCCCTTAAAAATCAATTCTTCCTAATTAAGGCAGACAGATTTAAATAAAAACACCCCAAAATATAAATCACCCTGTGTTCCTGGGCTCCATAATCATGCTGGTCACTCTTGTCAATCATCTGTCAAGTATTCAAGTAGCCAAAAGTCACATTTTGCTACCCAAAGCTTTGATCCAAAATATTCTGGTGTGTTCTGCCAGTTCAAGTGACCAATGTTTAACTACTTTTCAAAATGAATTAAGAGGCACAATAAGTGCCCTTCAGAGGGCATAATAATTGTAGCTTAGATATTGGACACCACTACAAAATGGCATGTTCAATTAAATGCACTATATAGCAAGAGTTGCCTGATCTGGGACATATATTTGTCAATGTATTACAGAGCCTACAGCCCATCAGCACTTTTGTTCATATATCAGTACCCATTTTAGGAAAAAAGGCACACATTTGCCTTCATACTCTTAAAAAGCAAAACTGTTATCAAAGCACAGATAGACAGGAAGACATATCTTGGTACCATCACAAATGCCATGTATTTTGGTGCTTGACAGTTGCCTCGCCCTGTGCTGTGTTTACTTGTGTGTAGGCCCAAAATCATGGATCCAGCACGCACACATATTTGGCTCCCCAGTCCACTTTGTGGGCTGACATGCTGTCACAGGCCTTTATGAATGGGTGGTCTGCTTACAGATTGGTAGATCCTCAGTACTGGGAAAGAGTATAGTCAAAAGCGCACAAAAACAAGGAAATCAAGATGAGATCCAAGGTAAAAAAATGATGTGATTTTGTAAGATATGTGTTTATACACTGACTACAGACTCATTAATTCATGAAAACTTTAGATGAAACGCTTATTCAAATCACCAAGGACAATAAAAACAGTGCTTTCAGAACCAGACATCTGTTCACATGTGTAATGTCTTCCCATGTTCTCACTTAAAGTTAAATGTATGACTTAATCTGGCAAAATGATCTAGAGCCAAAAGCTTTGACAAGCACTTGGGGTGGATCATGGGTAAAAAGGCATCTCTGGACCGCTGTTTTCCTCCGTCAACGGCAATACTGGCAGTGCCAAGAGCTGAGGTTGCCATGGTAATGGGAGGCAGTTAAGGGCCACCGCAGAAGACTGAGAGCACAACCTTGTCATAATCGTGGACGGAGTTGTGAGAGCATTTTAAGACACTGATCCAGCCAAGGGAATCAGTTACAGACTCACTGACTCAATGATCCTGTATTCTCTGCACTTTTCATGCAGACTGAGAGCACATAACCACACACACAGTAATAACTTCAGCCTCCCAGAGATGCACCCAAAACCATAAGCAGTAAAAGAGCCCAAGCACCACACCTATTAATCTGCATTAATCAAAAACCTCATAAATATAAGAAAGAATTGACTGCAGAGAGGGAAAGAGAGATGCAGAGAAGGCAGTTCATTAGATGAGTCTAATACAAAGGAGGAGCGAGTTTAGCAACTATTTGTTCTGCCTGCTTTCATTCACTCTGGAGCTGCTTTTAATGGCTTCCTTATTTCCCAAATGATTAACAACAGCCAGCCTCACTCCCGCAAAAACATTATCCTTTACACAACAGCACCAAAGCTTAGTTTCTTTACTTTAAATCAAAATAATTTCAAACCTTGAATCTTCAGAGCAGTGTGTCACAGTTTGAAAATCTCAGGTTAAAACTAAATGCAATCATTGATAGGAGACATATGCCAGTAAACTGGCATTAACTTAAGTGCAATTTGGAGAAAACAGAAGTTTTCATCTCCAAGCTTCAATGCTGCCAAAAACTGTTTCAAGAGGCAAAATGTTGCCCAACCATGAGGAACAAACTCCTCTCACAGCAGTTCAAGATGAATATCAAAATTAATCAATGTTAGGTCCTCTTATCAAATCAGAATAAATCAGATTTTGGGTCATCTGGGGGACAGTTGCAAAGGAGGATAATAAAACGGCTGCATTTTTAGCACAAAACTCATCTCCCCTGATATCATAGGAGGGGTCAACAGATTTTAAAAAATCATTATTTGCTATTTTTTTTTACACTTTCCACTTCTGTCGTGCTTGAACCTTTTTAAAATGGAAAATATTATAGGAACCTATCCTTCAACATTTCTGCACATATATTTAGCTATCCTGAAAGACTTAACAGTACATTAGTCATGCAACCTGAAGCACATCATGCAGACACTTCTGAGTTGTTTAAAGGAGCCTAAAAGTGCCAGTTTTCTTATTTTCTTAAATCATTAATCAGACAAAGTCTGTCTGGTATCAGCCACAGTAATGAGAGAACAGACCACAGGGCACACAGAGTCTGTCCTGTATGTACATTCAGGCTGCAACGAAACTGCTCCAGTCATTGACATAATGACATGACATGACATGCAAGGCTTACGGTGCTTTTACAACTAACATGTTTGGTCCAGACTAAATGAACTCTGGTTTGCTTTTTGGTGAAGTTTGGTTCATTTAGGGTGACATGAAAGTTCACAATACCTCTGGTGAGGACCAAAGAACCAAACTCTGGTCCACCAAAAAACGGGGCTCTAGGTCCACTTCCAATTGCATCGAAGTTCGGTTTGCAGTGAGTGAGAAAGCAATCCAAACCAAAAAGGGACCAAACAATGCAAGCTTATCAAAAAGGGAGTGAACTGTGGCTTGGATTTGGCCGAATATCACAGCATTGCTAGCACTGCCTGCCTCTAGACTTGACAGGTTGTTGTCTACAATTCCAATACATTTACACATCACTCCAGTCAATATGCAAGTGCCACATGATGGAGCCTAAATGCAGGTCCAGCTTTTATTTAAATGCATGTCCAGCTTTTATTTATGCCACAGAACACCTCAGAGCTGCTTCAAGCTAAACAATTATATTACTGGAAGCTGGTTGTGTATATCTGGTATAACAATGGGCCAGATGGTAAGAACAAAAACCGCAGCTACAGCCCCAACTAGTGACTAGAGACTAGAGTACACAACATTTGACAAGCTTTGTACCACCTGACTAAGAGCAGCGTAAAAGCAAATCAAATCAAGTGAAAAATGAATCAATGTTGCAACTTCATCCCCAAACTGAAACACATCCACCAAACTTTGTGTGTTAAAGTGGATTTTAACAAGTAGAGGAAAGTATGATATGTCACCATTATAGTGTTTGGGGGGGGTTGTTCAGTAGCTGGCAGGTGCCAATGCTCAGCAACAGCTGAAGCAACATAAATGCAGCATACATTGAGATGAAAAGCTAGAGCATAAATTTAAAATAAAAACAGCAACTAAAACACAGCAAGTGAAACAAGCAATTTAAACAACATAACATTGAACAAAACACATGAACAATTCAAAGTAAGAAACAACATTTTAGAAAACATAAGCAATTAGACAATTGCTGGAAATCCAGCTTTAAACAAAAATACCCTGGACAAATAAGGGTGCTCAGTAGGACAGTTTGTTGGGAATGGAAGAGTGCGGAAGACAAGGAAGTACTCTGTTTTTAGATAAGAAAAAAAGCACAGTTTGACTACAGAGAGTAATGCTAAAAAGCAGGAGATTTAGGTCAGGTCCAGCCTGGATTTTGGTGCTGGATATAAGTGAGCTGAGCAGGTCCTGTCAGGTCAGCCCAGAGATGCCTGGAGCTATCAGCCACTGCCCATTTGTCAAGTCGTTATGTTCGACGATAGAAAGCAGCTTTAAAGTTAAAGTGAATGTTCCTTACCTCTCCACTACATCATCTCCACTCCAGCATGTGGAATCGTCCACTACATTCTCCCCTTCACACAGCATCTCTGGCAATGCGGCAAAGAATGACTTGTAGCGCTGTAGATGCATCAGGAACTCCCTATGAAAAAAAACAGGGACATGGGGGATTGTAAAAAGAACCATTTTAGAGTAGCTTAAAAGTTTCTCAAACAGCAGCAATGTTAGAAGCTAGACAACACTGGAATACACAGAGTGGCTGCAGCCACATGTTTTGTGTGTTTGGTGGACAAACTTTTGAATCTAAACCACCAATAATATCCAAGTTACATCCCATTTTGATGGCTGCATTTTATGGAGGGCAAATTTTAACAGAAATCAAGTCACAATGGCACATCAAATGCTGCCCTACTTGAAATACTCAATTAAACGCAGCCTAAAATACACCCGACTTTTCCCTCCGAAGGATCAATCTTGTTGCACCCTTTGTGACCCCACATTTTGCACAGAATATTTTCTCAAAGACTGGAACAGAGTGGGTACTACAGAGTGGGGAGGTATAGTTCTGTTTCAGTATCTCATCTATGTTTTGTGCTGCTAACTTGTGATGAACCAGGATTATTCTCTGCCATCTGCTTTGGGTAATGCTGTCCAAGACCTGACCCCTGTGATGATGTGGCTATTTTCAAGTCAAGAGACCCGAATGTAACCTTAAGACCAATACTATCATGCCCTATTTAAATGCTGATTAAGTGCATCGCCACAGAATAACATTCATTTTGAACATTTCAAAACCAACTGAACTGTGCTCAAGCAAGTGCAATCTCACTAAGTATACCAAGGTCTTAAGTAATGATCCGTTGTTTGTCCATGCCATCCTCCCAAAATATCCTGTCACAAAAAACTCTTGATGTTTTAGGGCCTTTGAATCAGTGTTTATAGTCCAATTCACAATACCCTTACGCAACAAGGCTCTGTTATATTTACACCTCGAGCCACTCATATTAGTACTGCGAGGCTATAACATCTGTGCCAATTCACACTGTTGTTGTTTTTGTATGGTAAACATATATTCGAATGGAAAATATACAATGAAGCAGCACATTAGGGTGCCTGGAGTAGTGACCTGCCCGTTTGACAGAGGGCACTCCCAGCACAACCTGTACATCCATACACTAATGGTTTTCCCTTGACCTCAACAACAATGGGAGTAGATTTTGACAAAATTAAGGACAGGCAAAGCCACCCTGAGTGGACACAGTGCTGTGTGGAAGCAATTTGGGCTCCACACCGCAAATGGCAAAACTAAAAACAAAGGCCGGGCTGTTTGTCAATTATGTACTAAGCAGCTGGCCCACTCCTCATCCACAACAAATCCACTGGCCCATTTGTTGGCCTTCCACCTTGGCAGGCCCCCCACTGGAGGCACTGAATGAGACCATACTGGACAACACTGCAAGATTCATATGTAAGGACATGCAGTCCACTGGTGTGGCCTTGGACAAGGTAAATAGTAAAATGGTCGAATGGAAATGCTTCTTGTCTGTGTTGCAGACAGGCTGGAAGGGGGTTGAATATCTTCAAATATCTTTGAAAATTGTTGAGCCTATATGAGACCCATTTGAATTCAATTTTTGGGAAAAGTGACAGCCCTACTCTGTTTTGACTTCAGCTACTGCAGTGGCGTCATGGTGAGGTTGTAAAATTGTCAGTGGAGAACAGCTTGAAAAAAACATTTTGGTACTGGTGTTTGTATACAAGATCAGTCAGTAGCACAGGGGAATATCCTAATGAGCTATAACTGTATCATAACTGTGCATGTAAACATACTGACTATGCCCTTAGCAAATGCATGCATGTGATTAACAATGATGACTATGCCGGGAAATGACTGGCTTTGAATGTGACCACATTACTATGTCAGCATATTTTCCCCAGCTATGCGGTGCAGTAAAGAGCTAATTTCAATAGATCTCCTAAAACATGTCATTGATCTAGATGCTGTCATCAGTCACACATTGTTTTATCCCCCATCAGGCTGAGTGATAAACAGGGGGTGTCATGGCAGGTTATTCCTTCAGTCAGTCATGGTTTTTAAAACATAGAAAAATGCATCCATCACCCAAAACATAAAGATCAAGAACTGTGAAAGAGGTGTCACGAGTACGAGTTGTCACCACTCAAAAACACTGACAGATAAAAGACGTGTGGATTCATGCTTACCTAGAGAGTGTTCTCAGATTATGTTTATTGTTCTTGGAGGGTTTCAGGGGGAACGGGCTGGGAATGATGGGAGTTGAAGTCCGGGGGGGAGATTGTTGCAAGCAGGGAGGATGCAGGGAAGGTGGGTGTGAGAGAAAGAAAAAAAAACAAGAAACAGAGGGGTGACAGGACAAACACACACGGGGAGGAGGGAGAAAAGACAGTCAGTTGACCCTGGAAGAGAGTGATAATCCATGCACATGCAGAGATCAGGCATTACCACATGAAAAATCAAAAATCACTTGTCCCCACACCAATAACAGAAACATGGGTGTTGTCGTGTAAGAGTTATGTCAGGAAACAAACAAAAGCAAATATCTTCATCTGCACATGTGCAAATAGTTAAATATTCACAGGAAAGCCAAGGAAATTTCTGCTGAATTCTCAATTCATACTTTTTCCAGTCAAAACGAAACACTAATGTTGCCCTAGTCTATCATGTTTCATACTTTTCAGCAGTCTCCCTCTGCTGCGGCAGGAGCTGCCACGTCTTTAAAGTGGTCAGCACTCACATATGCTGCGGTCTGGGTTGGCAGCAGGCATCAAGTCGGATTGTGCAGCCATGAATGGCGGTGGCACTGCCAGGCCAGGACAGTCAGCTTGGTTGGAATGAGTGCAGTGATTCATGGTTTAGGACAAGGTCAGGCAGGCAAGGCTTCAAATGTTAGAGTATCTATGCGTGTGTTTTATGTGTGATGCTATTTAAACTTAGGCCGGCTGGTGTGCAGAGTTGGTGGTATGGCCGTCTGGGTAAACAGGAAATTGCTGGTTCGTCAAGATTAATCTTCCCCGCTCCTCCTTGCCTGGCACATTGCTGCCAGCTGCTGTGGGCATGGGATGGCTGCCCTAGAGGCCAGGTGGAGGGCATGGACTTTACTTGACAGGCACAATACTAACTATGTGTGTGTGGGTGTGTATTGTGTTGAATTAACCATATGAAGCAACCATTTAAAGCAAGAGGGAAGTGGGGGCAGCTGTGAATGAACACCAGCTGAGTTCTCTGACTCTTTAGACTGTGTTTAACAGACCAGATCAATATTTTAGTCTACTGTTTGTCCCTAACTTATAAGAAAAAAGTATTAAATAGAAGTAGGGGAGTACATTATTACTGGCATATCAGAACAGGCAGATAATAGATTCACAAGTTAACAACCACTGTCAGCAAATGTGAAGATTTCTGGCCGTATGTTTGTTGTGACAGCTACTTTTGATTCAATTTTAGCCTTGTGGGGCTTTTACACTTCATGGTATCCGCTTCACTATACTCAGTTGTATTGGTTTTCTGTTTGCGATCGTGTCTAGTACCTGGCACATTTTTTGTATCACCTCCAGTGAGATTCCAAGAGAGCAAAGCCAAAACTAAACTTAACGTGGAGACGCAGCTGAGTCTGAGAATCGCCTTGAGTCCTTGGGATCACATGCAGTTTCATGGAAATGCGACTGCAACTGTCTATGGAGTAAAATTTATCTCATTACTGCTAAACAAAAGCTCTCTCGCCTCTGTTTCCTCCTCTAGTGTTGCGAGGATGCAGCTGTAGTTTTACACAGCCATGCTATAACAACCCTATCTACCTTAAAGAGGTGCTATCTGAGTCTTTACTCTAAAGGAAAACAGATTAGTAGAAACCAAACTGTGTAAAGTCAAGCCGAGTTGGGTAGATATTATAACGGAATGGCAACATTTGTTTTTGAACAAAAATGTGTATTAGTTCTAGTCACATTTAAGCTATCTTGCAAGCCAAATATTTGGACAACAAAAAGTTAAAAACAGACATCTCAGTTCAGTCTCAGATCAAAAAGTCAAAGACTTCAGTCATTTCCTTGAATCCAAGTGTTTCTCTCTTTACAAGGACTTAAAACAACACTATGCAACTTAAAACATTAAAATTTTAACCTAACAGTTGCTCTAACATCTTTCAACAGCTACAGTAGCATCATTCTAATGTCTTCTTCTGTCAACATCCGGTCTTTCTCCCAAGCCACTGTTTTCAACAGAACAGAGATTTTGCTACCTTGCTGGCTGAGGGCTGGTGTTCATACTACAACTGTCAAGCCTTACACACTTCTTACAACAAAAATGCTACCTGGTATCAGAGCTATATAATGCTGAAAGCAGGCAACTGAGGCACTCTGTTGAAATGGGAGGGATGCAATTTTCCCTGTAAAAAGTAAGTGTCCATTAGATTGAATTTTAAACTACTATTTTAAGGTGAAAAGTTACACATTGTTGCTTGAATTAACTCAACCGTAAGACAAGTGTACACTATTTCACTCATGTTAATGCACAACCTCTGACATACAATTGTAGTGGAGAATTTTCTTGGTGGGTAAGTACCTACTGATATCAACAATATTGCCAGCACTCCTTTAAAAAGCGCCTTTATTAGAGTCTAAACATCTCTAATAACAGGTAAAAAGTTTATTCAAGAATACTTTATCATTATGAGTATGCATTCAAGTCTCTAATCCAAAAGTAAATGGTGTGTTTATTTTATGCATTTTACTGTTTATAATACATCATGCAAATATTTACTGTACATGTGACCCAAGGAAAGTCATTGTTTTTCATTAACATTTTTTATTTTTTGCAAAACTTATGAATAATTTAATATAGACTCATATGATTCCTTAACTTGTTTTAGATTTGTTTAATAACATAGAAAGACTGTTAAATTAAGAATCAAGAGTAGATCCTTGAACAGGAGTTTCTTGGGTGTCTCTACAATGTAAAACAAAATCAACAATAAACAAATATCAATGACAGAACAAGTGCATATACATATTTGCTAAAATGACTTCAGCATATCAGATGTTAATAAAAATTCAAAACTCTGCATCTCTAATTAAAACTGTTCGCTGTGATTCCCCTTTCTCACCTCCTTAAGTGAGCTAACTGGCCCTGCCACTGCTCTGGAAGAGTTTGGGAGGGGGCAGCTGACGGAGGAGGAGGAGGAGATGAGGTCACGGTGGAGGTCATGACCTCTGGACTTGTAGGCTGCATGCCTGTGGGTTCCCCAGTCGACAGGCCACACACCTTGTCCACCTGTGGCGAGGACAGAACAAACACACACACACACCTGTTAGGTTATGAAAACATATAACAGCAGGGTGGAGCTGCAGGATGACTTCCATTAACCACCACTTGACACCTGCACAGATGAAAGCATATGAAGGGAATAAATTATTCAAAGTAAGATGGAGTGCTTTTTTTCAGATTGATGCCCTCCCTTTTAATGGTAAATGTTGAACTATTTGGGTGACTGATTGCAAGATGAGGAGAGGTGAAAAGACTTAGGGGAAAGAGAACTTCTGAGTAACGAACGACATGGGAACACGAAGGGCGTGGAGTGAGGGATGTGATGAAAGAAAATGGTGTGATGAGTGAGTTATTGCCAAGAGGACTGACAGTAAATGTAAAACATTCCACTTCCTCATGGAGGTGAAAGCACGTGCGCTCGGTTGGCAGAGCTGGCGAGAATCTCCATCGGGCTATTAAAGCCAGCAGTGGAAAGGAGGAGACAGCCGGGTCATGAAAATGAAGGGGCGTGTGCTTCAAAGCGAGAGGTAAAATCAATGACATCTCATTGGCTTAAAAGCCTCGGGCCAGTGTTATTAAGTGGTCCTCAATTAGCCGGAGAGACAGGGTGTAATGGCTCTTGCACGCAGGACTGAATTACTCCTTATAGTGATCAATGCATATTCACCGCTTTGTCTAGAGGGATGAGTCATCCCGCTGTGTGAGGCCGTCCAACAGGAACAGTAAACTGTAAAAAATATTCAACATTTATTTAGAAAGGGAGCTTTCCTGGAACAAACAAGAAGAGAGTTTCCTCAAAAATCCTGACCTGACACACCAGCTGGACTGCTTAATATAGTTCACCGGTCCATTTGGGCAACAGCCCATAGAAAGTGTTCGGGAATGGACTGAACTGTTCAAAAGGATATCCAGAAAGTGACTGGATGGTCATTCTGACAACAATATGTATGACAGACCAATCATATAATACAGTAGGTGGTGCCCCAGTGCAAAAGATAAAATGTAACTACATAGAACAAACTTTTGGGAATCTTTGGGATGTGCTGGAGAAGGCTTTGCACAGTGGTCAGACTCTCCCATCATCAACATAAGATCTCGGTGAAAAATTCATGCAACACTGGATGGAAATAAATCTTGTGACATTGCAGAAGCTTATCGAAAAAATGCCACAGTGAATGTGTGCGGTAGTCAAAGCTAAAGGCGGTCCAATGAAATATTAGAGTGTGTGACCTTTCTGTTTTGGTGGCAACTTTTTTTTGGCCAGGCAGAAGTGGTGCAAAAATATAATTTCTATTGAGTGCTTTTCAGTGTTGTTACTTGTCGAAATGATGGTCCAGACCTGACAAAACTGCTACAAAAGTTGTTAGCATCTATGCTAACCTCTGTATGAGCAGTCACTTCCTGATGTCGTCTTGTCCATATCTCCCACCTCTTCCTGCTCTGAAGGACACTGATTAGGCCATGTTGCCTTGGGCAGCTCACAATTGTAGGTTGGAGCTTGGCAAGATGGATCAGTCTGATTTCAGACATTGAATAAGGCAGATCCAGCTGCTTTGCAAGGTTGCAAAATTCCTGTTGATTTTTTATTTTTAAAATTGCAGTTAAAAGAAATATAATGATTTCTTAATGCTAAAAACAAAAGTATTTCAATCCTTTTTTTTCTAAGAGGGATGCAGAGTAAACACAGAGCTGCCCCTCCTTCAGATAGTACAGGTAAATGCCAGGGGCACCATGCCAAACGCTATTCAGCCACCTGGTTGTCAACTTCTCCTTCCTCTTTCTGCTTGGCGCATCTCCCTCTCTGTCTCTAGCTCTGTGGTATGTGTTGTTTGTCATTAGTTGGTTGCGCCTTCATTCATTCACTTTGCATCCAAGATCGAGCCGACAGAGGAAAGTTTGAACAAATTGGAGTAAAAATGTATTTCATCCCTATTAATCACAATTTGCATTTTATATTTAACACAGTTTTACATTAAATTATTATCAGAATTACCATCATAATTAGCATTGTAATTTTCTTGTTTGGTCAAATCTTTACTTTTGTGTTGCGTTAGCTTATTTTAATTGTATTATGGGCTTTTGGTGTGGGATTTTTGTTGTTGTTTTGTCTATTAACATTTATTTTCTATCTGTAATTACGTTTTTTAGCTGTTTTGTTTTTTTATATATGTCTTTTTTGTTGTGTTCTATTGTTGATTTACTTTTTGTCATTGTTCTTTTCATTTCAGGGCCTCCACATAAAACAGCTAAATAAGTTTATCACTGAATGTAAACTTAACTTAGATTTAGAGTGCGGTACACTCAATGCAGCTGTAGATGTGCATTTGCATTAAAGGGAGTTGATAATGTGAGAATACAGTGGTCAGTGGTATAAAATGTCCATGAATGAGCGATCCGATAAAAAGCTTATCATTAATACAATAGCAGAATAAGAAATAAAACATTTTATAACATAAATATTGAACCTCTCAGTGACCATTCATGATACTTATCCTGAAACAACGGCAGCAAGCCTTCGAACTTTCCTGCCACTGTCACACAATCTTCCAGTAAAACGCTTTTTGTGTCCATGTGTGCAAACAATGGAGGGCACAAACAAATACAAAACCCTGTATTTGGAAAGTGACTGCCAGGCATCTGTGTTTAAAGGGCTGGTTGGAGGGGTGTGTCAACATGCTGGGAAGAGTTTGGAAAAGTATGTCGAGAAGCAGCTGAAATATGTGTTAATGGTGACAAAAAGTGTCTCAAAACTTTCTAAAAATACAACCTCCCTCCAGGGTGAGGCATATCCGTCAACTCTTGTGTCTTATAAATGGAAGTTTGCACATAGCAGCTTGCTATTCTTAAGCAGAGGGGGGTTGTCGATGAGTATAACTTACTACCTGAACATTTTTCATCCACAATGCACTGTTTGCACTCGGGGCCCTTCTCTCCTACTTTAGCTTAACTGCATTCTGGTCTTAAATCCTCTGCTGAGGCTGACGTTGGGCACGGGGGATGCTTGTTTTATTGCATTAACCTAAACTCCCTCTGGACCAATAAAACACGCTCACATGTGGTAGAGCAGCTCACAGCCACACATGGACATGCATACACATACACACTAACACTTCACATTGTGTCAGTGCGAAAAGACAGAGCATGGCAACTGCTTTAGCCATGCAGCCTCTCACCACAGTAAGACAAATGCTCTTTGCTTGTGCTGCAGTGCTTCTGCAGACAATTAGGCCTTAATTCATTTACATACCATCTGCACAACATGATTTGCTTGGACGTTTATTAGAATGTATGCAAATTAAAACCTTTAAAAAAGATTGTTTTATGAGGAAAAGTTTGCCAAATGAGTCTGAGCATGGCCATTCACAGGCATGGATACTATTAAATTGATAGTTTAGCTTAGATGTTGTTAATTAGTGCACAACTTTGAACATTGCTTATTTCAGCATTTTAAACACTTGAAAAAATACAAGTGTTTGTAGCAGCAAATAAAATTACCCAATAAAACACTGGTAATTCCAAGAAGCAGAAAAGCTATAAATGTCAGGGTGGATTCATTTTATATCTTGCACTTATTAACAAAATGTAGAATATTTTAAGCATTTAGCCAATAGAGCAGAGGAGATTTAAGTTACGATGAAATCATTACTGTTAGATAAACTCTGTGATGTAATTTCAAGACTTTGGTGTTTAGGAGGCCAACAGGTTTGTGTAAAAGATGGTTTGTGTGAAGGTGGTGAAGCCGGGTCAGGTGGTGCACAAAGAGAAACGAAAGAAACAAATGAGGTGCATAACGTCACTACTGAATGCTTTTCCTCTTTTTACAAACAGTCCTCACCGTCCTGTCAAAGCCCGGTTGAGGATTTTTGATTTGTTAAGACACAAGCTGAAATCAATACTGATGCATCTTTATGCCCCAGAAAAGCAACAACATCACCTAGAGGCAATGATTTCTCAGTGGTTATTGACAATACCTGAAATTGCTGCTGAGCAAGAGTCAGATAGCGCTGAACTATATATCATTTTCCCACTGCAACTGCATGTGTGCTTCTGTAATAGTAACATCTCAGGACATGTGATTTTAGTCAAGTGACCTGAAAGCAGTGTTGTTTTGTCAACAACCTTTTTTCCCCTGACAACACTAGACTATAACTAAAAAAACAAGGGTACATTGACAAAAACTAAAACTAAATTAACTGACATTTTCATTAACATAAAAACTAGACTAAAATGTTTGAAAGAGGCTAAATCCAATGAGACCTAATTTCTTCAATTAGAAAGTAGGGACAAGTTAGGAATATATCCAATCACAGCTACTTTGGTTGTGTGAAAAGGTTGGATGAGTTAAGAGGGACATTCAGTCACAACTGCCTTAGCTTCGGGGTGGCAGGATCCAAGTGTAAAACAGGAATTCAGAAATTCAGGGAAACAATGCCTTACCCTTTACACTTCATATTTTGGTCGACTAAATTTACAGTAGATTTTGTCAACTAAAATGTTGTGAAATTCCATCAACTAAAACTAGACTAAAACTAAAACAATTTAGATGACTAAATTATGACTAAAACTAAAATATATTTTAGGCAAAAGACTAAAACTAAAACTAAATTAAAAAGTGCTGTCAAAATTAACACTGCCTGAAAGAACACTGTGTGGCCACTACTTTGGTTGCCAGTCGAATCGAATATCCGCAAAACTCCATTATCCTGCACCCCTAACAAATCTATATAATTTTTCCATTGTCTTTGTAGGCCACTTGGTGTAAAGCAATACTTACAACAGACAGTGGTTATAGTGCAAGAAAAAGGTATCCTCTGTCTACAAGCAGCAAAAAATAAAATCATTAGTTCAATTAAGCATTACAGATAATACAAAAAGCATTTTAAATCAAAAACTGGTCTATTTTGCCCAATTTTGTTGTGTAAATGCCTAATTACATAGCTGGCTTCACATGATAATGTGAAATTAAATGGAAAGTTTTGAGGTGAAATGCTAAATCTGGCATCCTGTTAACTGTCATTTCCAAACTAACATGTATATCCAAGTCCATCCTTAAGAAAAGTAAGTAACTGGAAGTTTTCAAAGTAAAGTTAAAAGCACATCCTTTGCACATTAATAACTGTTAACTTCTGATCAGGGGCAGCCACACATCTCCAAAAAAGATTTATATGAAATCAAATATTCCAAGAGTAAAAGCCAAGTGATTAATTCTGCAGATGAAAAACAACCAAGAAAGGTCAGAGGTGCTGTTATCACTTCTCTGTGGGGGTAAAAAATGGAGGATTAAAACACAATCTAATTCTGTCATTGTGAACTTTCCAAAGAGGCCGACCAAAGTTCCAAACCCAGTGTCATTTCTCAATCGCCTTTAGTATGACACTCTGCTATTCTCTGAGACAAAAAATGTAAACATCCTTTTAAAATATGAACATCAAGTGAGGGTCACTCACAGTTCTGTTTGCTTTACAACCACACAGTAGAGGTTCAAAAATGCACTGCTTTTTGAAGCGATGGGAGAAATAGTCGCCGTACTAAACAAAAACTGAGTGAGAAATCACTCTTATGCCTCAATAAACACAACTTTGTAAACAGAACACAAAGTCTGAGGTGGAAAAATAAACAGAATCCTCTTGAGAAATTGAGACATGCTCTTATAAGTAAGAGCCTCTGAGCACATAATCCTACAGGCCAATCAGATGACAGGTTGAATAACGGCAAGGGGCTTGAACACGGCCATAGATCAATTATCTCCTGACCTGATGATGGCGTGAGAATGAAAGTCTCATTCGGGCACAGCATGAGCACTTGGTTGTGTATGTTTATGTGTGTGCAAGCACCTGTTGTCCTTGTTATACGTTCACAATTTCAGCTATTTTGTGGAGCATTCCTCATGTGATTGCCTGAGGACAGAGACTGATGGACGCGGTGGATTGATGGGGCTTGTTGGACGCTTGGGAAGACTTTGGGGAAATACCAGGCATGTACTCCATGTGCATATGAGCTGGCCAATGAAATCAGACTTTTGCTGTTGAGGGCTGTGGACTGCTCAGTATTAACTTCACACATGCCATCCATCTCTTTTCTCTTTTTTACACGAAAGTAAACACAACTAAGCAACACATACATAACAAGAGCTGCGCAAATCAACGCAATGTTAAAATTATTGCGATTTAAGTCTTTTTGAAAGCAGTTTGAATTTACTGAAATACATTTAAACCATTGTAATGTGGTCAAGCACAATTGTGTGGTGAAACAGCCCTGCTTTCACACCTTTGATGCAGTCAGCTGAGGCTAAAGCTGATTTTAAGCTACCTTAAATTCATCTGTTTCAGTAGAGTGGAGAAAAGTTCCCTGGATTTCTTTTAGATTTATAAAAATCCTGCAGCAGCTGCAAGTGTTGTATGAAACATGAGGCCAAGACATTGAGTTATAGGTAATATGCACTCTATATCTTATGTTAAATTATTGCTATCCATATCTAAGGCCCTATAAAATCTATGTTCACACATATCTCTACGGGTCCGGTCAACAGTATGTTGATTAAATTTGCAGAACATTTGATCACCTAACACATAATAATCATTGGGAAACTGCTTTGCCCTGTACTTTTGCAGCTAGCTGTGAGTTTCGTAGCTTCTTTGCCAACGTAGCCGGTGTCTCAGGGGGCAGCATGGACATGTTTGCATTGTCCCCAGCCTTAGTGACCCCCTTGCAGCATTTTCCTGAGGGATAAGTTCCTTTTTACTCCAGAAAAAAAAGGCTTCTACATAAAATGTCAGGCATTTCCGTGATATTCCGCGTTTATATGGAATTCCACTTTTAATTTTCAATTCTGTGATTGTGGATTGTATAGGCCCTACATATTATTATTGCAATATTGAACAATGTTATTGCACATCCCATGATTGTTTATTTCAATGATTGGTTAATTGGACATGGCCCTTTTCTCCTAAATAAAGTCTCAAAGACTTTACACTGTCCAGCCCTACATGCATGTTTGTCTTTTTGCTATATGAACACTTAATCCTGAGGCAAGAGACTGTCAGAAGAGTGCAGTATGAGACTCAGTTTCAAGCGAGCCAAGCCCAGGGCCATCCCTCCTCTCTGGGAGTATTGGCTTACAGATAGCAGCGGTGGTCTTGTCTTCTCAGTTTATTTATCAAGGGATTACCCAGTAAAGCCAGGGGAACTTTCTCAGCCCCTTCTCAACCCGCACACACTGCATTATGGGATAAGAGGGGCCTGATCAGTCAGTAAAGGTCCTCTCCTCTTTGGTTTTTCAGATTGTGTGTGGAATGACATACACTGCATAACACTTATGTGTTGATTTTGGCAGCTTTTTTACATTTCTGTCCAATAACGAAACTGTACATGAGTTTTAATTTCATTTAAGTAATTTTCCTTTGAGAACTACTGATTTTTTTTTAAATTTCTTGCCTAAATCTGAATTGTATTTTTCTCCATGAAATACTGGTATACATCATTGTGACATTTTATTTGCCTTTGCATCCTGGTCATTTTTCTCAGCCAACCTTAAACGTATCTTTGTTTAATGTCAAGTTCACTTATGACGTAAAGCAAGGGTGCGCTGGTGGGCTCTTCAGCTTTCTTCAGCAAATCTTAGCATCAATTCTATTGCTACTGCTTTTGACTGTATGGACTTACAGATGAAAACTTCAGAAGCACTTACCATGGCTGATATGAGTAGATGTCTACATGTATTATGCTACCAAACAAACCCTGGCTAAAAAATACAGCCTGACTCCATGGCCATTTAGCCCATTAACAAATGTCCCTCCCAACATAAAGTCAATAGTTTAGAAGAGTTACCCAAGATTAACCAAATGAGCTCTTCACCAACAGTGCCTTATCACAACCAACTCACATTCTGACAGATCTGCAATGGTGCTCGTCATCCATCAGCTCATACATTGTCACTTGTGATACAAATCATGGAGTTGCAACATTAACCCTGTTGAAAAAACCCAAACAATAACTCTAAGTCTTTCTTACACTGTTTTCACCCCCATTCTCCCTTAAAGAGCCCATATTTTGCTGTAACTCAGGTTCATGTAATCAGTTTGCAGTTTCAGTTGGTCAGCTCAGCCCTATTCTTTCCCATGTTGTCAATGACTTTATACTCATTCGACATCTATGCTCTGCACTGTGCTTTGTACGCAGATTCAAAGGGTCTAGACTGTAGATGAAACAATGGTATGACATCACACTTGTAGGTTTATTTGTGGGGCCAAGGGATAGAGCCATTTTAGGCAGCTACTGGCAGTGGGAGAGGGAGAAGTTATGATGTCATGAGCTTTTTGTCTTGGGCATATAGATGTACTCTGTTACTGAAATTCAGACACAGCTATTGTCTCTGGAGTCTTGTGTCCTACAGTCCTTGTTTAACTTCCTTCCTCGCATCTCTCTCCTTGACTTGGTCACAGGTAAGGCAAATAACACCACATTCCCAGTGTGCATTATATCAGAGCAACCTTTCCGTCTTCCAACCTTACTCAATCCCAACTTTAAAAACATGCTGACCCCAAATGGAAATCCTAAAGCACTGCTGTTACAGTCCAGCACTCACATCAATTGGATTTTCAACCTCCAACAGTCCAGCCCTAACAATTTAGTCCTGCTTAGTCATAAATGAATATGTAAATTTCAACTGAGATTTTTCTTTCAATTAAAGGTTCATTTTTAGCTAGCAAGTGTCTCTTGTTTTGTCATGGGACAGGTTAGCAGAAAAATGTCATATTTTGTCTCAACATAATTAAAACTGATATAGACATAGAGTCTGATGGCTTTATGCATGGGACAAAACATCTTTATACACTTAAAGGCTCAAACAGAACCATTTGCAGCAAAGCTGCACAAATCTATCTGCTACATCAGCTTATCAAGGGCAATTAAATGACAAAATATGACTCACATACTGATATTGTGTTAGACTAACTCCATGACCTTGGCTACAACAACATTCAATTTTAAGCCAAGCTGCAGGGATTGTGTTAATTTATCATAGTTATGAATCATAGGGCTAAATGGCCTCAATGGAACATTGACTCATAAAACTACAAAGCAGCGATTATGTGCCATTAGTTTTACCATTTGAAATTAATCACAGGGATTAATTCAAAGCTTTGCCACTTTGCCGTTTCATCAGTGTTCATTTCTGTAAGTGTAAGTGTGTGCAGGGATATATCCAAATATGTAAATTTAATGACTTCACTTTGGAAAGCAGGGTCTGTATTCACTCCTCTCCCTGACAGCAGCTCTGGGGACTGCAGCTTACATCCATTATCCAAACCACAGTCACTGTCATTCCAAGATATTGGACACTCACATGAGCATGAAATATTCTCTGACCAGCAAAAATTAGAAAATTAAATTACATTCCTGTAAGAGTAGGTAAAACACAACTGCTCTGAAAGACAGCAACTGTGCTCTCTTTTTATTTGAATTTGGATGATTATGCTGAGTCTGAGTCAAAGGAGAGACAAAGACGAAAAACAGGAGCTCCTGTTAAACACGATGTTGGAACATGCCTGGGATGGGAATTTCATTCAATATGAGACTGACAGCAGAAAGGAAAAGGCAATGAATGAGCAGAGAGACAATTAGATTTATTAAAGCATTTACCCCAATGTGGTTACAGACTAGAAAGGGAATTAAAAAAAGAAAACATACAAATAGCAGCCGAGTTGTTGCATGAGTAAGGGAAACTCATGTTGAACAAAGTCCTCAACTACTGGTGGGCTTTTTATTAGGACTACATTATTAATCCCAAAAGAAAAGTCTTAGGGTGCTGGTGTGGCAGGGTGGTAAGCAACCAGGCACGTCCAACATATGTCCAGCCTGGATTCAATTCCTACCTGAGGTCTCTTTGCTAAGTGCACCCCCTTCTCTCTATCATGCCCCCCTTCACAAGTTTATACACTATCTCCCTCTACACTGACAAATACAGACAAGAACCCCCAATGACAAGGCATTTCTAACATTGTAAAACTGCTTTACCTCGCACTGATTTGAAATCCTTGAAAAAATTCCTAGATTCACATCTGGATTTGAAATCACCAACAAAATTGTCTCTTGTGCCATGACCAACATTTCCTGAAAATCTCATCCAAATTTGTTAGGAACTTATTGAGTTACGAGAGAAAGCATGGAAACCTGCCCCATCTTCCCATGTTAACAAATCCAAAAATTCCTGGACCCATATTTGGATACGTATCACCACCAAAATCTAATCGATTGGTCCTTGGCCCACTTCTGACCAATTCTGGAAATTCAATCAAATTTCTTTCAGAACTTTTGTCTTATCCTTTTATCAAATGCTGGTTAAAACATAGACTCCTTGGCAGAGGTAATGACAGCAATTCACTTTTTCATAAATGCTTTCACATCTCACTTATTTGTTTCACAACAATCCCAGTTGACATATTTATCCCACTCACACAACAAAAAGCAAAAATTAACTGTGCTCCACTGCCAGTCACCAGTTCTTTAGTAACTACCCAGCTGAAGCACTGTATTACAAGGAGTAACAAAAGCCTCTGGCATAACAAAAGTCCCTGGTATAACCATAGCAACAGAATCATTAAAAAGTAAATAGAACATAATTAAAAACATTAAAAAAAATGTGATGCTCTAAATATGAAAATGTATGAGCTAGTGTTGTATGAAAATATTGTGATATTTTTCTGTAGAAAACTGTATCGATATTACATACAGCTACATGTATCGGGATGGTTTATAAATTATAAATGTATAGAAACTAAGGACATCTGTTTTGTACTTTGGTTTAGTCTCTCCTCTCTGATGAATATCATTTCTGTTGCAGAGACTGTTTTTTTAATTCGTAAAACTAATTAAAAACCATCTTATTGGGAATAATATTATTGGGTCTAAACAAAAATGAAAAATATGCCTGTTTATTGAAGAGAAATTGTGATGCATTGTCATGATCATAATATCCCAATATGTCGTGATATATTCTGTCATTATCTTTGTATTGTGATGCGTACTGTATAACCAGATTCTTGCCATGGCATTTGATTGTGGCACAAATATGCTCTTCTTCGCTCTGCTTTCTGCTCTGTCTCAAGGTCTGATTAACAATAAATATATCAACTACTGTCTTCAAGAACCAACGCACCCACATATTTGGCAGTTTCCTTTGTTTTGTGTCTGCATGCAGAAATAAGTCTATATCTTCTGAACTGCTTGGAGCATCATTCCCATCTTAAGAGGCAGATCCAGTTGTAGACGTGGTCGATCAGGGCCCAAGAGAGACAAACTGTCTGGAAAACCTTGACTGTCTTTCTAACTTTAACATTCCTAAGGCAAGGCAACTGATCATATTTATATTTTTAACAATGTGGTCCTCTGTAGAAAAAGTTTGGACACCCCTGATCTAAAACCTCAGACAGAAAAAAATGTGTGTGCATAGGTATATTGTGAAAGAGAATTGTCAACTTGATTTATAGGGTGAAAAATTATAGCTCATGTTTTAGCATGAATCATGCAGCCATACTCTTTGTTTCACCAAACAGGAAGAACATTGTTATTTTGGCAGCATGGTTGTTTATGATGTTTGCTCCAAAGAAAACCAAAGGCATCAATTACATTTCAAATGAATGGGGTTTTTGACATTAAGCATCAGGATAATTGTGTTTAAACAAGCAACAATTTCTGTCCCTAATTGCAACTCGTATGAAAATAGAAAGAGAGGCTCGGCAGCTTGTGCAGTTTCAGTCTTACACTTACATATTGTATTTAGAAATAACAGAATTTTGCAACATAAATATGTGTTGGCTAACACTAGACCCAACTGCATCACTAATTTAAGATAAACAGATTAAATGATTAAACTTACAATGGCCAGTTTTGCCACTCAAGAACAACCAAGTATGCATGTAAAGCATGTAGAAAGCAAAGATCAAACCATCTTTGGGAAAATAAGAACCTCCACTTTTGTTATGCCTTAATGTGACGACTTGAATTTCGCAGGACTAGCAGTGTTGTGGTGGAGGCCTTCAGGTTAAGGAAGCAAGCCTGAGACTGGAAGGATGCCAGTTCAAACCCTCGACCATCTGGGAAAATCAGGGTGAGTTTGGGGAATAAGGTAGTCTCTCTCTTCACCCTTGACAACACTGTAATGCTGTTTTACATTTAACCGCAGGGAGAGACAGATGTAGGCTTTGAGGTGTTGAGTTTAATCAGGTCATAGTGGCCTCATACAGCGGTCAAATAAGGACTGGGACTGAAGAGTTTTTATTTGACAGCAATAAAAAAGACAAGAAGGGGTGAGGATGACTCCAAAAGACTGTGAGCCTTTTACAAATTAGACCTGGATTGAACAGCCAGATTTCCCTTATGATTAAAGTGAGCATGAGCCACAGATAAAAGAGGCATGACTCAAGGATGGTACAAAAAAAGTTGGGTGACCAAATCCACTAAAATTCATGCAAAATGCAATCATTAAAATAAAAATCGTATTTTCCTTTTGTAATATTGAAACCTTGCGTTTCTTGAAGTAAATATCCATCTATTTATCACACAACACTGAAATGACTGTCTCTTTGGGACAAGTAAAGTCCAGACCACTCAAAGACATATTTATACCTTAGCAGATGTTGGCAATCTGATTGACCCCACACATGATGCCAAAGACTTGATCATAGCGTGTTGAGAACAATAACGTGAAAAAAAAACAAAAAAACAAAAAAACAGCACATTACTCACTAAAAGACTCCATTTATTAACAAAAAATATCCATTACTTTGAAAACTAGAAATTTTAAAAATGTTTTGAATTAAGAGAACATGGGGGATGACAGGCCTTGGACCACTTTTAACAGGAAAGATGCAAAGAGAAGTAATAACAAAAAAAATAATAAGATGAATCTGTGTAGATGGCGTAAACATGAGCTTTGTATGAAGCGCAAACTGAAGGTGAGTAAAAGTTGATTTGCTGTGGTTGCTGAGCCTCTTTCTACAGTCAATTCAGCCTAAAGTGGCTACATTTCAATTTACATGAGTCCACAAAGTACATTTTACATTCTACAAAGGAGAGTGCCGATAGATATGAGGTATCAAAATGATCCAACGTGCCATAACACTATATGATCACCTTAAACACCTGTAGGGCTGTATTTTAGTGTCAAGAAGCTCATTGTTTAAAGCAATGGCAGTTTGGGCTATTCAGTATATTTGGCCAATTTGCGGGCACGTGTTCTCATCACAAAGCCAGGTGAAGGGCAGAAAGGGGATGGATTATGTGGCTTGATTATACATGAGTGTATTTTGGGTGTCAAATAGATCAAACCAATCAGGGTGCTCGCTTTCATTCCCATATAATTAGTGTGCAGCGGGTGGCTGACATTTTGCTATTTACACAGCAAGTTTAGTTGTTTGATCAGGATCCGGATGTATTTAATACCTCTCCTTTTATTTGGCCACTTTACACAAAGAAATCACACAGAGCACAGAGTGATCTATGTAAATGCTCAATTTCAAGCATAAGAAACACTCCAAAGGACTAGTAAGAAACATTAGTATGAACTTTAACATGAAACATCATTTATTATAAAAATCCCTAGTTAAAACTCTCAGGATCAGAAAGGTTTATGTTTGTGATTTGCCTGTTGACTAAACATAAAAAATTTATGAGCTTTCAGCAATTTATTTTCTCATTTTCCTGTAGGAGTCCTTGGCTCTGCTCTCTAGTGCATGCATAAAACACACATCAAAGCCTGTTTTACTACATGTGAGCATAGTAATTGCTGACATTCATTAGTCTGTCAACCAATATTAGAAATGTAGCTCCATTTTCCAGAAAATTTTAAACTCTGTGTGTGTTTTGCATTTGTTTCTGGGAGTATTATGTTCTCTGGAGTGCACATGGATGTAGCTCACTGAAGATCACTGTAAAGAAGCCATACTGTCATTCTGTTCTCCATTATGTTATGAACTTTAAACGAAATATTTCAACAAATGAAAACAAGTTGCCACATCTAAAGGGGCTAACCTTGAAGAAATTTAGATTCATCAGAGACAAATTTGATGAGAACAGATTTGTGATCTGGGCGTCCATGGGTTTGTTGCTATCATAAATTTCTATTTCAGCCGGCAAAAGCTTATTTAACCCCAGCTGATGCAATTAGTAGCTTCTCATTTCTTAAACAACCATGTAGAAAAACACATCCTGTGGTCATGGAAAAGATGTTAGTCTGTTTAAGAAGGGTCAAATCATTGGCATGCATCAAGCAGAAAAAAACATCTAAGGAGATTGCAGAACTACTAAACTTGGGTTAAGAACTGTCCAACGCATTACTAAAAACTGGAAGGATAGTGGGGAAGCATCGTCTTCAAGAAAGAAATGTGGTCGAAAAAAATCTGGCATGATCGTGATCGGTGATCACTTAAACGTTTGACCAAATCAAATAGAAGAAAAATAACAGTAGAACTCAGGAGTATGTTTAATAGTTAAAGTAAGAGCATTTCCACATGCACAATGTGAAGGGAACTCAAGGGATTGGGACTGAACAGCTGTGTAGCCTTAAGAAAACCACCAAACAGTAAGGCTTACTGGAAAAAAAGGCTTCAGTTTGCTAGGGAGCATAAAGATTGGACTCTGGAGGACTGGAAGAAGGTCATGTGGTCTGATGAGTCCAGATTTACCCTGTTCCAGAGTGATGGGAGCATCAGGGTAAGAAGAGAGGCAGATGAAGTGATGCACCCATCATGCCTAGTGCCTACTGTACAAGCCAGTGGGGGCAGCGCTATGATCTGTGACAGATCTTGGGACATTGCAGAAGCTTATTGAAATAATGCCACAGCAAATTTGTGCTGTAATCAAAGCTAAAGGCAATTCAATAAAATATTAGAGTGTGTGACCCTGTTATTTGGTGGCGATTTTTTTTTGGCCGGGCAGTGTATATATATATGTATTTATATATATCTTGTCTTTAAGGAAATATGTTTTTTTTGTTTGTTTTTAGGTGCAATTAGGGCATATCCAAGGGAAATGGTTAAGGACCACTGCTGTGAATAGTAGCACTCAATAAATCCCCTTATTTTTTTGGATAAATTGTGCAAGTAGAATCTTTAGTGCCACATACTTTAGATTAATATTGGGTCAAAGGGCCAGTTAAAATGCTTGGTAAGTGTATATATTTATAGCATATGACAGTAGCACATAACAGAAAATCATAGGTTTGGATCTATCCTAACCATTATGCAAAGTAAAGACAGGAATATTTTGTATCCTTAGGGGGAAAAGCTTAGATAGTCTCCAGCCTATTTCATTGTATAAACATTCAGCATAGATTACATATAATATGACACCCCCTAAACCGCAAGCAGGCTAATTGGGAGTGCTTTCCACTCGGCCTCTCCCAGAGAGCCTCGAGTTGGAGAGCATACAGATGATTTACAACATAACTTTTCTCCTGTTGCCATCTCGTCTACCCCCCTGCCAGTTGTTTACTGCCATCTTTAAGGTCTCTCTTCATTCTTTCCAAATCACTATGTCTTTGTCTCTCTCTTCCGTCTTCACTCCGTAGTCACTGTCAATCAGCCCCCTCCTCCCTGTCTATTTCTCTCACTCTCCTTCGAATGATGTCAGTGCTAATTAAAGAGAGCCTCAGTCCCTCGTATATCACGCTGAAAAAAAGTCCTTGAGATTCCAATCAGCAAAAAGAGCGCCGAGTTTCCCTCTCCACATCGAGACTTGTTTACACTGATTAAATCACTCACAGATGATCTAGATATGAGAGGCTCTTCCTTCTTTTGGTTATAAATATGGGTGTTACTTTGGAGTTTGTTGACAACATTTGTCCATCTTTGTAAACAAATCCAAGGGGATTACAGACACATATATGGTAAGATGTCTCGGAGGATTAAAAGAGTGGTTACACCGCAGAAACTGGGGGGAGAGAGGCAGAGGAAGGTCGGGTGAGTTCATCTTGTCTGCAATATGGTGGTACGTACAACCAAAGCAAAGAAAATAAGCTTGTGGACAGAAATTTCTAGAACACGTGCCCGTTTGAAGCCTTTCAATGAGCCAAAAACTACCACTTAAATCATAACACAGATGCTGTGTGTATGCAGCAGGCCGCTTAAAGGTATTATCATGCCAGTTTACTCAAGTTTAAAGGCAGCCAAATATTTAGGGAAAGGAGGCAATGGGGCATCAGGTGAGTCAAAGGTAAGTCTGCTGGGATTGTAAAGTAGGGATGGGTGATAACTTTCAAAGATTACAACAGTCTAAACTCATTGAGAAATAAGTTTCATGCAACTATTAGCTCAATTTGAAGTCATATTTTTTCCGATTTCTTTATTAATGCCCAATGAGTAACAACAGCAAGACAGTTTCTGAGAATCTGAAAGGAATCGGAAACCAATAACAGTTGAGAATCAATGACAACCAGACAAAATTCTCTTTTCATTTTGTCCTACATGCCTAACAAATCAGGATGTCACGCTCTCATCAGAGGCAGTCAGCAGAAACCATAACAAAAGAGTCAAAGATGTGTTCATGGCAAATAGGAAGCAGAAGGGGTCAAAACTGGGGCTTATTGTACACAAATGTCACTAACTGCACAATATCCATGCAATTTCATGCAAGGATGAAAACGCCAGCAAGTTGCAGAAGCATTCAACTTTGCAGCACAGCATCGAATATTGGGACTGTTCAACATTGTTGCCACTGAAACCATGTTGGCTGTCTTATTTTCTCCACATAGAAAACCAACAGGAATCAATAAGGGGATCATTTTGTAGAGATGTGCAGGAACATGATGTTCAGACACAGCCACTTCAAATTTCCCCTTCCAGCCAAATGCCACATTCCAGCCAATTACCAGCCAACCTCTCACCTAAATTTCACCAAAAACATGTCCATTTATGCTAAGCAGGGTGTCCTGATGAGTTAGTGCTTTCCTCACAAAAACAGATCCAGTGGGCCTGAACCTTTGCCCTTATTGGGGTAGTGCTAGATTTAACCAGTCACTATGTGTTGGTCATGTCTTCACAGGGGATCTCAGTATAGCCAGGTTGGCGGGAAGGTCCCAGCACTCTCCAGCAATGGACTAGTCAAGACTCAGTCAAGAAAAAAAAACTGAGCTTTAAATGATCTTATTTTATAAATCTTTAATTCTTTTTAAAGTTATAATTAATTGATTTAATCTCTCTATTGCCCTGGCCTAATACTTAGGTTCAAGCCCTATTTGTTTACTTAAAATGTGTAAAAAGCAATGCTAAACCTATAAGCTTTTAATTTACAATTTTCATTATTTTTTAGCATCAACCTTACAAGCTCAGATGAACACA
Organism: Cetoscarus ocellatus; assembly: GCA_037902135.1. Taxonomy (NCBI): domain Eukaryota; kingdom Metazoa; phylum Chordata; class Actinopteri; order Labriformes; family Labridae; genus Cetoscarus; species Cetoscarus ocellatus. The sequence goes on along the minus strand of JBAMNC010000329.1, from coordinate 132,284 downwards.
TCTTTAAAAATTGTTAACCTGAAACCAGATGGACTGTTCAATACATTTTGCTTGTTCATCTAGGAAAGAGCCCAGAGAAAGTGTCTGGAATGGGCAGAAACTTTCAAGAGCATATCAGGCATGTAATTGATCCATCAGTCACATTCATTACAGCTCAATCAGATAATCAGAAAATGTAGAGACATTGAATCAGGATGATCCATCTGCCCTGCAAGGTTAAAAAATCATATATTGTGTTTGAATACCTGCTGGTGACTTAAGAGGAGTTACTTTTATTGTAATGTTCATCCCTATGTAGGGCCAAATGTGCAGTGATATCAAGTGTTTAAATTCACAGAGGGTGTACTCTTTTTTTTTTAACGCACCACAATTCAAATTTAATGTACTATAAAATTGCTGAAGTTCCTGGGGCAGTGACCACAACAGATACAAACTTTGCAGAAGATATTTATTAGTCTTAGAAAATGGCAACCTCAGCACATTTGTGCGCCTGTCAACCATCCTTTCTTTTCCTTGTCATCTCACCCACTCCTGTCGTTTCTCATCCTGTGTGGAAGAGTCCATCTGAACAGCAGACCTCAGACTCTGATGGAAAGCCCCACATCATTTAGTTTTCCCTCTGTGAACGTTTCTTCAACTTATAATCAAATGCACATCTGAGAATTCATATGACGATTCCACCAACCCGAGTTATGGGTCAAAGAGAGAAATAATATACTCAGGACCACTGCTTTATGCTCACATCCAATTTTAATGGCCTGGCAATCAATCATGCTGCAATTGCTCCCAGTCAAAACTGAATGTTTCATACTAAGAAGAAGATGTGGAGGGTTTTTTTTTGTTTTTTTTTCAGTGTTGAACGCTGCTGCACATTATCGGTGGGGTGGCTAACACTGAGAGGGAGTCAGAGGACGAGAGCGGGAAACGATGTGTGAGGAGAAGCGAGGCTGCAGCACACACCATCATTAGCTAATGGACTGCTGAGTAAGTCAGTCAGCCCAAGGGTTGGACAGAGTGCCAAAGGCAAACACAACTTAGAGAGATGGGTTAAGCGTGTAGATTGGCCACAAGCACACTTTGCGTCAGCTACCATTCTGCTAACAGCCTCAAATATTAGATCCAGAAAACCACACATAAAGGCCTGAGATGGTGTGGATAATCCTTTTATCTGAGGTGACCTCTAGAATCCTCCGCAGCTTCAGCCAGACAGGATCTCAACAAGTTTCTGTTCAACAGATGATGATCTCATTACAACAGCCATCTAATCCCAATGCAATTTACCAAAAAGAATTTACATCATCACTACAATTCAGGTAATACCACAAGTGTGATTTTTGTATTCAATAATATATGAAGTTTACATATTTCAGTGAGACACAAAAGCTTTCAAAGTATTAAATAAAAAGATCTAAAGGGCAGTATTACTAAATAAGAGGACATGGATTCACATGTTTTATTACACTATTTTTCTTTGGTAATAATTTTCTTTAGATCTTTCTTGATTTAGCTCATTTTCTCCTGTGAATAAAGCTGGATTTCTCATGACAAGACATTATTTCAATATTTAGAAATAAAAATCATGAGAAATTAACACTGTATTATGGAAAAACTAGCATATTTATATTGAAATAAGCATAAAACAAATCTCATTAGAATGGCAGGATAAAACGCATTTTCAGTGTTGTGTTAGTGTTAGGGTTGTCATAAGTATCGATACTTCAAAAAGTATTGATACTGAAATGGCATATCGGGATACAATACTAATTTGCTATGGTATCAATACTACCTGAGACAAGTGTTTGCATATTTTTGCTAGTGTTTATTTGAGATTTTTGGATTTTTTTTGCCCTAAGTTAAAAAGAAACATATCTGAGACATTCTTAAAATACTGTCAGATTGTGTTATATTTGGGTTATTTATTTTGCATTTGTTTGCACTAAGTGAAAACAACGTGAAGGTTTTTTTTTTTATTTATTTTTTTATTTTCTAAATATTTAACTAGCATCTGTGGTTCTGTTGAGAAAGCCTGTTCCATGTTAAGAAAAACATTTTTATGCCTTTTTAAGCATTTGTCATTTTAGCAGTATCAAAAATGGTATCAAGTATCGCATATTTTTCTTGGTATCGATATCAAGTTTGTAATTTTAGTATCATGACAACCCTAGTAAGTATCAGTAAAAGTTAACTATTAACACGTTCACACTTGCAAAAAAACCTGAACTTATACTGACTTATTATACTGGAAAGCTCCATTACAGGACAAAGTTGAACAGATTGTTCCTGATGTCACCAAATTAAAAGTTAGTCTCATAACATCACCAGAATCTAATGCTCTTTTCTTTTCTTATTTAATTGCTGCTGGCTCACTGTTTTCAGACACACTGTAGCCACAGTCTTATGGTAGCATCTCACTACAGATAGACACCAGTTTAAAAAATGACAGGAAGAAAATATATATTTTTGATGACATACAGGTCTTGTGAACACTCTTGATTTTTTTTATAAAACCAATGACTACTTGAATATTTGAAAATCACTGCCCATTGTGGATAATTTATTATTTGCAATGCTGCCCAAAACAATGTCATAAAAACCCACAGTATTGCCAGTGTGGTAAACAAAACTATCTGGTGGGCCACATCGTATTCCAGTTCTGAAAACCATGAAACTACAGGGTTGTAAAGAATAGGACAGGGAAAGAAAAGCAAGATACTGTGATAACATTATAGTTTGTTTTCATGGCAGTAACACTTTGGTGTCATTGTGGGATAAAGTAAAAAAAAAAGTTCTCTCAGCGTGAGCTGCTGCAGTCTATTGAGGTGCCACCGTGGTGAATGGAAAGCCTCACATCGTCCCACTGGCCCTTGTTTCCATTATCTACAGGCCCAGGCTGCTATTATCATTCCTCCATAAGACTGTAATGAGAAACTGGAGTAAAACCAACAAGCGGATAAGGTGGACCTGGGTATATACAACTTTAATCTGAAGGCACTTGCACTGTTTTCTTATAAGAAACAATCTTGTAAGTAAGTGAGGGTCTGAATAAATGAGGGTGTGACCGAATGTATGCCTTGTAGGGCTGGGCTATGTGTTGTGTTTTTAAGATCTATTAAACATATTTTCAAATTGTGTTTTGAAAAAATGTCAAGCCAAAAGTTTGTACAAAAAAAGAAAAAGAAAAAGACTGTTCACAACAAGGGTAGCTGTTAAATCATTACTGAGTTGATACCATCTACTTCAAATGTTGAGCTCAAGCTGGGATGGATCAAAACAGCATCCCTTCTACACCTAAACTACATTACAGTGATACCTATCTGATAGGTCCTACACACCCGGTACTGGGTACTGTGTTGATTGTCAAAACCTGTCTAAATCACACAAATACATTAATATTTGGTAAAGTGGGACTTGGAGAGGCCCCCCATCCTCTTTTTATCTAAACTTTGTCAACTCATTTGTGAGATTCCTCTCTCTCTCTCCTTCTTTCACATAAATATTGGACCGAAGATCATTAAGTCTCTGTACTTTTGATACGAGCAAAAAAGGGCATCGAGTATGATGTTTGCTCTTGTCACAAACTGAAAGACAATGCTTCTGTTGTCTGTACAGTCATTTTTTAGCCAGAGGGCAATACTGAACAATTTACTTAGCAGAGAGAGTTAAGCATGTGGCTCTGGTGTTTAGTGAATTGTACCAAAGCGAAGTATCTGAATCTGTGCCGTGATATGGCTTGTTGAATATCTGACATGTTGGACCAGCACTCCATTGGTACCAGGATTTGGTGCCCATCCCTAGAACAATGTCAAGTTATTATTTTGAATTAATGAAAGAAAGTTATTTTTTTATTAGAAAGACTAACAAATAAAGAGACTAGTATGAATCAATCTGTTATGGTGCCCCATCTCAGAGAGAAAATCCACAGAGAAGCAAATAGCAGATCAATGCTGTCAGACGTTCAACGGAGACCATAAAACACAGAGTCATTAGCATATAACAGACTTATCCTAATCCTTTCAAACACTTTTGTGTTAACTAGATCAAAATACAATGCTCTTAAATAAAATAACTACCCCGGAGCACTGACTGAAAATAACAGTTTTCAATGATCCTACTATCATCAATAAACCAAAACTAAAATGAGATTAACACACTAATGTTAGCACCATACTCATCAATGTTTTGATAATGAAGAATTTTTGTTCCTTGCCTCCCAAACAGAAGGATAATTAAGCAAAGCACCTTAAAAATACATAATCCTGCCAATATATCTGTAGATTGTTATGCTGGTAGTGGTGTAAGGCTAAGGATTCTTGAATATTGTGATATAAACATACCTGCTGTTACGTCCTGGCATGGACATGCAGTTATTATTGCGTAAAATAATATCCAGGGTACTGCATAAGGGTCCAAAGGGTCTAAAATTTACACTTAAGAATAACATATCTTTGTTTCTTTGGTTTTAGGCAATGCAAACATGGGTCACTTTGAAGAGAAGAATAATGAAAGCCTGTACTGGAGCTCCAAACAGTGATCAGCTACTGTAGGTGAAAGCTTTTTTTTTGCCTTTGGGTTGTCAATATCATGTATTAACATTCAGGTAAAATGATGAAGATAATTTTCATCAATTTGCCCAGCCCACTTCCGACATGTTTTGGCTAGGGTTAACCACAGCTGTAGTGCCTGTCCACTACAACATCTAACTGGCCCGAAATAAATGTGACCAATGGATCATCATCATTCATCCACCTTCCAGACATGCTTTTGAAAGTTCCAACCCATTCCCAAATACTTTCTACAGGCTGTTGCCCAGATGGACTAGTAAAATATACCGAACGGTCCATCTGGTGTGTCGGGTTACAGCCCAGCCTCTGTGTGTTAAGATTTATTTAAATATCTACTCATCTTTTGCAGGTACAAGATATAAAAGTCCTCCCTCAGGTCATATGAGCCATATCATTTTTATGACCATGTCAATAAACAGCAGTCTGTGGCCTCCTGGGGACTGTACCAGGAGAAACTTTCTAAAGAATTCAACAGGGCAGCATTCAGAGAGGGTGAACCCTGGTAAATATGGGAGCTCCCATTTCCACACGGGCCCAATAAGAGTAGCCACTTCTGCTGGACATTTTCCAATTTTCTCCTAATTGTGTCTACTTGATATAATCTAGCCTCAGGCTCCCCCAATATTCATGGCCATAACCACTTCCCTTAGAGCCCCACGTCTATGCTCCATCTCAATAAGTGGAGGAATGTGTTAAAACAGAATCTATCCCTCTCTGCTGGCCCACACAATTATCAATAGCTGCCTTTCAGTCTTAAGCACGCTGCTGGTATTGTCACAGGGTGGGCCGCACATCTATAGACTTCTAAAACCTGATACCTGCTCTCAGTGTGGTAATGTGTGTGTATGTACAGTATAAAAATATATGTTTTGACCCAGGCTTTACCCTATGATGTATTGCAACATATAGCGCAGACACTGTGTAGTCTGTAGCCCCCTAAGTGAGAGAGAAAGCAACCACAAAATGGTTTGGGATAACATCCCAGCATAAAACCACACAGTCACAATAATTCCTTTAATAACGACTCTATATAATATTCAGCCTCGGCAGAAAACAGAGTGACTTTGTGCTTAACTTCACACATTGAGCAGAGGTTATAAGAATCAACAGTAGGTTAACCCCACTATGAGCACTTTTATTTGCTCTGCAGCAGGATAGTAAAGATAATAGGTGGTAAATTTGGTGTACGTCTGGGAGGGGGGTGCAAGGAGGTGTAAGGGTGACACAGTAGTTGCACTCTGGAGACTCAACAGTTTTCCTTGACAGGCCACAGTGGCTTTATGAAAACATACAGTGATTTAAAAAGGCCATGGGTCCCTGTAAATACAAGCCTATAGAGCTGTCCGCTTTTCTATGTGTGGCCAAGTGTGTGCGTTGTTGTGCGTATTGTGAATGAAGCTGATCATGTTTGCACTCTAGCCCAGCTGAATGGCTGCGTGAAGAAATGAGAGCACAGTAACTGGGAGCCACCAGTGTCCAAGCGGGGGCCACCTCTTTTATCAGCGACAATTCTCGGGGCCTTTTCTTCCAGCTGGCTGGGTCTAGTTTGTATGGCCTAGCTGGAACCCTTTCAATTCTGTTCCCACTTGTTCCCGTGCTGGACTCCCAGCTCCAAGCTCGCCTGCTACACCATGAATACCAAGCAGTCATACACACGCACAAAACACAAGCTTGATCGCACTCTGGATTGTTGAGTTAGGTCAGACTTTGGAGCTGACTGTTGATGCACGTTTGGATAAAAGTACAAGATGTGCCTCAGAATTCAATACATTTGAAGTTATAGTGTTAAATGTCAAATCATTCAGGCTCTTCAATGTTCATTTAAAACATGCCTGTTGGGAGCATAATTACAATTAAGAGTACTTACAGGTCTTTAGTTGCTGTTCAGATTTATTGTTATTTAATGAGTCTTGATGGTGCTGGGTGGTAAGCCCCTGTTAATATCCTCTCTTGGGTTTTTTCTGCCAAGTAATGTTTTTTTTTAGCACCATCTCCAACAATTTAAACACACACATTGTGTTGTTGTGCTGAATAGAGGCTAAAGAAACGCTACACCAATAGCTTGCAGCCTTGAGCCACCAGCCATTCTGGCAGGTACAAAAAGCAGTGTAATGAAATAATGTGTGACACCTGTGGCAGCTCATTTAAAATCCCATTTCTGTAGCTTCCCTCTAGTTTTTAATGATGAGAGTGAGGCGGACATACATTCACTTGGGCTTGATTCTTAAATTTCAAATATCTGCTCAAACTTGGAGGTACAAATCCATACACAAACTGTAAATACAAATTCAAATTAATAATATACAGTGCAGGAACATATTAGGGTGCCTCAAGCAGTGAATGGCCCAATCCAACAGAGGGCACTCCTAATGCAACCTAACAGTCCCTTGCTGTCTTGACTTTAATACCAAGGAAGCAGCCCTTCTGAACATTTTCAGTTATCAGTGTGAATGCTCGAAAACCATTGTAGTCTGACTTTTGGGAAAAGTGACAGCCCTAACACACAAGCTTATTCAACAGCTTTGCAACCATCCGTGGATAAAACTGTTCATGTTGTTGAATGTAAGTTACTGCCCAGTGATAAGGTAAACATGCTCTGTCCTCGCAAATATCAGCAATATAATGTGAGTGTAACTGCTTGGTTGAATGTCTCTGTGGCTTTATCGGAACCTATGTCCTAGCAACAGCTTCAGCAACAACTCAAAGTCATGTCCTGGTATGTTTCCAATCAGATCATTTCAAACCCTGCCGAACACAAGTAAAGATCTAATTTCATTGAAAAGTCTGAAGGTAAAAAGCACACAGAAAAGGATCAAAACTGAACCCTCTTTATTACCATTGCAGCTTCAGTCAGTAAATAATGTGGTGCAAAAGTTGGTTTGCAGGGTGAAGTGTAATGTTAGTTTTTGGTCCTTTTAGTTAACCCCATATTTCTGTGCTGACTGTGATTACTGGATACTTTGGTCTGGTGCAGGGGTCAGCAAATAGCGGGCCCCAGCCGCCAGCAATAATATCTGGCCCTCGCCATGATCTGGAGAATACCTTTCATATATGTATTGACTAATTTTTCTTAAAAAACAAAAATTTGACGATGGGTTACAGACAAACATAAATGCCTCACGCACAGCAGCTGCAGTCAGTTGACATCTCCTTCTGCTGCAGCTGCTCAGTGCAGCCACCACACCAGAGTGATGTCACCAAGAAAGATAGAGACTCATTTCTGCAGATGAAGGATGATTTTTTTAAGCATGAGTCCCATCAGCGCACATCTGATTAATCAAAGTGCCTCTGTGGTGTGAGCGTGCTAAGGCAGACATGACGAGGGGCAAAAAACACAAAGAAATCAAAAATGTGCTGCGCAATGCTGGAAAAATTGGCAACAGACAGGACTTTATTCAAACAAAACATCAACTATGACGTCTCCTCTGACCTTGGGCTTATACGGCTCATCACTGCTCTGGTTCAGTCAGCTTCCTGAAATCCCCCCTCTTTCCAGGCCCATTATGCAAAGCCTGATGCCTACAGCAGCTCACCTTGAGCGAGCCCTTATTAAAGTAATTATGGGTGTATTTATTCTCATGAACCTTAAGGCAGCCGCTCTTCGCCGCCACTGAAAGATTGCTGCAGAAAAGAAATAAAATGGCACAGAGCAAGCCATGACGCATGGAGTGAGCCATTCTGCGCAGAGCAGGTGAAAAAAGAGGCAAAGACTTGCTTTATCATCTGTTCTAAAGTTTCTGAGAACAGATCAGACAGGAGCAGACTGTTGACTGATTGACGCTGTCTCGTAGAAACCCATGGTAGTGCACAAAAGCACAAAGATGAGAAGGACAGTAATGGATCATTAGTGATCTGTTGGTTATAAAAAGTCTGTATGAATCATTGCTGTGATTCATTTGTCTGTTTTTTTTAATGGAAAGCTGTGAAAAGCCACTTTCAGCAATAATTTTCCTCAATAATCCAATAAAATAATAAGAACATATTAATTTCCGCATCCTGAAAACTGTTATACTGTTTAACTGTACAGCTTTAATGCAACTTAATCTTAAGCTTTCGGATCAAAATACTGCTAAATCACTGCACGTGCAAGTTGCTAGTAATGCTATCCATTTATTTCATAGGATCCATTCAATAGCCTTTGTTTATGCCCAGGTATGAAGTCAATTGGGAAATAAGGCAGCAGCCATTAAGCAAAGCTGGAGTGATTATTTCTGTAGACAAGCTGCATTAAACTTTAGACGGAGCATTTGACCATGATTCCAGTCTTGTATTGATAAAAATATAAGCAGTTTGTTTTAGCTTGTAAATCTAGTGCTGCCGCTTTTGTCATCTGAATTTGACCATTTAGTATAGTTGAATCAGTATTAAGTACTCAAATGCATTCCTAGACCTACAGTGCTCAGCATAAATGAGAACACCCCTTGAGATTTGTCAGAAAACCTTTAGTTTCCTTTCAAAATCAACATTTTCTATGGCATACTATACCACAAAATACTCCCCCAAATCTGGGCCATTGATTGCAAACAAGATTTATTAAGTTGCAAACTAAAAAGTATTTTTCTCAATTTAAGATCAGGATGCAAAAACGAGTCCACCCCGATGAAAGGGGTGGGAGCAAAGCTAAATTTTAGTTATCATATTACCCTTATTTTCATCTTATGGTAAAAAAAAAATCTTATGTTAAAGCCCCACTATGTAAGATTCAGGGGCCGCTCTGGTCGTTGGGTGTAATTGCATTGTTGTAACACAGCGCCTCACAGCAACGTGCATTTCTTGTCATACAGAGCCGGGAGAAGCGAGTTGACAGGACGTCCGAAGACATAGAAGAAATAGTGAAATAGTGAATGACCGAACGTCACGGCGCCATGAATATCTCCAGCAATCTGAGAAACTCGCCAGCAAATAACCGCTGGTAGCATTTACTGACAAAACAACGTCTGCCAAGTTACACAAAGCATGCAATGCTACGGAGCAACCAGCGACTGAAACCAAGTGTTGAACGGGGGAAAACCCGACGAAAACATAACTTACCTCTCCAGCAGTAACTTTGCAAGCTCGGCGTCCATCTTGCAATTTTCCATCTCCCGACGCTCTCGCCACCGAGCAAAGTGGGCTCCAGTGTTAATTCTAGTTTTGTTCCTTGCGTTGTCCGATAGTCTCTTTTTGGCCCTTGAATCTGGAGAAAGAGTCCTCCTCACACGCTTGGCGGATGCCATGGCTGCTACTACTACATGCAAAACACCGGCTTCTTTAGCTGGAAGCCAAATCTCGCGTAGTGCCGTAAAGCAGTTTGCACTTCTCGCAGCATCTTGCGATATGTGTCCCCGTCACGGGAGCAAAAGTTACATAGTCCCTAAACAGAGCAGGGAAGAGCTGTGGGGGGAAGGGGGCGGGGGCCATTCTCTCTGTTACAGCGCCGAGCTCCACTGAACAGACTTTGGAGAGAATGTTTGAAGGCTCAAAAGATCTGCAGTGCTGCTTTAAACTCAGCTTTGTCAAAACGTTGGGAATTGTTCTTTTGTTCATTAGATATTGATTAATACATTACTTTTATAGGGGGTGTACTCATTAATGCTGGGCACTGTAACTTGTTTTAAGTCCAAAATGGTACAAATAAGCAGGTTGAGGCTCTAATCTTGGTCAAAGAAGCTGTTGAGAAAATAAAAGCTTAATACCCTTGAGGTCAACATAGTAAGTAAGTAACATTTATTTTTATAGCACATTTTCAGATAAAAAAAAAAAAAAGAAATAAATGTGTTTTCAGCTGTTTCTTCAAATCATCAGTGGATTCAACACAGTGTAAAGACAAAGGAAGAGCATTCAATAACCGAGAGACAAAAGCATGAATATTCATTTCCAGTTCAGGCCTTGAAACGCATGGTTAGAGTTTAGAAATATTTCTGAGATAACATGATTCCAAGGTTTTGAAGGATTGACTGGACAGTGGAGGCTTTCAGACTTATTTGTTTTTTTTAATTAGGGATGTTGCATTGTGGGAGCAATGATCAAGGTTTCAGTTTTTTCAATGTTCAGTCGTAAAAGTGGTTGTTTGACCACTGCTTGATTGCAGTTAAGCAGTTGATTAAACTATATCATTTATTTGGCTTATTTTCTATAAAATAGCAGTAAAGCTGAATATCATTGGCATACAGATGATAGGAGATGTTACTGAACTGAATTATTATTTTTCCCAAGGGGGTTAGGTACAGCAGCAGGAGAAGTGGACCTTTAACTGAGGCCTGTGGGACCCCGTATGACATCCTGCCATATCTGACATGATATGGTTTGCAGAAACACAAAAACATTTGTCAGGTAAGATGAAAGCCACTTTAAAACTGTTCCAGATAGGCTAACAAGGTCATTGAGTCTCACTACTAAAAAATCATATGATCCACTGTGTCAAATGCTGCTGTAAGGTCCAATAAAAACATAGCATTTAAAGCTACTTAAATGATAAACATGTGACGTCCTACAAGTTTTTACAACATACGTTTTAATTTGTGATATCTTTGAATTTTTTCATTTTAATTTTAAGCACTTACATTTGAGTCAATATGTAAAAACTTTTTTGTTTGTGTTTGTTAGGGACTTGGGCAAAAGGTGTCAAAACTTCAAGTGGTCTGGAACTTAAAGTTCTGGGAGAACTTATATATATATCTAGTTCAGGTGGGCAAAGAGAGCCTGCGTTTACCGCACATTTCCATTTTTTCTTCTTTTTTTTCTTGCTGTAAGTCATTGCAGTGAACAGTGGTGTGAGAATCATTTGGGTTTGTTTATTGGATGTCAAAAACAGTACATTAGAGAAAAAGTAAAGGCAAATTCAGAGCTGAATCCACAAACAGCTTGCACAATATGGCCGCTATACTGTTGTCTTAAAGTTCTGGGAACAGATCCAGTATCGGCATGTCCACAAGTGGTCCCATTAAAGATATTATGGAACAACTGCAGCCTATTCCACCCTGTCAACATTTGAAGTATTCTTCCTTCCTTCTCTACTCCAATGTTTAGGACTGTTTGTATCACACATGGAAATGTTCCAGCTCAGTAACTAAAGGTTTTGACAACAACAACTTTAAAAGTAATTACCATATAATGAGATGGAGACAAATTTTAGAGAAAAGTATTGATGCTTTTATATGGAAACATCTTAATTTCTTGTGCTCACTTTCACTCTCCCCTTTTCAAGCCAATGATAGCAAGTCAAATGACATGTAACACATTCACCCATCAAGGGCTGTAACTGCCATCTCAGGCTACTGCAGTTTGACCTGTTGTTGCACTATGACCCAGATACACAGCATTACCGTACAGAGGCATCTAATTTCATGGATGAAGTTTGGCTATATTTTGATCTATGACATTGAGATTGAGTTGTAAAAAGGATAGTTCTGATATTTTAAGTGGAGCTATATGGTTTACGTTGCACTAGACTTAACATTCGGCTCAGTGCCAGGGATTGACTTTGTTTCTGTAGAGAAACAGTCACAGTTTTAGATGAAAACAAGCCTGTTGTCCAGAAATGTTATAGCATGCAATCACCATGCTGTTTTTGTAGCTTATTTTCACCTAAAATTCTTTAAATTACACAGAGAGGATAGTCCCATGTCAAGCTATGTGTAGCTCTAGCTTCTGTGCCAACTATTTCAGTTTAGACAGATCTGAACTCTGTCATTGTGTTTAATAATAACGCTAGTGATGTACCTCAAACAACCTCATTTCCAAAATGCTGAACTATCCCTTTAACCTACAGGGAAGCTGGTGCTAGTGTTGTCAGTGCTGGCCACACGTAATCCAATTCTTCATCAAGTTTCTCATTGATTCTTTTGACTATTCTGTGTTGTAAAAACTAAGCCAAAGCAGGTTTTCAGGGTCAAAAACATCAGACACAAGTCACTGTGCTGATTTCAAAAAAGTTTAAGCATGTTTTCACCCTTTCCTGTAATCACACAGCTACAAACAGTGGACATTACTCTGTTAATGTCAATTAAACTGCCACAGATGGTCTTTGACAGGAGAGATCTTAAACAGCCAGTTTATTTACAAAAAAGTACTGAGCATGCTTCACAGCACAGAGTCTGAGTGTCCGCCACAGTGTGTGCCTGTTATAGTGAGGAGAGTGAGAAGGACAAAGTGAGCAGAAATGAGAGTTTATTGATTCCACTCAGACTTGATCATTTTTCCATTAATAATCAAAAAGATTGTTAATATACCAAGGCGTAATGCCCCGGTGAGATCTACAGTATGTGAGGTAAACCCTGGATGTTCATTACTTCTGTACTATTTTTCATTTAGACAGCCGAGTAAAATGGGTTTAATCCAAAAAGTGCATTGCTCTCTGCAGATGGTTCAGACTAGAGTTGTCACTTTTCCCAAAAATCAAACTACATTGTTTTTCATGCATACACACAAATAAACAAAGATATTCAAATCCCCTGCCGGCCTGGCTACATCAGAGATGCGAGGCATTTCCATTAGGTCATTTTACTATTTGCCTTTCCCTTGGCTGCACCAGAGGGCTGCATATCCTTTCATATGAATCTTGCCATCTTGTCTATGATGGCCTTTTTCCTCCTTTGGTGGGGTATGCCTGGGAACGATGCAGGTGCACTGGAATGAGTACTTGACAAGGCACCACTAGTCTGCCATGGCTCTCGTCAGGTCAGGTAAGGTAGTATATGTCAGTTTGGCACTTCGCAACATCAACCCAGGCCCTGTATTGCTCCAGCCTCCTGAAAGCATTGAGGCCTGTGCCAGGCCCATGCCTGACTCCTCAAAGATGCACATGTTTGCCACTGTTGCCTGGTCCAACCCACCCAGCTGCTGCTGCTCCGGTATCCAACAGCTGATCCTTTACATCCCCACCCTCCAGAGCACATCAGCATTGGACACATGTTCCTGCCAACAATACCTAAAGACACATCGAAGGGAAGGTGGTAAGAGGTAGGTGGAAGGCGACAAAAGGCCTTGTTGTTAATAAGGAGTAAGCCAGCTGCTTTGCTCATAATTGGCACACAGTGGAGCCCATAGTAATTCCAAATGGTGCTACTCAGATGTTTTGGTGTCATTATTGACTGCTTGGAGTGGCTTTGCCTGTCCTGTTGTGGTATACCTCCTGTTGTTGAGGTAAAGACAGCAATAGATGGTCGGGGTTGTAACTGCCAACAGCATCCTCTGTTGGATCAGGCAGTTCAGTGCTGCAGAGCTTTGTTTTTTCTTTGTATGTATATTTACAGTTTAAGTACAAATTTTAACTTCAACATTGGAATGGACATACGAATATCGAGTTTAAGGTGACAACCCTAGTTCAGACTTGGTTCTGTTCTGATCAGTTGTCTGTGAAAACACTCATAGTGAAACGTGAAAAATAACTAAGCTGACTAAAAAAATGCAACAATGTTGAATACCCAAGAATGGAACTGAGTTCATCAAACTTAACGTGTAAAATCTTGGAAGAGGAAAAACAGGCTATTCCCACATATTGCAGATATTGAGTCCCTGCACCTTGTCAGTAAAATCAGGTCAAATAAAAACTGCAGCAGCTTGATGTACTGAACACTTAAGCACATCCATGCCCTCAGGACAAACATCTATAGGTGCTCTTGTAGATCAATTTAGAATCATTCAGTGCACATAAACTGCATCATCAACCATCCCTGAAATTTAAGGGAGAGAGGGAGATTCAACAGGGACTAACACGCTCCAAGGAATAAAGTCATGTTTCTCTTGATGATACACATGAATCTCCCCTAATCAACTTCTGCGCCTTGATGCATGACTCAAGTCATCTTACACCCACATGCATGACTTTCACTTCAGAATCTGGCAGAGGAAGCATTGTTTAAAATGAGATGATAAGGATCATGGGTTACTGCATTTACTGGCAAAGCTCATTTTGGTCATGCAAACAGCTCTCCAGCCGCGGTGTATGACATCAGATATGTGCTATTTATTACACGCTTAGCCTAAATATGTGACAGATTAGAAACTTTACTGCAGAGATTTGATCTCCAGTTTTACAGCCACATTACATTGCTTTGTATTGGAGAGAATTAAACAAAATTGCAGACCCCAGCTCTCGTGTTTATTTAGTCTCGTCTCACCACAATGCTTGCCGTGAATGTGGCACTACAAACCAAGATAAAACTGTTCAAAAGAAGCACAATTTTCACTTTGGATTTAACTGCAGTGTTCAGTTTTACAACTGTCTGGCAGCCTTTCATGAAACTGTCACTGAGTTGTGAGCATCCAACTGCAAACCACATTTAGCATAAGGCATATGGTTGTACTCACAGCATGCAAGTGTAATAAATCCCCATTTTATCAACCCCTTTCCTTATTCTAATCAAAGTCAATGAGGAATTTGTAACATTCCCCAACAGTAAGAACCTAAATAACCCTTATTTTGATGTAAAGTGGCCTCGCTTTTCTGCTTTTTTGGATACAATTGTTCTTTTTTCCAGAGGAGAGACTTATTATTTCCTTTTTTGTACAGACATGATTTTTCTTTGAATAGTTTCCACACATTGCAAATATTATGGTAGTGTAAAGGGGTTTCATGTAAATGATGGAAAAATATAGCTTATAAGCCTTCAAAACCCTTCCAATCAATACACCAGACACTGCCAAAAGACATACATTAAACAATGATGTTACACAGAGAGCTTTGGAGGCATTTTGGAATTGCCATTAAAGCTACTGATGTAGTGCATACTCACCGTAGCAGTGACGAGTGGACCATGGAGCTGTGCGTACAGCAAGGCCTCATTAACATAGCCTCTAACACCAAGCAGGGCCAGCTCAAGGCTGTGGTGTCCTGCCATGGCGTGGGTGAGCTGCTCCAACAAGCTGGTATACCTCCTCCAAGGCTGATCCAGCTCAGACACACTGGCCAAGCAGCCTCGCATTACATTCAGACAGTATCCCACACAGGGCTTAATCAGCGTCAGTCCTCTGCAGTGGGAGCAGTACACCATCTTCACCAGGCCTTTTACACACTCTTTACTCAGGCTGACATACTCTGTAGCGTTCATCACCTCCAGCCCTTCATCCAGAGCCAGGCCCAGTTGTCGTCCAGCTCCCAGCGCCCCAGCCAGCGCCTGTGCCATGATGGCTGGATGAGGCCCAAACGGGTTGACGTCCTGCCTCGTCATGCGGAGACATTCGCTCATCTCACTGGCTGTCGTCATGCTGCCATCGATGCCCGGGTTGATGAGCCGCGTGTAGACCAGCGGGAAGAGGTTGTTGAAAAACTGGTGAACAGATGCCTCCACAGAGACATTGGCCCCACGGAGGTAGAGGGAGAGGGAGGAGAAGAGCTGGTTAACGTGGGGCAGGGCGTGGCGGGACAGAGATGAGTACGTTCCCTCCAAAAGTGAGCTCAGGTGGCCTTGAGAGAAGGAGAGGAGGAACTGGAACATGTCTGCAGGGAAAAGCAGAAAAAATAATAGATAAAAAGGACTGGTAACAAAAAACACAAAAAAGAAGACATTCATACAAGATGAATACAATGAATCAAGTCATTTTTACTCAAAGCACCAGAATAACAGGTCAGTAAAATGTGACATCCATAGTTATTAATGCCGTTTGGGGGGGACATACAAGGCCCTCCTACCCCCTTGATATGGCCTGCCAGTCACTTTAAAATACCATCGAATGTATGTTCTTGAATAAAAGCTTAAAAATCACGTCAGCATTAAAAATGGCACTGCATCGAAGAGAGTAGAGCTATAACTGGCTGACTGTTTCTGTGTTACTTCCTTTTTTGAATGTTTCAAAATAGAAAATAAATGATGAGAGTTAAACATGTTTGATAACTCATAAATGGTTTGTTATTTTCATCAAGCCATGACTAAGTTTGGTGTGAGTGCTGTGTTTAACTCAGTTAAGTATTGCTTATTGCATAGGTGTCATAACAGCTATATATTTTTGTCAATTTCCCTCTCGTTAACCGAAGTTGCACATCCCTTGTCTAAATGTTGTTCAAGGGCTGAGCTCATACTGTAAAGATTTAAACAAAATGGTTGCATGTTAGCTGCGTGATGGCTGTGGTGTGTGTTTGCTCCTGCATCTTTCTGCTGCAACAGCCCCGTCTCTCTTAATAAGTTCACCTTCAGGAAAGAGTAGATTGTATATATCATTTTATTCTCTTAACAGATCATTTTTAAGTGTTGAAGCTGTAACTGAGGGTAAAGTCTTTTTCTCTCCCAAGTTGTATTGGCTGCTACTGAACAGACCTTGTTACCTGCTATGGCTGATTACAATATTTGACCATCTTTACCTCCGCCAAGGATGTTTGCTGGTATATGTTTGTTTGTTTGACTGTTTGTTAGCAAGATTTCGTGAAAACTACGGGACGGATTTTGTGGAAATTTTTAGGAGATGTTGGTAATGGTCCAACTTTAAAAATGATTAGCTTTTGGTGGTGATCCAGATAACAGCCATTAGCGAGCGATCGTTTTTGTTCAACAACTGTCTAACTAATAATGATATCAACATGATTCCGAGTGCGAGAGGAGTGGGGTTTCAGCGTCAAGGAATCATACTGTGATGGTTAATATATCATGGAACAGTTACTTATAGATGTAACAGCAATATGTGAGCCACCTTGGCGGAGGTTTGCGCTCTCCAAGTGCTTTCTAGCTAAAATATAAGATGTCATTCTAGAAAAACTTGACAAAAGTCACATGTTTAGCATTTACACACCTAAGTGGCTACAGAACTGACAAGTGTATAAAGATGCAGTGCACTGAGTCACTTCTTCATCATTTGACCCCCCTTTAAACCTCAGACTTATATCAAGTGAAACATCGGTTTAAATTGACCTTTTAGTAGCTGTTTGGACTGATGTAAGGGAGACTAAAATTACGGCAGCACTGGATTTATTCCAGTGATTAGTCAGTGTCAAAGTCTCAAACAGGTCGACAGACAAGCTACGCAAAGCAATCAGTCTCACTTAATATTGCCCAACCCATATTGGTCCTGTAATATTGGACATCCTTAAGATATAGTTTTATGTAATCTATATAATCAGTGTCTGCATAGGAGACCAAACATTGGTACCAGACAAACCAGATTGACCACATGCAGCCTGAGAAGCAATGATTAAGTCTTAAGATGGATATACACTTGCAGTTTGTCCTTGCGTTCGCATTTGGGTCCAATGGCGTCATAAGTGTTTTTGTTTATATATTTACCTGTATGTGACACGTGTTACTGGAGGACACCACTAGAGGGCACAAAAGACCTCAGGCTATAAGTAAGTACCTATTGTATGCAAATATGGCAGTAATTCTGAGAGTAAAAGTAACAAAATAAACACCAATCATAAATATCATCATCAAGTATTGCTTGACAACTGATGACCAGTTGTTTAACCTCATCCTCAACATTGTTTACACTCCATTTCGGTGATATTTTCCTCGGTGTATCTCCAGGACTGTCTTTGTGTATGGGTGCAATGAGTTACCGTGTCAACTAATGAATGGTTCCAACTGTGTTGATAAATGTCTGCTCAAAGCACTAGAAAAAGCAGATGGAGTACCCTTCAGTGCTTTGCTTTTGTAAAACATTGTCTCAAAGAATAATTCGTTAGATACATTTGAGAAAATACACTCAAGGAAACTAAGCTAACATAAACATATCTATAGACAAAGTCAGCAATGGCATCAAACCCAAGTCACCCATGTACACGTTCACCTGTTGAACAAGTACACCAAACTTATTTCCTTTTTTAGTACACATCCGCATAGTTAACAGCAAGTATATCTCCAGCTTTAAACTATGGAAAATAATGTTATAATTAATTTTTGCTTTTTTCAAGAGTCTTCTTACCATAAGACAAGACAGTTTGTCTGACTCCAAAAGCACTTTTGACCAATAGAGAAAAAGTACCTAAGAACACCTAACTAACCATTGCTTTAGTTCTCTTAGATTGCATGTCTTTATGAGATGGGTTAAACCAGAGTCAAGTTTTTATTATAGTGGTTGGACACAATAATGCATAAAGTCACCCCAAAATGATGTGCAAGGAACAGATTCTGTTTAGGAAGAACTAGATCTAAACTGCATTCTGATATCAGCAGAAACAACAATCAGTTTGCATTTTTCGTGACAATGATTGAATGCTCCAGATTCTCCATTGGGCTTAAACATGAAGTGGTTCAATTGTTGAGTCATTTAGCTCATGTCATGTTATTGATGTCATTTCCTGGGAAGCATGTGAAACTGTCAGGCAGCCTATGATGTCAGAGCAGAGGCTAAGTGGTGCCAATAAAGTGCCACTTCTTGCTTAACAACACTCTGTAACAAAAGGTTGAGACAAAATGTCAAAGAGGAAGCAAGGCCAGCTTCTCAGGATCATGTTTCTGTCCGCCTTCTCCAACATTCTCCTCAGTCTCGCCCTGTTTTATTGCTCATTGACATGGTTTCTAGTTGAATACAAGCCTACTTTCACATTCTGTTCCATGGTTGAGATCAATTATGATCAGACTGGTACAGAGAATTGGCTGATTACCATACATGAGAACACTTTTACCATCCTGAAAAACCCCACTTATCCTTTGAACCCATTATTTCCTCGACCAAAGAGCCACTCAGTCTTACAAACTTGTGCTCTGTTCTCCCTCTCAGCAACTCTCCAATGAGCAGGACTCCTTGTACACGTATGTATGTGCGCATGTGTGTGCATAGCTTGGACACAACACTCTCCTCTGGGGTGTGATGTCAGCTAAAAAGCATGCCAGTACATGAAGGAGCAGTAGCAACTGTACAGAAATCGAGACAGGGGGAGGTGAGTGCCAATATGCCCCCACCATCAGCACCCTCACAGGATACATGCATTCTTGCTAGGGCTGCTCAACTACGGCAAAATCATAATCACTTTTATGTTTGACATTGTGATCAGGAGTCTTAAACAATGTTACTTGTTGATTTATTTATGTCTGTGTGTGTGTGTGAACTTTAAATAGTTTATCACATAGGTTGTTTTGCCTTGAGGGGCAGCTACCACTATGGAGCAGTTAGCATTGTTTCAGATTCCACTCTTTAAAACAAAAGTGGATCTATAAGACTGAGGTCATTTGACCATTTTGTTCAACAATGGCTGCCTCTCTGTCAGCTTCATTTGTTTTTTTTGCTTTTAAAACTAATTGTTGTATCTGACATGGATCCCTCTGCTCCTCACTTGAATTAAAATAAGAGCTGTTTGGACAAAAGAAAACAGCATGTTATGTGCTGTAAAAAATGGAAGGGAGATTTCCATTTAAGAACACATGACAAAACCACTAAACGAAAACACATGAGCACTGCAATGTATTTAGTCTTAATTATCATAATTTCTTGATCTGGGTTGCCAAAATCACAGTTGCGACTCCGTTAATTTAACAGTCCCCCCAATACAGTGAAAAGCATTTGGATATGTTAAATAAAAGCCATTTGTCAAACCAGTCTGAAGCAGTGTTTATAACCTCCGCCAAGGAGGTTATGTTTTTGACAGGGTCTGTCTGTTTGACTGTTAACAAGGTCACGCAAAAACTACTAGATGGAATAACATGAAATTTTTTACAAGAGGTGTGGTTTGGTCCAAGGCAGAAGCCATTACATTTTGGTGCTGATCCGATCCAGATTGACGTCACAAAAAAAGACTGAAGTTTATAATGGCATATCCCATTCATTTCTCCTCAGCTGCTGTGAGGGCTTTGGCCCCTGTACGTCATTATGGGAATTGAAGTTTATTTGCAAACTGACGTCAACGCTTTTCAAGCCTGTGTCACTACATTTCCCAGCTTCTCTTGCAATGCCAGCAGAGGAGTTCTCCACATGGACAGACATGAGTGGAGACTCAACCGTCCAATCAGAGCGGAAAAGCCACCGCCGTAACTGAGCTGCTTGGCTAAGGTCTGCACTCTCAGAGTGCTTTTCTAGTTAGGCTGTAAAAACTACCAATATTTCAATACTTGTGTGGTCAACACAGTGGAAAAGTGTGCTGTGGTCTGACAAGTGCACACTTCAAATTGTTTTTGGAAATCATGGATGTTGTGTCCACTGGTCTAAAGAGGGAAAAGGACTGTCCAGACTGTATCAGTGCAAAGTTTAAAGCCACATCTGTAATGATAGGAGGGTGTGTCAGTGCCATGGCATGGATAACTTGCACATCTGTGAAGGTAATGTTTCGGGTAATGCTGAAACGTACATACAGGTTTTGGAGCAACATATGCTGCCATCCAAGTGACGTCTTTTTAAGGAACATCCTGCTTATTAACAAGACAATGCCAAGTCACATTCTGAACATGTTCCAGCTGAGTGGCTTCATAGTAAAAGAGTGCAGGTACTAGACTGACCTGCCTGCTGTCTATACCCGTTTCTCTTTGAAATTATGTGGTGCAGTACGTAGTGCAAAATACAAAAAAGAGATCCCAGACTGTTGAGCAACTGAAGTCGAACATCCAGCAAGAATTAAGTACAACTGTGCTTTCAAGTCTTCAACAATTAGGGTTAGGGTTAGGGTAGGGTTAGGGTAGGGTTAGAGTTAGGGTCCTCAGGGTAGGGGTTAGGGTTAGGGTAAGGGACACTAGCCCTAGTGTCCTCAGTTCCCAAATGCTTATTGAATGTTGTTAATAGGAAAGGTGATGTAACACAGCAGTAAACATTCTCCTGTCTCAGCTGTTTTGGCACATGTTGCAGGCAACAAATTCAAAATAAGTGAATATTTACAAAAACCATTTAAGTTTAGCAATTTGATCAATAAATGTCTTGTATTTGTAATGCACTTAACTGAATATAGGTTAAAACTGATTTGCAAATCATGGTATTCTGTTTTTATTTACGATTTACACAACATCCCAACTTCATTAGATTTGAGGTATGTACACACAATAAATTTGAGCCTTAGTCTACAGTGTTTGCAAATTAAGCATTTAATATTGGGAGCTAGCAATCATTGTAAAATTATGTGCAATGTATTTTTTATTGTCCTATTTAACGTTTACGCTTCCAAACTCCTTTATCAGAGTACCATCCTCACTGTGATTCCCTCTCCCTACTGTGATTGTAAGCAAATGACTGTGTGTGTTTGTGTACGTGCCTGTGTGTGTCCAGCCGCTCCCAGCTCACAGACAGAAGGATAACAACAGTCATGTCCTCCTCAACAGCTGCACTAATATGACCGCTGTCTGTGACACACAGGGACTCCCCACTGGCCAGTAAAAGGCACAACTCATTCGCAATGTAGCAGTAATCGTCGCCATGGTCTGGGCCGCTCTAACACACGCAAAAGATTTTAGGATTTGAAGAGCGTGACTGCGTGTGACAGACATGAAGCAGACAGACATGACAAGTAATGGTCTGTTAGGGGTTTTATTGCAACTGCAGAGTTGTCCAGAGAGAGACAGAGCTTAAAAAATGTGAAAGGAGCGAGACAAAATAGCATTGCTTTGTAGGAGGAGTTGGAGTTGAAGTTTTGGTTCCACTTCAGTTTCTCCAAAGCCTGAGGGGCTGAAGAGTATGCATCAGTGTGAGGTCTGCCTGCCTGCAAGTCAGGTCGAAAGGCTCCCCGCAAGAAATTTACACTGCAAGATGTACTGACAGGCTTAGGTTACACAGCATTACATAATGTTATTATAGCATTATCATGCTCAGAAATAACATGGTTTCATCTCGCTCTCTAGGAGGTGTGCTTGGGGAAAGGCAAGTTTTCTTTGGGGAAATACTCAAAAGTATTCAGTCTTCTCGCACCAGAACTGGATACACATCTTTCAAAAGGTTTACGTCAAGATCATTAAACCCTTTAGACATTTTGTTCTGGTTAAAAAAGCTTATTTTCCTTCGCCAGGAGGGTGACAGAGAGAGAGAGGAACACGAAAGAGGAAAAAAGGGAAAAGAGAGTGGGAGACGGCCAGGAAAAATGAACTAAATAGAAGCAAGTGAACTTTTGAACAAGGAAAAACAACTACTGTACAAGTGGGCTCCACCTTGTGAACATGCTCTGACATCTGGATTCATTTGGCCCCTGGGTCTTGAGCACTTCCCTGTCTCTCTGTGGCCGTTACTTCAAACATGGCCCTCTCTGGATGTACAGGAGGACAAGAGTCCACCTTTCCTCCTCTCCACGCTCCCCTCCAGCACACGAAAATATGGCTCCCATGATGCATTCATCTTCAATATCAGTTCTGTTCTCCATCGAGTTTCTGCCCACGCTCAAATGCTTGAGACTCTTTCTCAGTCGGTGATAAATCAGGCACAATGCTTGTGGCTTTCTGGGAAAAAAAGGGTGAATACAAAAAAGAACAAACCCTCAGTGCATGACCGACAATTAGGTTTGATTGTTCCGTCTGACCAACGCGTCTGAGTTTGGATGTGACCACAGTCCATTCAGACAGTCGTGGGTGGCTATCATTACCATGTCACAAGCCCTCATCAGTTTGACTCTGTGGGAAATGAAATCTGGGTTGAATGAGTCTTAAAAAGTCAGAAATTTAAAACACATAATTGCCGAGCTAACTTTAGAGGAACGAGCGAGCAGGCATGATTTGTCAGCCCCCATGTACGATGAATCTAAGACACCCTCTGCTTGAAATAAACAAGGTAAGATACAAATGCAAAAGCAGGGAAGGCCTATGCCCTGCAGTGTCCTGAGCTCAGTGACTCATTGAAGGGATAGTACTCCTTATTTTTCCAATGCAGTTATGCCAAGGCCACTCTCTGAGCTCACTGGTTAACTCATGAGAGGCTCTTCAACAGCAGGGCCAGCTCCCAGCTTTGTATTGAATTGATAAGATTCTATTGATGCTAATGCCATTTGCAATTCTTCTTATCAATACAACGCACAATCAGGTCCCTAATTGATTCCTGTGGACATTCTGCAAGGGGAAAATTGGCCTACACAACTCCTGTGTGGCATTAATATCAAACACATGGAACAACTGATCTTTGATGTCATGCTGCATGGGCAAATACTGCTGCATGTTATTGATGTTTCCACTCTTTTTGAAATCCAACAGATACTGGATGGTGTGCAGATGGCATAGATTCTTTGTTATGGTTTCTATTAACTGCCTCTGATGAGAGCGTGACCCCCTTGATTTTCAAGGCATGCAGAACAAAGTGTAAGGAACTGATGTGGGAATTGTTGGGCAAAAAGACAAATGATCCCAATTAGTGCTGAGCAATGTGTGCATGTGCACCAGTCACACTGCGGGACATGAAATGTCATGACTCAAAGCACATTATGTTACCATTTGTCTGTTGGTCGATGGAAACTCAAACTGCGAATGGCCTTTTTAGAAGAATAGAATAAACCTTTATTCGTCCCACACGGGTATCACCAAATACTTGGTGATACTTTTTCACCAAGTATCAACAATAAAAGCCCTTCTGATATCAAGATTAGAGGGGTTACTTTATAAGGACCATGGCTCAGGTCGAGTTTGTTTCCTGCATGTAAAATGTAATAGTTACAGTCAACACTAATTACACATTAGGGCTGTCACCTCATCCTCCATATTTAAATATTAACTTGAGCATGGGGAAAAAACCTGTACTCGAGCTGTATGTATGCATACAAATATAAAACATACAGTTAAGAATCACATTAAGGCACCAGGGACAGTGAACTGTTGGCAGAGGGTGTTTCCAGTGCAAACCTAGCCGTCCAGTGCTCTGTTGACCTAAACAACAGGAAATATACCTTGAGAAAATGGAGGGCAGGCAAAGACGGTATGTACAGCCTCTTTGGGCTCCACATGGCTGATGGCAAAATAAGAAAAAAAGAGACTGGGCTGTGTTTCGATTATGTGCAAAGCAGCTGTTCTACTCCTTATCCATGACAAATCTGTGGGCCCATTTGTCAGCCTTCCACCTGGCACTGTCCAGTGGTGTCCCCACAAGTGCACAGGCCTGTGTGACCATGTCCTCCTTGACAGGGCACCCACCAGAGAAGCAGAAAAAAGTAAATCATGGGCACGATTCACATGCAAGGACATGCGGCCCACAGGTGTGGCCTCAGAAGAGGTTCATAGTAAAATGATCTCATGGAGACGACTTCAATCTGTGTTGCAGCCGGTCCAGTGGAGGCAGGAGGTCGAAGATCTTTGATTTTTGGGGAAAGTGACAGCCGTATCACTGATACAGCAGTGTTGCAGTTCAGTGACTGAGTTTTTTTCTATATTAAGTTATATTGATAAAAACAACTACTGTATGCAGTAAAATTGATTCGGACACTTTCTCACTTCAAAAATTTATTTTATCTGCAATACCTAAGGTGCTTGGCAGCAAACACAGTAAGCTTTCAGAAGTTAATAAACAGGGCTGTTTATGGGGAATTCACTTTAAACTGTCAGAGATGCTTAACAACAAAGGTTAAGAGATGCAATTTCAAGCATGTATAAGTCCATAGAGACACACACATCACTATAATATACCTCCTATGTGTACTTATCTGTGTGTTTCACAGTCCTCGTTGGACGACAGCAGTGCATAAAGGAGGAATCCCCTTTAATGATACCAGTTGTTATTGTATTTCACATGGTTGGAAAGCCTGACTAGTCACTTTTATATATTTGCCCCCAGGCCATAGTACTGACACCCCAGATGTATGGGATTGCCCTCTATGGCAAATCAGCTGTACAGCTCTGGGTTAAGAGCTGCTACTGTCTCTATTCAAAGTAGAAGTGCATCTTTAGTAAGTGCAAGTATGAGTGCATGTGTATTTTTAAGTGCATGCATAAAGGCTTATAAAAGTGGGTGTGCATGTGAGTATACGCATGCCTGAAGATGCGGTAATATTGTGATAATGAGGTAGGAGACACTGTTCTCATACCATGGAGCTGTGGACCCTTCCTATCTTGGCAATCAGTCCTGACCGGACCTAAACAACCGACCTCTCCGAGCAGAGCATTTTAATCCTCACACTGGCTTGGGTTTCAGACAGGTCACCACACAGATATATGACACAGTGACACGTGCAGATTATATATCCTTCTTTTAATTAGAAGGAATACTGTACATAAGGCCGTCACCCACTCAACGCTGGTCATCTTGGGTTACAGAGGAGAGCTGCAATGTCACACAATCCCCCAGCCTCTAACCTTCCAGCAAACAGTTTAATGGTAATAAACTATTAATAAGTCAATGAATCAATCTGTTGATTCATCATAGTTGTGTGGTAAAATCACACGTCTGAAGTCTAAAGTGGGAGCATGACTCATCTGTCGGACAACACGCGCAGACGTGCTGTCACTGCAACTTCGACCTCCCAGAACTGCGACTCCAGAGGACCCTCAGGAAATCCACGACCACAAATGTGTGTGCACAAACCCCTGGCCCCCAAATCCTAGTTTACTTGTCTTGTGCTACCAGGGGGGCTAACAGGTGGCATAATGAGCTTGAGAGTGAGGACAGGGGGTGACAGAGGAGGTGGAAGGGTCAGGGCAAGCTTCCCATCTCTCCATCAGCATTCCTGTAATTAAAAAGGCAGCCAAGCTATATCAAAACTCTGAAACATAAACAATTCCACAGATGCCAGGGGGCATTCGGGGTGCACTGGCCTATAATGTGGTGGGGAGGGTAGGTGGGAGGTGGACATTGAACTGCGGGGGGGGGGGATCACTGCTCTCTGCTCTGGCCAAAGTTGGGAAACATGATCGAAGGCAGGGGAATGAGCAGACGAGAGAAGGACGGGGACAGAGGAGACAGAGCACAGGGGGGCAGTGGGTGAGGGGCTGAGGGAGGCGGGGGTTGTTAGAATGGCTAATACCATAAAGGGGAGATGTAGAGGGCCAGCCTGAGGGCAGACTGTTGACAGGCTGATGGACAGCACCGCTGGTTCTAGGCATTAAAAGGGCCATAGGTCTACAGAAGCTCCTCATTTCTCTTTTGTTTATTGGTTTGTAAATCACACTGTCTCTTTTCATGTACTGCAGCAGTAAGGGGCAGCACAGAGTGTCACACACAAGTAACATCCACTAATAATTATCTAAGCTTCAGCGAGTGGGACCTTGAGTCTTTGAAACAGCATTAGCAGCAGTACTTCAGACAGGGTATGTTCAGTGGGGTTGTGGGACAGATCGGGATGATACTTGGGGCCAATGACTGGCAAGGACCTTAACTCTTGATCTAGGAAACTCTTCAAAGGACTTTCTTTGAACTTTGAGTAACTGTCCACCATGACAAAGGATGACCTGATAGATTTTAGAGGTCATAGATCAAAGGTCACAGGGCCTCTGTCATTCTCTGCAAGTGAATGCAATATTTCTACAATACTTTCATCAAATTTTGCACTTTCCCTGAATAATAAACTTAAGATGTTCCAATCAAGTGAGCACAGATCAGTCAGCTTACATTTGGCTGATGAAAAAAAGGACATCAGTTGATTGAAATTCATGCTTGTAGTCACTGATACTGATCACCTGTGGATGTAATCGGCTCGGCTAGTGCTCCGTCATCATTAAACAAACTGTGGTAGAATCCCCAAACTTTATTTACAATCCTTTTTAGTCAACAATGTCAATCGAGTGTTGAAGTCTGTGCTGAAATTTGTGCTGACACCAACAGGATAAAAGCTAATCAACTAAGCTAAGTGTGCTACACATTGCTATACAACATGTGCATATCCTGTTTAGTGATGCATTTGAGGTCCAGTCTGTTACATTGTGATGCTTTCAGGGTGGCTCAGTAAAATGAGTATTTGACAAAGCAATGAGCATGACGTGTTTAAATGTAACTAGCACAAATGAAGAAGTTAGATATTGACTGATCCTTAAATAAGTAATTTTGAGTGAAATTTGTATTCTTGGCAATATGAAATAATCTGTAACATTACGTGATTGAGTTAATACTTTTAGATGTATTGCCTTTAATTTGTTGTCTATTTGCACTGTTTTGCAAGCGGCCATAAGTGGGACGGCCCCACTACGTGTCCTTTAGAGCAGGAAGAAGTGGAAGCTACAAAGGACAACAGCAGGAATGTACTGCCTGTACAGTGATTAACATAGATGCTAAGAGCTTCAGCAGCACTTTTATCAGATCTGGATCGCAATTCTTTATTAAATGAAAAACAAATAAACACTACAAACTTCTCTATAAAAAGGACATTTCCGCTGCTGATATGTTTTGCCAAGAGTTTGATTTACAAAGTAGACTGCAGACTGCAGCAGTAGTGCCCACCTTGACACCTTCAACATTATCTGATAGGCCAGTAATGAATGTGATTGACAGGGCGATCATCCAATCACTTGATGGATATAAATTTGGAAGGTTCTGCCTTTTCTCAAACAGTTTCAATGGGCTCTTTTATTGAACAGTCCATCTGGTGTGTCAGATTATAGTTTTGAATCTTGGATGAAATCCCTAGTTTTAGTCAGTCTATCAATAATTTTGTTAATCCACATAAATAAAAACAAATAATAAATGAGTGATTTCATTGTGTAATTTAGAGGTCTTTACAATAGGATACATTATAGCATCACTCTCTGAGTGATCAAATATTTCTGTTCTAAGTGTTGATAACTGGACCATGACTATGATGCCACTTTTCAAACATGCCAACAATGCAAATGCTGCTGGCATTTTGGAAAGAAGCTGGTATTATCATTTCACATTCGACCATGGTGAGTGGTGGCCCATAGCCACCTGTGCCTACTGATACCATGGTACAACAGATATTGAAAGAGTAAGCACTGTTTTTTAATAACAGGATTTAATTAAGATTATTGATAGCCTATGTCTCAAATTAAATATAAACATAAAAAATGTGCTAACACCTCCTAACAAAGTTACAAGTATGGGTGCATATAATGTACATGCAGATGTTTATGTAGATGTGTATTTATTTATTTACTTATTTACTTGTTCTGTTTAATTGTACCCTTCCTGTTGCTGTGTGAGGGGAGTGGGTGGACGGAGAAGTATTTATGGAATCTCTTCTGTAAACACTAAATTTATATATAAATAAAATATATGGCAAAAAAAAAGTTACAAATGACCATAACACCAGTCAAACATATAATTGGAATAGATTTTGAAATAAGACTGAGTTTGCATAGAAACTGCAGAAAAACAAACAAAAAAGTTGCATATCAGAGATTTTTACAGTACTAAACAGTGTCTAACATATTTTTAAAAACTTAATGTGTGTGACAAGGATTATTTTTGATAACTGAGGAGGAAAACATCAGTTTTTTCAAAAATACTTGCCTATATGTAGACATAGCCTCCGTCTGAGTTCACTGGTTTTACTTGAGCAGTGCGTTAAAAAAAGACAGATTACTTGTTACAGGGGTCACATAAACAAGCAAACACTATCCGTGGATTGGTTTAAATCACAACATCCACTTAAAAAAAGAGGGCCTTAATACAGAATAAAAAAAATAGAGGGATGAGGTTCCCAGCAACAGCACATATGCTGCAAGTAACTCATCATTCTGCAGACGGGAGTGTTTAGAAATTATCTTAAACCCTGGAAGCATTTTCCCAAAAATCTGTCTAATTGATGACTGGCTGTGATAAGCTGTAAAGCTGCTCCTTGATTATGTAAGTGAAAACTGATGATCTATAAAGACGTCCAAAGAAAGAGACTGGACCCCAGATTTTCACGGAGAAGCAAAAGGAAACATTTAGGCTAACAACAGATTAACATGAAACAGACTCTGGAGCTGACTGAGGTGTGAAAGGAATCCAACATGAAAGGGCGTCTAATGAAGTATTTTCCACTTTTTTTAAGCAGGTGTGGCCCCCGTCCCTGTTTTCATTTTTCAGTTTTATTATGAATGGAGCATACAGAGGGTCACTTATGCATTGTTTCAATTATCGGCCCAAACTAGTCTTTTTATAAGGCAGAAAGCTTTTATGTTTGTGCCATTAAACACAACAGAAAAATGCCACAGTCCATTATGCGGGCTTAAAAATTTAAAGGCAAAGGTAGAGTAATGAAAATGAATGTTTGAAAATATTTGTTAAGGATGAATCCCATCAAATGATGAAAACCAAATGAATTATGAGGTTGTGGGTTAAAGAGCATGTCCATATAAATCCTCTCTCTTTATTTTGGCAGATAAAACAGCAGTAATCATAATCCATTATGGGTCATACAAATGGAACAAGGCTGGGCCGGGTTGGAAAATAATTTTGTGTTTTTGTCCATCCAATTCCTCCTATTTATTAAACCTCCTCTGCTCAAACACGGTTGATGAATAACTGGAACGTCATTTGGTGGATAAAGCCCACTGCGGGACTCCTTAACAGATCTTTAGGAGACGTAGAGGCGAGGAGGAGAAGTGAAGGCAAAGAGGACGAGGAGTGTCAAAGCCAGGCTGAGCAAAGTGAGCTGACTGAGTGATGAAGTGAGTTGGTGCTGAGAGTGTGGAGAAGCAGCCAAGTCCAAACTTCTCTGGGCTGAGGTTACAGAGTTAGTCATGACACAGAGACATGAACATCATGATGCTCACCCGCTCATGCATTTTAAGTACATATTAAGAGCACGCCCTGTTCTCCCAGAGGCAGTGGATGGAAGCAAATGTGTGCGTCTGGCCAATTTGAGACTATCAAGACAACTTTCTCTCACGCTAAATGTCTCACAAATACTCCATTATTTCACTGGAAGTATTTTCAACAATTTTACCATCATTTCTCTAACTTAAGGCTGTTATTAAACTGATGAGCGCTGGTCCAAGGATTTTGTAGATTGTTAAGAGTTCTGAAAGGATTTAGGGTTCTTATACGAATAGTGTAATCAGCTGTAAGTGAAACACAATTCTTCACTGCACTGAAATTAAAAAAGCTCCCTCTGATCACACTGTAACAAAACCTGTTAAGTGAGTTATCATAGACCTGTGTCAGACTAAGATGATCATGGCAAGAATTTCTAATTACTGTTAAAATACTGAAATGTTAACATGTACGATTTTGTTTTTAAAGCTTAAGTTAGTGGTAAAAAAATTGGCAAGTAGAAGGAAAATGTTCAAATTCACATTCACACAAATCAATTAGACATTTCAATAAAGGCAAGAAATTGAGAAACACATAAGCACATAAACTGTGCTTCCAACAAGCAGTACAGTTCAGTTCAATTCAGCTCTCACAGGTATTTCCACTGTCAAACGTAGGGTAAGTTACCCTGATAATCTGTATCGTCCCACTTTTTGGCATTCCTCCGTAGGGGGGTCGAGCGTATTGAACCGAATTAGGCTTTGGTCTGGGCGATACGAAGCAAAATGTCAAATGTTTTTAGCTGAAAGATGATATTCAATATATATTAGGGGTGTAATGATCCATCAATCTGGATCGATACATCGATTGGTTAAGCAATGATCCAATCAAATCGATGGAAACTCAAAACATCGATCAACATCGTCATCTTCAACGCCTTTATTTTGAAATTCTGACCGGATATTCGTTTCACCGCTTCCGCCCAATAGCGCCTCGTTCTGAAGTTTCAACTTTACAGGGCTCTCAAAACTCACGTATTCACTGTATGAGAGGCGCACCTTTTTGCTCTCTCACACACCACACCCAGTATTTCTCCGGCATTAAAATGTACTGTGTAGCGCCCACCGAGTAACACTGCTATATTTTAACGCGTAGCAACACGCTCTTAGCATCACAGAGCTAAACGGGAGCTTGACATGTCGGCCAATCAGAAAATAGCACTGCTGTATTCGGGTAAGATACGGTCGATCTGACAGCAAAGGATGCATGCTGCGCACACACTACAGGAGTAATCACATGAGTACAGTAAGTTATCTCATCATTTGATTTTGTAGCGCACTGATTAATGAAATTACTTATTGTATGAAAGGAAAACAGTGAGAGTTTGTTCTTATTCTTCCTCCACACCTACCGTTAAACAGTAAAGCAAAGTCTAAAAACAGCTGACTACTAATTAACTCAATTTTAATTTTAAACATGATTAGATCATACAGATGGTTATAATCCTCTATATCACACCCAAAGGTCAGCACATCGTTTCACATTTCAGTAATAAAACTGTCAAAACTTAGAAATTGCTTTGTATTTCTTTCTTGCTTTAGGTGAAATGTAGCTGATTGTGTTCAATGAGTACATAATATCATCTTAAATCGATCGAAGGTCCCTGAATCGTATCAAATCGAAATCGAAATCGAATCGTGGCAGACTTTCGTGGCAGACTTTCGTCATGAAACTGGGGATTTACACCCCTAATACATATTTCATTACATTCTTCTGTAAATATATGTAAAAACATATTTACTTTTAAGTCAAATGTACTGATGACAAATGTCACATTGAGAGTCATAACTGATATGATTAATTATGTAAAACATTATTGTCTAGTCAGGTTAACAAAGTAAATTTTGTTTGCAGGGTGGAATAACATGAGCAATATAGCTTTCTATCATCCTTGTAGCTCAAAGTTTTGCCCACCACGCTGTTCCAACAAGAAGCTGTTGATACTATCTATTTATTCCATAGTTTATCATGCACTGTTTAGATCCAGGTTTAAGGGATGAAGCTGCCAATGCATTTTTCCTGGATGCCTAGCTCTTCCTCACTGTTTAGAAACCCCAATGGAGCAAATCGAGGGGGATTAACGAGGTTTATCTTATCTAACTTTCTTGATTTCTTTGGCTTTTAAGTCGACCACGTGTCAGTACAAAGCACTACATGTCCATTTCTTAATCTGTAAAATTAGACCGTATAATGTCTTGTAAACAATGGATAGCATATGGCAGATAAGTAAATATCAAATGAATACAGCGTGGACAGCGGGTGGGTAACGCTGCACAATGTGGCCCAACATCTGATG
Organism: Cetoscarus ocellatus; assembly: GCA_037902135.1. Classification (NCBI taxonomy): domain Eukaryota; kingdom Metazoa; phylum Chordata; class Actinopteri; order Labriformes; family Labridae; genus Cetoscarus; species Cetoscarus ocellatus. The sequence continues at coordinate 99,950 of JBAMNC010000329.1, read as the reverse complement.
TTTGCATTCAGTTAGGACACGGTTCATGTAGTTAAAAGGCTTTGCACACACTCAGATCCCTATGAATCTTTTTTGTAAGTCTTCTCAGTGTGTGAAATCATGGACATTTGCCTTGTTATCAGTATTAATAACTAATCCTTTAGTGGTTCCCATTTCAGTGCTGTCAATCAAGAAATCATGCATTTGAATATTTAAACATGTGAAAATTGTTTTCTAAATAGGTTCACAGCAGAATGTACATCCATATGATTTTGCGCATTCTGAGAATAGGATTCAACATTTTTGTGAGCAAGCACGCCTGTTCTTTAACCTCAGATAATAATCTTAGTGAGCAGGTGTCTATACTTTGACTCATGTCATGAAGTTGTGTACTTTACAGGCCACTGCCCACGTACAGACACTCACAGACAGACACATTTCGTGGCTTTTGGGGTCAGCCTGGGAAGGACAGGGGCAACAGAGTCAGACAGGACACAAGAGAAGGCCAGACTGGACCAATCAGCTGCAGTGGAGAACAAATCCCATCAGCCAGACGGACAGATTGTGTTCCAGAAAAGCCAAATTCTCTTGGACAGAGAACAAGCCCCGGGAGATGCGACTTTGTCTCATTACCAAGAAACTTCCTGCCTGGACATCATGCTCATATAATAAAAAGGGACACAGATGATACTCGGTCTACACGAGAGATGTTTGTTGAAGTCAGTGTTGGAGACAGTTTTTGTAAAATAGTGCAAGATAATCATTCTGTGAGGCACAAGGCGGCTTTGGCGAGGTATAAAAGTGCATTTCTCTCAGTTTCATTTCATGCTAGAATGTCAAATTATGGCTTTGGAGACTGGCGGCAGGCTAATCTACACAGACCTCATATTTGTTTAGGCATGGGACTCAATATTGGGGAACATGCATGGCTGGTGAGGAAGATCAGGGCTGGTAGGGAGCAAAATAACAATGCTGAGGAAAAATGAAAGGAAAATTCTTGGGGTGAAAATGACTGGGAAGAATTTTGTGTTTATGGTTTCATTCTGTGAAATGCATTCTTGGCAGCGTGGTTATCTTTGAGACATGAAGCTTCCCTGCAGCGCACATGCCAGCAAGCAAGCAGTTGGCGTTTTGCCTGCTTGAAACCCAGCATGTTCTTGTTAGGCAACCAGTGCTGACAAAGCACGGGCCACAGAGTGAGAGAGACACCCAGGAAGACAGAGGGAGCGTCAGAGTACACAGTGAAGCTACAGGGAGAAAACCTGTTGATTCAGTGATCCATACAGGGGAATGCAAAAATGCACTCGCTTGACCAAGCCTGTCATCGTGTAAATCTTTCAATATCTTATGAGTCAGTTTAATTCTGGAGGTCACAATTCCAGGAAAAAATGATTTAAATCAATTCAGGATTCACAAAACATTTCCAATTTGTTATAAAAAGCTGTTTATCTCAACATCTGCAGTGCACCATGAGGCTGCAAAATAAAGCTTCTGGGACAGAGGTCTCAAACCATCGGGCTGCGGACCGGTAAGGGGACACAATCCAACTGGTACCAGGCCATAGAGAAAATAAAAATGATTCATTAAATTTCCTTTTAAGGAAAATTAATGGAAAGGGTATTTAATTATTATCATTATCATTTTTAGATAAGCATTTTATTGACTTTTTGATAACACCAATGCTTACAGACAAGACTATGACAAACAGACAAAAGTGCTGTATATAAAAATCTTAAGAGAGAATCAGCGAGTTCAGAACAAGCACCAAACAGCAATTAAAACAATACAATAAGACAAAACTAGACTTAATGAAAAAGAACATAAAAGAAAAAGTTGAAAACAAACAGAAACAAGAGAAATATGACCAGTGTTATATAAAATAAGGAGAGTAGCAGAGGCCAGAAAACAAAGTATTAGTTTATGTGTATGTTATTTTTTTGTTTAATTATTGTTCAATTATAGCAGACTCTTTTGTTATCACAACATTAAATGTTATTGCACAATTCATGTTTTTCTCATATCCTGCAGGTCTAATGGACAGACATAACACCAAAAAAATGATTTCTCTGCCTTTATGCCTGCCATGGAGGCATTAGAAATACATTCATATGCAACAAAAAAATGAGCTCACTGCCATCCACAATAAATACACAAGTAATGACATGGACCCATCTGCTTGTACAAATGGCCCATTTTGAATTCCAGAGAGAAACTGACTCTCTGCTTTTACTTTTATTTCTGCATATTTCACACTTAAGGACCTTGAATAAAGCAGAGGAATATTTTTTATACTGAGACTGCAGCATGTGTTATTTCATTAAATCAATTTAATCTATAGTCTCTGTGTTTTGGTTTTATGCTTCATAAGATATGTCAAGTTTGTCCCTATTCGGAACCCCCGAAAATAAACAGAGAGGAAAAAACTTCAAACGTATGTAATTAACAAGCTCATTCAAAACTGAGATCACTGTGCTTTGTCTCTGTGATGAACCGACACTTCAGAGGTCAGAGATCAAAAGTCAAGGTAGTGGAGCCTCGTGATAATTCTCTGCTTGTGAAAAGGTATTCTGTAAATACAACAGCTCTCCAGATGATTTTCTACAAACTGCATTCATGACCATTCTGACTCCAGGATATTGCAAGCCTCAGGGGATTTTCTTTCGACTTAAAATAAATGTCCACCATTTCTAAGAATCAAATGATTAAATCATAGAGGTCATGGGTCAAAGGTTGAGGTCATGGATGCCTCATGATCATCCTTTGCTTGTGAGCTTGTCTGAGGGTAAATCTAATTGCTGAAAGGGACTTCCTTTTAACTTTGCACAAACTTTCACTTGGATTAAAAAAACAAACAGATTCTATCTGTGGAGGTCAAAGAACAAAGGTCAGAATTATGGAGCTTCATAATCATTCTTTGTATGTTACCTCTATCTCTGAAACAAATCATTGGAAGGATTTCCAACAAACTTCACATGTACGTCAACAGGCTCTTTTTTAGGTCAAAGGTCAAGGTCACAGAGCCTTTTGGTCAACATGAGATATCTCTTTAAAGCTTTAAAGGAAATGTCCCACCTCTCTACAGAATCAAATGATTTTATTTTTGAGATCCGGCTTAAAGGCCAAGGTCATGGCCTCTTATCAACATCCTATGCTTGTGAACAAGATCTTAGAAAGAGAGATGGTCTTCAAACTTCACATTTTCTCTGAAAAGTGGGGAACATAGAGTCTCATGGTCACCCTTGTTTATAAATGTAACCTTGTGAACTCCACAGCTATCGAAAACGTTCATTTATTTAACTCAGAACTTGCCCTCACTGTCACTTTGACACACGGTTGAACCTAGTGCATCTTCAAGAACATAGGCCAAGGTCATGTCCTTTAAGTGCATCTTATGCTTTTGAATGTGATTTTTCAAGAACAATTTGAGGGATTTATGTCAAATCAAATGCAAATGTCCATACCCAACTGTGCTCAATGATGAACAACTCAGGGAAGGGCAAATGTCGACCCAGGGCCACAACTGTGCCCCTTTAATGCAGCCCGACAGTCAGTTAGAAACTTCAGTATCTCATGAGTAACAAAAGGCACATATATATAACTTTGATAAAAATGTTACAGTTTTATTAAGGTATTTCTTTCTAATACTTGAATTGACTAGAAGGCCACACTGAAGGAGCAGGGGGCTGCATGTGGCCCCTGTGCCGACAGTTACCCACCCCAGTTATAAATAAAGAAAATGTGACAAATTCTGCCACAACAATGAAGAAAAAAAACAAAATATTTTCATGAAAATTAAGCAGTTATTGACTGTCATCTTCTCGTAAAACTCCATTTATGCATTACTAAATATAAAAATAAGAACCAAAATGTCAGAACAATACACACTAAAAAATAGGGGTGTCCCGATACAACTTTTTTACCTCCGATACGGTACCGATATTGCAGCCTTGAGTATTGGCCGATACCGATATCGATCCGATACGACATCAGCAGGAATCATACATACTTTTATTACTTATTTTGTAGTACAGACTGTAAGAAAAGGCTTGATCAAGTGAGATTACTCAAACAGAGTACAGTAGTCAGCAACAGTAGGTATGAGAAAAACTGACCCATTTGTTATTAACCAATGGGTTAAATAAATTTTAACCTTAAACATAAAAATATACTACAATTAAATAAAATGAATAAAAAATAAATTGGAAGACCCTAAAAGTAACATCAGTAAATCCAATAAAAACAAAAACATATATTTTTAAATTGCAAAATAACCACAGTGTTTAACTTAAACATTATCATATTCTATGACTGAATTAAATAAATAAAAAATAAATTAGAATGGACTGCTAGTATTGGAGAGCTTATATCGGAGATTTTAGATGCAGGCCGATATTATCCGATATTCATTTTTTTGCTGATATCGGACCGATATCCGATATCAATATCGGATCGGGACACCCCTACTAAAAAACAGAAAATGCTCTGCAACTTACATAAAACATCTGAAACAGGCTCGAATCCTGCGTTAAGACCATCAAATTTAGTATTGCTACTTGTATTTCAGTAGAAATCCATAAACAATTATACAACATCTCTTTATCAAAGCAATACATTTGTTCGTTTTGTTAAATCATGATAAATTGCAGTTTTTAACTGAAGAACACCCTGTAAATTAAAACAATTTGACCTCCTGGCGATGAGGCTGAAATTAAAGTGGCTCTCTTGTTATCTTTGGCTTTGCTGCTGTTGGGTCTGAAGTTAAAGCTTATTTGGCCTTATTATTATCCCTTGCCTGCAGATGTGAGATCACAGCAATGCATAAAGGGATTTATGTAAAAAAAAATGCTCAAATGCTAAGGTATAAATCTGACAGGCACTTGTACAAGTTACATCTTATTATTTCTTATTGCTTAATTTTGGCTAACTATAAACTTTCTCTCAGCCATCCCTCCATCTCATAATTCTAGTTTCACTTTCTTTGCTCAAATCTGTACTTCCTTTTGTTCTCACACATTCATGCTGAGGTGAGAGGTGCAGATGAAAAGCAGAGGTAATTAGGGAAGCTTTGAGTGTGACTTTATGACTGCGAGAGGCTTTCAACTTTTTCACTTTCTCCTCCCTCCTTCACTTTGTTCTTTCCCCCTATTCCCAAGAGAGCCAGTGTCCTGCAAACTCTGAAGGAAAACGCATCCTGCCCCGATGTGTCATGTCTACACCTCAGGAGAGCAGTAAGGCGTAGTTAGCTGAAGAAAAAAAAAAGTGTATTCGCTCCACTATTAGGTCCATAAACACGTTTCCCCCCTCCGCCCTGTGTGATTAAATGAGACGTGTAGGGATGGATTCCGGATATCCTCCCTAATTTGAGCATGAGCTCATGGTGCAGTGCAATGTCATCCTGTGTCCAAGCATCAGCCTCTGGAGCAATAACCCTGTCGGTCAAAACATCTGCAGAGAAAAATACATGCAGACGCGAAGTGAGAAAGTCATGAAGTGAGAGGGGGAGGGCAACAGAGATCACAGGAGAAAAGAAGCAAGAGAACTTCCAGACGAAAGCAGGGAGATGGCAATATAGATAGGACTTGAGTCTGATGAAAGAATTAAGATAGGACGCAACAGCCAAGTGATTCATCATGGCTGTCAGTTGCAAACACACATAGACATGCAGACACACATACCCCATACATAGCAGATATATATCAGCACTAACTAATAACAAAGACAGTTGCTTTGACATTAGGCGTGTTATGTAAGCCACCCAGGACGATCCCAACAGTCGATGTGAGGAAAGCAGGGGGATTTTTAAATTGGTTTCATCCGGGGGGCTTAAGAACAGTATGGCTTTGGGCTACATATTTTGCCTGCCTCTGCCTTGAAGGGGGATGATAGACAATGTGGAAAAAGGTGTGAAGAGAAATACACCAAAGTACTGGACTCACTTCTCTGGATCCTCTTATACTAGGAATGCTATTTGACGACCTCACATAGGACTTGGAAAAACATCCAAAATATCACATTACAATATGTTAGTTTGCAGCTCCTTACAGTATCACTATTGTATTGCATTATTATGAAATTAAAAGGGATCATACAATGAATTTCCAAATGCTACATCAGTAGAGATGGGAATCAAAAACCAACTCCATTTAAGCAATAAAAACTAGCTCACAGAGTCAATATCATTCGTCCTTAAGCTGAACAATTCCCTTCTCAATTCCAATTCCACACTCTCATCAGAAGCAGTCAGCAGAAACAAAAACAAAGATAAAGATGTGATCATGAAAGACAGGAGTGGTCGAAACTGTGGCTTAATTTTACACAAAATGACGGTACGTGCACAACATCCAACATCCGTCTATGTGATTTCAAACTAGGGTTTAAACAGCAGCAACCTGCAGAAGGATTTGCTTATTTAGTATAGTGATAGTATCAAGATTGTGATGTGTTTGATATTGTTACAGGAAACCTACATCAGACTAACTCTGCTCACATAGAAAATCCACAGGAATCGACAAAGAATTGCATCGATAAACAGAATCGGTAATAGCACTGGTATCAATGAAACTCAATCAACTTCCATCCCTATACATCACTTTATCTCTCCCTAAATCAAGCCAGTGAAGGCAATCTCAACATATGTCTGTGAATAAAAACACAGAGAAATGTTTTTAAATCTCTGTGTGTCCATTTCTCTGTGTCGCAGCTGTAACTGAATGTGCGGTTCGTTTCACCCCTGAACTGTGTTAAGGTACAAATGAAAGAACAACATTCCCTGGATCATTTTTTTCCAAATAACAGCACTATGCTGGAATTGGAAATGAAGACTTTAATTGTGAATAAAAAAATTGTCAGGTCAAAGTCAGTTGAAGACTACATGTAGGAGCTGGTGTAAAGAGCTGTAGTGTTTTCAGTCATTTCTTTGACCATGATTACAGCTTCAGTCTGCCTCTTTCAATCATTATGAACTTGAAATAAGAGAGTCATAGACTTAAACAAACCTGTCCACAGAAAGGTTTCAATTAAAATCAACAGAGTCCAGTGTTATCACTTCTCAGCACCCTGGGTGGAAAAACACCTTCACTTTCAGCTTATTTTTGTTGCCATGTTCTTTGCTCTCTTAAATAAAGGCAGTCTCAATTCTGAGAGTTCACACCGCTCATCAATGCCACTTCTCCCTGACAAACTATCAAAATCAAGAAGGGACAGGACCTCTGCTGTTATGCTCATGCTTTCTGTGTGATATTTCACTGGACTGAAGAAAGAATGATGCAAACAGGGTGATTTTAATGGCTTTACAGGTTTAACCGAGAGACGCAGACATCAACCACCAAAAACCACTATGAAACTGAGACTGGGACCACTTCCAGCAAAAAAAAAATTCTCTCCATGGACACAGGAGGTCAAATTGCTGCAGCAGAGACAGATACATTTGCAAAGTGAGTAAGCCCGTTTTATTTTCCATAACTTTGTTATTATGACCATCAAATCCTTTGGTAAGTGTGCATGTGTGTGTCTTGCTCTGCTCTTTAAGTGTCAGTGAAAACTGTGTTTAGGTTAGTACTTGATCAGAGCGAAACATGCAAAGGAGTAGACTTATTCTCTTCTGCTACGTTAAGCTTAACTGGCACTGTGTGATGACGGTGTTGCAAAAATCTATTTCTTGGCACTAAAATAATGATGACAGTATTATTTGCCACATAGTGCTGCCATGAAGTGTCCCTTTGACTCATTGTTGTAGTTTTTAATCCATTTTAGTGCTTTGATAAATACACAAACCTCCAGTAAATGTCCAGAAAATGCTCTGTTTGCCAGTTTGTTCTCCTTGTTGTTACTATGAATATGGCAATTTAGTGTAATACCACTGGCAGACTAGAAAAGTCTCCTTGGCGGAGGTAAAAAGTAAAAATTCCCATCAGAGCTTTGGTCTCAATTGCTGCAATGGCTCCAGTTTTTGTCATCGTTCTTATTCATTTATCTGAGGCAGACTTTCGCATGAGGTGAACTTAAAGATGTCAAAGGCAGACTGCTTGAATAAATCTAGAGATATTAAGGAGTTTAAAGTGAAAACGGCCCCAGAGATTCTTCTTTCATTCTCCATTTCTCTTAGTCCTCTTGTTCATGCTTTCATACATGACACTCTGAAGTGTCCCTGTGACTTGGGTCATGGTTTTGATCATTTTGTCTCAAGTGCAAAATGTCTCCTAAGACACAGGGGTCTGGAGAGTTCCTGCATGATGAGACAAGGATCAGCTAATCATATTGCCTCAATAAGGAAAGACACCATCCTTGCCCCGGCCTCCTTCTCTTTTCTGTCTACCTCACACTGTCACTCCTTCTCATATGAACCCCGTGTCCCTTGCGGTGAAGGGTGCATGAAGTTTGAAATGCAACACGCTTTCATTGATGATCGTAAGCTATCCAGGCCAGGAGAATTCATTCCTCGGAAAAGCTTTCGCCATTTCCTGTGACAAGAACCTGAGCCCCCCACAGGAGGTCATGTTGGCTTGCCAGGGTGGTAAATATTGTACGTGCTCACATGTCTTTGGTACACATGTATGCTCAAATACAAGATGATCAAGATGCACATGGCAGAACGCTCAAACACCCACACTGCATGCAGACGCACACACTCACACAAACACAGATGTCATGGCCTTTAGCGGTGGGCCACATCCCCCTCATATCAGTGACAGAAGTGATCAGAAGTGTCAGCATTTTCTTGACATCTGCTCCCCAGCAGTGTGAGTATACAGCATACCCAGATACTTACGCTCATGCTCATCAATCCCACCTGTCATACACACAAACATACACACTCCCACAGACATCTAAATGGAATTGCCAGCAACGGATTGCAGTTTATTAGACGGAACAGGTGCAAGAGGCATGATTAAAACATCAATTCACTCAAGCATTTTTTTAAGTGGAGGATTTATAGAGAGATTGTTTTTGTATGATCAATAATTGTGATGTCATGTTTGTTTCTATACTGCAGCCACATTAGCATAGACCACAATATCCAAATACAAAAAAGATGAGCTCTGATTTATTAAATCTGTATTGAATTAGTTTTGAGGTGTTGACATATTCTGTAGCTTTTAATAAATTCTGATCAGACTTTCAAGGGAATTCTTGCAGCTTTCGCAGTTAAGTGAATTAGAGCTTGGAGGGCATTATTACTTACAAAACAACCTGATCTTAAACTTGCAACCTGTCAGATTTCAATATGTGTTGATGAATTTATGAGAAATATTCAGAGAGCACAAACCTTTGCCAGCACATTTCCAATAATGCTGGATGAGTTATTTCCAATAATGTGGAGAACTGGCATATCTCGCACTGTTAAGAAATCCTTTAAAGAATTCCTGGAGCCTCATCCGAATTTGGATCACCACTTCCTCTTAGTGCCATGACCAACATTCTCTAAAGAGTACATGGTGAGTTGTTTCAGATTAATAATCAGGCCCAGAGTTTATCTCTGACTGCTGCTGACCTGCTACTGTTAACCTCACTTAGCCTGCTAGCCTCAGCTCACTTTATGTGAGTTGGCTCACATGCTAAATTAGTTGGGTTTTTTTAAACATTTTACAAAACTGCTTGATGAGAAATATCTGTGACTGTGTGGAAACACCAGCTACATGCCAAAATGTTTTTAAATGCAGGGCAGCATTGGATATCAGGACCACCATGTGAGATTGCAGACATAGCCTCCTTTGCCAGACAAAATCTTCACGAATTCATATGAAATCAGTTGAAAAGTCTCGGACCAATAGGAAGAATTGGTTATAGCACTGGTATCATTAAAACCTTGTCATTTCCCAGCCCTACACAGGCATCTCCTATGTAAGCTGGTAGTGACAAAGGCTGATGCTGCCTACCCAAGCCCGTGTCATTGCCCCCACAAACAAAAACAGCAAAACATTAAACATAAAAAATGCAAAAATAAAGAAAAGAATTAGAATTAGAGAGAGAAGAAACAGAAAGACAAGGAAACGTCTGGACAGAGAGCTTAACATTTTAACTTTACAGCTCTATGGATTAAATGGTAGACAAACAGATACACTAACAAACCCAAGTGGCCAATCCATCTGTTCCCTGCTCTCCCTGCCATTAAGGATGACCAGAGAGGCCAGTAAGATTACTCTCAGATCTGATTGGTTAGAACACAATGACAGGCCAAAGCCCTCGATGGCAGCCTTAAGCTGACACAGCTTAGACCGGGCTCTGTTCTTGACACCTACCCACAATCAAGGCCCAAAACCCCACCAAGTATGGAAAGGATTAGGTAAGTGTGTTTGTTGTGTGTTTTGGAAAAATAATACACGGCAGGCCAGTCTGGATGTTTCTTGATGTACTCAGCTCACTCTGAATTTCACCCTCAGTCTGGACCTCACATGGAAGCACAAATCTCAGCATGTCTGGCTGTCATCTCTTGATGGTCGACCTGTATCTTAACACCGACAAGACTGAGCTGCCCTGACTTCCAGGGAAGCCTTCTTGCATCCAATACCTCTCCCATTACTGTTCATAACTCTGCGGTGTCTCAAGCCCAGCTGTCCCCCTCCACCACCATCACTGCAGTGCTACAGATTTATGCTCCACAACTCCAAGGCAGGAGGTGGCCAAGGTTTTGGTGAACTCTGTCACTCTCACTTCAACTACTGCAACAGGTTTCCAGTTGGTCTGTGCCATCTGAATGCAGACAAATTTTAAGACCAGTGAGTTAAGCATCCCATATCATTTGATTCAAGGCATTGGAGGCTGCTTCATAAGCTGAAATGGTCTTAGATCATGTATATACCATTCTCCAGAAATTATAGTATTTGACCATGTGAAAGAGAAAAGACTGCAGGTATGAGAGCTCACTTGGGGTTGGCATAAAAAACCAAGGAATCCTACACAGGCTGCTTGTCAGAAGGCCAACTTGCAAATGCAACTGGTAGTGATGAAATGTAAAATGCATATATAATAGGGCTGTCATATTATACTCTGTATTTGAATATCAGTTTGAACTTGGAGATTAAAGTTTGTATTCAAACTGTAAATACACACTCAAGCTTAAAACATGCAGTGAAGCAGGACATTTGGGGACCTGGAGCAGTTAACCACCCAGTCCCACAGAGGGCGCTCCCAGAGCAACCCAACAGTTCAATGCTCTCTTGACCTCAACAACAAGGAAGTACACCTCAAGAAACGTAGGACAGGCAAAGCCACTCCAAGTTAACAACAATGCATCTTAGATCCAAACTGCAGATGGCAATATAAAAAAAAAACAAAGACTGTGTGCAAAGCACTTGGCCCACTCCTCATCCATGACAAAACCCATTTTCCACCCAAGTGCGATGGTGAAGGATTGCTCAGACCCACAAGACCGCATTCTCCTCAGCAGGCCCCTGCCAGAGGCATGGAAAAAAGGCCACCATGGACAAGATTGCAAGATTCATATGCATTGGTATGGCCTCTGGAAAAAAAAAATAGTCAAATGACCTAATGGAAATGCTCCCTGTCTGTGCTGCAGCCGGGGTGTTCAAATTTAATTTCTAGAAAAGTGACAACCCTATTATGTACTGGGGCATTGTTTAACAGGATTTTTGACTTATTTCTGCTTGATTTTTGCTGTTTTTCTCAACATAAAGTGCGAAGTCTTTTTCAATCAGCGTTTATCCCCAGTGTTTAGAAGCACCACTGTGATTCTTTAGCATCACAGAAACACAATATTCTTACTTAAAATGGGCAGTCAGTGGGGAGGTCTTTGTGACCTGTAAAGTCAACACATCTCTTTGCAAAGTAGGCCACATCCTCTATCTTTCATCTTATTGCAGCACAAACAGATTTAACTTTAAACTAATTTTAAATTTAAAAAACAGCTAGTAACCCCCTTAATCTTTTATAATACAATCGAATGTTAGCCCTGCTGTCATCTGTTGCTCTTGCCCCCTGTCCACTTTTTCGGCTTACCAACTTCTGTTTGAGTAATCCTTGTGTATGTCACTGGTGCCGCTGTGAGGAGCCATGAAGCATGCTGACGCTGTGTAACATTAATTTAATAATAGCGTTTTTTGTTGTTGTCTTTTTTAGTTCAAATATCAACGTAAGGGCCATTACATTGATAATGGGATTGCATGTGCCATGATGATATAATGCTGTATTGATATTGTTTTTAAGAGATGACATAAGAAAGCATAATAATTATCTGCTCAACATCTGTATGAGAAGATTTATTTTAAAAAATGGAATATCTGTATCGGCAGATATGGAAATTTCTTCCAGTATTTACAGACAATATCCGGAAAACGCATCAACCAAATATATCAATATACTGGCCTTAAAATTGTCAGAATGTGTGAATAACGTGTAGTGTTTTATCTTATCATTGCTGAGTGTCTACATTTAAAAAATTAACAGTGTCATGAAGTAGAGAAATAAATGTTCTTTTTTCTTGCTTCAAACCTAAACTGAGAGGAGACTTTGTACCATCAACTGAAAAATCAGTATCTGCAACAATGAGTTCAGAAATTTTGACAAACCAGATTTCTGCAAAAATTCTAATCTTGTGCATCCCTAGTAGTACCAACTGCCATTTTCCTACTCTAAGACTCTGGTACTGATATTCAGTTCCTGACTGATCTATGACCTGCTGTTTAGATATAGTTGTCTTCAAACATGCAATCTAACACCATATACATATGTCGTAGGTTCTCAGTCATCCAGGCCATGGATAACCAAGGCTGATCCATGTGACAACTGGGCTGGTTCAGATTCTTAAAAAAATCATATATGTTTTACTTTTTGAACAAGCTGTACAATCTTCTATATATTAAAAAAAATCAACCACTTTCTAAGATATTTCTCTTTTTTCTGTCTTGTTGCTCTGCCTTGAACTGTTGGCTTCATTGCTCAGCACTTGAGCCCATAATTCTCTGTGATATTGTGATGTTTGGTCATTATCAGTAGACTTTAAGAAAACAAACATACATACAGACAAATGAACACATCATCTGTATGTATATACAGTAGATACTGAATTTAGAGCAAAAGTAAGCCTCTACTGAATGACACTGATGTACTTGCATGCTTAAGCCTATTGCTTTTGTTGGTCACAACAGCATGATGAGGCTCATAATAAATTGACACTATTAAGGTTTTGATATATACTCAAGGAAAAGAGTTTTTCTAAAAACATACCACTGCCTGTGTAATTTGGTGCGTGGGTGGTGGTAGTCACGTGGTAAAACTGGACGGCAATAATGAGGAACTAACAACAGATTTTTACTTCTTCCTCAAGATTAATTTGGTTATTGCAGCATAAAATAGAGCCTATTTCTTTATAATCATACACTTTCAGACACGTTTCGAAGAAAAACTCCCGGTATTCATAAATGTGGTCTGTATTTATGAGGTCATATTCATGACATGACAACTCCCAAATATGACAAAGCACAGTAGGGCCTTCAGGGCTGTCAAAACAAAGGCAGGCCAACAAAAACACACACATGCAGACAACCTTCTAACACGCACAATCTTCTTTCTGGTGGGATTGTCCTTTTGGCTAAACCTCAGCAAACAGCAGGAGTGATTTTGAGTTAAAGCAATAGAAGCTATGGTGAACAAAGAACGCACACACATGCTACATGATATTCTGAATGACTTAGGTGATAGCGAGACGGAGAGCTGCGCAGAAAATAGTGCTCACATGATGAGAGAATTATCAAATAAACACAACATATTAATAGTTATAGCCTGCAGACAACTGCCTCTATGCTGACCTGTACTTGTTGCAATTGGGAGGATACAAGACAGAGCGGAAGGAGATGGCTCACCACAAACAATTTTCCATCATCTGGCGTGTGAATAACAGCTTTAAGAGTCTTGGCCAAAATCATATTCTAATTACTTAATGCGCATCTGAGCCTCTTGCTACTTCACATTCCACTGGAGGCACTCAGACGGCACAGACACTGACCCTAGAAGGCCTTAAAAATTTAGTGCTGGTGATGTAATCATTCTAGGCAACACTAACTTTGGTTTCTATTGTAACTGCATTGTTATTTCCATCATGGCCTTTCCTGAATATACGAAACACCTGGTCTCATTCTCCAGCCTGGCTTAGACATGAGGTAAAAAAAGGAAGATCCCAGTGAGAAAGGAAAGGACATAACTGAGCAGCATTCAAACAAGGTTACTTCCATTCACGTCACCTGCTTGTAAAATTGGAAATAGGGCCTGGTGGTTTTATGCCTCCATGAGATTTACAAGTGCGATGATGGGTACAGAGCAAAAGCTGAGGTGCTTTTTGTGATGGAGTGAAGTTGTACAAATATTCTTTGCAAAGGATGCACATGAGGTCCATCTAAAACAAATCCCTAAAAGCATTTTTGAGATATCACATTCGCAAGCAAATAAAGGAAAATCAAAACAATTCATCTTTCAGTCAGAGCCTTCATTTGTGCTAAGTTTCAAAAAAATCCTTTACACGATTTGTGACATGTTAGAAAGACAAAGGAGGATGAACCCGAGGCTTCATGACTTGAGCTTTTTCCTATGTTCCTCATCAATAACTAAGTCTCTAAATGAATCAGAGCTGGCATTTATGAAAGTTGAAGAAATTACTTTTATCATTAATGAGATATCAAGTTTGTAGATTAAGTCCAAAATTGAAGGATGGGCATGAGGCCAACTATATTTGACCTTTGACACATGTCTTATAAATCTAAACAGTCTATCCCAAAGCTTGAAGAGAATCTCATGAAGTATCCGTGGGATATAAAGTTCAGAGGACTGTATTCAGAAGAGATGAATATGGGGTTTTCGTGACCTTGACCTCTGGCCTTAAAACCATGAGTTATTTCATTCAAAAGACCTGCAACTTCCAAAAGCTACCAAGTTCATCCTCAAGTAAAAATAAACAATAGTGCAAAGTTGAAAAGAAAAAAAAAAAGGTGAGGGCTGAAAAAAGACTCCCAAGATTCTTGACATTTGACAGTCAAAATATAAGAGTACTATTCCAGAGAAAGAGTAAGTCTTTTAGAGATGTCGAAGTCATAACCAGTAGCCTTACAGAGCAGATGGACCTGCCTGATTCATTGTCTGAAATCCTACATGGCCGTCTTGCCAACTTCCATTGTCCAACGATTTCACAGCTGAATGCTTAAACGGCCCAATCAGGGAAGAGAGGCAGGTGCTGCAGATGTGACGACAGCAAGAAGTGACTGCATGTTTGAAAACAATGGCGGCGTGTGAAACCGTCTCCGTGGATGTGGCAATATGTGCAGTTTTATCAGAAATTGACTCAATTTCTTCTTTAAAAGAGGAGCAAAGAACGTCACTTAAACCTCTCTCATGGGAAATTATGTTTTTGCTCTTCTCCCGACTGGATCACTGCTGGGAAACTGTGAGAGATGCTGCGCGAACGATGCTGGTAGTATGGTAGCCCGGGGTTATGGTTACTCAATGATACCTGGCGAAATATGCTCTCCTAAGTTTACCGGGAGAACTTGGTGGGCATTGCCTTTGACGAGGTTCATGGCACACATAAAAAGTAAATGATACATTTGAGTGGTATGATTTAACGTAAGACGATAGTCTAAGCACTGAAACGTAGTTTAAGCTAACGGCTAACAACAGGGTTGAGCTGCTGTGTCATACCGTGGCTTGATGTGGATTGGTCTGTGAAGATTGTGACAGCAGAACGATGGTCCAATCACCAGCTGCTGTTGTTTTTGAAGGTTCCGCCTCTGAAAACATTTTCGAACGGCTCTTTACCAGATGGACAAGTGAAATATTTCCGTGGCGGATATATCGAACTGTCCGTCTGGCGTGTCAGGTTATTAACCAGAGGATGAACATTAGACTCCCAAAATATACTAAGTTCATCATTAAGTAAGTGTAGACAAAAAACCTTACAGCTATTAAGAGATGTCATATTAAGAAAATTGCATCCACTAGTGAGGGATGAACATGAGACTCCATGACCTTGACATTGAATAACATTCAAATCTAAAAAGCCTCTCCTTAGGTTGATATGGACATCTGTGAAAAGTTTCCAGCACACCCCTTCAATGATATTTGAAACATTGTTGTCAAACACAAGGATGAACATGAGACTTAATGACCTTGACCTTTGTCCTATCAAATTATCAAACACTACCAAAAGCACACTTGGACCACAGTGGACATTTTCAAAGTTTTAAAAAAATCCTCTTGGTATTAAGAGATACCACTTAGCGAAGGATGGGCCTGAGGCTTCATAATCTTTGGATAGTTTAAAGAAAACCCCTTAAACTTTTTTAAGACATTGGTGTCACAAGCAAAGGATGGACCTGAAGCTTAATGATGTTGACCCTTGTTCATTCCCCTCTACCGGGTGCATACTTGGGCCACAGAAGACATTTGTGCAAAGTTTAATAAAGAAAAAATCATACAGCATCAAGAGCTATAATGTTCAGAAGGTTGCATCCACAAGTGAAGGATGAACAACAGATTTAATGACTTTGATATCTGACTTATGACCTGCAAATCTAAGAAGCCTCTCCTTGGGGGAGAGTGGACAAATGTGGATACTTTCAATCTTCTTTCCAAATCCCTTGGAGATTTTTTGAGACATTGGTGCCAAAAGCAAAGGATGAACATGAGCCTCAATGACTTCTGCCTCTGTCCTTTCACTTCAAAACTCTATCAGAAGCACACTTGGGCCACAGCGGACATGTTGCAAAGTTGCAAAGTAAATGTCCCACAGCAACAAGAGGTATTATGTTAAGTAGAGTGCACCCAAAGTGAGGGATGACCATGAGATTTCATGACTTTGATATCTGATTTATGACCTTTAAATTTAAGAAGCCTAACCTTGGGCCAGACTCAACATACTCTGAAAGTTTAAAAAAATGCCTTAGAGCTTTTTGAGACATTGGTGTCACAGGTAAAGCATTAACATGAGCCTTAATGACCTTTGCATCCTTCCTTTCACCTTAATACTCTACCAAAAGGGTACTTATGCCGCAGTGGATATGTTGCAAAATTGTTTTTTTTTTTTTTTTTTTAATGTCCCACAGCAACAAGATGTATCTTGCTAGGAAAATTGCATCCATAAGTGAAGGATGAACATCAGATTTCATGACTTTGATATCTGACTTATGACCTTCAATTCTAAGAAGCTTAACCTTGGGACAGAGTGGACATGTGTGGATATTTTCAAGAAAATTCCTTGGAGATTTTTTGAGACATTGGTGTTAGAAGCAAAGGATGACCATGAGTCTTCAGGGCCTTAAAAAAGTCTGAAGATCTTAGGTTTGCATCCACAGGTGAAATAGGAACATGGGGGTCCTTGGTGTTTCATCTTCATAATCTTAAAATCAGAGTGGACACTTTTGCAAAGTCCAAAGAAAATCCCTTCAAGCCTTTTTACATGTGTATGTCACTAGCAACAGATGAATATCAGGCCCCAGGACCTCAACAATGTTGTAGTCTGAAAATGTTCTTTCGCCAGCATGAAGGCATAAAAACTAAACAGCACATTCAAAAGTCAGATGACAGTAAATCTCAATTCTGACTGGGATTTGGTCCGCTAATAACAATTTGACAGGGGTGTACTCCTGTAGACGTCATTTACAAGTACAATCATTTCCATGAAAATAAATTCTCCATGACTGTTTCCCAGCCCCTCTCCCAACACTTGTTCCATACAAAGAAAATATTCCATGTTGGATACTAAGACCAGAAGTGTTCCTACATCTACCAGAAAAACCTAGCTTTGTCCACATGGCGTCTAAGTAGCCCATTGTCTGGTGTAAAACTAATTGCATAGTGCTGAATTTCCCAAAGCTCTAAAAAACACACCATGCTTGTTTCCCACCCTGTGGAATTGTTTTAGAGGTTTTGAGTGGGAAAAAATTTGGTCAGTTTCGGAAATGTTTAAATCTAAATGACACTGCAATTACCATAGAAAGGAAAAGGGTAAGCTCAGGGCAGTTTGGGCACGGCCTGGTTCAGCTGAGTGCAGGATAAAACCCTTTGGCAGCACTGAAACATGCTTTGAATTTGCAGCAGAGGCTTGTTTATCCGGAAATCAGGACTTCCAAACTGACCAGGCTACCATGGAGGAATGCAACCAATTTCCCAAAACAAAAATAATTACTCTTAAAAGATGAAATCACTCTTCAAAACTACTGAAATTTCTTTGAAAGTTCCAGTAACTGAGAGCAAGATGATTTATCATGATAGAAATCAGCTTTTATCAAAGAACGAGGACCATAAAGAAGCCCTTCAACTTCCCTTTTTCCTGTTAAACCTCACTGATCCCTCTCCACTGTTCTTCTGTTGCCAAACCAAGAGGAGAAAAGAGAGGAAAGCAAACTCATGCCCATTCTCTGACTTGCACACTTCTGCACGCCAGCGACCATGACCCGAGTGAACTGGGTAAACATTTCCCATCAAGCTCAAGACAAATAATTATGCTTTGCAATAAAGAAAACAAACACAACAATATTGAATTTTCGTATTTCAGTTAGGTTCCTGGGAACAGTTGCAGTTTTGCACTAAGCAGGGTCAGTGTTAACCCATGCACTGACAATGCTCAGGCAAGTCCCCTATAAATATGAGCAGAGGTATAATTCTCAAAGATTTCTGTTATGATTACATGACTGCCCCTGCAAGCTCATGTAAGAGAAAGATCAAGAAGGAGAGAAAGGTCTTTCCTTACATCCCTCCAGAAAATTCACAGACTGATTTGTGATGGCTCATTCTAAACCCAAAGCTTTGAGCCTTTTAGGGTCATCACCTTACACTTGATATTGAAATATCCATTCAAACCTGAGGGGTACATTTTTTTTAATTGGTCTGTTGCATTGGGAGTCAGGCAAAGCCATTCCGAGTGCACAACAACCACACCAAAACATCTGGGAAGCACCATGGAGAAGCACTTTGGGCTCTTCGTCACCAATGGCAAAATGAAAAAACAAAGACTGGGTTGTGTGTCGACTACGTGCAAGGAGCTGGCCCACTCCTCATCCATGCCAATCCGGGGGCCCATTTGTCAGCTTTATTGGCTTGGTAAGCTAACTGGTGACTCTAAATCACCAGTGAACTTAAGCCTCCTGGCTCCAGCGCTCCGCAACGTTGAAAGGGAAAAGCAGTATATGGATGTGGATGGGTGCATAGAGTTTTAATTCCATCTAATTCAAACTGATTAAAAAGGAATTGCTATACATACATAATTTATTTTTAAGTTTCCAAAACAACAACTTGTCTTTGACTTTATAGTCTATATGAGTCAAAATATTAGGATCTTGACTGAAAAATATTCTGACATTCTGTTTATAAATATGATATGTTTAACATAAGACCTTTTCTGGTGTATCACTTTGACAGTCATTTAGGGGGACAAATATGAATACTTGTTTCTACTGAAAAAAGTGATTGTTGCCCCTTTGTACATCATTTCATTGGCTTTTTTTAATACTAATTAAATACTAAGTGGAAATGAAATATTTTTCTTTTCCCTTACAGACACAATTTAAAACCAATTTAGTAAATAGCTACTGAACATTTGGAGAAAAGTTGTGGAGGAGTTCTTCGTGGCTGCTTGCATGCTGGAAAATACGGTGTTAATGTAAATAATATTGTAAAAAAAAAAAGAATTGTTCCCAACACCACAGAGGAGTTTTGGTTCCCTGGAATAAAACAAGCTGCAGATGATTTTGCCTTGCTGTTAAAGGGTAAGTGTTTGATAAGATAAAGCCTGATAAACAGGCTCATTTGTACAAGTGCTGCTTGCTAACAATGGCATCAGCTACAGTAGATTTAGTCCTGCAATCTTGACAGGTGAAATTTGTGAGTTTGGAACTTTTCTTCAAAACATTAAGACAGGCAAACAGTTTTCAAGTTTTCCTATTGTCAGAGTTACCTCTTATGTCCGGCCTCCTAAGGTTTAGAACCATGAAATGCGTTGGTGACCTCAGGCATTGTCTATGTTGCACACCAAGGTACCTTGCAAACATGCCACCCCTAAGTGACTGGCTATCCAAAACAACAAAACAACAACAGCACTTACCCTGGAAGGCATCTGAGTGACCAGAGAGGAGGTGCTCAAGCTCATAGCTGTAGGAGTGAATGTTGTGCTGGGTTTCTCTTTTCACAGCAAACTGGTAGCTCTCCTCCATCTTCCTGGTGCAGCAGGAAGGGCCCTGGTGCTTACAGACCAAAAGATCCACATCTAAAGAAGTTGAAACAGACACATTTTTACTTTGTTTTATCAACATGAAGATTTTGTTCATTTTTTAATCAGTGGGAGAACTTAAATGGCTTGTGAACCTTTTTAAGGAGAACCAAGGTCTTAAAGATGGGAGAAAAAAATTAATACAATTACTCAAAAATGCAAATTATTTAAAGATTACAACTGGTTCTGTATCCTGTTGGACATATATTTATAAATGATACACTGTGCTGTGCAAGTATGTGTTAGTATATGTATAGTGTCCTGAGTATGCACATAGATAGACAGGCCGTAACTCCACTGGGAGACAGAAGAGGCACCATGGGAGGGTGAGAAAGTAGACCAAGAATTCATCCACGTTTCCTGCTATAAATACCATGTCTGCCAAATATATAAATATCTCTGGCTCAAAGCACTGCACACATGTCATCAAGACATACATTCATACATATGTACACTATATGTTCCATAAAAACTTGAAAATACATGCATGCACTTCATTTTGCAATGCAAAATTTCTACCAACTACATACCAAGCACGTATACAGTACTACATGTGACTTCTCCTCCTGAGGTGGCCAAACAATACCCACAACACTGTAGTTCATAATGAGCACACGAAGGCAATGACCTAACTGCAAATACTATGATCCAAAGAGCAGCTCAATCAGGCACAATTACATCAGCTGAAACAGAGTCCGGTGTGCCCTGCCAGGCTGTGTCACCTGCTTCTCACCATCTATATTTACACAGAGGCTGTCATGACATCACTGTATCTAGTCACTAATAAAACAAGCGACTAAAACTGTCCTTTCTCACGTGTTTCCAAGCACAAGTTAACATGCAAGGGGGCATTTTCATAATGCAGAGGTCCATAATGATAACTCATTTTGCAGTGGGGGTGGGGGTTGGATTGGGGGTTGGCTGGAGGCAGGTGTTGTAACCAGAGCCTAAAGCATGGCCTTAGGACAGACCGCAAGACCAGTGCCTCACTGTCCAAATCCCTCCATGAAACACAATAGGGTTGCATTCTCAATCCCTCTTTCCCTTTCTGCTCCCTCTCTCCCATTTGCCTGGCATATCCTAGTGAGGCCTGGGTGTCTCTTAATTACCCAGAGAGGCTCCATTTGTTCCCATCCCAGAGCCAGACGAGTGAAGTCATAACTGGCTGTCCTGCCCCTTCCAGCTCATTATCTCCATCCACTCTTTTATGTTGACACTGTTTCCTAGTCAACGTTGTTTCTCTGCTGACACCATTTCTCCAAAGTCCTATCTCTTTAAGTTTTAACAGTATCTGAAATGTCAGCATGTAAACTTTGATTATGATTTATTAATTTGACACACAAACAATGAACTTTAAGCTCCAAACTTAGATCTACATTTTAATAAGTGTTAAGTAGACCCTTTTTTGGCTGTGCTGTGCAAGCATGTGATAGTATAGCTAGTATACCATTCAGTAGAGCTGAGAAATTAATTGAGTTTTAATCTCAATTACAATTTCTGAATAGTAATTTGGATCCAGTTGATCCAAATGGTTAGAAACCCTGAGCTTGTCGTGCAGCTGGATCTGCCTGATGCAACGTCTATAATCAGATCCATCTTGCCAATCTCCAATCGACAAGAAGTGAGCTCGGCCTGTAGGGGCACTGCCAAATCAGCGTCCTTTAATGCAGGAAGAGGTGGCAGCTCCGAGCGTGAAGACAACAGGAAGTGACGGCTCACTGCGTTGCCCTCACAACGCAATCATGTGATCTCCAAAGCTGCAATTTTTACAGTGCTCCTGACTGAGCCAGGATCTGTTGTGTCAACTATTTAACACATACTACTTTACAAATGTGCAGGTAATTTGCATTTACGGAAGTGCTGGTAAGCAGGTCAACAATACAAAGCCTCTGTTTAGGAGAGGAAGTTGGAGTATCCCTTAAATAATGAAAACAGAATATCTATCATCAATATTAGATGATGAATGAATGTGTTATGTGCTTTTGATTATTGATTTCCTTACTGCTGTCTGTACTGTAAACATAATGAATATCGCACTGAAGCTTCATTTGAGGAAAATCGTGAATCGAATTAAGATCGCAATATCTGCCAGAAAAATCGCAATTACATCTTTTCCTTAAATCGTTCAACCCTACCGCTCGTACAGAGATGAGCATAGATGTTACCAGCCTCAGTAGCAGTTTTGTCAGATCTGGATCACATTTCTTTATTAAACAAAAAAACAGATCACAACACTGTAAGCATTTCTCAAAAGAGAGGACATCTTTGCTCCACTTTTGTTATGTTTTGGTGAGAGTTTGTTCTACAAAGTGGCTCACATTTTGTACTTTACACTGCCTAACCTGCTGGATATGCTTTTGAAAGGTTCTGCCCTCCTCAAACTTTCAATTAGCTGTTTCCCAGATGGACAACTGAAATATATTCTGTACAATACACATTAAATAGTCTATCTGGTGTGTAAGGTTAAAGAAGCCCTGCATTAAACTGAACTTAACCTATCAACAGTAACCAAAGAAAGGGCTTGCCTTGACAAAGGATCACTCCCTGGTATGGGTGGTATTTGTTAAAGGGTTATTTTGTTGCTTTTTAGAACAAAGAAAACAGCTTTGTTTGAATTTTAAGAAATGGTTAGCAGGGCAAATTAATATCTTAATTTATTACATTAGCTGTAATCCACTAAGACAAAAACAAGTGAATTCTGCTGACAATCTCACATCACATCCTTGAATTAGATGTCAGGAAGTCTTTCACTAGCAAAGATTTAATGACTACATATTCTGAAACCAAATCTCTTTAATTTTAAGAGTTATTGTAAAGAGTGAGACCATTCTCACTACCAACCTGAAACTCTCCGCTATCAATCTTTAGCACTATTTATCAAAAGCTTCAGTTTTAAGCCAAGATAACCTTATTCATTTTAAGAACTAAAAAGAATAAGGATGGCTATCACAATAAAAGCATGACGTGTTGATTATGTTTAAAGACCATCTTTAACCATATTTGGTGTCTGCCCCCTCTCCTCTTCTGTCCCTGACCCTGCTCTCCTCTCTGGCTGCCTCTTTCTCTCCTTTGTGTTTGTATGTTATCTGTGATATGAAACTAATATCCAGGGACTCACAGTGGAATCCAGCCCGGCCTCTCCGTCCCTTGCGAGTGGATGCATGGCGTAAGCGATACTCAGAGAGACTTTGGCTGTTAAACCAGCACAGCAGTCAGGACGGCCTGGCTGTGTCACAAATATATGCTGGGCCATTTTCTGCAATCATTAAAAGTCCGATCACTGCTTGGATGTGCAACAATGAGCATAGTGCTGAGTCTGTCCTTTTGTGTCTTTGAAAATATTTTAGATCCAGAGTTTTTAAAAAGCAGTTTAGTGGCTTCAGCCTGGAGGGTGAACTAAAATATGTATTAAGGACTCAAAGCAGAAGTCTTCCAAGGACTTTAGGAGTCACTGAAGTCTTCAATCTAGGACACAGATGATCTATTTTTATCTATCTGCTTTCTTTTGCAGGACAATATCTTTTAACTTAACTCTGGATAAGTTCTGAGTTCAGAAAGTGATAGAACAGTGAGAGTTTCTCTTTTAAAGTGGTCATATTTTTCCTTTCCTTTAGTGACTTGCTAGGGGATGTTCACTAACTATCAGTCTGTCTGCGCTATTGAAGCTCCAGTCATTTTAAAGCACACCTCTCAATGTGGTTCCAGTCTGCTCTAAACCAGTTAACCAGTGGTTCAGCACCGTGAGTTCAACAACTCTGTATTTATTAAACAGCCTATGCTCTGCACAGAGATTGCCACCCTGAGCCATTAAGATTGAACGGCTGATGTAACAGTGGTAGGATCTATTTGTGGAATCAGATGTTTCAGGCAGCTACTGGTGCTGTAAACAGGAAGAGTCTCAGTGCCGCAGACTTAGGTATCTTACAAATA
The DNA here is from genome assembly GCA_037902135.1 of Cetoscarus ocellatus. Taxonomy (NCBI): domain Eukaryota; kingdom Metazoa; phylum Chordata; class Actinopteri; order Labriformes; family Labridae; genus Cetoscarus; species Cetoscarus ocellatus. The sequence goes on along the minus strand of JBAMNC010000329.1, from coordinate 75,835 downwards.
GAAGTACTTTCATGTCATCTCTGTCTTAATGAAATGAAGATGTTTGAATTAGGACTGGGTTATATGTCGTGTTTTTTGGATAAATTGATATCTGTATTATTTTCAAACAATCTTACTGATATTTAAATTACATTTTAAATAAGATATAGGGTATGATATTGAATCATCCATCTATGTCATATTGCAACAATTTTATAGATTTTTTTTTTATTATTGAGAGTAGATGAACTCAAACTATTTAAAGATGAGCAACTTTTTGATATCTTTAGGGTGTTAAAATATTCTCTGCATTCAAGTACACTACTTTTCAAAATCCTGTAAGCTTTATAACTTTTTTTTTTATTATCACCACAAATATATTTGTGCTATTTGGACAGTGTGCCAGAGTTTGCCTGCAATTGCTGCTGACCCATAAAACGAAAAGTACCCCAATATCTGGTGTTTGGGACTATAGTTTATTTAAGTTATCACATTTTCTGACACAAATCAGCTGATACTGTTCAGTGGCCCAATTCTATTGGCACTAATACAATCAGAATTAGGTTTATCGGGAAGTATTAGCTAATTTTTGTAAAGAAAAAAAAAAGTGATCGGTTTATCAGAACTAACGCGTTTAAAGACCAATCTCCTGTGGATTAATCTCATGTTTACACCTGGATGCTGTCCACTCGTCTGCTGCTCCTGACGCACTATCATCCTCTTAAATAAATTGTAGTAAGTCTCAAAAACTTTGTCTTCATTCAACTAAGTCCAAAATGTTACACTCAAACATACAGTATTAGACGGTGTGAGTTTACCTGGATTTTCATAACGTTTAAAAATGAAAACCAACAAATATTTGGTGTCCGAGACTCCCATTTTTGTTGTCATGTTTAAACAGGTATCAGCGTTGTTTGAACTCTACTTCATTTACCTGTCCACTCATCCATTATCTATACTTATGCCTTTAAGGGTTGTGGGGGGGCTGGAGTCTATCCCAGCTGATATTAGGTTGCCAGCCAATCACAGGGCCACATAGAGAGACAGACAACCAGACATACTCACACTCATACCTCAGGGCAATCTGGAGTCATCAATTAACCCTGTGAGCATGTTTTTGCGGGGCACATGCAATACCTGCTGCGCCACTGTGACGCTCTGCTTCATTCATAAAGTTTTAAACTCTAACATTGTGACAACCATTTGTCATTTCTTTGCAAAAAATCAACACATGCATTTTTAGACAGATATGATTTTTGTTATAATAAATTACTTGACCTGAAAATAGTTGCTGGATCAAAATCACCAAGAGACGATCAAAGTCCTGCTACAAATTCTCGATTTGCTTTTATATTCATTTATATTTGTACATTAATTCCTGTCTTCCCCCTAAAGTTACCCAGGATGTCATTTGACAAAGAGAAAGCTCTTTGCTGCATTAAAAAGTAATGAAGCACCTGAGCAATCTCAAAATTCTGCTACAGGGCTTTGGAGCAACTTCAAACAGTTCCAACTTGATAATACCAAGACTGGTCCGACTGTTTTTTGTGCCTTTTGAATTCTGAATGTATGCTTTACAAAACTGGCACTTTTCAACCATATTAATGAGGACAAGAATTACTCAATAACCACAGCTTGTAAGATCTGATTAAACAGCTACACCATGATGATTTTATTTTGAATGTAACAACTTTTTAGAGACAGAGTGTCAACTAGTGATCAAATGATGTGCCACTTCTGAAAATCTGTGTAATGTTCTTTGGTTAACCTTGTTCCCATCTCCCCTAATGTAATAACAACTGCTCCACTGATACCTAATGAATTGTGCCCCTCTTCTCTCCTTTATGCTCAATTGAAAGATTACTAGATGATGTTTATGGACTGCACCGGTGATGGATAACTTAAAACGTATGTTTTGTTATTTCTTTCATAACTCACTGTCCCCACTTGCCCTCACGTTTGGCTGAAGCTAGTACACTGAAGGTATAAAGGTGTGGACGGAGGTGCCATCATCGTGCAGAAATACGCTGTCCACTGCCAATACTCCCGCCCCCTCATGTCTTTTATTCATCCATGAATAGTCTGTTTAAGGACAGTGACAGAGGACTCTGCTGCTGCTTTACTGTGCACCACTGTTCTCACTCTTTGATAAGGGAAATGTAGCCTGTTTTGATACTACCACACTACTTGGTCAATAAAACAACTATGCCACTGAAAAGCTACTTGACTCAGAAAAAAACACTACCACAAAGCTACTGGAAACTGCAATTAAGCTACTAACAAGATATTTTGTAGTGACGTTACTGCACATCACAGTGTGTAATATATGTGTATATGTGTTAAAGTGTAACATTTGCCATGAAAATACGAGGATTTGATGCGTCTCAGTTATTATGTTTGATAATTATGAACTTGTATGCTACTCAATTTGCCTGTCTAAACCTGAACACACTTAGCTCTCCAGACGGTGTCAGTCCTGAATGCTTATTTGCGTAACTGTCCTCTGGTGACAAATACTACTTGGTTAATATTCCATATTGGAGTCTTGGCTCAGGGGTCCCAACTTGTTGGTCACAGTACCTTCAGAAATACCTCTGTGCCCTTTATTGCAAAAGTCAAAACTCCTGATTGGAGAAACTCTACCACTGTATAATTGCCCTGCTAACTCACATGCCATTCCCAATATGTGGTGCTTCAGTTTCAGAGCTGCATACAGAATCCTGCTGAGAGGATGTTATTACCATCCTTCAAAGCACACGTGCAAAACCTCCTGCACTGAGAAATTAACTTGTTCGAGGCTCACATCTCAAAATTGTGTGGATACTTTGTTTGATTTGGTATGTGTTGATGATGGGTATGGCTGTGGCTTCCTGATGCTGCTGTTTAGATATTTTCCAAGAACAGATATGACCTTGTTAGAAAGTGGCTGATTAATGCAGTGACCCTTCTGCTGCCTCAGGAAGCAGGTTTCTTTTGAAGCTCTCAGATCCCTTGAACATACAGGATATTTACTCTATACAGATTTGCTGTGTTTTGAATGGACCGAGTTGAATGAGAATGCATTTCAAAGGCTCTCTGCGGCATACCTGGGTTTTTGGACTACCTTGAAATCCTGCTGGAATGTTTAGATTTCTCAACCTGGAGCTGGATTTGCCTGTATTACCTGGCACAGGGACCCGAGCTGAGCAAGAGGGAAGAGGATGTAAAGACAGAGCGTAAGTATTTAGTGGAGTACTTGGGGACAGATGGAAAACTGATGAAGCAGCGATTTATTGTAGAGGTGCTTAGCTGCCGGTCTGGTACCATAATAACGTCAGTATTCTAAATAATGGAATTAAACTTTTTAGCCCAAACATCATTTCCTGGTGTGCTGGGAGGTTCACTGTTTTGAATGATTATCATCCTAGAGACATTGATGATAACACTGGCAGAGTAATAACCTTATTAAATCACATCCTCCCACCTAAGACCAAGCCTGAAAATTGAGGCAGAAAAATTGACTGTAGGAAGATAATGAAGACAAGCTTAGATCCAGTAAGAGTTGTTGTGTTAAGATCAGCGGTGGACTGAAGCAAGAATGGCAAAGCTTTAATGTTTGGGTGAACTTAGGGATTGGCAAAATGGGCCAAAAATCATAACCAGGTAATTTTTGCTGAATAGCAAATTTCCATCTTTAAAATGACAATTGGACATCACATTACCAGGATAATAAACTATAATATGAGTCCAGTAAAAATCAAATGATAGTGAAACAGTTCAGCATCTTGGCAAAAAAAATGAAGTCCTGGTCAAAGAAAGGGCAATTTTTTTTTTTAAACCATTCACACAACTACTGTCCTTTAGTTTTATGCCTTTTAGGGTCTATGATTACCAGACAGTGAAAGTACAGAATTAAATCAAGAAAACTGGTAAGGATGTTTCTTTTCTGGTAGTGTGATTTACTGAAATCTTGTAGGTTAGAGAGCTCAACAGCAGGTGTCTAGTGGTCAGGGACCCCTCCATGGGGCTCAGTCAGACTTAGCCTGAAAAAAAACACATAGAGCTGTCACCTTGTGGGCTAACCACCTGGAGGAGGGAGACTTAGACATGCTGAACCCAGTAACACAGATAAATGAGATTCCTCAGAGGAGTGGCTGGGCTCAGCATTAGAGATAGGGTGAGGAGCTCAGTCATCTAGAGGGATGTTGAAGTAGAGCTGTAATTTCCCCGCACTGACACAAGTTAGTTGAGATGGTTCGGGCATCTGGTTAGGATGCATTCCTGTGGAGGTCTTCAGGGAACCTCCAATGAGAAAGACACCAAGGGAGACCAAGAACCAACTGGAGGGATTGTATATCCTGCTTGCCAGATGCAGCTCTTTTTCCCTCCCCTTGGGAAATGTTCGGATCTGAGGAGGCAGGAAGGCTATGGGAGGCTATGACAATAAGCTCTGTGCTAGAAGGCTGGCCAAACAATGTCTGAGGGGCAGGGGTTATAGGCTGCAGACCGGACTTTCTAAACAGTCATGGCGTCTGCCTGTGATGAGCAGAATGTTGGTGGAGGCTGTATTACATCAAAAACCCCAGAAAGTAAGAAACAGAGTGTTTTAAGTGGCATTTTCTTTAAAGAGCTCTTGCCCATTTCTACATGAACTGAGAATTTAGTGAAAGGTGTCATGTTAATTTAGGTGTCATGTTGCTGTTAGAGCCCCTTCTAACAGCATTAAAAGCAAAGAAATATGATTTTGCAGGACACGGGACCTTTAACAAATCCTTTAAAAGAGTTCTGGATCCACCACAAAAATCTAATCAGTTCCTCCATGTGCTATGACAACCTCTACTAAAAATGTAATCAAAATCTGACATTATGCTCAGGGCAGACACTGTTAGCCTGCACAAAGAGGATCTTTGGTAAGTGTATCTTCACTAACAGTAGAGTTTCATCCCTCTGCCTGTCAGTGTTGGGACCAAAAGAACCATCCATTAATGGTGCAGTTGTGCCACTGTTTTTACCCTTAGGTTTGCGCTGGTGTCAAGTTGCTTAACACAGTGTGCCTCTTCATTTCAAGTTAAAATACTGTACGTTCTTGACTATGCATAACTTTGAGCAATGTAAGAAAGGGTCAATGATGCCAAAGCTGGCAGGGAGTTTAGGTAAAATGAAAGTGACTTAGAGACCACAATGATTTACAAAGAATTAATAGCAGAATTTATCTCAAGTAGTTGCATTTTTTTATGCAAAAAATTGCAAACATTTCTGTAAAAAGTAAAAAAGTAGCTCAATGTCAGTGTCCCGGACTTGTCTTTACTGCGATATCCAGCAAGTTTATCATTTAATGTTTTTTAGACAATATATATGCTCCTAAATAAATTCAACAAATACATCAAACTTAATTAAACAATAGTGTTTTACCCCTTATCTCAACTAAAATAGATCTAAAAACTCGAAAACACCCAGCCCACCAGCTAATAGAAGAGAGCTGACTTGAGATACAAGCAGCACATGTCTCTACATCATAATAAATTAGGCGGTTTACATTAAAACAGATGTTCTATAAACATTAATTACTCTGAGATTTTACCTGTGTATGCGTTAGAGGCTGTCATGTGTATTCCCTCATAGTGAGAAAGGCTGAGATAAAAAGAGAATCAAAATAACTGCAGCCCATCAAAGACCAAGTTGAGCTTTGAGAGCTTGCCAAGGTTTTCGCTGCTGCTGTAACTGGTTAAGGATGTGGCGACATGTGATAACACACTGTGCTCCCATTCCCTTGCTATTAACACACGACCCTGCTCGCCTTGTAATAAAGATATGAGACACTTTCTCTTTCCCTCTAAAATAGCTGTTAATGACTCAGTAAATCACGGGCTGGCAGTGGTAATAAACTTTTAAAGAAGGGATCTGTGTTGGTTTTGGGCACAATTGGACCAGCACTCTTAAGCTGTAAAGAGTTGCTAAATGGGTTGATCACTTCTGAGGACATTATCCAAAAAGGCAACTCAAGAAGCGTGCCTGTCAACAGCACTCCTAGCCGTCTGCCTCTCAAATGACCTGACTCCTATATGGGCTAAATCAGAAACCAAATGTAATCCCAGTATGAGACATTTGGCTGTGTAGTGCTGCACTGCACTACAATGGGCAAAAGTCTTTAATGCGACAATATGCAGCATTTTTACCTTCAAACACTACTTAGTTTAAAAGTTAGGAACTATTCCACAGGGAAAATACAACCTATCCCATTTCCACAGAGTGCGCCCACAGTCTGCTTTTAGCACGATGTAACTTTAGCAGCAGAACATTACCTAACATTAAAAATGACACTGCATCATTTGGAAAATAGTAAAGGTATTGAAAAATCTTGTCTTGAAAAACGCATTAGCATTAAGCTCAGACTTCATTTCGGTATTCTACTGTTTTCTCATATGAAGAAAACAGATAATCCTCCCATAACCACTTGAAAACATCACATTGCAGCACTCCTTGTAATACTCACAAGACATCCAGGGATGCAAAAATCAAAGCAAAGCAGTGTTGCATAAAATATTTGCACTGTTAGATGCAGTTGTTTAATTTAAGATTATTTCTAAAATGCCAGTTTCTAAGTTCCCTGCTGCTGCCCCCCTCCCGGTGCTTGGTGTGAAATCTGCCTGCCACACATGAATGAAACGCAGCACTGTATCCTAAAACAAACATCAGGCTGTGAAAAGGGCTGAAGCTTGCCACTTCAAATTTCAAGACTTGCTTTTGTTGGCATTTGATCTGAGAACTGAAGCAGAGTAGCGAAAATTGTGTACACACACACATATACACCAAATCTTTCACTATGCTAACATCCCCCGTCCACTAGTCAGCACTTTGAAGAAGAGATTGGGCCTGACCCAGAGCTACCTCTCTAAGGCGAGTACAAATAAAGAGCAAAATAAGATAGAGGCCCAAAATGTACTCACAGAACTACAGCAGTGTTTGATTAGCTGTGAGAGAAGCTGTGGAGTTTGGATGAACAGAAATGTTGTTCATCACACAACAGACAAATATTTATGTTAGTTAATAGTCTGGATCAAAGAGCCCTCGTCTGTACCTGGATCATATCAGCTCTAACATGTTCAGCTTGGATGGAGAAAGGTGAAGGAAGACGGTAACTGCAACATTTCACTCTGCACTGTTTAATGGTTCTTCTTATGCCCTCTTACCAGAGAGCTTTGAGGGGTTTCTGTCAATCTTCACAGGTCAAAAGTCCAAGGTTTTAGAGCCTAATGTTCTCCCTCAAGACTGCTTCAGGGGCATCCTGTCAAAATTGATGCAGATGTCCACTCTAGACTGCATTGATTGGAATTTAGAGGTCATAAGTCAAAGTTCAAGATCATGGAGCTCTACATTTACCATATATTTATACACAGCATCTCAAGAACGCTTTGAGGGACTCCGCCCATCCATCCATTATCTACACAGCTTATTCTTTTTTGGGTTGTGGGGGCAGGAGCCTATCCAAGCTGACATTGGGCAGGAGGTGGAGTACACCATGAACTGGTCGCCAGCTGATCGCAGGGCCACACAGACAGACAAACCATTCACACACTGATCAACACCAAAGGGAAATTTAGAGAGACCAAGTCAACCTAGTGAGCATGTCTTTGGTCTGTAGGGCAAAGCCACTAACCTGACAAGCCAGACGGAGAGTTTCTTAAATCAGCCACGGAAATATTTTCACTAGTCCATCTGGGAGGGAGCTGTTCAAACATTTTTTCAGGGGCAGAACCTTCAAAAACAACTGCAGCTGGTGATTGGATGATCATTCTGCTCATCACACTTATCACAGACCAATCCATATCAAGCCACAGTATGACGTAGCAGGTAGACACTGTTGTTACCCATTAGCTTAAACTACATTTCAGTCCTTAGACTATCGTCTTACATCAAATTATATCACACAGATGTATGATTTATCACCCATATGTGACACGAACCACATCAACAACAATCTCCACCAACTAAATTCTCCCAGTAAACTTCTGAGGAGATGATATTTCACCAGGTATCGCTGAGCATCCATGACTACCATAGACAATCCACCGAGGATTTTCACATTCTCTCCCAGTTTCCCAACAGTGATTTCCAGTCAGGAGAAGAGCAAAAACATAATTTCCCATAAGAGAGGTTTAAGTGACATTCCTTGGTCCTCTATTAAAGAAGAAATTGAGTCAATTTCTGATAAAACTGCAGATATTGCCGTACCCACAGAGACCGCTTCAGAAGCCGCCACTGCTTTCAAACATTCAGTCACTTCCCGCTGTCGTCATGTCTGCAGCTCCCGCCTCTCTTCTCTGATTGGGCTGTTAAGAATTTAGCCGGTAAAGTCGTTGGATAATGGAGGTTAGAAAGATGGTACTGCAGGATTTCATACAATGAATGAGGCAGGTTCATCTGCTCTGGAAGGTTTCGAAGCCACAGTGCCAGGAGAGAACCCATGCATGTAGAACATAAAAACTCCACACAGAAAGGCTCTGGTCAACAGAGGGCTCAAAACAGCAACCTTCTAGTTGTGAGGCATGCACACTACATGCTGCGCTACCATGTCACCCTTTGATGGAGTCCTTACAACACTTTCACACATGTTCCCTCTGACCCAAGGGTGAAACATTCCAATTTGGAGGTCATAAGTTCAAGGTCAAAGTCAATGGTTCTCATGAAATAACATCAACTGTCTGTAGCTCTAGTTCCTGACTGTAAGGTTAAGTGCTCCTTGGCAGCTGCAGTCTCAGGCAAAAAAAACCCCTTAGTTTCTGCCACTTCTCTGCAGACAGTAAAAGTTTGTTATGCAAGCCCCTCTTCACACTGCTGCCATCTCCAGGTCTGGCTGCTGTCTTTAACCTGAAGTCTACACGCTCGCCATGATGCTGACATCCTCTGTTGCTAGTAGTGACACCCTGCTAAACAAACATATCAAGTGGTTTGGATGCACCTCTAGGCATGTTTCCCACTCAGCTATCTGTTGCTCCTCTCCCTGTTAAAGCTCGCAGACTCAGACTGGGTGATACTTAAGCTCCAAGAAACCTGCATGTGACACTATGCAGCAAGTATCCTCATAGAGAATCATCTAGATAGTTGGAAATGTAAATCTGTTGGTAGAAGGGTATTCAAAGCTGGTACATAACATCTGGCTACATAGAATAAAAATAATAATAATAAAAGCCATGGTGAAGTGTGTAACTTTGGAGAATATGTTTCAAGTAAATGCAGCACAGTTGAGAGAAAGTTCTTGCCTGCTTACAGCGCCTCCAAAACAGATCTGAAACCAATGTTTATGCCCATAAAATAACTTCTCCTCTGTGTGCAGGAGGGAGGCACAAACCACAAAACCTTCAATGCATTTAAAGCTGATTTCAAGCTTCACACTGACAAAAAAAATACAACAGTCATGGGAGAGTAGACAAGAGGTGAACTATTTCTGGCCTAAACAGAGTATGGGGCTCATGTTGGGTTGAAATAAATATGCAGTCAGATTTTAAGCTGTTTCCCTCAAAGTAGAATTTAAAGCCAATGAAAACCAAGCATTTTACAACACATGGGCCTCAATGACAAAACAACACGAGTATTAAAAATCATCATCACCAATCTCATGTTGATAAAACATAGTTGCCTCTACACCCACAGAGTTAAAAACCATTTGTGATCTCTGTTTTGCACTGGACTCATTCTGACTCAGAAAGTCTGCCGTCTCAGCAGCTTGTGAATGTGATGGCCGGCTCTCTGCCAAAAGAAATGTGCAAAATAATTGTTTAATCTCTCCAAACAGAGGGCTTGTGTGATAACCGGCTGGGTGGCATGTTAATCTGCAAATTTTGGAGAAAAATAAAGACAGCATAATGCTTTATAACAAAACAGCTGAACATGTCACAGTGACACAGGGCATTCAGTATTTTATTGTGAAGTTTGTCCTTTAAAAGGAAAAAACGTTGGATGCATTCAACTAAACATAGTGAGCTGACAAGGCAGCTGAGATACACTTCAATTGCTTCAACGTCTTAAATCAGTCAATATGCAGGACCATATTGTTGGAATATAATACATTGTAGAGTCAATCATGAGCATATAATTAACAGTAGTGGTGGAGGCTCTTTTGAATTTTTGGCATAGGCTACACACGATAAAAAAAACAATACACTTATTCTGTATTACATCCTAATTCCAATGAAGTTGGGACATTATGAACTTAAAAAATTGGAGCAGTATGATTTGCAAATCCTTTTCAAACTAAAGTATATTTAATTGATTGCACTACAAAGATCAGATATTTAATGTTTAAACTTATAAACTTTGATGTTTTTCTTGCAAATATTCACTCATTCTGAATTTGATGCCTGCAACAGGTTTCAAAAAAGCTGGGACGATGGTGCATGTTTCCGGCTGTGTTACATCACCTTCCCTCTTAACAACACTCAATGAACATTTGGGAACTAAGGACACAAATTGTGGAAGCTTTGTGGGTGTAATTCTTTCCTGTTTGTGCTTCATTATGCACCACATATTCTTAATAAGAGACAGCTCTGGACTGCAGGCCAGTCTAGTGCCTGAACTTAACTACAAAGCCACGCTGTTGTAAAACGTGCAGAATGTGGCTTGGCTCTGTCTTGCTGAAATAAGCAGGGATGAGACTGTCGCTAGCTTCATAACATTTCATTTTTTTCCCAATATCGTTCAGCAATGTAAAGTGGTGGGTTGGAGTCCCCAACCTCAAGCCTTTGCAGCCCTCTGGATCAAAACACACGCTTTGCTTTGAGCTTTATTATTTTGGTTTTCTTTTCTTATTGAAAAAAAAAATCTATTTTATATTAAAAATCTGCATTCAGCTAAAAAAAATATCAGGATATGAATTTTTAACAATATCACCCGGCCCTACCCAAGGACACATGGGGTGCTGGGGTTGAACCCACAACCCTCCTGTTTAAAGACTATCAACACAAACAAAGGATGGTAACGTCAAACAGGTTCCAGTTGAGACACAGTTCTAAAATGTCTGAAGAATCGTTACAATTTACCTTTTTGCAAAACTATTTCCTTATAAATAACTTCCACTGAGTTCTGTGTGCCTTGCAAAACAATGTCATGCTCTCATGAGAGGCAGTCAGCGTGAAACAGATGACAAAAGTGGTTGTAAGTGCAGCTTAATTTAACACAAAATGCCTCTAACAGAAGAACGTGCAGTGTATGTGTCTGTGATTTAGCAGAAAAAAACAGCAGCATACAAAACATGTGTCAGCTCAGCATCAAATATCATTTACTTAAGACTGTCAACACATAAAATCTATGTGGGCCTACTTTTTATCAACTCAGGAAATCCACAGAAAGCCAGGACAAACTGATAAATAACTTGATCAATAAGCAGCATTGATCATAGAACTTGGACCAATAACATCTTTTTGATTTCTACTACTATTCATAATGTTTTACTTTATTAAGCAACACTCCTAGTTACAAAAGTTAGAATTTAACACTTTGTGCAAATTTAAGATACATTAATTATAACTTTAATTTGAAGCAGCAATTGTTCTATTTGTGGAGTAAAGGAACTTGATTCCTGTAGTCTTTGACCACTGTTCTACATAATTAGATACTCGTCAATATTCTTCAAAACTCCTCAGAAATATCTTCATCTAAATCAGGGATGGGCCTTGGTTATCAATACAAGACAGTGATTAGACCAAATGCATTAGAAAGATGTAATCTGCAGTATTTCTAATGTCAACTACGATTGTGGGTGTATGTAGGGATGGAACTTGATCAAATTTCATTGATACTAATAAATAATCAATTCTGCTTGCTGATCCAAGTCTTTATAGATTCCCATGCCATCCCTGATGACTTTCTGTGTGTAAAAAGTCTACACAGGTTTCTGCGTTAGCAACACCAGACACCTCTGATATTTAATGCCATGCAGCATCAACAAATGTTTCAGCATGTTGCTGGTGTTTCCACCCCTGCTTGACATTACACACACAGACCTAACAAGTTGTGCTGTTCGTGTCATTTTGTGTTAAACTGAGCCACGCTCAGGACCACCTCTGTCTCAGTCAGTCACGATTACAAACTTCTTGATGTTTGCTGTTATTAGGGATGGGAATCAAAAACCAATTCCAATTGGAAATTGATAACATTTAGCTAAATGAATTTATTTCTATATATATTTGTCTTAACAATTCCCTTATTAATGCCTTCCACTTACTTTTGGATGCCTTGTAAATCAAGGACGTCATTCTCTAATCAGAGGCGGTCAGCACTAACAACAGAGAGGCCAAAGATGTGATAATGGCAGACAAGAGACAGAAGCAGTCAAATGTGCAGCCTAATTAATTGCAATATGATGCTTATTTCACAACATCCACTGTCTTTGTCTGTGTAATGTCAACCAATAGCAGTCACCAAAGAAACTTGCTGGAGACTTGTCTATGCCAAATAGCAAATCCATATCAGGAGTACAATGTGTTTGACATTGTTGACCCTGAAAATCTGTTCAGGCCTATTTTTCAGTCCATGTGCGTAGTGTGTGTACATGTGCTGTGTCTATCATTACAGTAACATCATGACTATGAAAAATACAAATAAATAAGGCCATTTATATGAAGACAAAAAAACTAACATGACATTGATAACAATACAGCAGGAGTCAGTGACTGGCAATTAAATGTTTCCTCAAGCCCCTTTCGCAACATTTAATAGAAAGACAATTTTTGTCTGATGGGAATAAGTATTCGGTAATCTGGTGCCCCTGTACCGTACTGAAAACTGACCTCTGCTGGTTAAACATTTAGGAGGATGAAGGTCTAAAGCTTGACGTGTTGCATGAGAGTGAACCTCTGAGTTTATTTGAAAATAACTCTTAAAATGCCGTGGAATACCCTCCTCTTTTAGTGCCCTATAAATATAAAGATATGTTTGGGAAATATTGATATCATGAATGTTAAGAACCTGGAGTTCCTGAAACTAAGAAGCAGAAGGGGTGTGTGAGTCTGATCTGGTTGCCGTCTCTGAAGAAGCAGAGTTTTATTAAGAGCTGTAGGAAAAGCACTCGGCCAAACTATACTACAGTATGACAGGTATGGGTCAATCAGACTATAATAAAGAGTGAGGAGGCAACTTGAGTTCCCAAGATAACTCACCTCTCTGTTGAGAGAGTTATTCATTTAACCCCGGTCATTTAGTTATTTCCAACTCAAATTCTCATCAGTTAAAACTATTTCTCTGTCTGTGAGCAAAACTTACTGGAAGACTTTGATGAAATTTTCTGGGAATGCTGATCATGGTACAAGGAAGGGCTGATTAAATCTTGGTGGTGATCCTAAAATGGATCCAGATCCAGGATGTTTTTTAAGGATTGATTAAAATTGCATGATAGGGCAGTTTTTCCACATTTTCACTAATAACTTGTCAAATTAATGCCTTGGTGGAAGTTTGTGCCCTTTGAGCACTTCTAGTTTTATCAGGCAGACAGAGTCGAGTAAAAGAAATGAATAAGGAAAGGTAATATAAAGGTAAATTATGTTGATTTCTCAAATATGCAACCAGCTCTCAACTCGAACTGGTTCTTGATGCCCATCCCTAGGGTGAATTTTTCCCAATAAGAAATTACTATTTACAGCATATCTGGCTGTGATGGTTCCTGCAAAACCCTCAAACAAAGCATTTCACAAAGAAAATTAAGGATGTGCAATATCATCGGAACGGTATTAGCAGATATTTACCTTAAAAGGTGATTTTCGATATTGGCAGATATGATCATTTTTGCCAATACTGACAACCAATATTTCAGCCGTACAATCTGGCTATAAATACAAGGGCTGTATGATATTATCAGTATGATATCGGTATTGGCAAATAATTGCTTCTGAAGCTAATATTGGTAGATATGAAAATTACTGCAGATACTTACTGCCGATATTTCAGCCTAATATATCAACATTAAGTTGAACATATTTTTGCTTGTTAATTTAACCTGCAAGTAAAAGCTGCCAAAAAAGTAGATTTTATGTCAACATATTTGTAGCTCTTATAAAGTATGATTAAACTGTCACTGTTAAAAGACCTCTTCACATATAACAGCTGTTTTAAAAAAATACTTGCAGTTATTTCTCTACATTGGTATCAATATTGGTCTCAGCCAAAATAAGTTTTGAAATATCTAAATACTGGATATTGGCAAAATTCCAGTATCACGCATCTCTTAAAAATACCCCTTATACTGGCTGTAATAGTGGCAGAATTTCAAGATGTAAATGGTTTTCCTTATGATCAACAAATCTCCACTTCTTTAAATCAAAACCATTAAAGGATAAAATGACGAAAAGAACGAATCAATTTCAGTAAGGTGGTGATTTTGTGCTTCTGAAAGACAATAACTGTTTTGATATTGTGTCCGCATTGATAAGTTTGGAAATATTGGCAAAAATCCAATATGGTGCATCCCTAAAGAAAACAGAAATGTACGTACAATATATCTTTCATCACTTTATAAATAAAGCTTCAACAGACTCACATCATGGTCTCAAATGATTATTACCTTATGTATAAAGTAATTGTTGGCTAATTAGAATGTCCAATTAGAACCAATGTAGCCCTCTGGAGTTGTCCACCCCTGATTTCATAATGTGAAGAAAGCTCATTTGCCAAAAAAAAAAAAAAAAAAACAGAAAAATGAATCTGCTCTGTCAACATATTGGCTAACCCTCTTGCTGCTGTCACTTGGGTGGGCTTGTTTGCTTTTGGAGACCACTTCAGATGATTGTTTACTGAGCCACGTGCGCTCCTGACAGCTTAGAGGTTAGCTGGTTGAAACTATTAAACACATTTACAAGTGCGCACGTGTTTGTTTGTCTCCTAATTAAAGTTGAAGCGTACATATGTGACTTCTGTTTGCGTCTCTCTTTGCTCCAGTCTGAGGTGTTTGCATGCGCTTTCGGGCTCACCTGTGCCAGGTGTCTCGGGTACTCGGTGCAGAGGTCCGACCTGCCGCAGCTGGAAAGCGGTCCTCACTTCATGACAACTGTACGCGTCCACATCGACAAGAACCGCCGCCAACAGGGCCGCAGACAAAATCCAGAAGGAGCCGCAAGAGTTCACGCGTGGGCATATTCCTCGGGACATTGCCGCATCTCACACCAGGTATCCTCGTGGATAGGGGAGCCTACTGACTGCAAAGTGTGTGACAGCGCTGAAAACTGAGGAGTGCAATGAAGCGACGACGAGTTCAACCATCTGACAAACGTTTCCGTCCGACTCTCACATTATTGGTGAGGATGAGAGAGAGCGGCTCGCGGCAGAGCTTCAGTCTTCAGTCGGACAGAGAGGCAGAGTGGTGACTGTGAGTGTGTGTGGGCTGAAGCCAGCCTGTCCCGCTCAACACTGAGCTGTGCTCGGCTGTCTGCGTGCCTGTTTCCAAAGCCCCGCGCGCTCCCCTCCCTCTCTGTTTACTTCAGCTGGGACACCAAACTCAAACTCCATACAGTGTCAATGCAGGGACGGAGCTACTGTGCATGGAGGCCCAGGAAAAACAGAAAGAATATGAAAAAGAAAAAGCACTGATAAGCCTATGATAAATGAAAAATAAATATTTAACGGTATTAGGTAGGGGAGACTGGGGATAGTTGGAACACTTTTTGCTTCAGCCCCTGTAACCCCCACAATTTTGGAGCTTAAGTTGTCAAAGTTTTATGTGGCATGCCCACATTTATTTCCTGCAAATACAACCCATTCATATTATGAAGGTCTGCTCCAAGATTATTGGAGTCCTGCTGACAGACTTGGAAGGAACTGGTGGTTCAGAAAGCAAAAAGGTCACTGGACCAACCTGACCACATTATTTCCTTGAGACTTTTCATCAATGCCCTCTGGGTGGTGCTATTGTGTCCCACCAAGGAGAACAAATTGGTATTAGCTATTGGACACTTAAATGTTGGTCTTTGACTTTTAATTCAGCTTGCTGCACTTCTGCAAACATAAGTCATCATGTGCTTGTTATCACTGATAAATTGTAAAGCTTTTGTTCATGGCCCAGTTGGTCTGCACCGTTTCTTGAAACAAGCAAATAAAAAAAATGATGAAAAGGCATACTTACAAATGGACTGTATTAAATTATTTTTGAGAAGTCTCTCCATTTACAGACTCCAGCATCTAACAGTGGAGAAAACACTGCAAATAAAACAAAAATGGTGGATTTAACAGTCTTCTATAAGTAACTTTGCAGCGTTGGGACCATTTTAACTTCATTCGGACTCTCTAATAAACAGCAAAATGCATTAAAAAAACTCTACCCTCTAAAAAATGTTCTTAAAGACTTCTTTTTTTGTATAAATGTTATTTTATGAGCGTTTGCAGTGCAACTATGCCTTAATATTACTGTGAAAAACAGTAGAAAAGCTGCTTATGTAAACATTTTTAGCCCCCCCCCCGCCCGCCCGCCCGCCCCTACAGCCGGGCTACTTTGTAACAATTCCACAAAAGAAGCAAAAACAGATGCAACATATGCACATCTTTGAAAAGACTGAAATATGGTGTGGAACAGTGAAGCAGCAGGTTGGTGTGCATGCCTCACAGCAAGAAGATTGCTGCTTCAGTATCCTGTGTCGACCAGGGTCTTTCTGTCAGGAGTCTGCATGTTCTCCCAGTACCTGAGTGGGTTTTCTCTGGGCACTCCGGTTTCCTCCCACAGACCAAAAACATGTCTGTTAAGTGAACTGATGACTAAATTGCCCATAGGTAGGAGTGTGTGTCTCTATGTGGCCCTGTAGTCAGCTGGAGACTGGTTCAGGGTGTACCTCGCCTCTTGCCTGTTGTCAGCAGGGATAGGCTCTGGCCCCCCATGACCCCAAAAGTAACAAGCACTACAGATGTTGTATGGATGGTGCTGAACATTGATAATACCTATTTAAAAACATATGGCCCTTTAGGGAGATTTCCTGCCATTTTGCCTGTTTCAACGTCATGAATAATGATGATGTCTGGCATTTGTAATATGAAGCCAATACATCAAACATGATAGGACGCGAGATCAACGCCTGCTCAGTGAGAAAGATGTTACTCTGTCTGGTAATATATGAGTTGCTGTGTTACCTTTTGTAAAAAAATATTATCATTGTGGGCAATTGTGGGGATTCAAATATCATGAAAATCATTCAAATTTGATTTTTGGTAATGGTGACAGCACCACTGTGGATGCATCTTGCTCCAACACTAATGTAAGTAAGGACACTGCTGCTACTTTGAATGTCTCATTTAAGACTTAAAAACGGATGGATGGATAAAACAAAATCTAGAACACCATTACCCACGATCTACTGACTAAGAAACAGCAACTACACCAGAGACTGAACAGGGAAGTGCATCCTTAAGTCTTAATGTATTACCTTTTTTTGAAGATTAAGCAAACTTATGATTTTTAATATGTTTTGATAGAGAATTGTATATGACCTGAAGTAAATATTTGTGTCTTGAAAGGCCAGAGATGATCAAATATTCAAATAGTTGGTCTTTTTCTCTGTTCCTCCCACAAGCTGCTGCTGCATCTATGTTGAATTAAATCCAGCCCAACTTTATATTTCTTCTCTAACATCCTTGTTTGTTCTTAAATAATAAAATGTAATGGCAGATTTTGCTGTTAAGACAGAGGTCACAGAGCACAAATATCTGACCTGTACTTGGTTTAAATTCCACCTGAAAGTTCAAAATCTATATTTGGGGAAAAAAAAAAAAAAGCTGTCCTTTTGCTGTTTACACTGTCTTGAAAATATTATGTCCAAGATAAACGATGACAATCTTCTTTGTGTGATCAGGGCAGAAGAAGAAAAATACTGAAATGATCATGGGACCTCTATTTTATCCCTGATTGGTGAAAATGGAGGTGTTACGTCTTTCCCAGTGTTACAACCATCCCCAGTCTCCCCTAAAAAAGATGAGGCATCAACGCTATGGCATAAAAGGTCAAAATATGAGACAGGTCTAAGTTATAAGGCAAAGTCCACAATAATATTAAAATCATGAGAAAGAAAGTCTCAAATGTGAGATTAAGAGGAAAAATATCAGTTATGAAGTATTTTTAAAAAGAGATTAAGTATATTAGATAAAAAAAAGTCAGGCAATCCTGAAAGAAAAGTCAAAATTGTGAGTTAAAAAATTAAAAGTAGGAGATTAAAAAAATATGTCATGACAATTATATAAAAACTCAATATTATGACATATTATTATATTATAGAAATTCAAATATGTAATGAAGGTCAAGATTACAAGACACCAAAACATACTCCTCATAGGGTCATTATCATGGGAGTAATGAGATAAAACAAGAAAAACATATAAGTAATGGTAAAAAAAAAAAAAATTAAAACAAAAAATAATATAAAGAGAAAGAAAATTACGATGAGACTAAAATTTGCAATTGTGAGTTAAGAAGTTAAAATAATTTTTTAAAAAAAAGTCCAGATTGTCTGACATAAAAGTCAGAGTAATGAGACTCAAAAGCATGATTGTAGTTTTAAAAGTAAGTCATTGTATTCGATTTGGAAATAAAACAATAAAAAGCTACAACTCTGGGTTCAGTGGGACTCTGGATTCCTTCTCAACAACATGATTAAATGGTCAAAACTGTAAGATAGAAAGTCAATCTAACTGAACTGATAGATAGTACATAAGATCCAAGTAAAAATTTGGAGGTAAGAGTAAAAAGTAATAATTCTGTTAAAATTAAAATTGAGATGGTAGAATATATCTGATAAAATGTACAAATGATCTGAAAAGGTAATGATTATTAGATCAAAAGCTATAACATTATAACAGGCGAGGCTGAAAAAAAGTGATGAGAAAAAAGGTCGATATTATGTGACTAAAGTAATTAAAAATAAAAAAAAACATAGGATTAAATGTTGATAGAAAAACAATGGAAAAATTAAGAGCAAGAAAGTAATGAGTGTTTGTCTGGAAGTTAGAATAATGAGATAAAAGTCATATCGCTGACATAAAGTCAAAATTGTTGTTTAAAAAGTCATTGGTGTCAATTTGGAAATATTATGATAAAGTCACACCTGATAGATAAAAAGCTGTAGAATAACAACAAGAAATCTAATAAAATAATAAGAAAATCCATCGATAAATTGTGAAAATTCTGAGATACTGAATTGATCAGAGATGTTTTCCAAATGTCTAAATGTATATAGATTGT
This sequence comes from Cetoscarus ocellatus, assembly GCA_037902135.1. Lineage (NCBI taxonomy): Eukaryota > Metazoa > Chordata > Actinopteri > Labriformes > Labridae > Cetoscarus > Cetoscarus ocellatus. The sequence goes on along the minus strand of JBAMNC010000329.1, from coordinate 56,676 downwards.
ATATAGATATATGTGTAAAGGTATACAGCTTTGTTTTATAAATATAAATCTAGATAGATTAGTTCTTTTATTTCTTTTTACTTTTTGTAAAAGAAATAACTTAAGGAGATTGTTACTCTTTTAAGGTAAAAAAAAAAATGTGCAAAGGGACAATTTAATAGTCCCCCTGTTTGTTTCAGCTGTGACTCAGGATTATATTGACATGCATGTTGGTTTAAACATTTTCATCTCTTCAGATCAGGACTGACGAGTCAAACTGAAAGTTTTCAGAGTATGAGGACACTCAGGTGGAGGCTCGTTCGCTCTGCAATCAAGTGATAAATGATGAGGCTTGTGGGTAATCAAGAAACATTGCTGCCACCCAGTGGCCAAGATCTGTAAGTGCAACAGCGATCACAAAACAGGATATTAGCCTCACATACAGTGTCATATTAAAATGCTCCTGAGTATGACAAGGTTTCTGATCATTTTGTGTAGGTTATAAAAAGCCAAAGGTTAAACCTACAATCAAAATTTAAGGTGGACATCATTAATGGCTTGGCAATTAAAGCTCTGAAGGTGGAAGGCAAATGTGCCCCTTCTTATGTACAGTAGATCAAATAGGTCATGATGTGTCTCCAAACTGAAAAGCTGAGATTCACTCTGAATAGATCACTTTGAAAATGTAACCTTTGTTTCCCCTTCATTGAAAATGTGGAGAATCTCTTCCAGTATCTTGTTTTCAGGATCATCTGCCAGCTAACATGTCGATCTTACATTTTTGAGCGCTGTTGTTTTTTAACAGAACTCTTGTGTTTCATGGCTGTCACGTCATTACCTTGATCTCAGATTTTTGTGGTCTGCAGAATTTCTTAAGCCGTTTACTTTTTTCAAGATTCTCTGCTCTACTTTAAACTATAACAGTGATTTCAGAGTATGTAGAGGGAGCCTCCCCTGGAAGAACATGTTTATTGCAACCCCCCCAAACCCTACAAAAAATAAGGTCTTAAATCCAGTGTTAACTGTGACAGCACTTTTTAATTTAGTTTTAGTTATAGTCTTTTGCCTAAAATATATTTTAGTTTTAGTCATAATTAACTCATCTAAACTGTTTTAATTTTAGTCTAGTTTTAGTTGATGAAATTCCACGACAATTTAGTCAGTGAAATCTACTGTAAATTTAGTCGACTAAAACATGAATTGAAGGTATTTTTTATGTTTCCTTGAATTTTTGAAGTCATGTTTTACACTTGGATCCCACCACCATCAAGCTAAGGCAGTTGTGATCGGAATGTCCCTCTTAGCTCATCCAGTCTTTCCACACAACCAAAGTAGCTGTGATTGGATATATTCCAATCCATGATTTGCAAACCATGCAGAACAAAGTGGGAAGAACTGATAAGAGAATTAATAAGAAGGAACACTGATGGTATTGATTCCTCAAGGAAGTTATCGATTTCCATGTGGAATTGGTTTTCAATTCCCCTCCCCATTCCTGTGACTTGGACACTCAACTTGAAATAGATAAATCAAGTTTCAGATCTGCTGCTCCTGCAGACTGGAATCTCCTGCAGGAAAAATGGTCTTGGAGAGCCGTCTCTGAATTGACTGGACTCTGTTATGTTGGGATTGTAATCGTTTCATGTCTGTAAATGTGATGCAGCTCATCTTGGCCAGGACACTCACTTGCAATTAAGATTCGTAATCTCAACATGGTTTCCCTCCCTCAAGTATAAATATGATTTTAAATGAAAACTCATTTACAGAAGCATGTATTACTAAAACTATAATTCTTTAGAAAATGTCACGTGATGTCCAGAACCAGTTCAAAAGAATTTAAGGCAGAGGCGGTCTAAAATGTGGCTTAATTTTACACAAAATGACACCAGCAGTGCAACTTGTATTTTCAGTGTGATTTCAATCAGGAGTAGAAACAACATCAACATGCTAAAATGTTTGTCGGTGTAGCACAGCACTAAATATCAGAAGTGTCATGTATTCATCATTTTTGACACAGAAAACCTGTGTATGCCTACCTTTGTCAACACAATAATCTACAACAATCAATAAGGGATTTGATAACTTAAACATAGGCACAGGTATCACTGAAGTCAAATCCAATCCTGCTTATATGGTGCAGGCTTTCTACATCTTTTTTATCATCCTCTGAACCAAAACAGAAATTAAGTCAAACTTCGAGCTTTTAAATTATTTTCATAATTGATATGAGTACTAATCAGATGCTTTTTACATTTTTTATGTCCTTACAAACAGAAAAGTGCATGGACCAAAATAACATCAAACTTCAGCGTTGAAGGTGAAATAGTCACAGCATGAAAACTCTTTTACAGCTGATCATCATCTGGAGCCATGAGCACTGACAACTGAGGTCTTTGAAAAGACTTGTGTGTCTGCCAGCGATGAAGTCAGCAACCCAGTTGGAGCTTCTCCTCACCCAAGGAGTCATTCATCTCAAGATATTCATAACGCAAACAGCTGATGCATCAGTGTGAAATTTAAGAGCCTCAACTAGGCAGAGACTGACATCAGCTCTCTTTTCTCAGTAGTTTGGACATCTAAACATCCAGACTGTCTACAAACAGTTGAAAATGTCTTACATCTGTCATTTTAAACAGGAAGCAGAGGAGTGCACAGAGTTGACAGGACAGAGTTGGAGCTAACACTATATGCAGCCTCTCCAACTTTGCCAACACGACTCAACACCTACTTTATCTATAGTTTTACTGCAGTACAGTGAACAAATTAGGACATCCTCTGGTCTCAGAGCTGGGTGTCAGGCCTCAGATGAAAAAGCACCATGTCTCAGGGAAAGTTCTGACTACAGATAAAGAGCTTCACGCTGACATATTTCTATTGGTGTATGTCTACAGGATATTGTTTACATGTGCATGTGTATAGTATGTTAAGTAGGAGTGAGGAAGAAAGACATGGCTGAAAGACCTGACTGATTCTTGTCTGTGAAGTCTGTAGCACTGCAGATATAATGTTTGATTTCTAACTATAATAAAAGCATCAGCTTGCCAGGTCCAGCTGAGGGGGCTCTTGAGTGAATGTGAACTAAGGTACACAAGAGGTCTATGTGTTCAATCTGAAGGTCTATAGTAAAACAATGGCACAGGGCCCAACTGTGGCCCGCGGTCTGTTTTTTAAAGGGCCTTAACTATTTCTAACAATTAAATTAAATATGGGGATTAAGTATGTACTTCACTGCTTTTACCTCCTAGTTGCAGGACTTGGTTAAAATTGAGGGATAACACAAATAAGCATATTTGCCACCAATGTGGTGAGAAAATCTTAATGTCCTGATGAATGAAGCCAATGGACAGCATAGAAGCATAAACTGAGCTTATTTGCTCCATCTTCTGCTCCATCTTAAATCCAGTCTACAAAACATGATGCCCAATTACTCTTGAAGCACCAACCCTCCTACAAGTTTGTCAGCTTTGTGCAGTTTGTTCTTGTTTTGTGTTTAAATGTAGAAATGAGCCATATGTCTTCCCTGCTTCAGAGAGCCAAATGCAACTTAATCAGGAATGGATCGAATGGTAGCCAGGCCGAAACAGGCCCTCTGGAATCAGACTGTTTTCCCCAAATTCTTCTGGGATTGGCTATTTGCCTTGTCAAGACACTTATTAAAAGTTGTGATGGCGACTGTTTGGACATTATTTTTCATTTTACTAAATTTACTTTTTTCCATCTTCTTTTTTTTTTTTTTTTAATTGGCACTCGGAAAAACAAAGTTTAGACACCCCTGGTCAACAGGCTGCAGTGCTTGATGTGCTTATAAAGTTTTGACCAATTTTAGCCATACTTAGTGGTATTAAAACTTGTAAAAAATATGATGCACACATTGCCAGCATTTTAAACCTTCATCCAAGACAAATTGCCATGCCCCACCCTCAATACTTTTAATATATTGAATTATAATATAATGTATATTTTGCATGTGACAGTACATGCACTTCAGAAACAGCAAGTTAGGCAAAAACAGCGGGAAGTCCAAGTTTATTAGGTCGTATTCAGCTAGCCTGCTTTTACAAGCCCTGATCCCCAGAGGAACAAGGGGTAACTTGAACTACACTTGAACAATATGCAAGTGAAGGCAAGAGGGAAAAAATCGGAAAGTGCAAATTCATAAAAGGTGTGTCCCAAATGTAACTAAACTGTATACTTATCAGTTTTGTAAGAGCATGGATGCACCACAGTAAAGCAGAGGGGTGACATAATAGAGAGAAAGGTAGGACAATCCGGAGGAGCCCACGCCTGGCAGTGGCCCTTGTTTTAAATGCAGAAAATTAAAGCATCATTGAGGCATTGTTTGTTTACTGCAAGACTTTAAAAACCTCTTTGATGCTAATAAATGGCCTCAAGGATAGGAATATGTTTACATACATTTCTTTCATTTTTCAATTTAAATAAAAAAAGAGTCATGCGGTATGATTAACTTTTGAAGCTATTCTGTCATTTTTGAGCCAAAAATATACATCTCATCATTTGCTTACATGTCAATAGTCATTCACAGTTGTTTAAGCCGACAAAGTGCATGGCATTAGAGAAAAGACCTTGCAAATGTGCAGGTTTGGTCAAGGTGGTGGTGGGACCCAGTGTAGTATTTTTCATGGGACCCACAATTCTTGGTAGTGCCAACACCACACAACACAATATAATACATGAAGGCTGGGGTTTTGTGATGGTGTTGAGGTTTTATTCCCCAAAATAATACTGCCATGTGTAGTTCTGTACAACTGTTAAATAAATGGGTGGTCTACTTCTACATTAAATGAATACAGATATTATAAAACATTTTGTGTTGCTGCTTTGTTAAAATATGCAAATCAGTCACCCTAAATTACCCTAAATGACACTGGGTTTGAATAACATGGAGAAAAATAAGATGCTGTATTTGTTTAAAGCTTCAGAGGAAAACACAAATAAAAATTAAAAGGGCAAAAAATAAACATAAAAAAATAATGAAGGCCAACACCAAAAAGGAAAGAATGGCCTTCAATTGACTACTTTTTTTTTTTTTTTGATAATAATAATAATAATAATAATAATAATAATAAGAAGAAGAAGAAGAAGAAGAAGAAGAAGAAGAAGAAGAAGAAAAACAAGAACAATAATAATAGTAATACTGTAAGTAAATAAATTAGGAAAGCCACGGGTAAATATCAGATGTGTTTCTGCAGTTATTTCTTTTTTAAAATCCTCAGTTTCAACATGAACGGACGTCCCCAGCGTTGATATGACCGTCCATTTTCTTTACCTGTATGACGGAGCTTACGTCAATTAGAGCGGCAACGTGTATTTCTGCGCTAGCCAAACATTTTCCATGCTTTTGCTCCATCATTCGCCATGTAAACCTCTCCACCATCCCTTATCTCTGTTCTGGAGGTTAGACGTTGTCACACATACAAACATTCAAAGAGCTCCGTTTCCACTTACTGTCCCTTTCAGTTGGGGTGAATTTCACCTCTGCCATGTCCCGCCCAGAAATCCGGTCGAAGAAACAAAGGCAGCAAAAAGTTCCGCAGAGTAAGTAGACTAGTCTGGTGTGGCGCGAAATTTCCCACTTTTTTTCTACTTACACAACATTAATGAAATGTACTTCATCAAATAAGATAATAATGACGTAATTGTTGAACCAGTCAAACAATGATACTCTTAGGCCACCAATAGTTATTACTCTCAATTGGCTACATATTTATTACAGTAGTAGGCTACTGTATTAATATTTGGAGTGAGTAGTTTAGAAGGTGAATGTAATTTCTGAAACAATCATAAAAGTAGCAATCAGATTTTATTACTTTATATTCTCTATGGTATTAATAAAATGTTTGCGTTTCTAGTTCTGATTCCGAAAGTAAAGTTACTTGCCATAAAAATGCACTTGTGTCCAAGGTGGGCTCCTGTCATTATAAGACAAAGAATAAGTGCTGCAGCTTGCCATAAAGTTAAAGGATAGATGAGAGGGAGAGAGTGTGCTGCACTTTACAACTCAAAATATTATCTATGTTAAGTTTGTGTCCTTACAAGATACAAAGAGCTGTTGTCCACTCTAAACTTCATTTTAAAGCTGTTGTGGATCTGTTTTTGTAAAGGGAAAAGAAGTAAATAACGTGTAGTAAACTAAAATAGGGATGCACAATATTATCAGTATGATATTGGTATCAACTGCTTCAAAAACAAATTATTAGTATCAGCAGATATGAAAATTTCGACAGAATTGTAGCCTTATTTAGTGGCATCAAGTTTTGGGGATTTTTTTAATGTAAATTATAAACTGAAGTTATAATTTCCCAGAGAGACTGACTTTTTGATAACAAATCAGCAAATCGATGTTCATAGGTCTTCAAATGACAAATAAAGCATGATTTTAAAGTTTCTTTTAAATACATATATATTTTGGATATAACATAGGGCAGTCCATAATTTATATATCAGTACTGGTACTGGCCAAATTAAGTTTTGAAATATATATCAAATATCTGCCAAAATCCAATATTATGCATCTGTAATTATACAAATGTTTAAAATTCCTTAATGTTTTATAAGGATTTTGTTTAAAATTGTATGAAAATTGTAAAGATCACAACTTGATTGATTGACAATTGTAACACTGCCTTGTCACCAGCCTTGTGCCAGCCTTTCTAGCCTGTGGATTGACCAACCTGCAACAATCCATCAACCATGTCATTGGGGACCATCCTACAGCAGGTAGGCCAAAAATAGGTAAGGGATATCTGGAAAGTGGTAGTTGCTGCAAATAATGATACATTATTATAGTTATTACTACCAACATGGAAGACCTGCTGCTGAGGACCCACTTTGCTCCAAATGTTTTGTCCTACATCAACCATCAACAGAAACAACATCATTCAACATAAATACTCATTTTAAAATTGACAAAAGCCAATTAAATTGCAAATCAGCTAAATGTTGTTATCTTAATCAGCATCAGTCCTCTCTACTTCATAATCATGATAGTTGTTAATGTTAATATTAGATTAATCTTTCTATCTATACTTGTTATTGCAAATAACCATCATAACAACTACTTTTACAACCATATGGAGTGGAAGACACTCTTGAAAACAAAATGTCACATCCCATGGGGTTATCATCTGATATGCAAGAGCCTTCATCCATGGTATGTGCAGTAATGCTAACCACTCCACCAAATCAGCACTCCATAAAGATATTTATTCTGATCTAAGTCAGTGAAGGGTTCCTTTCCCCTTTATGACAAAACAGATGTACTTCAATAAATGGCCAGCAGATGGTACCAGTTGCCATAGTTTTAAAACATCTTAGTTGCTCTCATTTGTGGAGGTTAAGTTTTTAGTACAAAGTGCAACAAAGTCAAGAGTAGAGGTGACAAATACTTTAATAAATTGTTATTAATTTCACCCTGACCTAAATTACTATATTTTCTTTACAGTCTCTTTTGACCTGATCTTGAACTAAGGTCATAAGTTGCGACCTCAGGGGTTGGCAGAAGGTCATCAGTCACCACAAGCATCCTTCCAGTCTTTATATAGACCCTGGCATTTGCACAGTATTACTTCACAATAATTAAAGAGCAACGTCAGAGTTTATTCAAATATCAGAAACATGTCTACCCCCCATTCTTATCTTCTTTAAATATCCATAAGCACTCTGTGTCTTTGAATGCCAATTAAGCCCATCCAATTCTTTGACCTGGACTACAGCAGTCATCACAGGGGTTCCTTCATTATGTGTCCTCATGCTGTGTCTGCGTCCACTGGTTACTAGACAATCTCTTGGAGCTTTAGCCCATCAGTCCTGGCCCTCTAAACTGGGGATTTAAAAGGTTTATGTGGGGTTAAACCCCAAAGATTGGAGCCCTCAACTGCCTTTCTGAAAGATTACGCTATTCAGTCTCCTATTTTCACCTCTCTGCCTTGGGGGAACAGCAGGAAGTACGGAGGGGTGTTGTTAGAGACACGCCTCAGCTTGACATCTCTGGAGGGAAGAAGTGGTGATAAATGAGTGCTGAAAGGCTTGATTAAGTAGAACATGGCCTCATGCTGTGCTGCTGAAATCTAAGGAATGTGTGGATACGATCTTGTTCCAAAAAGATCATGAAAACATGAATCCTGGGACTTCGAAATAGGGCATTTGTTTCACCGTAAAAGGGGCGCATCAAGCATACATACATGAAACATGGAGTGGTCAGATCTCTGCAAACTGCTGGCCGAAGCAAGAACCTTATGCTCCATTTCTCCCGGGTGAAGATGTTAGGAGTGGAAGTAAACCGTGCTGCATCTTTAATGAGAGTCTGACATCTTAGTGCCACTGTTTCACTATCTGTTCTAAACTTACCTGCAAGGCACTACCATGGTGGTAGGGCTGGGAAATATAGGATATCCCATATATGACTCTTTTTTTTTTTTTTTTTTTTTACAAATTAACACCAGTGCAATATGGCCCCAGAAAATCTGTTTAAAGTTAAAAGCCTAATAATCTACTCAAGACTAAATTTTGACATACCAATAAACCCTTCTTTTTCAGCCCTGCACTGAATTGGCTGTTTTAGTGTTAATCCTCATGAGCTGTGTCCAGCCACGTCCATCTTAGGAAATGGATCTGGCTTTGACTTTCTAGTGCTGTGCTCTGATGGTTATTGTGGCTACACAGGCATGGTCCTTTTATTGGAGGCGGCATTGGGTCAAATAAACACTTGACTCAGGGAGAGTCTCCCATGGGGAGGGGGGTTGCATCAAACCTGCAAAGCAACTGGATTTCCCAGATTCTATGTCTGTCATCTTGCAAAGCTTAAAGCTAAAGGGTTTGTTCTCAGTCAGAAAATGATCAACACACTTTTAAGGGCAAAGTGTCAGTAGCTATTAGTGTGGGTTGGTTATGCCACAAGCTAGACGTGGGTTCAAGTTCCAGGGATGCAACAATACACTTAGCACATAGTTCAGCTTGTTTTTTTTACTTACAGTTTTCTGTTCAGTCCACTTTTTACAACTTGGCCATTTAAGTGTTTTTTATGTGTTCAATAAATTTTTTTTCCCAGAACAGCAAGAGGTACTTGAGGAGACGTGTTTTCCCTGCTTCACCTGCTGCTTCCTATCAGACAGAAATCCACCTGCAGGTGGGGTCAGGCACGTTTAGCTGGGAGATCTTGTCCTGGAGCAGAGCTGGGATTATGGTGTTGAAAGCAGAGCTGAAATCCACAAACAGGACCCTGACATAATAGGGCAAGTTACTCTCAAATATGAGTGTATATAATGATGGTTATTAGCAAAAATGCAAAAATCTGGCCTATCCCATGTCTGACCTATCCTGAAAATTCCATCAACGCTGGTTAATAATTTTTTGAGTTACCCTGTTAAAAAACTAACAAACGTTGGCAAAAACATCTCCTCCAGGCAGAGGTAAAAAATTGAGATAGGTATTGGGCTGTGAGCCAAGTGTGTTGTTGCATCTCAATTTAGTAATATTACTTTTTGATACCATTGATCATTTAAGGCAAAAGTATGCCACGTTATCTCCTTAAATAGACCTCTGAAAAATGTTTCTTAAAGTACAAAAACTTTCAACAGGGATAAAGGCATACATATTTTTTCACAGAGTGCCATCTTGCCTGCTTTCTGCACTGTGTAAATTTTGCAGAGGGTCACAGTTTCTCCCATGAGGAGTGTGCAAGACTTTGTGGTCTTAGTTCACCCACCAGTCCTCAGTGAAGAGGGAGCCAGTTAGCCTGTCTTGGTTCTGTTTGATACAGTGGCTGAGGCTAAGATACAGAGGTACACTGCCTGGCCAAAAAAAAGTTGCCACCACAAAAAATGGTCACACACTCTAATATTTTGTTGGACCAACTTTAGCTTTTATTACAGCGTGCATTCGTTGTGGCATTGTTTCAGTAAGCTTCTGCAATGTCACAAGATTTATTTCCATCCAGTGTTGCATTAATTTTTTCATCAAGATCTTGTATTGATGATGGGAGAGTCTGACCACTGCGCAAAGCCTTCTCCAGCACATCCCAAAGATTCTCTATGAGGTTAAGGTCTGGACTCTGTGGTAGCCAATCCATGTGTGAAAATGTCTCATTCTCCCTGAACCACTCTTTCACAATTTGAGCCCGATGAATCCTGGCATTGTCATCTTGGAATAGGGAAGAAAAAATCCATTGATGGAATAACCTGGTCATTCAGTACATTCAGGTAGTCAGCTGACCTCATTCTTTGGGCACATAATGTTGCTGAACCTAGACCTGACCAACTGCAGCAACCCCAGATCATAGCACTGCCCCCACAGGCTTGGACAGTAGGCACAAGGCATGATGGGTGCATAACTTCACCTGCCTCTCTTCTTACCCCGATGTGCCCATCACTCTGCAACAGGGTAAATCTGGACTCATTAGACCACATGACCTTCCTCCAGGACAGTTCTTAATCCAATTTTAGTAGTTTCTGCAATCTCCTTAGATGTTTTCTCTTCTTGATGCATGCCAATATTTGACCCTTCTTAAACAGACTAACATCTTTTCCATGAACACAGGATGTGTCTTTTGACATGGTTGTTTAAGAAATGAGAAGCTACTCATTGCATCAGCTGGGGTTTGTTGCCAGCTGAAGGATAATCGGCCATGCAGTAATTATCCAATAGGAGGCTCGTACCTACTTGCTTAGTTAAATCCAGGTGGCGACTTTTTTTTTGGCCAGGCAGTGTATCTTATAGATAGAATCAACACCAATCTCTGTTAAAAGTTTTAGATCAGCTGTGAACTTACTATTTTAAGGTGGAGAAGTTTAATACTGTTGCATAAAATAATGGAGTATTTACCAGCTTGAAACACTTATTATTCTTGAGTGAATTTTTTTTTCCGCCTAAGTTTGGGGAAAATTACCAATGTTTGGATTATTGAGACAGTGCATAGGAGTTTAGTACGGTTGTGTAAAATAATGGAGTATTTACCAGCTTGAAACACTTATTATTCTTGAGTGAAGGGTTTTTTTTCAGCTTAAGTTTGGGGAAAATTATCAATGTTTACATTATCGAGACAGTGCACAGGAGTTTGTCTGCAAATTTTGATAAGAAAAAAACACAACATTCAACTTCACTCAACTTTTGGTGTTCGAGAAATTTAGGTCTGTTGCTATGGTATCAATACTGCTTTTATTTTTTACCAAAATTCAATGAAAGATAACTATTCTGGTGGTGTAGCAACTGTTTGTTACTTTATGACGTTACAGAGAAAAATACTGACACATATTATGTGTTGCCATTTAGCTAGATACATGAAGACAGGACTCTTGGTCCATGTTCCTTTGCCCTATATGGAGTCCAGAAAGCAAAGGACTATTAATACTCAAGGATGCCCCTGACAGCATTTACAATTAGTGACAGCAACAAATCACCGTCAACAAACCTCTGAAGTAGTGTCCATGCTTTATTTATAAAGACTGTTTCCTGATGGGCATTTAATTGATTGGTAAAATGTTTTTTATGGACTCCTCATTAGCCTGTTACAACAGTGGATCAATACAGCAGTATTACATGCATCATTGAACAGGGTGCAAGGCCTCTGCTACAGGGCACATTCAGCTGTGTTTGTAAATGGTCATCAGTGTCAATAGTGTTCAACTACAGTTCATACATGAACTACAGCAGACTGATTGGCTCAATACAGCATGTTGATTATTTAAATACAGAAATAGTCTTACAGCTTGGAGAATGTTAGAGATTGGAGGTTGCAGGTAGTCAAAGGAGGAAAACAGATTTTTTTTTTACAGTCAAAAATAAGCCCTAACCTAAAGCACAACATAGTACAATGATACAAGTCAGCTGTTAATTTATGGGTGGTTTCTTTATGATGCCAGAGGTCATTTCCCAGTCCTCTCAAGGTGTAGTGTGGGTAATTTTTCAAACAAAAAGGAAGATTACCACTTGACAACTCTGGTGATATGCTGGTTATTGGTTCCCACTGGTGTACATAGTTATGGGGGCTCAGAGGCATGTCAGGGGTCTCCTATAGGAAATTATACACTTTGATAACTTTATGGTTTACAGGCAATTTACCGTATTCATTCACAAACCTCAATTCCTGTAGGGTTGGGATGCTGTGTAAAACGAAAATAAAACAATGCAATGATTAAATGAATACACTACAAAGACATCTAATGTTAAAACTTATAAACCTTTTTTTTTTTTAGCAAATATTCTGTCATTTTGGATTTGATGATTTCAACACATTCCATAAAAAGCTGGGATTGGGGCAACAAAGGACTGGGAAAGTTTAAGATTGCTCAAAAACAACTGTTTGGAACATTCCACAGGTGAACAGCTCAATTTGAAACAGGTTAATGTCATGATTGGGTATAAAAGGTGCATTCCCTTAAGGCTCAGTCATTCACAAGCAAGCACGGGCGAGGTTCACCGCTTTGTGAACCAGTCTGAGAGCAAGGAGCCAAACAGTGGCACAATGTACAATTGTAAGGAATTTAGGGGTAAACATGCCCCTGTTCCAGCTTTTTTGGAACATGTTAAAGGCATCAAATTCAAAATTAGTCAATATTTTCAAACAAGAATAAAGTTTGAACATTAAATATCTTGTATTTGTGGTGTATTCAATTGAATATAGGTAAAAAAGGATTTTGCTTACGTCCAGACTTTATTGGAATTTGGCTTTGTACAATAAAACTTTATTTTGTTGAAGTATTCAGACAGTTTGCTTACAGTTCTCTGTGAATGAAAGTCTTTGTCTGTAAATGTGTGTACACTGAAAACTTACAGGCTTTGTGTCTGACTCCCTCCTGTCCCTCAGGGAGAGTCCTCCACTGTTCACAAAACAAAGTGCTGTTGTGCACCAAGGTGGAAAGTGTGTTTAACCCATTCACCCCTGGGATTTCCTCACTGTCTGTGTTCATTGAACTCTGATGGGATCTAAGTACTTCCTTTGAGACCGCACACTTGGGCCCGTGTACCAGGGTCAGTCTGGGCCCTTTGTGTACATATATGCATGTTCATGGGTGCGTGTGCTGAGTTGGTCTGGATAGAGTGACTTGCTTTGTGCTTGACCAGCGGACCACATCCGTCACAATGGGCCAAAAAAAGGGGGTGACTACCTTTTTGACAGAGCCTTTTATCTCAGTGAGATCATAGCATTTGGCTTTTTATGGCATGTGGAGTGCTGTTATGAAAGGGGTGGAGTGCAGGGGGACCACCGCCTGTTTTCACCCTATTTTACCTTTCATCCCCCCCTTCTCCAAACCTTTCGATCTTTTATTGTGGTGGATATGATTATCAAGAGAGGCATCCACATGACCTTTGCTGTCATCATCCCAAAACAGATGCCTCTTTCCATAATCATATGCAATCCAGCACAGTTTTTCATCCCCGAGCCTGCATGGCTGAACTCACCCATGCGTTGTTGCTCTTTTTGGCTTCCCCTCCCCTTTGCTTTATTTTTAACAACACCATTATCCCATTGCTGCTCCAAACTGACTGCTACATGTTTGTGAAAACTAATTCAGTACACACACACACACACACACCCCTTTATTTTAACCCCCTGCAAAGTGCGAGACACCACTGATAGAGGGAAGGGGGGGAAAGTGAGGAGGGGGGTTAAGAGAAATGGAGGGAAGGGTTGATGAAAACAACAGATCTCTGCTCCCTAATCCTTTTGTGTCGACGGTGTTAATCCATCCGCGCAAACCCGGCACCCCTCCACCCCCACCCTCGCCAGCACCACTCACCTACCCCTCCCCTACCCCTGCTCTTGCACCATACACCAGGCGCTCTCTCCACATAAACAACCCACAGCACTACTGAAACCAATACTCGCTCCCCAGACGGTTGTGCACGAGCTGCTGCAGCCATCCCTGACAAACACGAAACTCCAGCTCAACTCTGTCCCTGCTTTCATCCTCCGCCTCCCCATGGCCGCTGGAAACAAGTCCCCTGCTTCTCAAATGCCTGCTTTGTTTGTTTATGCAAACATATTTTAATGTGGCATCAGCATGTCAGTGTGTGTTGAACTGCACAGGATTGTTTTCCCTGTTCTTTGTTTCTTTTTCTGCTTTGTTTGGGCAACTGTACATGTGAGAAATGCACATGAGCGCAACACGGTGTATCATCTGCAAGTGTTTTTGTGTCGTGGTCTTGTTTACGAGCTGTAAGAGAGAGGGGGAAGGAGGCGGAGGAGGGTGGGGGGTGGGGGGGTTGCTGGGGAGAGGGAGCACAGTGGTAGCCGGGGGAAGAAGAGGTTGTGTCTAATGAGGTCACACCCTGGCAACCCGGTGACTCCTCCCACTCCCCCCCCCCACCCTATGCTCTTTCCACTTGGCCCCCTCAGAATGTGCCCACCCACTCAACCCCCCACCCCCCCACCCCTCACCCGGTGACAGGGGAGAGCTCTCCGTGGTGCTGAAAGCAGAAAAACACATTCAGGCTCTGGTTATAGTGCAGCTGCAGCACAAAGCAAAGCAGACAAAAACATAAAACAAGATGAGTTTGTAAGAGCACAGGCGGAGAAAATGTAGTGTGAAGGAAGAGGAAGGAGGAAGAGAGAGAGAGAGAGGATGATGCTCTAGGGGAAGGTATCTACAGTAGGCGGTGGGCGTGTTCATGTTGTTGTGATCTATAGCTGGGATGCCCGGTGTCATCTGCTTTAGCACAGAGCCACTGTACAGACCTTTGTGGATGAGCAGGACATGAGCTGATTGGGAATTCCACACCTGGAGGAACACTTTTCTGCTTTAAACCTTCACTGTGGATGAGGATTCTTATCACCTGCTCTACTCTGAGATGTTTTCTGCAGTCTGACGTATTACAGCCAAAGAAGAGACGCACTGGAAGGACTGTGACTGTCTCATCTGCAACTGCAAAGGGGAGAGTTTGACGTGAAAGAGTGTGTTGGTGTGCGTTCGTGCCATGTTTGCGGTCGCGGGTGCGGTCTGCCGCCTCGCCGCCTCTTCTGTCCTCCTCTAACATGTGCAGATGTGCGGAGCAGTGAAGCTGGCTACTGGATCGGAGTTTGGCAACATCCGGACTGGAGGGGTCGCATCTCCCTTTTGCACCCAGGGGAGGAAGCCTCAGACTGGGCACCCAATGGCCCGGCTCCCCTCTAGCGCCAGCCGCATCCTGGGTCACAGGGAGTACTTCTGAGCCAAGTCAAGCAGTAGTGGGACCGTACAATGGATGGGAGTCTATGTGGATTTATGTGGAATAGTGTGCTGGTGCTCCGGTATAGGTCAGAGTCTACTAGTGTGCACTGGACTCATCAGGGGGAGACAGAAGACACGTTGGTCCACAAGCCAGCTGGGACACAGCCCCATTGTGAGTATATATCCCAACCAATACAACAACTTAAACACACAAAAAAGATGCACCACCTTGTTGATGCTACATACATAAGAATGCATGCTGATGGTCATTTCCTGTTCACATTCAGATCCAAAGCACAGCTGCCAAGTGTAACACCTGCATGTGCCCTGTTTAACAGGTTAATCTCTACTTGATCCACTGTGCAGCCGCAACCATACGTGTGAGTGTGTGTGTGCATGCACAACGTCCACGCGTGTTGTCACCAGACAATTGGCCTTGCAATCATTTTGACATTGTGTCTCTAGAATGTCCACGCTGCCCTTCTCCTGTGACACGGTTGCCTGGAAACAGAAACAGTGTGCCACTTTCATTTACTTTTAAAGCTAAGTGCACATCTATGTTCCAACTGTTGCAGCCCATGTGAAGTGGTTCAAGCGGAACGGGAGGAGACGAGACAGGAAAAGAGAAGGAAATGCACCCAGTGAAGGGGAAAGTGAAGGGAATGTTGAGAAAAATAAAGCTGCGTGAGGGGAAAAATAGAAAACTCATTTGGCTTTTGGAGATCAGAAAATAAGAATAGCATTTTCAGCTGATGACTTATGAAAGGACAATCCAATGTGAAAGGCTTGGTTGGTAAAATCAGTGTGATAAACAAGCTGATTCTAGTGCAGAGTGCTGCTGCAGGCTTACAAGGATTAGGCAGGCAGGCTTAATTCAGCTCAAACACTGTTTGAACTGTGCCTTCCCATTGCTGCACCTTTTACACATCTGACTGGTGCACTTTGGTCTTGTCAGAAACTGAGATTTATGCCCTTTGTGCAGCTCCAGCTCTCTTGCAATACCTGTGCATGAGCGATAAGACCTGATAATCAGGGGAGTAAAATCTCTACACATCTAGACACCAGGAAGCGCTGCCCTAGTTTGAACTCTACTCCAAGATGGCGGGTCTTTTGGTTTTTATCATCCTCTCCTCGTGTCTATAAAAACCTAAGCTAAGGCATTTTGAGATCATGTTGGTGGGAGTGGAACCGGCGGATAAACCCATTGACCCATGCACTCCACTGGATGCATTGATAGACAGTCACAAAATCAGAGGGATGCTGAGGGTGGTCCAGACAATGTCCGGTCTCTTAGTTGGCCCTGGAATCTCCATCTGGCAAGCCCCCCACCCCCCTACCCTCTAACCCATTCGATGCCCTTGCCACACACACATACACACAAACATGCATACAGTTATCAAAAGCCCCCTCCCCCCTCCCCACACACACACTCACACTCAGTGCGTCTCTCACACGTAAACAAGCATGAGTCTTAGGCTGATCTGAAAACATTGACCTACATAAAAGCATTCACTGTCTTCTTCTTTTTCCCCTGCTGGCCTCTCCAAATTCATATACAGGTGCCACACATGGCACATACAAGGCTGCACATTTTCAGGCAAATGCACGTGGTATTTGCATGCACAGCATCATTAGCTGCACTTCACCAGGTGTTGGTCTTGAGTGGCTGCACACAATGCTATTTTAAAAGAGTCCTACTTGCAAGGAGTGAATCATAGTGCGATCGCGCCCATGTTGACGTCTCTTTGAAGAGGCTTTTCCACACTGATACATCCACGCTCTTTTTACGGCGACAGAGCTGTCAGTAATCGTCTTTTAAGAGAATCAAAAGCACCAAGGACCAAGTGAGGAGTGGGTTATTTTTAGCTCAGAAACACAAGATTGATCCTAATATCCGCATATGCAAAACCACGCATCAGTCTGGTAAGACTGGCTCATCTAATCCTTGTGGCTGGTCCCAGGAGTTAGATATTTCCACATCTGAAAATCTCCTGCATTTTACAACCACAGAAGATGAAAGCAATTTATTTCTGTTTCATTCAGACACTCGCTCAGTTAGAGGCGATTATTTCAGCCAGAAAATGTGCAGTAACAACTGAGAAAATGAACAGCCGCTGCTGATCCACAGCCAATAAGAAAACTGAAGGTTATGAGCTACTGTAACCAAATAGAGAATCCCTCGGCTGTTGTCGTATTTACATGTGTTCAGCTATTATGTATAGTGTGCACATTAGAAAAAGATGCTCCAACCCTCCAGGGGGAAATGTTCTCTCCTGTGGACAAGCATGATGCAAATCTGTGAATCTTACATGTGCTATAAACTCAACAGCAACACTGGAAAACATGTAGAACAAAAGCAACATCACATGAGCTAACTCGTGTGACATTACCATGTTGCTGATGCAATCTAGCTTCTCCTGTATTCATCTCACCAGGGCTGACCTTGAAAAATGAAGGTTGAGTGAATGAGCACTGATAAAACACTTTGCTTGTTTTGCATCAATACAACTCTCATTCATAATTCTGTGGTTATTGATTTCATCTTGTAGTGTTTTGACATGAACATTTTAAATATGTCTCCATCAGAATGCTGTGGAAACACTTGAAGAATGATGAGCTCCGAGCAGGAGGAAACTCTCCGTTTTTTCCAGTATGTTGAGGAGAAAGGGCTGAGAGCCTACAACGGCCTGGTAGCTCAGAACCTGGACCACGCAAGGAATGAGAGAAATAAAGCATTCCTGCAGGAGAAAAACGACAAGAAGAGAAAACAGGAGGAAGCCATAAGGAGGTAAGAAGAAGGAAAAGGCAAAACATTTAGTAGGGTTTTACAGATTTATCTTAGGGCCAAAGATATTGCTGTTAAGCTAGAGTAGGTATTTTTGAAATGGGGTTGTGTGAGATTCATATCAATAGCACACACTTTACCAACAGTGATCGTAATCAGCTCTGACCACATAGGTAAAAATCCCATAAAGCCCATACATGACAGTGAAAGGGTCAAGAGTCTAGGGTAATTTATTGCATTTAATGAGAAATACAAACAAAATAAACAGTGTTGGAATGATAGTTCACTATCCTGGACACATTTACCAGTGGCAAGCCTCTTTATTTTCATGCTAACTTGCTCCAGGCAGAAGGACATGCAGATTAGAGGTGTGTCATAGTACCATTAAAACAAACAGGCTTTCTAGTGGAGAAGGACAATATGTAAATGTGTCCAATACAGCGTACAATCCCTCCAACAGTTTAATTTTATATTGTTTTCATCCAAAATTCCCCCATTTTTGCTAAGCTATTTGCCCAATCTGCAGTATTATGTAGCCTAGCCTCTGTATTGGCTCTCAGCTTATAGTGGCAGGGCTAACCACCATGGCTTCAGCTAATGCATTTACCACTGACATTAACCACACAAAACACCACTGCAAGAATACAGAACTATCCCTTTAACGATGCAAAAACAGATAAATGACAGCTGCCACATGTTAAATATATCCATGTAGGAATAAATACTGATCATCTCACCCCAATTGTATGCATAAATGAGCGATTGATGTAGCAGTAGCAGCTCTGTGGCTAACATGGCAGCGGTCTAGTATACTTTAATTTAGACAGTAATAAGACCCCAGTGACCTCCCTGAGTAAGTATACCATCCTGAATACATTTTTATGAGTTTTACAATAATGCTAGTAGGACATTGTTAAAAGGAACTACATAAGTACATCTTTTTTTGTTTACTTATTTTCATGAACAAACAAGCAAAAAAGCAATGCAAAAATAGTGTGTAGCTGTATTATCTAGGTAAATGTAAATATGGACTTGGGACTTGAAATTGGCAGATACTAGTTATTTAAAATCTGATCCAAAAAAAGCTGATTGGGACATCCCTAGTGCAAAGTCAATTAACACAGTTCTCTAAGAGTCACCAGATAACGCAGTATTTAACTCAAACTGTCACACCAGGACAGTTTTTGTTGGTGCATGGAGGGGAAATGGAGAGCAAAAAGTGTCGCGTTTTCTCTGTGTTCATTCACCAACACTTATCTGATGATGATATTGATTGTTGTCATTTATTTCTTCAGCTGTAACCCCAGAATTTACATTGTTGTCATCATGTTTGGAGTTTAGTAGTAAAACAGGTAGTTGTATACAGCCTGAGCTTTCTGAAATGTCTGCTAGTGGTATCTCCCAGTAGCATGTCTTGATAGGCAAGTATGTGTAAAACAGTTTCATTGACACCAGCCATTGCAAGGACAGACAGCAACTATATCTCTGGCAAATGAAAACACTCATCAGGGGAGCTAACGCAGCGGTTAGTTTGTGTGCACCACGTACAAAGGCTGATGCCCTCAAAGAAGGTGGCTTGGGTTCAGGTCTGACCTTTCTTTCCTGCATATCACTACTCATTCATTCCCAGTGATCAACTCTGTCACTCCAATGAAAGCATAAAGAGGACAAAAAAAGTCCACATTAAAAATGTGAATGTAGAAAACAGGATACCGATGGAATCTCCTGCTTCAATGAAACTGATTCAGAACTCTTGCTGCAGCGCACCAATGGGAAGCTGAATGTAAGAAGAAATGGGACAAGTGGCCAGAGGGTCCCTGTGGCAATAGCAGGTTGCCATATTTTTGGGGTTGCCAGCGTGGACTGGTGCACCCCATGATCTACAGAGGATAATTAATTTTTCACTTTTAGACTTATTTGGGACTTGTCCTTGGATTGAGGTCATAGCTGCTCCATTTTTAAGATGGAGAGCATGCAAAATTGAGAAGTAATGGGGAGAGCTGTGACTGAAAGTGTGCTGGGATGGGAAAATGAGGTGAGTTTAAAGACCTCTGATTATGTTGATTTAATATACATGTTTCTTGCCATCCTGGTGTTGTAAAAAATGTTAAATTATCACAAAGTAAAGGTTTAAACTTCTATTACAGATTTCTTTTGACTTGTAGAGGCCATTGAGAAATCTGTCCCTTGACTAGCTGCTCCCTGTTTCTCATGTTGTGATGAGTAAGCAGTGCCACTATTCGCATCTGCACCACTGTTGGGCATCCCGAAACTTGAGTGAATAAGAAGCACGCACTCACAACGTGACCGACACGTGGATACGGCGTGCTTGTGTTGTGGGGTAGAACAGCAAGCAGTGAGTCACAGAGTATTTGGGATGTTAACGGGACACCACAGAGGGGATTGGAATAGGCTGGAGCAGTGTAATGGACATCTGTGTTAGTTTGTTTTTGTTCCCAGGATGGCTGAGCGCTAGACTACAGAGTAGAAGAGTAAGGCTTAGAAAACATGGTGCCAATATGTTGTGATTTTTCCCTTTTTTTTGCTTTTGTGATGAATGAATACAGAATCAGAAATAGGTCAGAAGTATGTTTAGGATTGGAAAGCAATAGATCAAACCATAGTTCTGCTTGGGAGGTGTTTTTTTCTGAGTAAAGTGGTAATATATTTACTGTTAAAAAGAAAGTCCTTGAACTCATAATCTCTGCAATTTTTCATTCACAGATATTTCTGTTTAAAGAGATGAAGACTGGAACTCAATCTTTTCAAAACAAATGGCAAAACAAGCAATTTAAAGAAAGCTACTGAATTCTGAATAATCCAGCCACAAACTTCACTCTCTGTCACTGCAAAATGTGACGTTGTTTCACAGTGTACCCAGTCAACCTTTCCCTTTAAACTTGTGTTTAAGTTATTATCACACTTATTTGGGTAAAGTTTATATAAAGGAACAAACATTCAAAGCCTGGTTGTAAAAGTTGTGAAAATCAAGTTAATCATTTTTCAGCAAAAGCTTGTATAAAGTTCTTTAGAAAAAAATTCTCAAAGAAATTCCCCCAAACTATGACTGACATGTAAGTGTCATTGTCACTATAAGCTGCCGTTTTGGATCAGATAGATGGATATATGGATAGACAGTCAGACAGATGAACAGACTGACAGATGGACATCTATCCAGCTACTGAAAAAAAAGGTAATGCTGTAATACAGTGTAGATTTTGGGATGGACTAGGAGACCCTGGCAGCCCTAAACTGTTTCCTTATAAGTCCTTATAAGTGTACCCACTAAATGCCCCACCAAACCCACCTCTGTCAGTCAAAATAAATAATGAAAATGATGAAAATAATAATAATACTGTTTTTTATCACATAGAGAAACAAGAGGGTAGTAGGGTATTTCTTAAAAATTAAAGGTAGAACAGAATTTGATAATTTTAGGATGAAATAGACCATTTTTTAAACAAAATTAAATCTTGTGTATTTGCAAAAGAGATTATTCCAAATTTTCAAGTTTTTTAAAAATCATTAATCTACAAGAAGTTTTTTTTTGTCTCAAATTTTGACTCCATAAACTTGAAAATTTCCTCTGGCATCGGCCAGTGCACTGTAGGTCTTGATAGAAAAAAAAAATCAGATCAGATCATTTCATTGTTTTCTTCTGATTTGCCCCAATATTTGACGTCTCTTTAAAGTCCAGATGCTGATGATAATATGATGATTCTGAACTAGAACCACAAGTAGTTTTTTTATTTCTTAGTCTGAGTAAAAAGTGTAATTTGGTCAGACTCTCAAATGCATGCATGATACAAGACCAACAGCTTCATAAGGGATGATTATCCCCCATGCAATAGGCTTTTTTATACATTATGATCTCCAAAAAAAATTAGCTTAGTTTCCTGTTAAGTATACAACCTGAAAATGTACCAATCATTTCAGTCATTTTTTACCTTTTAGAGTGGCCCTAATACTCTGTTACAGAAAGAATTGATAAGTAGAATAGAAACGCTTTTGTCCATACTCTTGATACTCCAAGTAGCAGAGAGAAGCCTTCTGGGAAAGTGCCGCCCATCAGTGTCACTGAATCTCCAATCCTCAGTGTCTGGTCTGCCTGACATGACACAAAGTATTTAAGCAGCTGCTGAGAGTTTTAAATGTGCATCAGATGATTACGCTGATGTGTTGGTGGCTGAGCATCTATGTGTGACCAGATGGGCTTCTTCTAAACTGATTTAGTCAGACGAACTTTGAACCCTGTCACATTTCTGTCAAATGGTCGTGTGACCAAAAAAAGCCGCTTCGCTGCTGCCTTCTGCGTGGAAGCTGAACTGTACAGAAACATCCCATGTAAGATCAAAGCTGACTGAGGGTTCAACTTTATACCTCAGACACAAGAAAGACAGTTAAGTTAATGCAAAATCTTCAACTTATATCAGATTCTCTCTCATCACCTGCCAGAAAACTCTCCCTCCATCGCTGTTGTAAGCAGTCTAGTGCCTTCCTGTTCACTAACTTAGTGAATGGGACAGCAGGGCGATGCCTGAGGAGAGTGGCATCGACTGTCCTGCCATCCTCCCACTGTCTTTCAGCTGTTGCTAAAGCTAAAATATTAATACACAGTCACTGGAGGAAGAGTCTAAAAAAATAACTGGATTTTTCATGAGGGCCTATAAGTAGGTCAGTGAGACGACCCATTTTTACAGTAACTGACTGGGAGTGAGAGAGAGTGTGAGGTTTGCGTTTACGTGCGCACGAGCACATACATGCCAGCTTGTGTACATGAGCGTGCGCAGACATTAATGCAAGTAAATCCAATAAACTAATGTCTGAGAGAGTAGAGGAAGGCAAATGGATCCTGTGATTGTGTTAGAGTGAAAGGGCTTGTTAGAGCAAACGTGTTTAAGACAGAGAGAAAGAAGGAGAAAAAAAAACCTGTTAGTGAGAGATTAAGTGTGAGCTCAGTTACAGGAGATGTGTTCTGCCTGGTGACAGCTGGAACAGCCATAGGCCAATCAGATCAGCATGTTAGCTTTGAGTGAGGCGGGCCTTCCTGCCTGCTGCTGAGTTTCTTTTATTGTGTTTAAGGAGAAGAAGTCACCCAGGCAGTCATACGCACGCAAACACCCAGACAGATGGCTGGAAATGTACTTAAGCATGCAAATGTATGTAAACACACTCTCTCGCACACACAGTCAGATTTTCTTATATTCAAACAAGCTTGCAAATTCCAAACTGCTGCTTTCTTTTTTCCCTGCATTTACAGACAAACATACTTTCCTCTTAAGGTCTGTCTTTGTTGTTTTTTTCCTGTCGCACTCTATCACAGCAAGAGAACCAGAACTGCCCGACGACAAGTCAGCTCCAGCCGGTCCAAGTGCACCTGTGGTCTGTCCTCTAGCCAATCACTGGGCAAATATCCTATAAATAAATCCAGTCGCCACTACTCCAGTCACACAGACCCTCCCACACAGGCTGACAACTCATGTATACGGGCGCACACAATGCATAGAATTACAGCAGATGCACACTGAAAACGTATGGGAGGGCTGGATTGTAAACACTGTACTGCTGACACCTGTGGATGAATGACATTGAGAAGAGTGTTTAATTTAGAAAAAACTGATTAGATTAGTCTTAAGATCTGCTGTATGTCTTTAAATAAAAGTATTTGTTTGGCTGTACTTGTGGCTGTAAGCATTTTCACTCCTATTACCACTGTAAACAAATTGGGATGTGGGTATGATAGGAGCATGAAGTGCACGTGTGCTTTATTATTGTTGTGCAGCAGCTAGCCCTGTGTCTGGTTTCTATGGGTATCCTGTTGCTAGGCAAGGATAAGCCCCCCCAACCAATAAACCCACCCCACCAAGCACCTTCTG
Organism: Cetoscarus ocellatus; assembly: GCA_037902135.1. NCBI lineage: Eukaryota > Metazoa > Chordata > Actinopteri > Labriformes > Labridae > Cetoscarus > Cetoscarus ocellatus. Next base: position 32,872 of record JBAMNC010000329.1, on the reverse strand, counting down.
TTCAGCAGCTGGCTGAGAGGGAGTCAGACTCAGCAAAGTCACACACTAAGAGACCACAAATAAATACCCAAATAAACATTAATAACAACATGATGCACACATTCACATGAACAGGGGTGCTGCCAGAAATTTAAGGCCCCATAAAAAGATATCAGATTGGGCCCAATCCCAAACCAGCTCTGCAGTTTCTCAAACTGAGAATCTGTAAAGCAAATTGACAAATACATACCACAATGTATATATTTTCTAATGGACTAATTTTATTACAACAGTCAAGTTATTCTGTTTAAAAACACAAATAACATAAATAAGCTTAAAGGTGAATTATATGTACTATACAAAACCTTCTGTCATTTGGGCAATTTTAAGCATTTAAAAACTTGTATAATAAGTCCTAATTAGTCCTAATAAGCTCTAGTCTTTTAACCCTGTAAAAGATTCAAACTTTACCAGACCTTCTCTATTACCAGTTTTTCTCCTGACTCAAATATTTAAAAATGCTATTTGGTACAACAAAATGCAATAACTATAATATCCTGTAATAAATGTTCAAAAGGGCCTTTTTTAGAAACAAATGTTATTTTATGGATGTAACACATGCAAAAGATGACTGAATAGTAGCTTTTTGTAATAAAAAACAGGAACCCTTTTTTTTTTTCCTCAGTGAAGAGAAGGGAGATCTTTAAAGACCTACAGCATAAAGTTAATGAATTGTTTGAAAGGAAGACAAAAAAGATTGTTTAATATTTTTTAGGGGCCCCTGTTAGTCATGGGCCCTAAAATCTTCCTAACTTCCCCCATTTACAACCCCCCCGCATGGGAAAGTAATATGGTGGCCATGCAAGTAGCGTCATCCGGTGGCATGCCTTATTCTTAAAGATGCAATATGTTTAAATATGTTTTTTTTCCATAATGGCTGTACATATAGATTGGTGCAGGAATGAGTCCAAAAATGTAGAAGTGAGTTACCACTTAGCACTTTCTTCTTCCTACAGTCAAAAGTCTATGCGATGTTAGAATTGAGTAATTGATAAATACCTGATAAAAGTTGCATGATGAACACTCGCATACAAGATTTTAAAAAATTTAGTCTGAAACAACTAATTGCATCTGATATTGCCTTTTGAATTTCAAAGCGTTGTTGTGTGTTTACAAAACGGTTGCTAACAAACTGCTAATAAGACTACAAAATTGCCAGGGACCCGAATGAAAATTGAAAATTTCTGATAAACAATAATTCACACACCTTTGACGAAACCATGAGGACCATCTTGACCAGATAACTCAATTATGATGAAGTTCTCAGATGGGAGGTTGTAATGTGTCATTATACATTGGAAATGTCGCAACTGCTTCAAAGTCAAACTGCCATGCTGTAGTTCCTTAGTAGCTTAATAATGGCTTTTTACTCTTACAAATTACATTGAAGCCTAAAAGAATTATGGAAGTTAGATAAGTTCATCAAGATTATCACAGAGAACATTGCATACAGTCCGTATTATCAGCAATGATCCGAGACCACAGTGAAAAATCCCGTAGGCTTTTAGATTAAAAATTGTAGTCCATTTTAAGACCTTGCTGAGGTCATCTTGATAACCACTTGAAACAAACTTTACGATCTTTAATAAACTCCAACAAGCAGACAGCGATAGCGATATTATGATGCATTCAAAGCCAACCCAGGAAATTGACAATGAGAGGAATAAGTATAGTCTTATCTTGCGAATAAAGTGCTCAAATGTAATTTAAATAAAAAATATATTTTTTTGTTTATACTTGAATAATAGCTGTTTGGAGGTCAAATTTGTTTTACAGCATTTTGAAATATATATAGATATAACAGATGTTAGCTAGGCATAAAAAGCACCTGAAAGTGTTCTTTCATTTTCAGTCATGAACTATGCCAAGTTAAAAAAAATGGTTTGAGAGCAAAAACTAGCTCTTTCTTACACCTTGCTGTTCTTGTACAATTAGCCTTAAATGCCTCAGAATGGAATAGAATGTCTTTTCTGAAAAGCACCCAAATCAGCCATGGTTGTCAAAACTGAACTGAACCTAAAACCATTACCAAAGAACTGAGGTATGTACCAAACTGGGATAAGTGTTTTGCTGTATCCCTAGTATTGATAGTTAATATGACATTTTGGGTCTAAAATCTTCTTATTAAGGCCCTACTTTGGCCAGAGGCAGCCCCACTTTGTGTTCAAACATCCATGCATAGGATGTGCACGTATACTTGACAATAACAGCGTTTTAAACCCTGACTTCTCGGTGAATGTCGCTGAGGAGTGTAATATTTCTCTGTGGTGTTGTTCAGTACGAGCAGAGAGGTACTTCATTGAAGGACAGCTTATTTTGATTGCATTGAACAGAGCATTGAACTCACTTAACCTACCAGCAGCACGACCTGAAATGGTGTTTTTCCTGCAAGGTACTTAATGAAATGAACAACAACATAGATGACTGATTGAAATAAAATGAAATAAAGACACATTAAAGAATTGTACATTTAATTATTATGTTTACAAAACTTGTTTGATCTTTGGCTCATTTATCCTAGTTGTATGCAAATTGATATGTGAACAAGCGTGTGTAGGTGCACGCATGAGATATCCCCATTTCCCCCCATTACCTCAAAACACTCAGACATCATTAACGCTCCATTCAGGCCAATCATCCATTTACAGAGATTGATTGTGTACAGGCTGGGGGGGCGGATTTCATGGTGTCATTATGTGTGCGGTGCATTGGTCGCATCCGAGGTTAAACTCAAATCAATGCTGTGCCCTGACAGAGGCCCAGTTTCTGTGGCACTAACAGGACTATTGTTAGCTGAGCACTTTCTGGGTTTGAGCTGCTAGCACTGGCTGTAAAACATTAAGTACACCTGCATTACACCAACTGACACACAAATTCACACATAAGCTTACATGACAATGACAGTGTCTGTCAGGGCAAAAGGGCACACAAGGAGTTAAAAAGGGGAAAGCTGGGAGCCCATGTAGGCCGGTCAAAACATGGTTCTTTGTTAAGTATGGTAATCAAGTTACATTTTCAAACTAAATACCATTTTGTCAGTGCAATCAGAATGCATGTTTTATTCATTGTTGCATTAAACAGTGTTGTTTGTTTCAAAGTGTAAATCCCCTATTTTTACAAAAGAATGAACACTTTTTATCTTACAAAGCGGACAGGCCTGTTGAACTAAACCATTTGGTTTATGACCTCAGATTGTATACCTTTGCCATTACTTGCACAGAAGCGGGAAGTCAGAAAACAAACAAAAACCGAGTCAACTTTCAGGAGCATCTGACATGTTAAAGGTCTCATACTTGACTCGTTTTCAACAAGTCCACACTAGTTCTTAATGTTTCTTGCCCTAAAATCCACCTGATCTTGGATTTTGGCATTCCTATAAACCTCTCTCTTTCAGCCCTGCTCAAAACAGGCTGTGTAAGTGTAAATCTTCGTGAGCCATATGAAACAATGACACTTCTAGATTTTAGTGGATGTGGCTTCTGCCCTCCCACGTTGTGCTCAGTTTTCTGTGGCTGAACATTAATGCCTATCTCCTCTGCCTCTACACTGATAGTCATGTATAGACCGCAGCTTGCGTTGCATTACTTCTGGCTGATGAGCACAGCCATCATGCATCTGCATAGTTTAACAGCGAGTGTACCTCGGGCCTAAGCCAGCATGCTGTAGCTGCAGTTGCTGAAAGTTAATTTAAGACAGTGTTATCAATATGGCAGCTGTCTCTGATTGGCTTCTAAAGCCTCTTTCAGAGACGGGCTGATACCAATCATCCATCCAACTATTATCTATACTGGTTATCCCTTTTGGGGACAGGGGGGTGGGGGTGGGGGGGTTGTTGGAGCCTAGATGACTTTGAGAGAGAGAGAGAGGGTACACCCTGAACCAGTCACCAGCCAATCGCAGGGCCACATACAGAGATGAACAACCATTCACACTCACAACCACACCTTAAGGGCAATTTGGAGTCTTTGATTTAATGAGCATGTTGTTGTTTTGTGGGAGGAAGCTGGAAACTCAAACTCCACACAGAAAGGCTCTGATACATACAGGGATTGAACAAACAACCTTCTTGCTGTGAGGCACACGCACTACCTGCTGCACCACCCTGCTGCCCTGACATCAATCATACAAGTTTTTGACTGTCTGTCTTTGGTTGAGCCCATTTTTCAGAGATTACGTTCCTGAGTTCAAACCTTTGCAACCTTTGGCTTATCTTCCTCATGTTATTCCTCACTCACACTCCATTTCACTACCCCATCCACTGCCCCTCACTCGAACAAATGCACAGAAAAGGCTGAAAATAAGTGCTTTTAAAATACCAGCCTCCTTTTTCTACTTGAGATAATATTTTAAACTTATTTGATGTTTTATAAACTGCGTACATAATCATTTCACTTATTTCATTTATTCCATGAGATATGTTTGTTTTGGGGAAATTTCTGATTAAGATGACTAACAGTTTTTGCTTTTACCTCCTCTTTTGTATTTCAGGACAGGTGAGGACATTGCAACCGAAGGCAAGCACTTGCGCATGGGCTCCATTACCATGCCGGAACCCCAGGAACGCATGCCCATGCCCCACCCGCATGCCCTCGCCTGTGGGCAGGGCTTCTCCGTCCGCTCCCAGTCCCTCCACTCTGTAGGCGGTGGGAACACTGGGGGTGGAGGAGAGGAGGAGGTGGGGAGCCCGACCTCTAGGAAACAGCCCCCACCCAAGCCCAGGAGGGACCCGGCCACTAAGCTGAGCATGTCGTCTGAGGCGGTGGACCACAGCCCCATGTCCACCTGCCGAGGGGAGAGATGTGACGGTGAGTGGTGGTGGCACTTCACACCAAACTGCTGCGCTATATATAGCTGCTCTCTGCAGTGACCTCCTCAGCGCTGTTTCTCCTACAGTGACGTGACATCTCTCTATTCACTGCATTCTTCACACTGAGAGCCACCCAGGATAAAAGGACAAGCAAGCAGCTGATGAATGCTGTTTTAGTAAACCCAAAATAAAAATTTGGCAGTTTGCAACTCAGAAAATTTAAAAAAGCCACAAACATAAAAAAAAAATCTTCAATGTAATTCTGCATTACAATATCTCATCTAGACACAGTTGGCTGTTTGTATGGAAAAATGTCTCTCTTCTATTTTTCAGTGATAGTGCACTAATGTTAAGTATACTTAAGCATGAGGGCATAAGATTGGATGGGGGCAGTCTTACGGTGGCCCGGGAGCCACATTCAGCTCTATTCACTTCATGAGACCTGCATGCCCATTCCAAATACTGATATAATGAAAACATGAAGTGCACTTGACTATATTTGACATTCAGGGAGTTATTCTAAGGTGCCAGTGCAACACAATGCACAAATCAGAATTTGAAATAAAAATATTTTCTTGAATAAGCTTTGATTACTGTTACATAATTCTTACAATAATTGAGAAAGTAGCACTTGCATCAATTAATAATAAGCACCGGGTGCTAAAACAGGAAACAATAGCTTAAAGGGAACAAAGTCTGTATGCCAGAAACTGCTCCAAAGTAAATTAAGTGAGGATTACCATCACAAAATTGGATGTTTTGGAGCTTTGCCCTTTATCAGATATATTTTGTTCTTTGTTTTGTGGGACAGAAGTTAATGTTACTGGCTGCAGTTGTCCCTTTAAAAAAATGTATTGGGTTCTTCTGCAAACACATTTTGAAAACTAAAACTAAGACACACTAAGATTTTTTGGACTCTAGCTTAAAAAATGATGCAGTTTTCTACCCCACAGAACAAAAGCCAACATAAGTGACAGCACAGTAAAGTCTTTTAAATATTTAAGCAATAAAAGTTGAAGAGAAATTTTCTGGATCTGCTTCTATTAGTTAGCAAATTGCTTATGAAGTATCAATTAACTGACATAAAAAGTTATGTGAATGATTCTGGAACCCAAAGGTATGTCCTAAAAATGTAATGCTCAGTTCACTTTACAATAACAGAAAACACACAGAAGCAGAGGACATTCTTCTTTGAAGGCTGATGGCTATTAAGTGATAATTCTATTGAGTTAAATAATGACATTACCTCACTTAAAAACCTTAGGGTACATAAATGCCAGACACACAAAAATATTTTTACGCATTTATATAGATCAATGGTAATAGTCAAAGTGCTAAATTAAATATAAGATCATTGTCAGGTACAAGTAAATTGTGTTAAGTCTTTCTATGGCCTGAAATTTCTAATTCATGTCTTTTAAGGATATACAGGAACTTTGTGACATTTAGAACTAATGAATGGATTTATTTAAAAAATAAAAAAGAAGTATTCATAACCACTAAATACTCTGTTCATTTCATTGAAAGGTAGCTTGAATTGGCTTTAATTTAATTTCACTTATTTTTGTTCTGCTGCCCATCTTGGCCAGGACACTCTTAAAAATAAGATTTTAAAAAAATATCTATTTAAGTTTGTATTGGATACAATTTTGCATTTATATTTGCAGTTTAAAATATACAAAATGGTCCTGAAATATCTTAACAAAAGCTTGTTATATTATCCTTTCTTGAATTATCAATAATTATAATCATCAAACTAAAAATATCCTGTATGTATACAGCCATATTGCCTTCTGGTGTTGTAAATAAAATGTATGCAGCCCTGTTAGTAATCAAAGTTGCCCATGTCCAGGCTGGTGCATTTGCCCATGCTTAAATAAAGACATGGCTTTAGATATTGAGTCTTTACTTAGAGATTTTAGGTGTGGTCGCTTACATGTATTATTGTCATGTGAACAAATATTAGTATTGGTATCCTTTTTAATTAGATGTATTTAAACAGCAAAGTTCAACTAAGTGCTATAATGTTGCAGTAAAGTACACAGAAAATGCATTTTCAAAATGGTGCATGTATGGCTGACTGCTACATTGTTAGCACTGATTAAAGCTCAAAGCCAACATCACATAGCTCGAAGAATTATTCCACTGTGCTGCCTATAGAGGGTTATAGGTTAAACAGTCGATTGTCAAAGTTGTCATCAGTGCACATAAATAAGGCAAAGATGTCCTGACAGTTCAGTAACCTCCTTCAAAAATGATGTGCTTTAATATTTCTGTGCTGAAGGCAAACATTCGCCTTCCAGTTACAGTGCACAAGGCCAAAAGTGAAAGATGGCTTGATAAAGATCCAGTAGAAGCACCCTGAAGCAATTTTCTGAATCAAAATAAACAAACACAATATGCCTCTTTGGTTATGGATGAAAAAGAGGGCATAATTAAAGTGAATCGACTTAGTGTAAACAGAGTTAAATGAATAGGACAAGACTTAATTGAGCTAAAATAATGTTTCCCACAACAAGACACTTAATTAATTGTTGCTGCAGAAAATGCAGAGTCTGCAGTGTTCTGTGCCTTCATACATGTGCAGAGAAGATATTAAAAGCCCCAAAGCATTGCAAACCAAACTGGCATGTAGACTATCCCAGTAATATGTAAAGCAGGTGGCTATGAGAGCAAAAAGAATTCACAGGTGTCAGGAAGCTTTGACTCCATTTCAGTCAGGGTGCTTCGCTGCAGACGTGATGATCAGGGTGTCGCCCAGCCCACCGCAGATTGGTGGGGATCTCTGTGTGCACACAGATCTTCCTGGGCACCACGGCAACCATCCCACAGAAACAAGACCCCCTGCAGCCCAGCCAATCACAGAATCACTGAGCAGCAACAGCCAATGGGGCTCCTGAGATGCTGAAGTCTGAGGCTCCAGAGCCAATCAGAGCCAGAGTGAGGGGGTGTCCCTTTTTCTGAGGGGAGGGTTGCGTGCTCTGTAGCTGGCGCTGTAGCGGGAAGGGGAGGAGCCTATTGGAGTAGAATTCATTCAGGAGGAGCGATTGACCTAGATTCGTTTTCCCCAGGAGGAGAGGGAGGGGGGGAGGGGGGTTGCGGGTAAACACATCCGCTACAGGGGGGAGGGGGAGAAGAGGGAGCGATGGAGGGAGGAAGAGAAGGAGTAAGACATGTTTGGAGGGATGAAATCATCATCAGTGCTGAAACAGATCTCAAGATCCACCATAGAGACCTGTTGGTGTAACAATGCATTTGGTCATTGTTCCAAAAAAGAGACCAATAGACCCTTGGTGCACATTACTGTATGCACAAAACATGCATGCACATACCCGCACATGAGAGACGTGGGGTGTAAGACTATGACTATGAGGTATGGCTATTAAAAAATGAGACTAATGCTTTATTTAAAAGAAATGTCAATGTCCTCTTCTGCATCAACACACTGCTGCATTCAGGTCTTCCACTTATCAGAGCAGTGCAGTAGGTCTTCTTGGGACAGTTATCTCAGAATCTCAGTTTTCTTCCCTTAACTTCTGACACAGACTCAAAACGTGTTCCTTTGAGCACAGATTTGATCTCAGGAAAAAGGAAAATTGTCACACAGTGCTTGATCAGGTGAATAGGGAGGGTGATCAAGCATTGAGATTTGTTATTGGGCCAGAAACTGCTTTACCAAGAGCGCAGTGTGAGCTCGATGTAGAAAAAAAAACATTTTTCCACCAAAATAAATCTATTTGTAATAGTGTTGATTCACCACTCACCCTCCTGGAACCTACTCCAAAGTTATACCTGTAATATCAAAGAAAACAAACAACATGGCCTTAAATTTGGACTTGGTTTGTTGTGCTTTCTTCATCCTTGGTGACGATTGTGTTCATTAGTGCATTTGCTGACATTTTGTTTCAGCATCGTATTGAAAGATCCAAGTTTCAATGCAATCCCACCTTAGAAAATTGTGTTTGCTTCGTAATTGTTCCAAAATTTCTCACCAAATATGTTAACATTTTTCCTATTAACTGGGAGTCAGAGGTTTTGGGGCAATTTAGACACACACTTTCGTCATGGTCAAATTTTCATGCAAAACTTCCCCAAGTGTGGTTTTTGTTGTGAACAGGTGCCCAGAACATTCATCATGTTGAACATACTCTCTTCCTTCACACAAACAATTTTGTGCCATTCAAACACATGTGCACGTGACATGCAGTGTCCCCCATACACCTCAATTAAACCTTAATTTATGAAAAGATTTGGCTGCTGTTTTGCACAATTTCACCAGAATTTTCATGTTCTGACGTGTGCTGCTGACCTCTTGGCCAGGTCACCCTTGTGAAAGAGATCTTGATCTCAATGGGTCTTTTATCTGGTTAAATAAAGGTTAAATAAAATGTTACGGCTCAACTTTTAAGCTTGCCTTCGCAAAAACACATGCACTTTGATCAGTAGCTAGCAGCAAACTAAAAAACGTCAATTATCAGAAACTTGCGGCAATTGTGTGTGAATACACAACCTTTAATATATAACACTCAGTGTGACTGTGAATTTTATCCTCATATTGCATTCTCATTAATATTCATATCTCGTATTACCTGTCTGATTTAAAAGTGAAAGTAGAACCACATCCAAAGCAAAACAAAACCTCCATTAGCACCTTCATAATAAGCGGTACAGTAATGAGGAGAAAACATGAAAACAGAGGGTTATTTAATTCTTATTCTCATAATCATAGACATCAATCAGTATTGATCCTTCTGCTGTGGAAGCAGTGCAAAAATTTGCTCAAGCTTTAATTTAGTGTTTTGCTGAAATTTCTTGCTTTTTCTTCACATTTTTATCCTAATTTAAAGGCTGTATTCACCTCATGTTCCTACTGATCTCATTTTTAGCCTCAAATTCTGCAATGCTATTCAGATTCAATATCAAGACCAGAGTAGACAATCATTTTTTTAAGGATAAATGTCCTTACGGATTACATTAAAAGTGCACACTGCTGTCCTAATTTTCCCCCGTGAATGACAGGCATGTGCTCTGTGTGTTTATGCATGTAGCGATGCTGGTGAGTCATACAGTTGACGGGAAGTGTGCTCTTGTCTGGGGCCATCTGGCATCTAAATTATTAAAGGTGTAAAATCTTTCAGTTTGAAGGATTTCAGACATGGTCCGGCTCCTCGCTTGATTTATCTGAATAAAGGGACACTCCTATCCAAACATCCCAGAGCCTGACCTAGAAATACACTGAACAGAGCACTCCGCTGTGAGTAAACTCGCATTAGGACCACACTGTACGACACAATTTATGTGAACATAGTAGCATAGCCTCTCTGCACCACATCTAAAGAGATTCACACTGCAATGCTACGTCATCACTATGAGAAAGAAGCTCCACAGTGTGTGTGACCCAGATACTATACTCACATACTACACCACTGCCGTATATGTGACCTAGAAACATGCATATGCCTCAACCATTCCCACATATCTGACTCAAGATATTGCTGGCAACTATTCAGGATGACCTAGATCTGACCCGTAACAATGCTGTGGGCTTTATATGAATGATAAATGATTCGCAAAAATAGATTTTGGATCTATTAAGCATTGTGTTGAGTAGTAGGTACACAAAAGAAGTAGGACACCATTATTTCCCCAGATAACAAGTGATGTAGTGTCCATTTAAGAGCACGGTTGTAAACTGGATTTCTTCAATAGATAATATTCTTTTTCTTTGTCCTCCAGAAGCTCAAGGATGCAGTGAGGACTGCAGGAGGGTGCCCCCACCAAAACCCAAGAGAAACCCCAACACACAACTGAGCGTTTCCTTCGATGAGTCCTACATCAAGAGCCATGGAAGCGGTGGCATGTGTCCCTCCAAACCTCTCCACCACATTACCTCGCCCAACGAACGCAACCCATCGCCCCCACAGAGCGACGAGAGCCCCACGGACGACTGTGAGGACGAACCCGTCTACATCGAAATGGGTGGCATCGATGTTGGAGCACGGGAGCCCCTGAAGAGTGAGGACGAGGAGCCAGGGGAGTCGGTGTATGAGGAGATGAAGTACCCAGCTTTGGATGATATGGAGTACCGCAGCGACCCTGTGGGGTGTCGCTCTGCATGCCCCACACCGGCTCCCTACGACCCTGAACCTCTCAGCCGCTGCTCCACACCTCGAAACATTCCCCTCTGTGACATTCCTGCACCTTTTCCAAATTTACTCACCCATCGGCCTCCTTTATTGGTGTTCCCACCGGCACCCGCTCAGTGCTCGCCTAACTCAGACGAGTCCCCCCTCACCCCTCTGGATGTAACCAAACTGCCCATGCTGGAGAACCAATCCTACAGCAAATCCCCTACATCCTCTGCTGAGCCCCCCTCCTCCGCACACATCCGCAGGGAGCTCACTGCCACCCCGACTCTCACCGTGTCAGGTCGCTCCTCTGCACCACCTCTTCCCTGTACTCTTTACAAATCCTCCTCCTCTTCCTCGTATCAGCGCAGCCACTCAGCCTGCCCGTCGCCGGTCAGCATGGGCCGCTGTCTCACCCCTCTCAGTCTTATGCGTACACCTCCCTTTGACACCCCAATGCCATTCCCGGGTGGTCTGCCACGCAGCGCCTCTGCCACCCCGCATGGCAAAGGTTCGCCACCTCAAGACGGAGTGGGCCGCTTCCATGGGTCTATGCAGAATGTGTCAACAGCGCGATCGAGGACACCCACCAGCCCACTGGATGAACTAACAAACCTGTTCACTACAGGCAGGAACATGCTAAAGAAAAACGCCAGTGGCAGGAAGTCAAAAGAGCCTGGAGAGAGTGAGTCATTTCACACTTTTGTCTTGTAATTTTGGTTTTCCATTAATGCATATAGTCATCATTTTTTTCTGTGTATCTTTGATTTCTAAAGGTTGTAGACAGTTTATTGAAAGTGGCAGTTAAAAACACTAAAACCTGAATATGAATGAAGATTCAACGTTTCAGGTTTGGTCATTCTGAAGTCTATGAGGATGTTTAACAAAGTCTTTCTTAGATTTCAAAAATATGGTCTGTATTAAATACATGCTGAAGAGATTCAGAGGTTTTTTTTCTAGGACATAAACTACATGTGGAAGTGTCCCAGTTTTGCTCTGTTCAGTGCAGGTCAGCTTATCTAAAACAGAGAGAACATTGTGCTGGTGGAGTATGATGTTACCCAGTGGCACCCTAACTAATTGTAGATGGATTTTAAATGTTTGCCAACGTAGACTTAACACGTGTGTCACACTCAACCAGAGGGAACTTTGGCCTAATGCAGCATGGCACTGCTGAACATTGTACAGACATCTTTGTATGGCGTTTGTTGAGTGCTGTCACTCAACAAACGCCATACAAAGCGCAGATATATGTCATTTCACGACGTGCAGCTGCAGCTTTTCTCAGTTTTCTGACACCATGCCTCAGGAACGAAAGATGGCTGTCCCCAAAAGGGCGCAGTTCAGTCCTGAAGAGGAATCAGCTGGACCTGAGAGAGCTGATATACATTGAAATACTGAAACGTTCACCATCATAAATGAATGCAGCTATAACTGAGGGTAGCAAAGATAAGCAGAGGTCAACTCTTGCTGCCATTTACATGTGTATAGGATGAAACATACATTTTTAAGCAACACCGATGATCATCACCATTTCCCAACTGACTTTAACTCAGTTCTGCATGGCCTGACTGAACTCGACATGGCTCCACATTTCCCTATACATCCGCAAAAGTTGGCCAAAATGCTAGTGTGTGAATACGGCTTAACAAGTGTCTTATCAGGACACTAGCATAGGTGGAAAGAGAAGGCAAATACTGAACAGTACTCAAGTAAAAGTATAATTACTTCAATAGAATTTTACACAAGTTCAAGAAAAATAAGCACTCTGTGAATCTATGTTAATATAATTTTTAAAAAAGTACCTTCTATAAAACATATTCAAAGTATTGAGTATTTTGAGTACATTTTGTGCTGTGTTGTGCAAGACACACAGCAGTGGAGTGTGACCTTTCAGCTGTCTGTTTTTACAGATACACATACAGAACAATACGGTATATAATAACATTTGACTCCTATAATAAAAAACACAGAGTAGTTGTCCTGAGGGGAAATAAGAAATGAAAGATATGAGTCAAAAAGTATTTTACACATTCTTTCATCTTTATAGTTTGCAAAAGCACATTGTGTTCTTTTAAGTGCATACAAAATGCCCTAAAATGAATAGAGATTATCACTTTCCCCTGATAAATATGAAATTAATATGACTAAATTCAAAAAATAGCTTTCACCCTAAATATTGTTGATATGCTGTGAGCTCTAAATGTGAACAAACTTTGATGAAATCCTGTACTTATCCATCATTTTTCAAGTCTTAAAGCAGTATCATTTCAGTTTAAAGTGTGGTTTCAGCATTAAGTACCATGTTAAAGTTAGTGTCAGTGTTCAGGATAATTTAATTCTGGTCTTTTTAAAACACAAAATGTTGGAAAGTTTAGAACTATTTAGCTTTTCATTCCATTTTGTTACTCTGTCCTCAGATGACAAAAGTAACTAAAAAAATTACATCCTAAAATACAAGTAAAAGGTGAAGTCCTGGTTTAAAAGAACTACTTAAACAGTACAAATACACAAACATGCCACTCAGTTACACTGACTTTAGTCAATGTAGTAACTTCCCACTCTCAACCAAGGATTTTTTGGGGGGTGTTTAATAACATCACACAAAACATGCACACTCAGTGGTGGTGATGCAGCAAATAGTCAGCAGAGATGTAATTCCTTTATAGCCCCACAGTAGCTTGTAATTTTGGTGACTGTTGCATGCCTCAAAAGTTACAACTGTAAAGTGCATTTGTGAATATTATCTTCAGAATGTGTGTTGAGTACTATCATTATGGCAAAAATCAAGATCTCATTCATTCGGAGCGATACAGTGATGACTATTATTGAAAAAGATGGCTAAATGTTTTGCAACCTCTTTATTACAATCAAATCCCGTAGGTCACTCATTTTGAAGAAAATGCTTTTTGGCCATTTTTATGCAGAATTATGTGCCTATGATCTGTCTTAAACCCCTCCAGCATGAAAATGTTGCTTGTCACCTTTAAATAAACATGTGCTCAAACCATCTAATAAAATACACCTATTGATGTCATGAAGGGGTATGCCACTTCCCCCGTTTTGAGATGATCCCTGAGCTAGGTGTCTTTTTTTATCCACAGCTGGCTCAAGTGGGGAAAAAAAACATATCTAGACATTGTCTACAAAATATCTGAGCAGCCAAAGTAAACATTAGAACACAGTGCAGGAAAACTGAAGGCACACCCACTTCTTGAGAATGGCGTTGTCAACACAGTTCAGGAGGATTTAAACTGAACAGACTGTTTTGTGTAGGGCTGGAAGAGGAGGGTTCACAGGCATGCCAAAATACAATATCTAAATGGTTTTTAAGGGGAGCAACTTAAAAATATTTTCTGGGGACATCTAAGACAGTTGTTGAGAGAAAGTATGATTTGTATGACTTGTTGAGAAAAAGTACGATTCATGATGTTTAAAGCTCTGAAAACTTTTATTAGACACCCTGATAAATAAGCAAACAAGTGAGCCTAAGGAAAGTCAGTGTTTGGTCATTTATTCATTTATAAAGATATATATAACTAATATATTTTTTTACATAGTGGTCATGGATTTCTGGGGTGAAAACAAAATAAATGCTGGGAAACTAGCCACAAATAATATAACCTAAGGGGAAAAAAGCATCCAGATGTGTAGTTTTGATCATTTTGTTTACATGATTATAAGCCAAAATTGTTTTTGAAAGTGAGGCTTGACTTATTCAACAACCCCAGTTTTAGTGTTAGATCCTTTAGAGAAAATCACCACCACATAGCTTTCTTTCAGTAATGATCTAAAAGCATATGCTAACTGCTGGGATGGCAAACAAAAATGTATCATCTCAGCACCACTTTATTACTAATTTAATTTACAAGTAGAAATGTTTTTTTTTGTAAGCACAGGCATCCTAAATAAAAGAGATAACAAGAGGGCAACCCTTCAGTCTCTAGAAAGGATCAAATGTGTCTTTGAATATCAAATGTCATGAAGTACAAAGAACAGGGTTCCCCTGATCCTGAAAAAGCATTAAAATGCCTTGAGTTAAAGATTTAAAATTGAAGGCTGTGAAATGTCTTAAAAAGTCTTATTTTTTACTAGTGTGAACTGTCTAAAATTTCATGTGGCATTTAAAGTGAGAAATATCTGGATGCTTGATAAAAACAGCAGTCAGCTTAGCATTCATTTGCTCATTGATGTGGCAATTCATTGTGATTTTGCAGCTTACCACAGTGTTTAGTAACATTTTTAAACCTCAAATGATAGGACAGCAAGACATTCAAGTTCAAGGAAATTTGGCTTAAAAGGAAAACTACAGGAAGTGATTTGAACAGACAAACAGTGATGATAAGGTGACTTGCAAAATACAAAACTAAAGCCTAGGATGATGAGTCAGATTTTTAAAGGCTGTTTCAGTGTAAACCCTTATGAGCTGTATCTGACAACCCCCCTCTTTAAGAATCAATGTGTTTTTTTCCCCAGCACCTTGCTCTAATGTTTACTTTGGCAGTAAAGTCATGTCTAGAGTAGTATGTTCCTGCCACTAGAGCTAGCTGTGGGCTCAATTAACACCTGGCAAAGGCAGACTTCCATTTGGGAAAGGCGGCATATTGCTTCACTGAGGACCCGTTGGCTTTCTTCTGGAGATCTGTCTGAGTTGCCGTTGTGCAAACCTTGCCAGTAAATCTGTGAAAGAAAGCCTATGGTTCCTAAGCGAAGCAAGGGTGAGGAACTGGAAGAACTGGTCTTGGGATGTTGTCTTCCTAGGAAGCCCTTTTCACGGTCTGTCTTTGAGTTCACCAGTCTTAGGAACTAGAAATAGTTCCAGGGCTGACACCAAACAATGCAGCCACTCTGGGTACCAGAACACCAGTTTCCAGTTGCAGGGGATTTTGTTCCATTTGTTTTGGGTGCTACCCATATGTTTAGCTGAGTTGCTCATTCCACCATTTCACAAACCTTACAAGCTGTACCTCGTTGTAAAGGTGACTAATCAGCTTTCCAACAAAAGGGGGAAAATAATTGGCTGAAAAAAGTTTACACAATATTTTGAGGAGTTATATAGACATTTTAAGACGGGGAAAAATGAAAACTTGCTTTCTCCATTTGCAGATTTCTTTACTTGTTACAATGAGTTCAGGCCTTAATTGTTTTCTGATGCAAACAAAGACTTTTCTTCAGTAACAGTGTCCTTTATCCCTGTTACCATGCTTTTAAACCTGCTTAATTAGGAGGCTGTGCAGAGAAAGCATTACTCTCATCGTATCGTGAACAGTGTATGTGCCCCTCTCTGAGACCTTCCAGTTGTTTAATCTAGACCTAGCTGGCCAAGTCTGATACAGATCGTATGATTTAATCTGAGGGGATTAGAGACTAAAGCGGACAGCAGGTCCGTCAAACCAACTCATGGCATGAGGCCATCAGGCAGCATTACTTTTTAAATATGTAAACATGGTGTGTAAACACAGATAGTCATGCCACACTCCAGACTCGCCAAAATAAATGCAGCTGTTATGGAAACCAGAATATGCTCATGTGGATGCTGTTTCAAGTATACAAAGGTGGTATATGGCAGCTCTGGAGCTTGCAGCATTATTGTTTAGACATAAAGCCAACATTCTCCTCTCATATTTAATGCAACCATCATCTTTCTGTTAAAATAGTGAAGTTAAGTCTCAGTATTTTGATGTCTAATGTAAGGTGTATGAATAAAAGATGGAAAGAGTGCAGTTACTAAACCATAAATGTTTCATTAGCATGAAGGCTGGTATAGTTTATGTAGCAGCACGTTATGCATCATTTGAAAAGG
The DNA here is from genome assembly GCA_037902135.1 of Cetoscarus ocellatus. Classification (NCBI taxonomy): domain Eukaryota; kingdom Metazoa; phylum Chordata; class Actinopteri; order Labriformes; family Labridae; genus Cetoscarus; species Cetoscarus ocellatus. Next base: position 16,095 of record JBAMNC010000329.1, on the reverse strand, counting down.
GTCACTAATAAATAATCTTGGGCATTTAATCATTTAGAGTAGCGTTTAACCTTAAGTGTGACCTTATTGTTTGACAGTGAAATGTCAGAAAGGCAGAAATAAAGTAGAAATCCTCAACAAAGTCCTCCAGTTTTACTGTAATCCAGCATTCATTTAAACATAAATCATAAATTAATAAGAATTCCAAAGAGTCCACACACTTTCGATCTTACTCAACGCTCTTAGCAACTCCAACATAGCAACAGTGGAAGGAGCAGAAATCCGTCTTTCTTATTTGCAGCTTCCCTCCCCATGAGTAATGCAGCCAATCACGGCTCAGGGCATGCCAGTTTACAGCCGAGCTTGAAGAAAAGCTACAGCTCTGAACTCAAATCTACACCTGATCAGAGGATTTCAGAGTCTCTTTTCTGTCCAATCAGCACATACTCCACTCATGATTAAGCCAATCAGGGAGGTGTTTTGTCTGTGCTGACGGGGATACTGGAAGCTGGGACTTTTTTTGTGACTCCTCGCTGTTTTGACTGCTCTGAAATATAAATGCTCTGGAAAATGGGGCACTCTAGCTGTTAACGCTTGCATGCTGTATACATTGCTTTGCATATGGAATCACTGGCCTCCACTAAGTGATGCTCAGATAATCAAAGGATGCATTCAGGTGCCAGGAAATCCCAGAGATGTCTTACCAGTGAGTCATTTGACAGCATTTTGTTCTGCAGCCCCATATGGCTTGTAAACAGATCACATATGCTTTCCATACATCGAGGCTAGGGCCTTTAATCTAACACCTGTGTACGCCACATGCACCACATGGGGCTGCAGGACTGACAGGTTGTGTGTGACTGGCTACAAGCACACGCTCGGTGTAAAGAAAACACAAACCTAACACGATGAATGAAGGTGATTTTTTTTTTTCTTTCTGAGTCGATAGACAGCCACAGCTAGTCTGACCCACTTACCAACTGGTTAATCGCCATGTTCCCACTCATACGTATACACACACACACACACACAGATGCACACACTAGAAAGCAGTGTATGACGCATGACGTGTCAAGGGATATGGACAATCATGGATGCTTATGGATGGTTTCTATATGTAATGCCTATATAGTCACAATATAGAAAAACAGCCAGCACTGAAATCAGTCATGCATGTATATTTATGTATGTGTTTAGTTATGATCTATAATGTCTACATTGGGATTTAAATCAGTGAAATGCACACAATTCCATATGCAGGCTCTTGTTATTGCTATGCATGTGAGCTGAAACATCCAAATTTAAAACGTTATGTTATGTTTAAAGCAAGAGTTGCAGATGAAATGTTAACAAATAATCACAAATTCCCCCCAAAATAATTGACTAGTAATACTTGGAACCAAAATTTATTAGTAACTCATTATTTAGATTCAGAAGCACTGACAAAGTAATAAGGATAAACTAACTACCTCATAAGATATGCAGTTTTAGGAGCATAAATGAATGCCTAATGGCTGTATTATAAGTTACTACACTGAACGCTAATCTAATACAGGTCAGCCCACATATTGACTCATCTGACTGCGGTCGCTCTCTGCTGCCACCTCAATAGATGGTGAGTGACATCTAGTGGAGATATGAGGGTACTGCAAACACATGAAGTAAAAACTCATCTCTTGCTTTTTTCTCAAAAAAACAAAACAAAACAAAACAATGTACAACTCTAGTAGTCTACCAGTAATTGGAAAGTTTTGGGTTTGAGTCCAGCTCTGGCTGTCTCTTGTTGATCAATCAATCAGTCAAACTTTATTTGTATAGCACTTGTCATACAAAGCCTTGTAGGACAAGTTGCTTTACATAAAAAGAAAATAAATAAATAAATAAAAAAAATAGATAAAAAGTAGAAAACTAAATACAATGCAAATACAAGACCCCACCCACCCTCGCGATCCACATACAGCACACACACTCACTTAAACACACACAAAGACATTAAGAAGAGATTCTAACAGAAAACAGAATAAGAGGACTGAGGAAACGCTATCTTGAATTAAAAAAGAGGAAACACAGGAGCTAAGACTAAAATTACAACAAAAAATCATGAAAAGAATTAGATCAAAAAGACTATAGGAAAAAATGAATAAATGAAATAAAAATGTGAAAAAATAATATGGTAAAATAAGATAGCCAAATACCAAATGCGTAATAAAACCTACTTAAGTAGGGTAATGAAAAGAAAATCAATTAACAGAGAAAAAAAATTCCAAACAATAAATCTGAACTGAAATGGAGAAATAAAACATATTAAGAGGGTTGAAATAAATAAGTAAATAAGATTAAATAATAATAATAAATCAGCTGAAAGCCGGACTAAAAAGGTAGGTCTTGAGTTTGCCTTTAAAAATATGAACAGTAGGTGTGGCCCCCAGGTCTTCAGGTAGACTGTTTCACAGACGATGGCTATAATGTTGAAACGATGATTCACCGTATGCTTTAGTTCTAACTCTGGGTACCATTAAAAGACCACTACCTGAAGACCTGAGGGCTCTACTGGGCTCATAGTGTGAAAGCAAATTGGATAAATAAGAAGGAGCAAGACCATTAAGGGATTTTAAAAACCAATAAAAGAACCTTAAAATCTATTCTAAAAGATAGAGGACGCCAATGCAAGGACTTTAAAATCAGTGTGATGTGAGCTCTCTTTCTGGTCTTGGTCAGCATCCTTGCAGCGGAATTCTGCAGCAGCTGAAGCTGTGAAATGTTCTTTTTCAGAAGACCAGAAAGAAGAGCATTACAATAGTCAATCCTACAGGTAATAAAAGCATGAATAAGAGTCTCGGCATTGGCCTGAGAGAAACTGATGCACTCTGGAAATGTTGGCCCCCACTGCTGTGTCAGTGGCGTGAAAATGGGTATGAAAGCGTGTGGATGTGGTAGCAAGTGTGGATGATGGGCAACTTGCACAGAAACTCTGAACCATCAGTGAGTGAATGTTAGAGTGAATAGGTGTGAATGAGCAGATGTGATCTGCAGTGTCAAAGTGCTCTGAGTAGTTAGAAATACTGGAAAAGTGCTGTATATGCTCAAGTGCATTTACCATTCACAAAATAACCTTTAAAAAAAAAGAGATACCTAAATCTTTGAAATGCTCAAAATCATTCTGAAGTCATACTGTTCAGGGCCTAAGTTCTGACTGATCTCTCAGAAGCCATGCTATAAATAACACTGTAACTCTGATGAACATTAATGCAAATTTCATACAGTCATCAACATTTAGTTTTGTCATAAAATAGTGAAGTCAAATGTACTTTTAAATGACATTTTATAAAGCAAGAGCATCAATTAAATTGTTTTCATGGCTAATTCAAGATAAAATAGTATAAATAAAGTATTCCCTTAGTGTGTTTTTCCGCCTGTAAGCATTGATTCCACAGAATTTGTTCCTTTTTTCGGCCCCCTGAATCAAATTCTGAAGAATTTCTTCTTCCATATACTCACTTGAGTCCATAGGGCGAAAACAGCAGATTGTTGGAATCAATAGGCACATGTGGAAGAGCACGAATTATTTTTGCTGCATTGTAAAATAGTTCCAAACAGAATATTCCTGGAGGAAAAATAGAGCGCTCTAAATATTTTCGCCCAATTGGACTTTCGAGCCAACATGGTTTCACGGCTCATGTTTACTCAAAAATCGCACAATTATGCAAATAAACTTTAGCCACCAACAGCAGTGTACCTTACCAGTCGTCTCAGCTCGTTCACCTTAAAGGTACAGTGCTGTTGGGAGCCCTTTTGGCTACTTCACTGACTGTTGTCAAGTACCTGATACAACCCAACTTTAAAAATACTGAAATATCCCTTTAACCTAAACTGACCTCCTTGAATAAAAGGTAATAACCTTTTGATGATGCAAAAAGTTGCAAATATTTTGGTTACAAGATAATAACAGTTAATAAAATAGTATCACCAGTATACTAACACCAGGATCTAGAGATTTTGAAATATAACCATGATAAATTTCTCAAAATGCAGTTAAATTACCCGTATACAAATGTGAACACCATGCATTAGAGGCTGAAATATGTCAGTTGTCCGTTTTAATCCGGTTGAGCAAAAGTATTTGGCATTTAAACTCCTTTAATTACCTATAACTACAATAAATCATTAACAATGACACAATAAGCACAAAAAGTACCAGTGCTTTTATTCTAAATTTGTATATTTTTCATTCTTTTACAGCTGAATCCAAGAGCAAGTCCCACAGCGAGTCCAAGCGTGAAGGCAAAGAGCGCCACAGTCACAGCAAGGAGTCAAAGCGAGACTCAAAAGATCGCCACAGCAAAGACTCTTCTCACCGCAGAGACCGAGACAAAGACAGAGACAGGGACAAAGACAGAGACAGAGACAGAGGAAGCAGCAGCAGCAACGTGGACCAAATGTCACACAGACGCAACAGCAAAGACCGCACTTGTAGCAGCGGAGATGCTCCGCCCGTCCGCAGGGACAGCAGGGACCAGGGCTGCAGCAGCGTGGAGCCCATCCCGTTGATACGAAGGGACTCGAAGGACAGAGGGATCAGCAACGGTGAGCTGATGCCCAGGAGAGGCAGCAAAGATAGGAGCGGGGGAATGGAGCCTTTGCTTAGACAGGACAGCAAAGAAAGAGAGAGACTGCTGGATCAGCCACCTGAGCTGTTGCCAAGACAAGACAGCAAGGAAAGGGTGAGAAACGGTTTGGACTGTAGACATGAAAGCAGAGAGAGACTCATAGACCAGCCACCTGAGCTCTTACCCCGACAGGATAGCAAAGAGAGAGCGAGGAACAGTTTGGACTCAAAGCACGAAAGCAGAGACAGGCCCCCTGAGCTTTTACCCCGACAAGACAGCAAAGAAAGAGCAAGAACGGGAGCAGAATATAGACACGATAGCAAAGACCAACGGCCAGATTTGTTACCCCGACAGGATAGCAAAGAGAGACTAGAGCACAGACATGAAGGTAGAATAGACCAGCCGCCTGAAATCCTCCCTAGACAGGAAACCACACGAAGCAGCAACAGCAAAGAGAGGATCAGCTCCGAATCAAAGCATGATGGGAGAGACCGGAGCTGCCACAATGGAGAAGATCTCCCTCCACCCCCTTTGCCCCGGCAGGACAGTAAAGAGCTGAGCAGGACGGGGCTGGAGGTGAGACGGGACAGCAAGGACAGGAGTCTGAATGGATCAGAACTCGATCCAAAGAGCACAAAGAGCCCGTCCGCCATGGAGTACAGGAGCGATGGGAAGGAACGAGGATACAGATCTGACGGCACTCCGAGGCGCGACAACAGAGCGACTTACAGCGTGGACCAATCAAAAGCACAAGAGAGGAACGGCAGCACAATGTCAGGACAGCACTCATCCACAACGACGCCTACTCACCACGGGAGGTCATCTGGGAGTCCACCAATGACAGCCGGGACAGGAAACGGTGAGGGACAAGACCCTGGAGTCGTAGCATGTTGAAGAGTTTTGCGAAGCTGGGAAAGTGGCCAGGGGGTGTCAAGAAAACTCAGAAGAAAGAGGGAAAATGAAACACAAAGAACAATGAGTAGCACTTTATTTAGAGTCCACATATTCTCCATTAACTAACTACTGATAAGTATCATAAGGTTTAGTTATTAGTCATAATTAAGAGCTTAGTCCCTTATCATATATAACCATATTCTCTAACCAAAAAGTCATTAGCTGAGGTTGTTACCTCAATGCCATCCTAATTATTGCACATTCATTGGAGGTCATCACATCTTTTGCCCAGTTTCACCTTTTATGGGAGTACCTCCTCGAAAATAGCTCTTCTCCCTCTGTGGTTAAAAGTTTTACTTCTTCTCAACAAGTGCACTCATCCCAGATGTCCCCTGGTCATATGTAAAATTTCACTGTGATGATGTATTTTTTACGGAGAATTTGCAACTTCAAACTAGCTATCTAATAGTTATTGTAAATACTGGTGAATTATTAGTTGGTGCTTTAGATTGGATGACATATTCTGTGCAACCAAAACTTTATTTTGAGCTGTTGCTCTAACTGTACATTTAAACAATTATAAACAATTAAATATTAAAATGCAGCACTGTTTCTAAGTGCAGTGTGCCGCCGTGACTTTGACTTTAGAGCAACTTTTTTCACCCCTGCCGTATGGTCATGTAGAATAAGATGTTAATCAGGTCTTAATAATGACAAATAAGCAGCTAGTATGCTACTAATTACCATGCCAATAAGCAACGGGCTAATGATGGCTGTGACCCTGAAGTGTTGCCATTAAAATGAACGAATTAAATTATTTGAAACAATAACTTTTTAATAAATATATTTTATAGCATCAGTTAGAGCCTAGTTAAAGATTTCCCATTTTTTCAAAGCCACTTTATTTAGGAGAAGAAAGACCTTTCATGTAATGAATTAATAGAACAGGATATATTTTTAAAAAATATATTGTCTCCTTGTACTTAACTGTTGATTATTTTGTCAAAATTAATTAAAAAATGTGAAATATATTAAGAAGTTAGTGCAGGGAAATGATAAAGTTTCATTTAAATAACAATTTTAGCTTCCTACCATCATGAAAACAAATGATCAATTTAAAAAGATATGTGTCATTCACTATAATGCACTTTGTTTTATAATGTTTGATTATTATAATTTGTAGATATTTTTCCTCTATATTCTGCATTTATTGCTTTTTTCAAATCATTCAAATGATCAGAATGTGTTGGTGTTTAGAGAGTGGTCATGTGGCATTGTAGCACATGTATAATCAATAAGGAATTATAAATACAAATCAGGATCTATTGAAATAGGCATGAAATGTTTTTGTTATCATGTTAGCTCTTTAAGAAGTTTTATGTTTGAATGTTTGTATTACTTTTGGCTATGTGCAAGCCACTAAGAAATTTTCCAAGAGGTTGTTCCTGCCAGAGGCTGTTGTTCTTGAAGTTTGTGAATCTCTGGCTTATTTTGGTATAAATGCCTTCACATTAATTCTGCACATTCATTTGAAAACAACATAATTGACTGCATTTCCTACTTCTTATTCTACAGGAACTAACATGCGTTTTCTTTTCTTTTTAGATGTGAAAGCTGCACCAAAATACGCCCGCTCACCCTCTATGACTGCTAACCCCTCCCCAATGGGGACTCCACAAAGGAGAGCAGCAGAGTCACAGCAAAGTCAGGTAAATACTTTTTGTAACTCATGTTTCATCCTGTGACAAGCTATGAGAGCATTCTTTCCATCAGCTACACTCAATAATTTATTACGTTTTTCAGTCTTTTGATCACTCAGAGTGCTTATACTCAACATATCGCATTTAGCCACTGACACACAAATTCATGCACCGTCTGCACACTGTGTTCAAATCTTTACTGATTACTGAAGGCGATAGGACAGTTCCAAAGGCACATACACCAGACAATTCACCATCTCATGTCAGCTGTTTGTAGAGAGAGTATTACAGTGATAATTACACAAAAACTGGATCTCTCAGAAATCCCCAATCTCTAATGTAGACTACTGGAGCTAGGGGATCAAACTGAGGGCCAACCAAGCATATTCCCGAGCTCCTCAAGCCCTAAAACAGCCCTCATGAGGGCAAAAGGAAACAACACCATCAGAATAAAGACTGATTGTTATTTGATTGCCATTCCTTTGGTTTGCTCTCACTGGCAAAGGTCTCGAAGAAAGAGATTAACTTCACATTGCAGAAGCAGACTCACTTGTCCCAGTGAGAGAAATGTATAAAGCTGGCTACACACATTACAGTTTAATGCCAGATTTTTGACTCAACTTGCCCCTCTGAGTTATAAGGGGGAATGACTCTTTGCCAGGCTTGTCACAACCAGTTATTACCAAATTACCAATTGCCAAATAATCCTCAAGTATGGCATCGATACAACTCTTTTACTGATCGTAATTGGGTCAGAGCCTCTTTAACGATACAACTCTAGGAAAGGCTGCCTATGGTGTAATACCCACAAAAGCTGAAGAGAGCACAACAGACTGGAAATCATAATTAACCAGATCCTACTCATGCATATATCTGAAAACATTCAGGCAAACATCCTTCTCGAATCATGGTTATTTCTCACGCAATCTTCCGTTCTATGTTGCCAAATGAACTTTCCTCAAGGGTAGCTAGTTAAGGATGTTTATAGGCAGAAGAAAACTGACGGGCTTTCAGGTTGTTGGCAGTGTCAGGTTTCCTCTCGTCTTGTTGCTTTGGCCTGAACTTGGCTTTAGAGCTTAGGGCAGCCAAGTTCTTCGTTTGTGGTCCTCCCAATATCTAAAACATGAAATCCCTCCCTATGATTCCACAGTGAGTCATTATAATAATACCCAACCCTCATCTGATTCTTCAACCCTTATATCTCAACCTCTAGCCATGGATGCACAACACTGTTTTACTTTGGTCAGCTCAACCTATTTTCATTTAAAGAGACATAAACCACAAAGGCTGTTTACTTCTGGTTTATGGTGAGCCAAATCTTCCTCTTGTAATTGATCCGCATCATAATTTGACCAAAGCACAGCACACACGTTTCATTTCTTGTACAGAGTGCTTCATAGACAGACACCTTACTTGTATCATCTTCACTTCATGAATCTTTTCGTCTCTCAGATGCTCCAGATGCCATGGATCTGTGGAGACACCACCATGCTGGATCAGATCGAGAGGAAGCGCACCCTCTGCAAGGAGATCCGTTCCAGACAGCACCCACACCTGCAGAGGTATCTGGAGAGGCCTCCTCCTCCTCCAGACAGGAACGAGGAGAGGCACCAGGAGCGGAGTCAGTGCAAGCAAGAGAGCTCATCGGTCCTCCCGAGCTGGGGGAAGAACAGTGGGGCCAAAAAGATCCGTCCTCCCCCGTACCCTACACAGAAAACTGTGTTCTGGGACACGGCCATCTAACCACACACTTACACCTCCCTGCCACACAACCCCCTCAGATAGCCCCCTGCCCTCCCTCTTCCCATGTTCCTCTGGGCTGTGCTGACGCTTCCCTGTAACATCAGGGACTTCAGGACAGCCAGTAAGAGCACCAAGAAGATAGTCGCTGATGTCAATGGACAAATGGTGGTACCATAGCAATATTTCTGCTCGTTCAGGTTGTCATGTTTTCTTATCATCACTGGTGATATTTGATATTTTTCTATTTCCTGTGATTGGATTCTTGTAATATAATTAGTAGAATAGATATTTGATGAATAGATATTTTCTAAACGAGATGGGGATTAAAAAGCAGCTTAAATGATGTATAGTAGATGTAGACGCAATCTAATCTTTGTTTTTGTTATTTTTCTTTGGGTTATTTTACATTGGAAAGCATACTCTATCGATACTTGTACTGTAGTAGCATAATTTTCTTATGCCCAACTCCTCTTTTTGTGTGCCGAAAATAGCACTAAAAATGAATGGACTACTCAATTCTGTCTATTTGAACTTTACATTTTCACTGTTGTATTGTAAAGTCAAGGAGTTAATGTGCTTTAGATTCCAGCGCCCTCCATGCCTGGTTCAGTATGTTCTACTATGTACAACAGATGGTCTTAGAGCATAGACAGGAAGCTTGGTGTGCTTAAGTTTGTCTATTACAGTAAGAAGCTGTCACGATGTCAAAGCCTTTTTAAAGCGGTTGAATATAGGAGTTAAAGATAACCTGTTGGCTGGCATGTTGTTTAAGAATGAGAACGTGTGAAATGTTTCTGCTGTAATGTAAGATAACACTATGAGGGTGGGATGGGGAGGTAGTAAATTAGAACATACGTTTTTAACAGTATAATTTCCAAAAACCAGCCAAAGCCTGTTAAGCGAGATATGGGTGTGGTTGCACTTTGGACGGTCAGTTATTTAAAAAAAAAAAAAAGAGAAAAAAAAACGGGGTTGGTGGCAATAGCTGGCGAGTGCTAGCGCCTTTTCTTTGCCATGCACACTGCGAGCACCACGACACAGTGTAAATACTTGATGCCAACGACCAGCCCGTACAATCAACACCTGAGCTTTTAGAGCATTTCTTGGTTTAACTGCAGATTATAATAGCCATATGCACTTGCTTAAGAATTAACTTTCAAGATTATACTTATATATATATTTTTGAAAATGTTAAAGGTAGCTGCGCCATGGAAGTTTTCATATATTGGCGCGAGGGAGATGACTGGCAGTCATTTTTGATTGGTTGTCTCGGTCGAACAATACTCACATTTCAATTGGCTGGCAACCGTTTTAGAAATCAAAGGACCTATAACATGGCGACAGCTCTACCCAGTCGAACAGACAGGGGTTGCACAAGGGCCTACAATATTTGAGGCTATGTAAGAAGAAAGAGAAATGCACTACCCATCTTATTCCATCACATCCAATCAGGCAGATTACATCCATGTCCCTCTCCCCCTGCTCTCTCCCTCTACCTCAACCTCCTACTTACATTGTCCAAATTGGTTCCCCTCAGCACATTCAAATGCAATGTCGACATTGCCAAAATAGTCCAGGTTGGACACGTGAGCCAACCCTCAGAGTGGAATGCAAGTGCAGTACCCCTTCTCCGCTGAGAATCGACGCCACAGAGGTCTCTCTGTGTTGTACCTGTACGTCTGTGTGCGAGAGGGAGAGAGCTGTGTGTGCGCGTGTTTGTGTGTTTGTTCGTGTGTGCCAAGCTACACTGTATGCAAGTGGAATCTTTAATAATGATTGTTTTAAGACATTCACTTTGCCCTCTCCATGATGACAAGAGGGCAAAGGTTGGAAATGTAATAATGATGATGTACAATCTCTTTGTGTGTATAAACGTGCACTGTGAAAAGGTAGAGAGAGCACCGCACTGTCAGAAGTCCTCTGTCTTATTGCACTGAGTGTTCTCTTGTTTTTTTTTGCGTAAGAAAAAAAAGAAAAGGAAAAAACATGTTTGAAGAAAAAAAGTACTGTATTCTGATTGTCACTTGGGTTCTGTTGAGAGAAATAAATAAATATGAACTTGAAACCCGCTATGGAAAACTGAGTCCTGTGCAAATTATTCTGTTACTACTGTGTTGGGATTTCTGTTTTTGCAGGAGGTTATTATTTTTCCAAGCGAAGAAACATTTACATCCTAATCTGAATGACACATTGAGTTATAATATTTCAACATTTTATTTGAGGAAAAGGAGGTCCAGCAGCAAGATAACAACAACAAATAGTTTTTTTAGGGATGCACACTACTCAATATTGACCTTTAACTAATAAGCAGATATTTCAAAAGTCATTTTGGCGAATATTGATACCATACCTTTATACAGACATTTCAAATAGCATTCAAAGTCTTACTTGTACTCACATCTCCCACTCATGTTGTAAGTCTGCTTTAAAAACAAACATATATAAATCAGTCAATGGCAAATCCGTCCTCTGACAACTATTGACATTTAGTAAGGGAAAATCTGAAAGTAAATGCTTTGCTTAAACTTTTAAATGCAAAAATAATTGGACACTACACTTCCAAAAAATGGGCTTTCCATAAGTGCCAGCTGGACAGCCGTACCCCACAGCTAGCTATTTTCTGCTATTGTTGTCTTAAACCATGGGTAAAAAAAAAAAAGCTATTTGATTATGTGTATAGATGAAGAGAACACAATTAAATGGCTTAATTCTTTTTCCTGCTAGTTCACTACTCCATATTTCTGAGGAAAGCGCTCCATAATCCCAAATTTCCACATGGTCATGGCCATGCTGCTCCTTTGCTCCAACCAACCAATGTGTATCCTCACCAACAAGAGGCAAATTTAAAGAGGGGGACCTGTCCCACTGTACAGGCTGCTGCCAACTGGGGTTTTTATTTTTTTGACTGCAGGTTTTTCAGGTAAGAAAAAAAATGCTTGCAGCACATGATTGGGGTTCATTATGGAATTAATATAAAGACAGACGTCCCAATTCACCAGCGTTGAAGAGAAGAGGGTAATAAAATCTTTGTCCCTACATAAGGGAGGTGGTGCTTGTAACAAACACATAAGTCGTAGCTGAAATATTAGCAGAGGATGAAGCACGCTGGGGAACCTCATCCCTAATTTATTTGGATCTCACAACAGAGAAAACAGAAACATGTTCATATCTCATCATAGTTAATAATTTCATATTCTCTGTTGCTGCCACTATACACTTCAAATCAATATTAACTGAACACATATTTTACAAGTTGGAGCACATTTAATATATTTTTTTAGGAAGGAACAGCTGTTGCTTCTGCAGTCACTGCGTTTAGACTGCAGGGACAGCTCTGTGCATGCCCAAATGATTTTATTCTAAAAAAAATATTTAATGTATGATCAGATTGAGTCCATGTCAGCAATGAATTCAGAAATTCTGAAACTGCACATGTATAGCTAATGAGTTTATGTGCAATTTTTGTAATGTTAGTTGATCAATTAATCTTTCATTTACTATCATATATGAGAGGGGTCTTGCTACAGCCATTAAGCTTTCTCCACTGAAGTGCCTCCTCCACTGTGACACCTATTTTACACATTTTAAGTTACAAACTTATTAACTCAACATGACTCTTGTAGAGAAACGTCTTGATTCCAAAAGGGGCTTCTATATGTATTTGTTTTTGGCCAACTCATAATTTTACAGCAACAACCTGCTAACGAACAGTGAGCTCTGTAGTGAACTAGACAAATTGTTCTACATTTTTAAGAAGCTCATTCTATCACATTCAAATGATCCCATTAGTTAAAAGCAAGTTTGCAAAAACTCCTCAAATGTAAGGCCAGTTTGTGAGACCAATATGTATAGCTGTTAATACTGGCAGTACCTTTCTTAAGCTTCTATCTGCAGATATCAATTTACCGTCAATAATTTTGTGCATCCCTTTTAATTTCATAAGTGGCGAAAACACATCAACAAAAATAAAGAAAGAAGACAAATGTTCCGTTCTGGTTAACCCCCACTTTTCTTGTCACTAAATTGTACATTTCTAATTACTTTATACCAATGACTGGTGATCAGTGTAAAAATTCCACACTACAGTAGCGTAAATTGGTAATAAAGGTCATTTAAGTTACAATAGCAATAGACGGTTGGGTACTCTACGGCCCTCTGACGCAGACATGACACTGACTGGTCTTGCGTCGCTGTTGGTCAGCAGCTTTGATGGTGCCCGGTGTTGGAGTCAAAAACTGTTCATGGTGACTCACAGCAGTCAGCCAAAAGCTGTACATGTTAGAAAAGTAGTGGCATGAACCACGGGCACCCTGGCACTCTACGAATGGGTGGGTCCGGAAATCCTTGAGGCAGCTACCTGAAGAAGCCAGAGACTGGCCCCCGCCTTCATCGCCTGCCCCTGTGTGCTGTGAAGGAAAGAGAAGCTGTTAAAAAAATTAATTTGTTGACAGCAGTATTTTGGATAACACAGTCTGATCATCACACCCACCAGGAGGAAAGAGAACCCCGTCCACAGACTCCTCCAGCCAGGCGGGCATGCAGGAATGGTGTTAATCTGGCTGTGAAAAGCCACTGCGGGTGATCCTGTCTCACACACCACGCAGCGGCTGATGTGGGATCTAATCTCCACACCAAACAGAGGCATCATGGGAATGGAGGCCGTGGTGGAAAGCCAATAGGATTTGTCGTTGCGGCTGGAGTAGTGGCAGGCTGCTTTATTGCAGTAGGAGAAAGGCATAGTAGAGAAAATTGGGCGGCAGGAGCCAGCCTGGCCTACAGACAGAAGAGTTATTTTATAAAAAAGGAACTAAAAAAGACAGACTTTTTCCTTTTAAATCATAATTAAAGATTAGTAAACAGCAGTGGGGTTAGTAAATTACATAGTAAGCCATGAATGTGCTTGAATTATTTTGGTTTTAACAAGTAATGTGTGCCTCAAAATCCTGCCCCATGTTCCACTCATCTTCTGTTGCCACAGAAAAGATTCTGAGATTTGTTATGAAAATGCTCAAGAAGATAAATGATAGTTTAGTGTGGAACAAACTACAAAAGGTACAAAGACTGTACTGAAAGAAAATTGTTGCTGTTTTTCTGGAAAGGTTGCTGTCCTTTTGAAAGCCTGATTTAAAATGCTGTGATTTGCTGTGCCGTTTAACTTTTATCTTGTTTTGTAATTTTGTATTAGCTGCTAACTTAGCCAGGTCTCTTTTGTAAAATAGATTTTTAAATTTCAGTGGAAATTCCTGGCGTAGAGTAATGCCAATGCTGCTACACGATTTTTGCATGATTATAGCCTGACCCAGCAGTCATAGGGTTTGGCTACAAAAGTATGTGGTCTGCCTTGAGAACTACAGGACAGAGGGAAAGTTTGTCAAGCTCTCAAAACAACATCCCTAACTGTATGATGTGTTAGAGGAGCTACAACCAGACTGTAAAAATAGAAATGTTGGAGAGAAACAGCAGAGGCAAATGAGCAGCTTGGTGAGAGATCTAACATGAATTGTAACACTGGGGAAGTACTCTAAGGCCCCGTTTACACAACGTTGTCACCAGAAACGAAAAGGTTTTTCCTCTGTGTTTTCAAAAGCGCTCCGTGTTCACATGGATAATGTCTGAAAACGCTGTAGCATGCATGCCAGGCCAGTAGTTGGCGATGTAGGTTTGTAGTGAAACAGTGGTGTTAAACATGCGTACGCTTTCCAGTGAAGACAAACTTTTCACAAACAACAATGGCAAGTGGACGTACGAAGACGCAGAAGTTTCTTGTCTGGACAACAAATGTGTGTGGATATTTCTGTCTAGATAACAAGCCGAGCACGGTAGGCAGCACACATGTTGCTCAGTAGACGGCTGAAGCTGTTGTTGTTCCTGGGATGCGCGCAACCTTTATCTGAAAGAGTACTGCGCATGTGCCACACATCAGCGTTTCACAGGAAAATGCTGTAACCGTCCAGAGTTGTTTCCCTCCGCTTAGTAATATGCTTAAATTCAGCGGATTGTCTCGTCTGATCTGAGGTCGTAGTTGAAAGAAAAGTCTGATACGAATACGAAAACATTTTCAAAATCTTTAACTCTGGACCCTGGTTTAAAAAGTTTGTGGATTCAGACACTCCGTTCTCATGTAAACGGAAGGCAAAACTGCACTGAAAACTCTCCATTTTCAGCCATTTTCATTCACAATATGGTTTTATGGCTATGTGGTTGTCTAATCTGACATAGCGACTATTGTAACCGTTGAAAAAAATGTGCAGTCTGGCCTCAGCAAAACACAAAAAGCAATGGGCTCACTAGCCTTTAAGCTAAGCTGTACCTTTTAGCTGTAGTTAGATGAGCAGTTTTAAAGTCTTGGTACTGCAGGAGTGCTCTGACACATCACTTTTCCTTGTCTATAATGCACTTCAAAAAACTTTTTATGATGGTAAAACCTATAAAGTAGACGGTGAATCTCTAAAATACCAAAAACTAACTCTTCTTGTAAGTGAACCTGTTTCTAAGCACTGATAAACAGTTTGTTGGACATTTACCCAGGTCTTGAGTGTGAGCCTTCTCTTGTCCCTCCAGGTAGACCAGACTGTAGCCACACCAAAGCTCAGCACTGCCTTCAGGGCAAACTGGACGCTCAGTAGACTGGCTGTGAATCACCAGTAGGAAGCCTGATCTCTGGGCCGTCCTGTAGCCTGGCTCACCTGGATCACCAGGTGGACCTGTGCTACCTGGAGCAAGCATAGACATAGTGGTGAATACAAACCCTTATTCCAGTAAAGTCGGGACGTTGTGGAAAATGTAAGTAAAACAGAATACAAATCCTTTTTGACCTACAGTATATTCAATTGAACACACAACAAAGACAAGATGCTTTAAGTTCAAACTAATAGACATTGTTTTCTGACAAACATTCATTCATTTTAAAGATGATGCCTGCAACAAGTTCCAAAAAAGCTGATGCAGTGCTGCCTGAGGGAAAGTCATAGGTATTTAATGCTGTTTATTTACCTCGTATCCTAAATGTACCCAAAAAAACTGACTCATGCCATCCCACTTTTTGGCACTCCTCTGTTGGAGTTCCAAGCATACTGGGTCAACCTGAAAGGGTGGAGCTAAAACAGAAAACTGTAGTTTGTTGTTTGGTAGCAAGAATCACCACTTACTGTGCCAAACAAAAACATACAATG